>OX638381.1:78703381-79303702 GCA_951813785.1 Criorhina ranunculi | reverse complement strand
ATAGATGCCAGAGATACATGGCATTCCACGATGGAATTCCACAAACTACACACCGGAGAGTGGTGTGGTGTTCTTTCAAATAGACTTTGATTTGATGTACTGCTAGCTACTGCTGCGGGAGAATGCATCTTCAACAACCCTCCCATCACGATCCAACAACAAGAGCACGTTTGCTTGTCGAGTTATTCGCCAGAATTATCCGAAGGTGAAAATACCAGTTTCAGCATTTCAATCTTGAATGGCACAATGTGAGAGAGCGAGCTCCTTTCTGTCGGCACGAGGCACCATGTAATTGCACAGCAACAGTGAACTCTACACAAACTGGATGCAGATGCAGTATTTTAATGAATGGAACACGATAATCGATGTATCAAATCTGCGATATGAAGGATACACGGAGGATGTACTTCTCTACATCCGTTTCCTGTTTATTAATGGTGAACTGGAGCTTTGTTAATTATTAACACATATCGACAACCGGTGTAACACTTGACTGCATAATTATCATCGTCATGCATTTGGTTTCCCACAAAGTGGAACCTCGTTCTGCCAGTTAAAGGAACGGTAGGTAACTGATTGGATAACAAGATTTTGAGAGATTTGCACTTAAGCACTGAGTTTTTCAGAAAAAAGAAATCTGCGCTGAAAAGAACTAACGAAAGAAATGCTTGTTGACTTTTGCCATGTCAATCGTGTTGTCATTGAACACACCCCTTTGGAAACTGTTTGCAACGGATAGTTTGAAAACTTTTCCAAATTTATCGCCTGTGGTGAAAATTTCCAACGAAATGCTTGGTAAAGAGCGGGTGACAAGTGTGTCTCTTCTCGCTAGACAGTCCGCTCGTAATTCATTCCCTGGAATCCAGACTACATTTAATATATTTGTTGAAGCAAGATCTTCGAGTAGATTGAGACAGTTCCAGAGTAGCTTTGACCCTGGCATAAATGGGAATTGTTTTCACTTTTCTCCGCAGGTATTCACGAAGGCATATTTCAATTGCGTGGATATCAGGTTGAAAAACTGTTGTTGGCATACCAAACGCTGTTCCTGGCTAAAATCAGATGCCATTGGTCCCAGTCCATAGGAACCATCGTGGTTGCATACAAAGATAAAAAGGCCTTCTGTCGAACTGAAGAGAGTTTTTAACCAAGCCAAACGAAAAAATCGAAGTGGACTCTCAGAACAAAAGAACAGAGCTGGGACGTCAACGAAGTTGGCCACATATCGATCTGAACTGTAAAAAATTCCCTCTGATCATGCCTAACTCCCTGGTGAGATTCTCACTCCCCCAGTTGTTTCAATTGTTTCAGTTGAAATGTGAAATACAGTCAAGCCCTCTTATTCTCACTTAAAAGGTCTTCCAGCTGACCCCAATCTTCTCACAGCATTAGGCACCTTTAAGTCATCCTGTTCCATCAAATCAGCAGAACCGGGAGATATAGCTAAACCCACCGAAATGTAACAGACCTTCTCAAATGGAACTTTGGAAGTTGCCTTGAAAGGCTACTAGTAATCTCAGAATCGGCATTTCAGCGTGTTTACAAGGTGAATCAGTGGAAACAGTGTTCTCTAATGGGCCAATACAGACACAGATGACGCATGATGACACCATCTCTGTCTGCATTGACCCGTAAGATAACATGAAAGTGGCACATGTCCTCACTGCGTCTTCACCTAGCCACTTGTGTATGAACTGAGCCTGAGATCATGATGATTCTCTAACTTCAACAAAACTTCTGTCAAATCGATGACCAACAAAACGAACAAACCTTTTTCGATTTGAATTTCCAATAAAATGTCACAATCTTTTAACTTTTTTTCATTTTTGTAACAAATTTCTGTCAAAACAAATTGTCAAATTTACTCTAATGAAAACACCGTTGTGACATTTGAGAACCAGAAACAAGTAAATTTCAGTCCCCCAGACCCACTTTGATTAAATTCGGAATTATTTCCTTGAAAATTGACATCACAAATTGAGATGTCCTCCATAGGAGCTCTTTGTCCTTGTTGTCGTTTCATATTTCGCAGGGAAAATTCCGAATTTCATCATCATCATCGTTGTTGTTTTGAGCGTTTGAATAGCCTAACCGTCAAAACAAGGAGAAAGGGCAAATCGTGGACAAGTGGCTGATGATATGAATCAACTACTTGCACTATTATAGGTTATGCACTAAATTCAAAAGTGTGTCTTTAGGTATACGTGCCTTTACACACACACACACATTCTAACAAATTAACACACTTTTCAACCAATCTAAGCTCTAGATGTGATTGTATAGATTCTGTGTGTTAGCTCCAAGCAAAGTACCCGACCGAGTGGTCTTAATACACGCGCTGAAGTGTACTTCATTCCATTGGACAGCATAATACTATAATAGAGTAGACCAACGGCAACAACGACGACGTCGATGACTATCAGCAGAATGACTACAACTACTCCTCCGGGGTGGTGAGGAGTCAAATAGAGGCCATACGCAGCATGAGTTACCACCGAGAGACGCAAGAAGAATCGGTCTAATTTTAGAAGCCACATTTATTATGTGCGCCATACACTGCCATCACTGACTAAGCTACTACCATACGGCAGCGGTGGATGACGATGGCCATGGTGGTGCCTGGTGATGGTGCTCCTGCATCCAATTATTTGTAGCAACCTGTTTGTTTTTGTATCGTAGTCGTCGTCCTCGTTGTCGTTGTCGTCATTGACGTAGTCGTGTGGCACAGCAGGGCACGAGGCAAAATTGGTAAATGGAACAAAATTTCATGTGGAAATGCATCGTGTCTCCACGCTCTCCTGGTCGGTTGGTCGATTGTCTGGCTGATATATGTATGTACCCAGTACCCACCCAGTTCCTAAATGCGATTCTCAAACGAAAGGAAAATCAAATACTACTGGCTTCCTCCATCGTCATCGTCATCATTATCAACAACAGCAGCAGCAGCATCTATTGAACGGCCACTAGTAGATGCATCAAATCAAAGAGAGCCTCAAAGAAGGCGCCTCTGTGTAGGCTGCAGCTAAAAAGGCACCACCACCACCGGTGGGCACTATGGTGCTATGGAATTTTGATTCCATTCAGCCTTCCAGTTTGTTTTGCTTTTGGATTTCGTTATTGTTGTTGTATTTTGCACGTTTAACAAGAATGAATGATGTCCGGCGTACGAGACGCAGGAATGCTGGCTTCAGAAGTAGCACCAGCAGCCGCATAAATGAATGAATGAATATTGTTTTAAGTTTTACTTTCCTTTTCCTCCTTTTCTTTCTTTTTTGTTTCCCCCTACTTCTCTCTCTCTCTCTCTCTGTGGAGAGCATATACTGTACAAAAGGATGCTCCTCTTCCGCATTCCGGTAAAATACCAGTGGATGATGCTTCGACGACGACGATTAAGTAAGGAACCAAGGCTGTGATGTGTCATAGGAATGCGAATGCATATACGCACGCAACAGGGAGGCGGAAAGGAGACTCGTTTCTCTGTTGGTAAACAGAAAACAGCTGATGAGGGAGGAGGAGGTGGGTCAGATTGTGTTAGAAAGTGAATTCATTGGTTTGACGATTGATTGCCAATAATTAAATCGTACGCAATGCGGATTGATCTGTATGGTCTGTGTGTGACTCAGTGGTGGTGCTGAGAGTTTCAAAAGATGCATGTACAACAACAGCTTCCTCACAGACACTTAGTTCGTCGAATAATTACAACCCGCTCAATCCAAAGTTCAGGAGTTTCGTCAAATTGTAAACGAAACTAGTCAGTTTCTAGCAGTGCATCCTCTGGTTTCATCGAGTCTCGACTTACCATCCTTGCAGAGCTCTATCCTTTAGTTAGCTTCTTATGAATTTGAAACAGATGCCACAATGCTATCTGTTAGTCTATAGCTGAACGGATAGACCCTCTAAACGACATCGACAAACTGGAACCCGTCGCATGGACGAAGGCCAAGGACACAATCTCACAGCAGATCATGACTCTAAAGACACAAACAGGAGTTTTCAGACGCGAAGAACTACAACCGCCTTGAGCTCAAGCAATCAAAATACTATCAACTGTGACCTGCATGAGGGCTGGGTGCAGACGATTTTCATAAACTTAACCTTTCAACGAAGCACATCCTCAACACATCCCATGGATAATATTCTCCAAAAAGTTCAACCGGTGAAGGACTGAAAAATTCTTCGAAAGCTATGCCACCATAGGGACATTCCTTGAAAATGTTTGTGGATTCATCCATCTTTATCTGACAATGATACCCACAACTTCTGGAATGCTCAGACCTGTCAACCTGTTCTTGAAGTCCCACAACCTGTCGCATAACCTAAAAAGTCCGCTGTTGCTCTTGAAGTATCGTTTCTGATCCAAGTTCTAATTTCACTAAGTTGTGAGCAGTTACGGTATAACGCCCAACAGGGACGACCCGCTTAGTCCGAGAAGAAATCAATTCTGTTGAGGCTAACAACTTACTTAATTATCAGACCGTCGATCCTTAAATGGTCTAAGCTTAAACTAACATTTGGTCCAAAAGGACCAGTCAGAGTTTTGGAAAAAGAGATAGTGACTGATCAGCCCCTAATGGACCAACGGCAGCGCTCACACCCCTGAAGTAGGTAACTAGCATCGGTATAACCAATCCCGTGCGGTAGGAGCTTCCAAAATGGAACTGGTCCTTCAAGTTGGGGTTTGTGCCGTCGAGGTAACTGCCTGGTCACGAACAAAGTTTGATGCTACGTACCGACCACAAATCTCGGATAAGGATGATTCTACTGTTGATGACTCTAGCTTACGAATTATGGACAACGACCCTTAATAGGCCACGTGTAAGCAAACAACTAGCAGAGGCCTTTAACTGCTATACCCTGGATATAACCGTCATCCAGTAAGTGCGATAAAATGGACCGGCCAAAAGTGAGATGGAAAACTGTGACATCTACTATGGTTGCCCCACCCTAGAAAATATGAACGTTCATGTGGTCGCACTGCTAAGCGAGCTGACAGCTTCGAGTCATCAAAATAACCAAACGTTGTTACATGACGTCACCTCTCGGCAGGCAATGACTAACCTTCAAGAGTATAATTTGTCATGAAAAAGCCTCTCAATGCGACATTCGGAGTCGGCAATAAAACTACAAGCCTCTTCCATTTGGGTAAACAAAAAATAACGCCCACAATATGAATGGTTGCGATAAGCTAAGCCTTTTTGTTATGCCTCCATTCCTCCACAAATTCAGCGCATAAAACTGCTCTTTTAACACAGAATCTACTTTGACATCTCTCAAAATCACTCACAACTTATCTGCGCTGGAAAAACTTAGCGCACCACAAGTAATTTAAGGTCAAAAGCTTGTATACCGCTATTCTAGAGTGCAACCAGTGTTAATGAGCTGAAAAACCACAAACACTACAATACAGCAATTCCAATACGATACACGATACACCACCTTTCTAAATATAAACTATCGCCAACAGATCACAAATGTCAAAAATGACATTTACTCTCCCCCATCTGACAACACATCTTGAGAACACCAATACTTTTCACGGGCATACTTTGACAAACTGTCAAAACACTTTAAGTGTAGTCTGCTTCTAAAACACTTGAACGGAGAAGAACATATTGAAGGTTTAATTTTAAGTTCAATTTTGTTAATTTTTAGTTATGGTAATGTGAGATGTAAATCTTTTTATTTTATGACCCTTGACTGAACGCTAATGGAAAATACTGTAATTAAAAGTCAATGAATGCAGGAAGCCTGTTACAATGTGGTGGAGTGCAAAGCAAAGCAATTTAACAAATGCAGTTTTGCCGTCGGCATTTTTGTAGCAAAAAAAAAAAAAAAACGGATTTTGCAATCTGATTGAGGTTATGTAAACGTCATTGGGATAAACATTGACATTTTAGTTTAAACTAAAAAGATTATCCTCTGCTGTCATTATTACGTCGATTCAAATAAAGTAAGCCCGGAGTGATGGCCATCTACTTAGATGAGCTTATATAAGGTTTCATAAGCCCTATTTCAGGACGCAAACATTATTTTGAACATCAACACAAAACAGATATGTCAGCCTAAGTAAATCACTCATATCGCAATAACAGTGACAGTAGACACAATGGCGGTAACAAAAATTGACGTATAAATTTATTGATAAACGTATTAGCGGGTTATTTTTCGAAGGAAAACATGGCCGTCGAATGACATTAGACGCTTTGACATTTGGTTAAATATGTACAAAGGTCAGAAGTGGACTGTTTTGATCAATTAACCGGCATTATTTGAAACGTCCACTTTCTGACATCACAGCAGGCACGCAAAGAAAAGAAATCACTGCAGTAGCAGCGGAGAGATGGATCCTGGGACCTGATCTCTGGAACATCTCCTAAGATGACATCCTTCATATGGCGAGTATTTTCGGGCATCACCATTCCTGGCAGAGCATGCAGATCATATCGTCGTAATTACCTAACCAGGTCATGAGACAGGTACATTTCTGGTAGAAAGAACATGTTCTACGTTTGGCCACAGAAAAGCTGGAGATAGTCCGAGATAGTCTAACGAGAAAGAGGAACCCGACTTTCGTCAATTTTCACGTTGGATCTGAAGTGATAGCCAGCAAGGAAGCTGTGAAGTAACTGGCGCTAGCTCTTAACACAAAGCACACCTTCTAGGAACAGATAACTTCGGCATCTGAACGAGCTGCGAATGTCACAACGTCGTCAAGCAGATTATTGGCAAACGTAGGTGGTCCTACGGCCAGCAAACGAAGGTTGCGTATGACAATTTGCAACACCATACTCATGTGTGGTTGTGAGATATGGGCCGATGTACTGCGGCAAGAAAAAAGGAAGCAAACGAGTTGCAAGTTCGTACCGAACAGTATCGGAACCAGCCAACCTCGCTGGAATAGTTCCTTGCGGCAGACAAAAAGTACGTCTACGACAATAAGACGGAAAATGGATTAGAAGGGGCAACAGAGGAGGAAGAAGACCTGACCAAACAGCAGTGGCAAGAGAGAAGGAAAATAGAGGGCGATGGACCGCGAGACTGATCCCAAACGTTGCTGAATGGAAAGGACGGGAACGCAGCGAGGTATACTACTACATACGTCACCCAGTTTATAACCGGAAACAAGATAGGTAGAACAAGTAGTCCAGCTTGCTAGTACAGCGAATTTCAAGCGGACGATGCAAACCACATGTTCTTCACCTACAGCAGATGGAAAAATTAAGGAAGTGCATTTGAATCACAAATTGGCATGTTTCCCAGAAAACATAGCTGAGAAAAGGTACTCAAAAAAAAAAAAAAGAGAGGAAGGCCAAACATATCCTTATGAGAATATATAAGCCTGATGAAAGCCTCACCGGCAAGAAAGTGTAAGCTCTCAACCAGAGAGAATCATGAAAAAGCCTCTCGAAAACGGTCCCGGAGTGTGGATGGTGCATACTTATATCATGCCATAAGGTCTCGGCATTAGACTGGCTAAGTCTTAGAACTTTAGCTGCAGATTCGTTAGTTGCTGTTGGTATGGTTCTTTTTTACCAGTTTTACCAGCGCAGTGACTCTGCTCACAGTCTCAAATCAAACCACGTTGTCATATGCAACGACAAGCCCTTAATCCGCAATGCTCAGACAAAGCACGATTTTAGGACGTCCTAGCAAAAGTTATCTGCAAGCTTGAAGAGCTCTCTTTTAGAGACGACGACTCTTTTGAACAAAAATACAATATCTACGAACAAATAGCTCAGACAACAACCTGCTTCTACAGTTGATGATACTAAAACTATTTTCGAAACGCAAAATGCTTCAACAAAAAATGTGACACCATGTCGAACATATTCTGAAATACAAGAACACTTTGATCCTCATTGATTAAAAGTCATTTAAAATGTATAAGGGTTCCGAACCCTTCTACCTATAACTAATCCCATCAAAGCACCCTTTGGATTTTATACTAAACGAAGGGCTGTCATTCCCCACACTGCACGTCTAGTCTATTCGAATTCTCCCCCTTAGAATTAATTCCATTATTCTCTGTGCACATTACTTAGCAACTTCTCCCTTAAACTCCTTCAAAATGAAGCCTTTCAAGGTTCAAACTCTTCACCCCCCCTGTGGCACATCCATTTAATGCAATTTCCTCTACCTTCTCCGCTCGAATAATTGACTGCAGATAACCCATTTCTGTTACGACTCTTGCACAGCAAGACCAGTCATTCTAGTGATCAACATACAATCACTACTAATCTGTTTCCAATAGGATGCACGCAAAAATCATGCAAAAAAAAACCAGGCCAATAAATTTTAAGCCCATAAATACACAGTGCAGTGCAGTGCAGTGCTGTGCATAAAACAGAAAAGGAAAATGAAAATAACAAGAAAATAAGCAAAAGACGAAGCGACAGCAAAAAGAGAAGAGAGCCACTTGTAAATGTCACTATAATCTCGGATAGTTTAGGGCATTCCTTATTGAATTTGACATTCGCGCGCGTTAAAATTCCTTCACGGTCGTAACCCAGTACGTGTGTGGCAACTTCAAAGCAACCATTCTACCAATACCATCATAATATCATCGCTGGCCATGTTGGTCACCCCTTTATATGCAATTTTTCTTCTTTCACATTCAGCGCTACTCTCCTTTTGTGTCATGGAATTCGGAATTCTGCCACATCACACACACACACGAACACAAGCTATAGCCCCAACCACCACCAACGACACTAACGAACGAAAAACCAACCAACTCAACTGAGGAGTACTGGTGGTGGTGGTGCTGCATGCACTTCTTCTTCATTTTGAATAATAAAATTTAAGGATGAAGACATAAACGTGGTGGTGGCGGCAACAGCAGCAACGTGCTTCAGAAAGACACTCGTACTCAGATACACTCGACCGTCCTCATGCTCAAACTGGAACTCCGGTACTTGCTAGCTAGCTCTGGCTGGCTGACTGACTGGCTATGTTGATGGGTACTGGGTGGTGGTGGTGGTAGTGGTTGATGGTGGTTTTATGGTTTTAAAACTCCTTGCCGTGCCATTACTGCTGCTGCTGCATTGGTCGTCTTTCGCAATGGCATGGCACTACCGCTTACCAAAGCACATATACATGGGCATGCACACACAGTAAAAAAAAAACAAATAGCCCGGCTAAAAGCTGAAGCCAAAGCCGAAGAAGAAAAACAAAAAAAAAGACTAGAGTCCCCTCTGGGTTCAGTTGAGCTGAATTTATAATGCGCTTAAAGGTTCCAAGCCCAACGAACGAACGAAGGAAGGAACCAAGCGAACCATGCGGTTTGGTTTAGTATATAAATTTATTTCTTGAGCGCGCTCGCACATTTGGCGCCCGAAGGAGTGTGGATTTGGAAGACGTCGATGAGGGTGTAACAATGACACTACATTGAGCTTGCCGGTGTGTGCCCGTTTCTGCTGATATACTTCCACTGCGGTAGGTGAGAGAGTGCAATTCGAAATAGTTGCTGGTGGAAAGTGTGCATAAAGTAAACGCATTTCTACAAACGTACGAGTATACGTATAGACCCGCCGCCAACGATGACTACAACAACCGACAATTTATTACAGACGATGGTGATGTCATTGACAGTAAAATATTAAGATGTTGAAGCGGTCCGACCGAGTGCATTAATTCTATAAGGCACGGAGAGCAAAGAGAGAGCTTGCATTTTTGCTGTTATATTTCTTTCTGTCAGAAGTTATACGTTTGCTTACCCAGATCCGAGTGTGTGAAGAGTAATTCAAAAGAATCGAACGTGGTGTGCGTTTAAAGCACGCTTAATTGCATAAGATCCTTCTTTTAATGGCCTACAGTGCACACATACACGAGTGATGACAAGCGGCAAGTAGTCAAACGTACGTGATTGCGCGGCTTGTTTACTTTGAGATGAGTCATTAAGGGGTTATTTCTTATTTTATTTGTCGCGGGGAAGATAAACTTGATATTTTTACTCTAAAGAAAAAAAATAACTTCAAATTAATGCATTCATTCATAAATAATGTCATACAAAAAAAAAATAACAGAAAACCAGTTAAATAACAAACGTTTTGACATCTCTCTGCACACTTTAAAATGTTTATAACTTTTTTTTTATAACCAAAAAATTCACGAGATACGAATGTAAAACGTGATTATCGAATAAATTAACTATTATTTGTGAACATACCCCTGAGGTAAGTACTAAATTAAAAGATGGTGTACCAAAACGATGACATTTCTGTAATTGTGCCGGGGAATGTTCAGAAAGTGAAAGGCATAGAATGCACACATTTGTGGGTGAACTACTTTAGATGGATAAGTTAGTTTTTAGTAAAAAAAAAAAAAAAAAAAAAAGTTTGAGGTGCTTTAGATGAAATCAAACTGTTTGAAAAAATGTTGAGCATTACTCGTCAAAACTATTCGAGTACTACAAGACACCTCTGAAAATGTTAGGGTCGAATCAATGTTAGAGGGATGGCAGAGGCTATGGGCATATCTAAGGAATGAATGCATATTAAAACAAGGATGACAGCCTTAGATGGCTCCATCAACTTGGAATAAAGTTGATGTTCCTTCCATTAAAAGACGCGAGATCGTCTATCACCACTTTTTTTTGTTAAAATACTTTTAATCCTATTGTAAGCCATGGTCCGATGACTCTAAGACATCGCCAAGAAGAAAATACCAGCGAAATACTAGAAAAAAGTCAGAACTGAACCAAATAATGGCCATTCACTACTGATACCCGTGAAACAACCAAGAACGAGGCCGTATTTAGGTCTCGAATATTCTGTTCGTCAACACAAGTAAGCTGAGCCATTGCTCCTCCATGAAAGTATAAAAACTCTGAGGTCATACCGCTACGACTCAAAGCTTGTCAGGAGTTGCGTTAACACCCCCGAACAGCTCACAATATATTGGTTTCCCGAAGATAAGGGCATTGAGAGAGACAGGATTGGCGACGGGCTCTTCAGACATTTTTCTTCTGTAGTTTGTTCACCAGCCACATAAGGTTACAGCTCTACTTATAGAAGTAAACCACGGCGTAAACTGGTGTACATATGGATTTGTCTACTGTGCGACGTGTCCTTGAAGTGAGCCGCAAGGCAAGAAGACCACTCAAAAAGCCACTTTTGACTGACGTAATACGGAAAAAAGACAGAGGATTGGAAAAAAGCATTTTTGATTTTCAGACGAAGCCACTTCCAGGTCTAGGGATACCGGGAAAGTATCGTAAGAAGTGGAAATGAAAAGCTTCAATCTGGTCATATTGTCGAAGTCCCTAAGCACCCATCCAAAGTAATGATTTTCTGGTTATTTTAAATCTGAAAGTCCTGGAAATGTATAGCCGATCGAAGGCAGACTTCTTGACCCATATGCCCCAGCAAACTATTCGAAGGAGACTTTTCCAACCACTTTCTAACAAAATCGAATGTTAGATTGAAGTGGCTGCTAGCTGTTGCCAGCACACTTAGACCAGTGATAGGTCGATTATGATACCACATGGATCTGGAGAGATCTGCTTACCTACTTGTTGAATCAATTGGAGTTTCTTATGAAGCGAAGGAGGATTCTGACATCTGTATTTATCAGATAGCTTAAGTCGTTAAAGTAGAATTCTCCTTAATGGAGGAAGAAGGTGAAGAATAGTTTCCTCCTCCTAACAAAATCTTGCTCCAACGGCATTAATCTGCTGTAATGGCTTGGCAACTCACCTGACCTCAATCCGATTGAGAATATGTGGACCAAGTGGGGCTTAAAAAATAAGACTGCACGACAAAAAACAAACTCATGTCAGCCATTACTGAAGTAGGTATGGATAGTTAAGGTGAAGTACAGTTCTTAGGTTAAATGAGAAACCCGTCTAACAAGGCAAGAGTTTCCCTGCGATAAGTACCAAAGGCAAAACCATTGATTCTTCGCTGAACTTCTTTTCGCTTCAACTGCTGATCCCCAAAACGTAACATCAGTTACGCAAGGACAATGAAAATGATAATAAGGCCAAAAAGACAAAATCCTTTTGTATATAATTACATAAATTGAACTCAAACAATTCCAAATATTGTTACAGCATGTCAAGTAGCCTCTATACAAAGCCTTGATAATCCTCCCAAACAGGATGAAAGTACAGAAAAAAAGCGTACAATGCCGTAACTCTGATTACAGAAATTGCAAAATAAGTCTACAAGCTTTGCGTATCCTTTTTTTTCGGTTCATTTCGTCCTTCCTTTCACACACACTCATTACGGGACCCCAAATGGATCGTAATGATAATGTATCGCAAAATTTGCAACTCGTCGTGTCGGTATTGATTTTGAATTTTAATTAGCCAATGCCCTGCTGATGCTGATGATGTTGCATCTGCCGATGCAGTCGGTATACTCAATCAAAATTAGTAAAAATAAAAATAAAAAATAAAATAAAAGGAAACGCATCCTTTCCTCTAGGACACGCATAGTGCGTATCCATTTATATTTGCATTTGGGAAAAATATCCACATATAGTGCGCGGCGGTAATGTTATGCATGTGGAAAATAAAATCTTTCATGGAACATGTTAAAAGGGATCACCAGGAGGAGAGAGCACCCGCTTTTATCTGTGTCCTACATGCACACACACACATTACTTTCGATGGATTAATTTAAATTCGCTCATTATTTTAATGCGAAACTTTTTTTTTTTTTTTTATACATAACGAGTGATAGCGCGCGGGGGGTTATGTGGGTAGGCGTTTCAGAAAAAAAAAATTCAATTAATTTGAACAATAAGTTGTGCTGTTTTTTTTTTACGTGTGTACACATATACATACTTACGCATAAAAAAAGGACGAACAAAAAAAAAATGCTCTGAATCTGGTTTTAAAAATAAACTGGAAAGACCAACCCAGAGGAGAGGACTGCAATCAGCAATTGGCTCAATGTGAAACTACAAATCATCAGGGGAATTCACCAGAATGATGCACCAGCAATAGCAATACCAGCAGCACAACAAGAACTCCCCACTTTTGGTGTTCACAAAGCCGCCACCCGCCGGGTGCTGCAGTGCCCAGCAGCGCATTGTACACCGTTTTGCCGGTTTTGCTCATTTTTAATCCCGAGGACGAGGAGGATACACAAAAACACAGGACTTCGTACGCTGCGCGCCATCTATCTCTTTGTGTATCTGCATAATGCAATACCACCTTCACCACTTGGTGGGCGGCAGCGGGCCGGATGGTTTTGTTTGTAGTAAATTGTTCGACTTTACCGGACATATGACAAAAATGTTGAACCCAAGTTTGGGATTGGGGTGGCGGCACTTGGTGAATTCCTTGCAAATGAATGGTGGGTTGGACTATCCACTGACAGATTATAATCTCTGGAATGATATTTGGAGTGCAAACGTTCACCGCATCCCTACATTCAAAGAGACTCAACTCAACCCAATTCAAACTCATACGGTTGTAGTATGGTACCAAACTACGCTCGATAAATTAAAATTCGTTAAATATTAATTACCTGATGGGGCGATGGGGATGCCTGTGATGGTTGAGGCGATGGACTTGGTGCAGCATGTCCTGGACTATTGGGTGGCGGTCCACCGTGTTGTGGTTGATGTGGAGATGCTGGAGGATGCGGATGACCACCGGGTCCGGGACTAGCAGCAGGCGAAGATCCACCTGGCCAAGGTCGATTTGGTTCAGGATACTGGAAAACAGAAAAAAAAATCAGTTTCAATGTGAGTTTGCTTTCGTCCTTTTTTTTTTTTAATTGTGTGTGTTTTTGAAATTTTGATTGATGATTGGGTGGTGCTAGGGTAAAAGATAAGGATGAACAGCACTAGCGCACACAAGCTATTGTACAACTCCCGAGTAGGGAAAGCGCATAGACGTGTGTAATTAAAAATTGCAATTTTATGTATGTTTCGGTGTTCAGTACAAAAAAAAAGGATATGTACTTCCATCCGCATGTGTTTTATTTTTTTGCACAGATATTTGCATTTATTGGTGGGTTTTTGCTGCGTTTTTTTTCCCATACACACATGTAGACTTTTTTTTGCAATTTTTACGCAATGCGGATGTAGAAAATAAAATAAATTTCATTAGGCGGCCATTTCAAAAAATAAAATTAAATCGGTTGGTCAGAGGGAGGTTTTTTTTTGATTGCGCAACTTTCAAGGCCTGCCTCCCTGAGGATGATAGTTCTCCGATGAGTATCCACTACCCAGTGTATGTGTATGCTATGCACTCACTTCTTCTTTTTTTTTTCGTTAAATAATTCAAATTTTATTGGAATTTTGTTTGAAATAAAATATATATAATAAATGTTTTATTTTTTAATGAATTTTATGCAAAATTTACGTAGTTGTAGGGGTTTTTTTTTTTTTTTTGTAGACCGCGGTACATTCTATATATTTTATTCAATTAGGACATGACGCAAGTGAATCGACTTTTTTTTCACATGTCACCAGGAAGAGGGAGGACATAGGTTGACAACGCCCCAATTAGCTAAAAATAAAAATAGAAACTGATTAAGAATGTTAAGCCTTGTCAAATGGCATTTAGATTGCAAGTCCTTGTGAGAACATTACGTACACCATAGAGGAGCTTTATCAGAGTAATGGAGGGCCTTTATTTTTTAACAGGAAATTCAGCTTTTATCCGACGGTGGTGGAAAGTTTATTTCCAACGAAAGTCACTCTTCCTTGAATTCGGATGGCTATGACATCTACAGTTTAACTGGAACTGCTGAATTTAGAAGCCATTTTTATGAAGAAAATTTCACTTTGTAGCTAAAAATAGTTCGAATTCATCTCCACCACTTAAGGTTACTTACTTACTTAGGTGGCGCTACAGTTCAAGGTGAACTTGGGCCTCAACCAACAAGCTTCTCCAGTTAGCCCGATCCTTTGCTAACCGCCTCCAGTTACGCACTCCAAGTTGCGCGCGGGGTCTTCCTCTACTGCGTTGTCCCCCGGGTTAGATTCGAAGACTGTTTTCAGGCGGAACTAATGGCGATTATAAAAGCCTTGTTTTAGATTAAGAAGAACAGAAGATGCATTGAGTTTATGCGCTTTTCACCTTGACTTGGAGTCATTGCAAAGCCTTTTACATATCTCAATCTTTTCAAGCGGTTCTGAAACGGCTGAGAGAGTCGATGCCGCCGATTTCTTTCTCGAACTATAAGAAGTGTTACTGAGTGATTCAACTTGTCCCTACAAGATCAAAAGGACTAAGTTTAAGAAGACGATTCTAAACTTTCTACGGTTATCATAGGACAGTGCATCCTAGGCAGAGGGTGAAGGACCAGACAGACAGTAGGATAGTTCAACTGCTGGAGAAAGACAATCTCAGAAAAATTAGACATCAGACACTTTAAATTCATGAAACTAAGCTGTTACGTGAATGACAGATAGACAGACAGTCTCTTGAAATAAAGTCAGCTCAACCCAGCATAACACGCTACCTTCTAGTCTTTAAAGTCTCTTAATCTGACCACAGATCCACCAGATAAGTTAAGTGGTCGCTATCCATGCGCAAGAGGAGAGTCAAGTAGATCCTGCAATTCCTAATCTGTACTCATAACCTTTTATCGTATCGATCTTAATGCCGTCTATGAGAGTCTTTCTTTATACAGGCGATGTCTAGTTCTGGCATCACTGCTAAACTCATCCGAATACGCAGGATGAAGACGAAGAACACTTACTGCTCCAACACAGACGGTAGCAACGTCACTGAAGCCTTTGCTGTTAATTCGATTAGAAATGCTTAGAACACGAATGGACACCAAAGCGCTCCGACCAGTTGTCTTCGAATCCAGAAGACCTTGCCTTGAACCTACTGGTAGCCCATCTTAGAAGAATAGAATGCACAGCTCACTTCCTCTCCGAATGTTCCAGTTTATGGAAAACCAGAAAGACGAACCTTGGTGAATGCTACTTCAACACTCTGGGCGACCAGTTTAAGAAGTCACCAAAAACCATTCTAAAATTCATTACAAATTCTGGATAGTTCAAGGAGACCGAAGGATCACTTTAAAAAACGCACCTAGACCTTTTGCTTCTCTTTCAGACTGGAAAGTCCACACTGGGGGAGCACAATGGATCCTTGTCGACCCGAGTGAAGGTTTCTTCATACGAAATGCAGTCACGTTAGCGACCGACTAAAGATCAAAGGATCAAAGGGGGTTATTTCTTGAGCCTCAAATGAACTCCGAACCACAGGACCATCTATGTTCCTAGTCAAAGTCTTTGAATTCTTGTCCATTTAAACTTTCATTTGTATTTAATCGCCTTTGAGTGGTTACATGTAACACGCATTGGAAGACAAGATGAAGAAAATTGTTTGAGTTCCCAGAGGATTACATCGTAAAGTGGACATATTGTGAAAAATTAATCGTCTTTCAGCCCGTTCCCAATAGACCAACTTTCCTCTTCCAGTGTCTAGAACAAAAATCGATAACCAAGTTACGACCGATTTACATTATATAAAAGACTTAAGTATAATCGCACTCAGTTGATGGATAAACAAAAAAAAAAACAGTTTCGAATGCTTTCCCCAGATTCCCTCACTTCATCGCGATGTGTGTGTTTGCGTGTGTGGTAAACCACTTATTTCCCAGCTCGGCGGCAACATCTTATCGGCCAAAGAAAACGCATGCTAACCAGAGCTGGACATTGACCCCATTAACCATCGATTCAAAATGACAATCTACACCACACGAGAACTACAACTTGACTTTATATACATATCTATCTATTCGCCGCAAATTGCAATCCACTTAATCACACGTTGCCCGAGTAAGAAGGGCAGATCAGCGATAATTATTGTTATATAAATCCATTAGTGAACGATAGATGGATACTCTCTTATGCTTGGATACACCGCATGCACACACACAGATACTCGTACATAAATTATAAATTTTACATAAAACCATGAACATATACATAGTCGATGAACAAGGTGTCTAATTACCTGATGCGTTGAATAGGCAGTCCTGTGATTTGGTCCTGTCGCCGGGCCTGGTGGTGTGGGATATCGTTGCGGGTATGGTGAATATTGAGATGTACCAGAGCCCTGTGCCGTTGACTGGGGTGGTGGTGGTGGTGGTCCACCTGGCTGTTGTTGGGGTGAACTTGGATAGGAACCTGAATTTTGCCCATGCGTTGGCGGATAAGGTGATTGACCTCTGGAAGTATTTGACTGTAAAAAAAAAAGAAAAGATAAAGAACAATCATATTATATTAAATTTTTAATTTTTTTTTTTTTTGTGATAAGGTTTTTCAAGTTTCGGAAATCATGTGTAAGGGGAGAGGAGGAGGATTGCTTTTAAAATGACAACGACGAGAAATGGTATCGATTGGAGTAGTCTGCCTTCTGGGAACGTTCAATATTCCACTTAGTGGTCATAGGCTTGATAGGGTTCATATGTACAAAGGTGGGTGGATAAAGGCCCCTTTTCTTGGAACAAATTCACCCAAAAAGAATCAACTGTTACTATTGAGTTTCAAATCAACCGAAAGTAAGTATCGTTTAAAGATTTACTGGAGTGCTCTTCAGGATCATGGAGGAGGTATTTTCCAAGAAATCCTAATCTTTGGTGGTAGCTAAGAAAGTGGAATCCTCTTCAAGGATCAAATTTAATCAGTTTTAGTCTTTTCACGTCGAGTATTTGATCCAGTCTGCGAGGAGGGCGAATGGAGGAGAAGATATAACTGCGAACTCTACGAGCTGTACAAAGATGTAGATGTAGTCCGGGAGGCAAAAATCCGTCGACTGCAATCGAGCGAATGGACGAGAGGATCTTTGAATCCCAGCCACCTGGTTCACGATGAAGTGGAAGACCGAACCTCCGTTTTAAAGAACAGGCAATCGCGGATGTCAGAAACCTTGGTCTAGTAAACTGGAAGCAGCGTGCCCAGGACCGTGAAAGATGGAAAGCGGCATTGGTTCAGGCTCAGACCCTCCCAGGGTCGTTGGTCTGATAAGTAATAAGTAAGTCTTTTCACAGATGGTTGACCATTCTGCGACGGTCCATCGTGTTTGGTTGTAGCAAATTCCATCTTTTGTTTGCTTCTTTAGTAGTCGTATTTCCTACTTCAAGCTCTGCCGCTAGTCCATAAGCTACATGTCTCCATCACTGGAATGACATTATTGCCAAGAAACTAGCAAAGTTTTACGATGGGCTGTGTTCAAAGATGCTTATGCTTCTTTGTGACAGTACTTCGTGGGCTTCCTTTTGGCATTTCTGCAACTGTCAATGATAAGAGGTTGTCATCACGGCTTTCAGTTCTTTTGATGCCGATAGGAACCCTAGAGTTAGCACTTATTTCTTTTAACCTTTCAAATGATCTCTTGAAGAGACGTTTGATAACGTCTATACTTCTGCAACGTTGAGTCTTCTTAGTTATTTGTAAGAGGACGTTGCTACTCTATTACCTACTTTGATTTCAGCATAGGCTACAAACGCACAATACGGGATAGAAGTGCCTCGAGTCAACAGGAAATTCTTTTATAATGAGTTCACTTTAATCATTATGGAAGACTCTTAAAGAAACGGCGTCTGTGCCGGTGTCTTCGAACCCTAGCGACTTTCAAGCTGATTCCAGGGACCTTTGATGCAATACAAGCTTTGTGCGACACAACACGTGAAGCAATTGAGGGAGAAAGATGGCTCCGAGAGAGCCGGTCCAGTCGACTGGAGCCGTGTGGTAAGAACGCAAAGTGACACCTTGCCGTACAATTCGGTAAGCACATCATCGAGCCGAAGTCATACATCAAGTACCTAGGCGTGTTGAAAGACCGCAGGGTCAGCTTCGAGAAGGCGTATACGAGAAGGCCTCTCGGCCAGTAGTGGCACTATTCAAACTAATGCCCAATATTGGAGGAACAAGTCAATTCCCCTGGGACAGGAATGCTTCCGCGAGTACCTCTACAAGAACAAGCACTTGGATGACCCATTTTGCCAGCACTGCGAAGGGGAAACCCCAGAAAGCAAAGCATACGGTTATGGATTACCGAAATGCTTAGATGAGTCAAGCCTGCCCCTGCGAAGGTATGCCTTGACTGGTGGTGCCGCAGGGGACAAACAGGACAGAACAACAGAAGGTATGTTTTTAGCACTTAGACATGCAGGATCATGGAGTCTGATATAATGGACATTGTCTGTAACGTTTTCTGGAGGACTTGCAGAAACGAGGAAGAGGAAGAATTTATCGTACACTTGGCTGAATGAACCCCGCCCCTAGGGGAATACCTCTTCATCAAACTGAAGCTAGTAGTACCGATCTAAACTGTTACGTTAAGAAATCTAAATGATTGCAATCGTCAATAATTGCCTCTTTTCTAGAGGTCGACTCCAATCAACTTGAATTTAAGGTTTGCGGTCCTATGCAACCGTGTAACTTCCTCAATATGGCGCTTTAATCGGTTTCTTAAGCAGGTCTTTACTATTCTAAAGATTATTGAACCTGGACGGCAGGTTATCTATGTATCAGCTGAATCATCGATCCTTATTGACACCCTTAGATTGGACCACGACAAATCCCTATTCAATCCCTTTTAAGACGTTCCTGCATTCTAGTGGACATGCCTTCTAAAGGCTAGTTTGAATAATTGTACCTTGCAACTGTTATCGACTCTACGGACAACTGGGAGAATCCCAAACTTGTAGTCACAGTTGTCCAAACTTTCCTTTAACCAACGTACGAGTATTAATAGCTCTTCCCACACTATATTTTCTAACAGACGGGCTTTAGTTAAGTCCCTTAACAGGCATCATGTGTTAAAGTAGTTCTCCTTCACGTGATACTGCCTCACAGCAGTGGCTTTTCTCAGGGCTTATTCGCTGGCTCAAAGCTGAGCAACGACTAGCGCCCTTTATCGGCCTAAAATCACAGTTCGCAAGGTCTATAGCCATTGAAATCTCATCAGAAAAACGTCTAATCCAAAAACAAACTGCACATCGAACGTCGAACTTCCTAGGTGTTCCAGTTCTGTCATGACACAACGGTGTATCAACTCAAAGTTAATGTCCCGAGAGGCTCCTCAAATGAGATCATCGTTCCTATAGACGTTTAGAATGCCGCTATAGCTCATGAGACCGATGAATGGATAGAGATTCATTCGAGAAAACTTATCGTAAAATATGTCTGACCCACCTGTTCCTCATCCTCAACCAGCTGAAGTGCAGAAAGTAGGCATGCATGCATGATGTATGAGTTGAGTATGCTAACCAAAAAAAAAAACTCAAGTATTTTTGCCACGAAAATGGAAACCAATGTGTAAACACAAACGTTCCGCGCCAGAGAAATAATATAAAAGTGATGACTATGATGATGGTGACTCGTCTCGTCATGCGTGAGCACGTCGTCGACCACACCACCATCGAATTGAAATGCGAGAACACACCCAACCGGAACGTTGTCGTCGAAACAAATTATGCCGTCGGGTGATGGCCAAGACAAAGGGATAATAATAAAGTATTCAGAATAATTGTCCTCTTGCGTGAGGAGGATCTAAGTGGTTGAGGGACATAAATGAGGAAAAATAAAACGACACCAGTGAGAGATTGATTTCAAGGTTAACGAACATATCTAGGGCAACACACACATCATCATTTTGAGTCATATAAAGCTTTAAGGAAGGAAATTGAAAGGACTAAGTTAAACGGGAGGGGGACCATGCCAACAAACCACCATACCATCGTTGTAAACTGCTGTTCGTCTTCCTTTTTTCTTTCTTTTTTTTTATGGTTGTATACATTTTATGCGCCACCACCTTCCTACAGATGTGAGGTTAAAAAAAGGAAAAATAAACAACGTGGCTGGATTCCAGCCAATTTGAAATGAGAAGAAGGGTTTGGTGTGAGGTAGCGGGTATCGGTCCTCTTATACAGAGATTTAACTTTCAATAACGTGCCTTTGTGACCTGACCCAGTGTGCCTTAATTTTGTTGTGAATGTGGTCGATGCATGGTAGTTCATTGAGTTAAGTTAGGTTAGGGGTGAATATGCACTTTACATGTGGATTTGTAGAGGCCTACCAGTCCGCATTGGGGTCTGAGTGCACATTTTTCTCGGTTCGTCATGTCCTCTAGTGAATTTAAGCATATCTCTCAATGGATCTTGCACAAGCTACTCAATTCTTTGAAAAATCTACTTTGTCGCCGAGTTTACTGTCCAAAATCTGGGAGAGCCATGTCCATATTGCGTACGAATAAAACAAGAGCAACTGATGCAATATTTGGACCAAGAATCAAACACTCGAAACGAATGGACAAACTCTCCAGGAGCTTTCAAGCGATCGGAAGATGGATCCAACCAAACGTCGGCACAGCCTATGCGATTATGTCAGACAGTCGAGCTGATGTTTCTTAAACTTTTCCTATCATGTGAAGTTTGACAGATTCCAAACAAATTCATAAAGTGTAAGAAAGCCATTGAGATCGCTAACAGGTGCACAGAGACGTCCCGGACAAGTGCAGTGCAGATGAGCTTATATGGTAGGGAACAGATCAGAACCTTTTTAAAAATAGAGGCGAATTGTTATAAGTCAGGGTAGGGGCAACTTTCGTTCAGGTGAAGAAGACCTCAGCTCGGCTCAGCTCGTCGGACGGGGGTAGTTCTTGTCAACACCACTTTGCACCACCTGATCATTATTTGCCTTTTGACAGGGCAGTTCATCGTCGATTTCTTCCGTCCTGTTCTTCCATCTGAGCCCTTTCGTAAGTTGAAGTGCGTTCAGTTAAACTATGGGTCTAAATGGTTCTGCATATAGGGCGCAACAGGAAAGGGTCGGCACCAAGACTACTATCCATCATGCAAAGGTTCCTGATGCTAGTAATCCGATACTCTACGTGGTATTACAATGGACCTTCATTCTGGTCTAAGTGCGCTTCTGCTTTACCTAACCAAACTAAGCCTTTAACAAAAAATGACAAAAGATGTCTAAAATCAGTTTGACATGATCTTCCATAAGTAAAACGCTCTAATCTCTGCCTTGAGAGACTCCTCACCCAAATGAATTTTCATCAGCTAGAACCAGTGACTAAAGCATACAAGAAATATTAGATGTTCAAACAATTTGCCTTAAGTCAAACCCATGATTAGCAACAATCCTAGGTGAAACTCAATAAATGACTTATCTTAACCCTTTATTAGAATACATCCTTCAAAGTCTTGAACAAAGATCAATGAAACCATCCCTCTTCCCTGGCCGATTCGAATTTAGTGTCCACAAATTGCATCGAGACACACTCTACAAATTTAGTAAATGCCCTTTGGTAAGATTAGTGATTTTATCATCTTTATATCACAATGTCCAGGCGATTAATTACATCTAACGGATATTTATATATGTATGTACGAATATATTATACGTGCATGTGTGTGCACATGACATTCTTGAGGCAACCGCCCTATTTACAAAATTTACTCGGACCCAGAGCACCACACAACGGTTCTTCCATTTAATAAAATTGATGTGTATACATCAAACGAACATATCTTTACTGTAGGTACCTCCTCCTGCCGCTCCTGTAAAGTAGGCAATTATGTGCATGCACATGCATAGTATGATGTCCTTTCTGACAACATAACCGACCATCATCCACCCGTTCATCCATGGCAATCGAACACCAACATGAAACGAACCATGCTCAGTGTTTCTGTCGTTAGAGGTGGAGTGGAATTGACTGGAGTGGAGTGGATGATGATGATGGACGACACCAGGACTCAGGACACACCACTCTTCTTCTTTTTCTTTTTTTTGGATCTAAACTCCGAACAAAATGTAATTAATGTAAGCGACGATTGTATAGATTGCAAATTTATTTTGACCCTCCCCCTATTGGAGGCCATCCCTGCTCTGCTCCTTTCATAATGTCAATTGAATTACATAATTGTTGGAAGGATAAAACAAACAAAAATTGATAACAAACCGATGAATATCCTCGAAAATGAAAATTCAAGCACACACCACCATGATCATCATCATCATCATCAGCAGCTCGACGATTATCGATTGGAATCCTCCAAAAAGAGAGTGAAAAATTAAATGAATAAAAAAAAAACTGAGAGAGGAAACAAAGGAAAAAAAAATGAAACGAGAACGAACGGAAAAGCCAAAAGCAAAAACTACGACATAATTTATATTCCAGCAAACAATTAAAATCAGATTACCCATGGTGGAATGGAGGGAAATAATAAAAATCCAAGTGTTGCGGGGGTGAGGAGGACACCAAACGACAGAATACGATAGAACGAAAAACGACGCTGGGAAACACAAACCAAACCGAACCGAGACCGAGACTCTCGTAGTCGTCATCATCATCATGGACGATGGGGAGAGGAGGGACAGAAAAAGTGGAAATTTGTATGTTTTGTTATTCGGGTTCAGTTCAGTTCGGTTCGGTTGCCTTTTCCTTTGCCTTTGCCATTGCCTCCGCGTACTCGTATCCATCTGCGCCTTTAGAGAATTTTATTTGATTGCTCTCGGTGTCATCTCTCTCTTTCTCTCTTTCGTTGGATATACGGGTACAGATACACAACAAGAAGTCTATTCGTACTGCTCCACCCTATGGAAAGTATTTTAATCGATTTTCCACATCCAATCCTGCTGTGGAAGCATACCATACCATGCCATGCCATGTCATACCAACAACCATGCCATGGATGTTCCGTATCCATGTATGTGTGTATCTATAACTCCGTAGGGAGATACAAGAGGCATTCCATTCCATCTAGTGTTCGTGTGTTTATATGCGGGGGATTCTTCATTCTTCTACCCAACCCATCCTCGTCAAACCAAACCAACCATCATCCTCCTCCTATCCAACGTTTACAGTTTCTGCTTTCCTGCATTATTCTCTTGTACAAGGATGGATGTGGAACGACCGGCGAGCAGAAGGCAGCCACACCAAGCATTACCTTCGAATTTAGCAGCGCTCTGGCATTCAGAGAGTTCTGGTGGTTCTCGTTTCTCAGGCTCTTTTGACGCACACACAACCTTTCTCTGGTTGCTGATGATTTCGTTCCATGGGGCGACGAATACAGAACTACCCTCCTACTTGGGTACATTTGTGTTCCGAATAAGGGTATACACACACACAGTGACACAGGATTCATGTAGAGAAGAGCGGCATTAATGAAAGGATTTTCATTTTCCACCCCCTCTTGTATTACCCGACCGTGTGTCCTCATCGTTCATTCTCTTTCTCTGTGTGTGTGCGTTTGTACTTCTTCTTCGTTATATGACAGTGGTGTGGAATATTAAAAGAGGGATCACGAAAGGAAAAAAATAAAAATAAATAAAATAAAACGTACAAGGGACATTATAACAGACTTTAGAAGGAACTCTTGTGTACAGGGATGAAGGATAAATACCACGTATAACGATGAACGACACAACTGAGGGGTGCAAATGTTTTGTAAAAAAAAAAGAAAAAACATTTTTCCTTCTTTTTTATTCCCCCTTCCTTACCCTGATGATGGGTTTTTCTCTTTTTACAAGTCATACTGCATTCTGCACGAGGACTACGACGACGACGATTCATTAATGACAACCGACAACGACGACGACGACGATGTGGGAGAAAAAACACATCCAATTGCAGAAATTTGTAAAGATCTGTCTCTCGTATCTCGTGTACCCACCTATACCACCTTGAGCACAAGAAGAAGTACGAGTAGAAAGAATCAGGAACACCGGCCTTAAAAATTTAAATTGGTCAACAGACACATTTTGTCCTTATACCAGGAGGGGATTTTCTTTTTTTTCTTTTGACGCGCAGTTAGATTTAGATATTCTCAAAGGACCAACCAGTGAGACACGAAACAGAATACATTCATAAATTCATAATAATTGGACGACAATAACTAGTACCGATTGTTGAAGTTTTAGGATTAATTATTCAACGAGGATTTAAAAAAAAAAAAAAAAAAATATTAATGATGGAAGTGATTTTCGGTGGTGGTCGTTCGTTCGGTCGGTCGTCCTTCTTCTGACCTACGAAGCCTTGGTGAAACATTTGCTTGATGTACAGAGGTGGGTGGTACACAAAAGATTGACAAATGAGGGAGAATTTGCAAAAAAAAAAAAGAAAATGTGTCAGTAAAGTCCTTCTTGTTCGTAATGATGTTGAGTGTTCCACAGCGACGTGCTGCAGCTATAGATAGGGAAAAGCGGATTGTTCATGTTCCGGGGTGATATTATGTCTCATTTGAAGTAGCATCGGAGGGCACATTTTGTATTCAACCTTGCACGTATTTAAAAGGATGGAGTATCTAATTGTATAGTATCTACTGCCATCATCAGGTCTCCTGTGATGAAGGAGGGAAATTTAAATTATATTTCAGATTGACATAAACTCATGAGGGAGGAGTTTATCAAAAGTTATAGGTAGTTAGCAATGAAAAAATAATTTAATTTAACGGAATGCAAGTAACCAACTTTTCTTTTTTTTTTTAATTTGCTCATCGAAACCATCAAGTTTTTAGTTCTAGGACCAGAAAAGGATATTGAAGCAACTGCCAGGTGCAGTATCTATGAGTAAAATGATTGTGTATCATTCCACCGATTATTGCAATGTCACTGCAAGTAAAAACGACCTGAAACTTCCTGTAAAATAGGTTCGAACGATGAAGGCTCGAATTATATGAAATCTATGGCAGAGAGCATGAGAGTTTGAAACGAGAGCACTGAAACGCTTGTAAGCATGTGAGCCTTTGTAGAACTTGTCTTTTCGGATGAGAAAATGTTTCCGCCTCAGTGAGGCTTTGTGCCTACATAAATCGTTACATAGGATGCCTGGGCTATGATAATACTTATGATTTTAGAAGCGTTGTACTTTACGAGTCCTTTCAGATTTTGAAAATGTGCTTTATAAGTCTATGGCCACAGAGATATGGAAACAGACAACAACTGTTGGACCCCTTATCGTATCCCTTTCCCCGGTTTCGCATGGCTTTTCTGGGACTCGAACTTAAACCAACTTACTCCGCAGTCCAATATTCTAACCACTGAGTCACAGCAACCACCCTCGAACCTACCGCTAGCCAAATAAGCTTTGTGGTGCTACAATTACAATAATTATTGCCCCATGTAATGCGTCAGCATAAATAAGATACTTGACGGACGAAATAGATCCAATGACCGTGTATTTTTTTACCCAAGGAACCTAGTTAAGCTACTGATAAATATTTAGTTGTACAATCCTCTGGGATGTTAGAGTAATTAATTATGTCGCACTACTCACCGAACTTGTAAAGAAATGAGCAGCAGTCCATCTCTTACAGTACTGAACGCCAGGATTTTGATACAAAACATCCTGCCTGTCAATATTGACAACTAGATAACGTCTATTGTCTTCTGAAACGACTCCAGCAACCAATTCCTCATTGTGTTTGTAGTGGATTAGTTGATGCGTTCTCCTTCTTAGTCAACAAGTCAGCGATGAAGCGTTCGAATTTGTGCGTATCCCATGATTACTCTTGCGATCAACCTAAAAGTTTAAGTATGCTACGAAGGGTTGCTTTTGCAAACGTCCGCAAAACGCGGGCATATTGACTGAACTGACAAGACTGCGTCAACAGGCCACGAGAGTCATGGTGACAAAACGATCATAAAAGAGCCTCTACCCATCACATCTATCTCCATACATGTAATCCAATTTGTCCCTCTTGAACTGTCTCCTAAACCTTTTTGTATAAGTGTCGCCGTAGCTAAGTGGTGCGTACATTTGACTGCTAAGCGAGAGAACACAGGTTCCAGCCTCAAAAGAACGAAACTATGAGCTCTGACTTGGGAGAAGTGATGTCAATCAGACGAACAAATTACAAGATCTGGATGCTTGTTCCCGTAGTGGACCAGCTATTCTGGAGAACTGACTGCCATTCTTCTCGGGAATTTTCTAATAGTCATTTAGGTTCACAAGGAAACTCAGCAGAAGTGGGATTATAGTAAGAATTCTCCGAAACCTGAGCTTACCTCCTTTATAAAGAGTTTCAATCTAATCTTGTATGCTCTCCACAGTGCCTTCGGCCTTCATGAACTGTTTTCCGTTGCTTTTGCTGATAGAATAGGATTATACGTAGAAATCAGAACATTGCTGACGGTGTCCACACAGTGAAACAGAAGGAATTGATTTACGGTTTGACCCAATTTGTTACACAGTTACACAGATTTCTGAGAGATTTTATTGCGGTTAAAAGTCATTGTGTTGTGTTCTCTATCATAATGACTACGAAGACCCTGCCTTTGCTAAAGGAATTCCAATTGTAACATCCACCTGTCATCAAATCCACTCTAATATTACTCTCCTCCAGCAACTCTTACAGAATTCCAAGAAGGAACTCTTTTTATTCCATAAACATCATCATTATCCCATAAATCTTTGCATTGTTCCTGATCCTAATTGAAATGTACACAACACATAAACCCACAGGTAGTATTACCGCACTTTCTCGAAATTAGGACAAAATAAAGTCAATGACTTTTGCTCGAATGTCCAAAAATAAAAGGGAGAACACGGATAATGATGGAACGAGGGAAGTCGAAAAAAAAAAAAAAAAAAAAAGTTTGAGAAGAATACAAAAGGTTTGCGCGCTGTGCCACACGACACAACGATGAGGAGGATGATGTCGACGACGACGACGACTACGGAGACGACAACGTACCCAATAAACATTATAACCCCATTCAGTTGGAATCCCTTAACACTTGGTTAGCTGGCTGGTTGGTTGGTTTGTTTGTCCTACTACTCCCTACACATTCGTGCCTACATACATACATACCACCGACACCGACCGATCGACCTACCAACTCTGACTGTATAATATATATGTAGTTATGTACAATTTTACTTCCTTTTCTGCGGGTGAATGAATGAAAACATTTAAGGCAAATATACACATCGTCCTTCTCGTCGTCGTCGTCATCATCATCATCCTCCATCGCCTTCTCCTCCTCACTCGAGTCGTTCTCGTAGTATTCTATAGTCTCGTTAGCACACGTCACTTCTCTTCAAAATATCCAAAACAGAGAACATAAACAAAAAAGGATAAACCACCGCTGCCTAATAATGCCGGCATACTATACACAAAAGCAAAACAAAGCCATCCAAAGGGATAAATATGCGGAAAAAAGGTCAATCGGCAAACCACGGAGAGCATAGAGTAACATCCGTCCTCGTCATCGCCAGTCAAAGGGAGGATGTACATACACAGACGGTCTCAGTCTCAATCTCTCATCGCAGTCCTTTCGTTTCTATTCAAACTAAAACTAGACCTATTACTTTGGCATGGTTATGTGGGTCTCCAAAGCAGTAGCCCCAACCACCTCTTACTCTCGCTCTAAGTTGAAATCGATTTTAACTTTTGCAATGATTATCTTCAAACTATTTTACGATGCGTACTTCTTTTTCGCCTCATCCTCTCCCACAACTTCCAAAACACATCACACTATCGCCACTACCTCCGTCGAGATGACATAATTTCGTTTCCTTACGGTTTCCCATAACAAAAAAAAAAAAGAAAGAACTTCAAAAAGCGACAACGCAGACGACAACGATGAGGATGTAGATGGAGGGCATAGCGATGAATAATATGCTGAACAACGCCAAGAAGAGTGCATCATCCTTGTGAAGCATTGAAGCTACACTCCTATAGATAGAATGTCCAACAAAAATAAAAAAAATAAAAGTGCAGCAGCACTACACATGAAAAGACGCGTCGTCATCATCGTCTTCTTTTCTTACCCAAAGGAGGTGGTGGTGGCGACAACGTTTTCACTTTTTCTTTTTGTCCTGAACCTACTTCTACATTAGATGCCGTTGTTGGTTTCATTTTTTATATCTCAGACATCTAATATGTTATGTACGCTGTTGTGAACAGAAACGAATCTTGAAATGTTCTTTCAGATAATTCTCCACTTAGACCAGGAAGAAAGTCATCGATTTTTATCCTCTCAGTGTTCCTACTACCGGTAGTCAAGGGGAAAAAAGGAAAAGTTCGTTGGGGGTTAACAACCAGGATATGCTTTGAGAGCAAGAGAAAACAGACATTTTCATGGAGAATTTCATTAAAATTGAATTTCATGAATGAGACCAGGATATAGGATGCACAGAATGAACTCAATCTATATTAGCCGTGTTTTTTTGATAGCTGTATACCCAGCCCAGTAAGATTTTACACACAAAGCAAAAACAACACACCAAGTGGAGATAAATTTCCCAGTAGCAGCAAGTGAGGATAGAACTACATAAGTTGACCACCAGAGCGCGGAAAATCTCATAAATTAGCCTTTAGCCGATCGTATTTGTTGCTTTTCCTCGGTTTTGACATTTGCAAACTGTCAAACGAAGAAAAAGAAATCGAGCCGCAAACCAATTGGTTGGTGCGGCTGCTACTGTGGATGAAGTGAGAATAGATCGTATTTTTGACTGAAGTGAGTATAATTATCAAAAAAACACGGCTATTATACCCACAAGCTGTCTTTAAATGTTTACGAAAACCACGACTGACATTAAGAGTTTATTTTTTTGTCCACTTCAGAAGCATAGGTCCATCTCTAGTGTTACGACAGATCAAATCTGGTGGCAATGCTTTGATAAGTAGCATGCACCAGATTATTTGCAAAGTTTGAGAGGACGAAAGGATGTCCGACGAATGGAATATTAGCTCATATTCAAGAAAGGCGATCCTAGGTCTTACGTTCTTGATGACTCGAATGTCAGTCAGAATGCTCAGAAGTCCAACCGCTTGAGCGCTATAGCGTCTCTACAAATGCCACACTCGGGATGATTTGACCCTTGAGACCCCGCTTTAGTTTGACAGTTCACATGTAAAAACGTTTTGAATGGTTGCAGCAGATCTTTGAATGTTCCCATCGGCCAAGTTGACGTGACAGACGACGGCAACGCGTAGAAATGGTTAGAATTTATCACGCACATTTTTTTTTTTCTATTCCACAAACCTTCCGCGGTTTACGTGAAATTTTCCATCAACACATCGTCGATCATCTCAAACCAAACCACCGTCATCATAACCTTCGGTCAAACGAAAACATCGCCGCTGTTCGAGAAAGTATGAATGAGAACTCAAATCTCCCATTTTTTCTGGACGTTTTGCTGACGTCAGTCACAGTCTTTCAGGCAGAAGTCTTCACGAATCAGAGCGAAGTCGAAGCCCTCATGGGATACCCCACCCAAGGAAAACACATACACATCTACTCTGACAGTAAAGCAGCAATTAAAGCGTTAACAAACTGTGTATCAAAATCCCTACTCGTGAGGGCAAAAATTTGCTTAACCTCCTCGACAGTCGAAACAATGTGCACATCTCATAAATACCAGGACAAACAGGAGTATCGAGAAACGAGAAATAGAGCAGAAACATCGGTGCGTACCATAAACGACAAGATAGGAGTCGCATCAATAGATATCAAGACAGCAACTGAATAGACCTGAAGACATGCAGCAGAGTGGCAAGATCCCTCATCTCCAAACCAAATAATATTTTCCACAGGAAAGCGATGAGTTGCAACAGTTTACTTAGATTTCAATAGCGCAAGACTGTGTCAAAACTACTGGGGTCTATGTGGATCATCACGATCATTCCGACGTAATAATGCTCGTTTTTTCGTGACGAGTTACTCGATCACGGATGTCGTAATTCGACCCCAGACTTAACGGACCTACACAGCAAAGTGATTGATGATATTCTAGAGTTTCTCAAAAACAAGATTTTCCCGACCTCACATAGAAGCAATAGACACTCCAGTTTCTCCCCGTAATCAGCAACCCTATCCCTCCACCTCACACAAATCCTTCTCCAACAGTAGTGAGCTACATATCCCATCTTCCACGCGAGATCTTAGAGTGTTCATGTCCAGTTTGGTATACATTTTGCTCTGGTGATGTAGTCGGTCAACCATGGAAGAAAGGTACCGCACCATTTGCTTGATTTGTACATCACCGACATGTTCTTTCAACAAGGTGGCGATATATACCACACAGTACGCCAAACAATCATCTTAATCACCGAAAACTTAAAAGGTGTCATCCTTTTGCGAAATGTGAACATCAATTGGCCTCTTACACATCATCCCGTGGCGTTATGAGGAATCCCTCGTTTGAAGGCCACAAGACCAAGAATAGCACACACGTACATAATTGGTGAAACTGAGCACCATTTATGTGAAAGAAATCAACGAAAATGAGACTTCTTATATGTCTATCCTCACAGGAAGCCGTGGAGGTCACTTGGCCATAGAATGACTTCAATCGTTAATAAAGAAATAAACGATATCCCATACACAACTTATTTTATTTCATTTTAAAGATACCTCATCGCACTGAATAGAAAACCCTTAAAATTTGTTTAATGTGACAACAGTTGTCAGTTACCTAGTCGCCGTCAGTGGCCGCGTTCAACACAAACGTAAAAATGTACTAGATGACTTAGTTGTTCGTTTAGAAAATTACCGACAGTTTGGAGAGGTTCAGTGATTCGTACGTTGGACTACTTCAAATTTCAGGAAATTTTCTAATGAAAATTTGAATATCAGACAGATAACGACAAACCTACATAAAGATGCACAAAATCACTGATCTCCTATACTTTTTCGTATCGTTTTCTGACAGTCTCCGTTTCATTTGCCCTTTGAAGTTGTAATTCCATTTCAATTAGCTTTAAAGTATCTAGTGCTTGTTTTCTTGCATGATCTCTTTGCAAAACCTGTTGGAAGTTGTTATTTATTGTGTCTTAGTATAAAAAAAAAAAAAACGTGTAGTTAATTGGGTGTAAAAGTCAAACCCATATAAACAGTCAGTAAGGCATCGTGTTCACGCAACTTGTCGTCTAATTATCGCTTCTCGTGTTTTTTTTTTTTTTTTCATCCGAGATGAACTTTACACATTCTGTTTAAGAAGTTGTTGTAATTAGGGGGTTTGAAGTAAACCTAGATAGTAACCAACCTTATACCGACTACACAACGTTCAAGTGTACACGACGATACAAAATTGAAAAAAAACAACTTGCATTCGTGCGCTGATTGAACGAATTATATACATGAGGAATGTGTGTGTTGTTTATTGCTTTTCTGGGTCAGAAAATGTTTTTTCAAAGTTCGAATTCTTTTTGTTTCCCTTTCTTGTTTTCATTCGTATAGTTGTTTGCTATTTATAAAAAAAAAAAAAAAACAACCCAGCTGACGACTGGGTTGATTGGCATGTGAAACTAGCTTACGTTGAACCCAATCTATCTATGCAAGGTAATTCACTTGCATGCAGCACATTCAGATACCAGAGTTATATCGTCGTCCACGTGGTACTATATCTGTTTGCATATGTATGTGCTTAGGATTCGGTGCTGATATATCTAAACACAACGTGAGTAAAGAGACGATTCACAGACTAACCTAAACTAAGCCGGCAGACATACCACTCCATCGTACAGAGCAGCATTAGAGGAATTTGAACTTGAATATTCATAATTTCTATGGATTACGTAATCGTTGCTCTCGCTTTGTGTGTCTATCTATACGCTGGTATCCGTGTTTGTTTTTATTAGCAATCTCCCTTCCTCCACCTGCCCCACGCCTGTTCTAGTTGGGATTGTTAGATTTGCAAAGTACATCATACTCGACGACGTCATTTGATGTGTACATCCATTCAAATAGAAAAAAAAAAAAAAAAAAAAAAAACAATATGGCAATTCTAAAACACCGTTCATAGATAGATAGATAATCAAATCTACATGGTATGCCGGCCACAGTTGGATGGATTTAGATACTCTCGCGTGTACAAGTGATTTAGATTTTTTATTAGTCTGCAGGGAGGGGGCGAGGGACCCCGGAACATAGAGACAAATCGTAAATTTCCCGCGCGCCAATATTTTTTTTTAAGTAAACAAATAATAACAATGTGATTCATGTGATTCAGACAACGACGAGGACTACTACAACAATGACGATAATGAAAATGATGAGTGGGGGGTAGAGGGGGGGAGAAATTGTATTGTGTTATGTGCCATGCTTCAGGGGGTTAATAAACTTTGCAGAATGCAAGAATACGACAAAATAAAAATAAAATAAAAAAACAACAACAACAACGACGACGACGACAACACGAATTGTTTAATCACGATTCATGGTCGCGCTGATATGTACGCTCTCTACCTCTACCAACGCCATATACATAGTTACATGCATATATAATGAATGCATCAAAAGAAGATATACCCTTACCTAGCAGCAGGAAGGGAAACCAACAACAACAACAACAACGGCAAGTGTATAAGAAAAAGAAGGAGGAGGAGGAGGTAGAGTTGGTGTCCCCCTGACGTGACGTAATATTTTTTCGTTTCTTTCTCGATTGACCGAGTTTTTGTGGGATTTATGTGGAGCAGCACAGAAAATGAAAACATAAAACACAATACGATGATATCTCCGCCCCGCCACTGACTGCTTCCTTTTCCTTTGCCTCTACTACCACGCGCCTTTTTGGAGGAACGAAGGTCTGATAAAAGGCAGAAAAGCGAATAAAAAAAAATAAATAAAAGGAAACCCAGTTAAACTAAGTAAAGTATCCACGAAGCGCACAATGTGCACATCTGAAGGTAAAAGATATAAAAGTGTAGTCAGCTGATGAGTAAAAGCAATTGGGTACAACATTTTGAAATGGGTTCAAGTTGCTGTAAATGGTTTTTATATCTTAACACAGGCAGATTTGTTGTAACACAAAGATGGTATCCACGTGATAGACTTTCAGCACACAAATAATTGAGGATTTGTAAAGCGAATTCGTGTAGTGGGAGGTAGTAGGGGTCTGGGAAATCCAGTATCCAGTATTCTGTCAACTTCAAACGGCAAAAATGTCATCAATAATGTCATTCGACATTAGTGACACACAAATTAGTAAACCTAATAGGGCCCTACGCGATACGATTTGTCTTTCCGACCGTACTCTACTTTGCCATGAAGTATACGACGATCGGACAGACTTCGCCACACACGGTACGACAAGCAAAACCGTTTCAGTCTTCGTTTAGATTTGATGCATTTGTTGACATTCGAATACACTTTCTCTTAGGTTGAACCTTGTTATCTAGTTCCTCCCGTGACTTGGACTTAAATAAGCAGGGCTCTATTCTGCGCAGGTTAAGAAACATTAGTGAATCAACAGACTACCTTTCCACGAGTGTAGTTTTTGACAAGAGATTCCATACTAGAATTCCTGAAAGAGACGAATGGATGAAGGAGTAGAGCTGGCTAAAACAGAGATGGACACAGGTGTCCAGGTGTAGTATACATGTTAAATATTTAAACATTAAAATATGGAATTCGATCTTCATATGACCACCGCGAGCACATTTTCAGCAATCGATTCTTTGGAGTCAATTTTCCACCACTCTTCCACACATTTCGGCCGGAACGTTGGCAATTTCGAGTTCGATATTGTTCCTGAGCTCCTCTAACGTTGTTGGCTTGTTGGCATACACCAACGAATCAACGCAACCCCATAAAAAGAAATCCAACGGTGTTAAATCGCATGAGCAAGGTGTCCATTCGACCGGACCATTTCTCCAAATTAAACGATTACCGAACTTCCCCTTCAACAGATCAATTGTTTGACCACCTGTGTGGCATGTGGCACCATCTTGTTGGAACCACATACCACTGATGTCAAGTCCATCCAATTCTGGCCAAAAATAGTTTTCCAACATGGCACGATAGCGAACTCTACTGACCATAATATGGCTATCATTTTCATCGACAAAAAAATACGATCCAATCATACGTCCGGCATGAAATCCACACCGCACGGTCACTTTTTGTCGATGTAATGAAGTCTCTTGAATCACATGTGGGTTTGTTGCTGTCCAATAACGCATATTATGCCATTAAGCCAAAACAGGAACTTCATCGCTGAAGATGATTTTTTCAGGATTTCCTACAAACTTTTGCAGAGCCCAATCGGAGATGTTTCTGGGCTTCAAATGATCAGAGACTTCAATTCTTGAATTAGTTTGATCTTTTAAGGGTGTAGACCAAGATCTTTATGCCACAATGTGGACTGAAAGATTCCCAATTCCTGTGAACGGTGTGGAATCAACTGATTTGGCTCATTTTGAACTGAAGCGATATTTTCGATACTTCGACCGGTGCGTTGTCTCACTAGCACAGGGAACATTCAATAGTGAATATCTTGACTCGAATTTGTCCACTATAGCACTCACAGCCTGTTTGGTGTGACAATTATTAAGACCGAAAATTGGAGTAAGCGCTCTTAAAGTTGCGACCACCGGTAGTCATTTTTAATAATTTCCAAACGTTGCTCGTTCGTGAACTTGACTGACGTTTTAACATTGACAGATAATAAAAAAAAAAGTTCAAGTGTGCGTTTGTATTAAAATCACAAAATTGTTATGTCCCTATAGAACAAAACTATATGTCAAAAATCTGTCAAAGTACAAATTTTCTTGTGGGTGGTTTACACTTGTGAGTGGTTTACACTTGCAAGTCGTACAACATTTCACAATAGAATATTCATAAGATAACCATCCGAAAGTATGGCAAAGATTAATAAGTCTCTTTTAAATAACTCTATCAAGAAACTTCCAGGAAGCCGTAAACTTGTTTATTTACATTTTGGTTACGATCAAGTAAATACGGGGGAAAAAAATGTCGACTGGGGAGCCAGTCCTGTACTTCCCACCTCGTATTGCGTCGTATCACAGCGAAAATTGATTCCAATATACAACACAATGTGCTTGCGCTGCTGACCAGCACACCTTTTTTAAACGCATTTCTTCAAATATCTCAGCATCGGCCGAATTGATTTTACTCAAAAGCGAATCAGCTCTAAGTTGCATGCTGACAAATAAAAGAAAAAACGTCTAATCATACGTTGTTCCGTTCTCTAAATATCGAAGGAAAAAAAATGGTCATATACACACACAGACATCACTTCGAAAATATAGGTGCAAATGATTTCTAGTGTATCGTAATGTGAAGCTCTATTAAAATCTCGAACTTTTTTTTTTTGTTGGCTGATTGCAATACTTCCCCTATGGAGGTGGGAATTATAAATCTCCTGAACAGGGTTTTCCCGGGTTCAAGTGGACAGTACTACACATATCTTAAACCTAACACTGTAGCAATCAAACAACACATTGATACAATCCACCTAACAGGAACACAATCTTGGAACAATTAAAAATCAATTCTTTTCACAATAAGTACTTGTACCCATTGTCATTCCTCCCTCCCCCAGTGACGATGATGATGTTCACTGTAGACATCGCCATAATCATCGGCAATTTTTTTTGTGTATTGAAAGCAATTGTATGAATATTGTATTGTTTTGGTTTTTTTTTTTACCTCAATAATAATAAAAAGAACCAAATAAAAAGGAAAAGGAAAAAAAGAAAAAAATAACAAGTGAGTGCCAGAAAAAAAAAAAAAGAGGAAACCATTCCAAACGCAATGTTTACAAATAACCAAACGACGAACGAAAAATTTAAGACACCGGTTGATGTTGATGATAAAATTGAAGAGAAAGGAGGAGGAGGGGGAGGTGACGGTGACAGCAACGGTGGCGGTGGTGGTGGTGGTGCTAGTGGCGGCAAACAAAAATCCAACCGGTCATAAATTAACGTCATCAATGTCAATGTCAGAAGATTGTACTACAAAAGAAAGAATAAATTTTATTTTGCGGATTTTTTTTTTCTTCTTCTTTTGGTTCCTTCTTTTGTTGTTGTTTTGTTCTTTTAGTTTTCCCGTACAGCCCTCCATAGCCACCACTTGTTTCAAAAAGTTTGTGGCGGCATGAATAAAAGTTGTTTTTGCTGTTCTGTGCGATATTTCTTGAGGTGTACCTCAATGCTATGTGTTCTTGAATATTTTCTGTGAGTTTATTTGTGTGAATCTCAAAAAGATAGAAAATGACTCACACAAAAGTCATAATGCGCGCTGACGACAACACAAATGTCAGTATGCTTTCACAATTGTATTGTCAGAACTTCTTACGAACCATGTGACGCGATGTTGTGTCATGAGTAGGTGCTTCAAAGTCCTTTCGTTGATATTCACAAGAATCACACAAAGTATCAACTTTTACTTTTTTTTTGTATATGGTTCGTCAAGGTCGTTTCACTTTTAATCTCTTATATGACACATGTTGAGAGAGGAGTGTCATATGAAAGGTTTTCATGGACAGATTTTAGTCTTCCTGTTATCGATTGAAATGTTTACACCTTGTGTCATGGAGTGAAATTGTGCCAGTGTCAATGTTATCTGTCTGTCAGAATGACACTTATTAGTCTAAATTGGACATCAAGTGAAGAAAAAACGTGCTAGGAACTTGTTTTTGCTTAAGAAAGTTATCAGGCGACGTGATCTAGACAGCCAACCCCGGCGCCAATTTTGTGCTTGGGTGCTGAGTCGCTGAAAACATATCATGCAAAAAGAAAATTTCGTATTAGGGTTTAAAGAATGTTTACAGACGCGTAAGAGGACTGGCAACTCTTTCAATGTCAACTAGAACTGTCAAAAAAATGTTCAATTTATGTCATTTATACTCGCACTTCTATCTTGAAACTCAGAAATTTTCAGACTTCAGTGAAATTACAGTCGAGCTTGTAGGTAAGTGACGTTAATCTGAAATGGAACCTTTACTCTAATATCTACGACCGTCCCAAGGAGGCATAGGAAAGTGAGTTAGGTAAATTCTGAATATGGGTACGCTTCTAGATTCTAGAAAGTTGACCAGACAAGTAGCGTGTGACCAGAGAAAGCAGACGCTTCGCCTTGGCTCAGTGGTTAGACTGCTAAGTGAGCTAATACAGATTCAAGTCATCAATAAGAAACAAATAGAAATATTTGTCGCGACAGCTCATAGAGAGCCAGGGCCCAGCTTCTCGCAAACATTCATGTTGTGCGTGTCATATTGTTCGCACGAATGAAAGATAAGGGACACTCAACATCGACAAATCGGACAGAACATCACTGTAGGCAGCTATAACTTTGAGGTAGTAAGGAACTTTGTCTACCTTGACTCTGCTATCATTTCTGAAAACGACATCTCATCAGAAATCAAAGGAAGAATACCTCTTGCCAATCGCTGTTTCTTTGGACAGAGAAGGCAATTAGTAGAAGAGTCCTATCCCAAAGGACTAAATAAACTCTATACAACAAATTTAAACCGAAGGGACAACGCAGTAGAGGAACACCGCCTAAGTTGGTGTGTACCAGTAGAAGGGGACCACAACCAACTTGGAGTGCATTAGGCCGTTAACCAGGGACCGGGCTAACTGGAGAGATTTGTTGAGGCCCAGGTCCACTCCGGAATGTACCACTAACATAAGTAAGTAAGGAACACCATAGAGTGATGTCGACGGACAAGAACATTAAGGAAAATCTAAGAAAAATTGTCTTGTGCGCCATTGATTCAATCACAAGTCACCAAGTGAATTAACTCCGCAACTTACTAACGATAACACGCTAGCTGCTGATCAGCTAGCCTTTTCCAAATCTATTAACAGACATAAAACCCAAGTTTTCTGACCACAACTGGTTAAAACTTCGTGGAAACGAGAATAAAGTCTAAAGGTCATGACTGTCGACTCATTCCAATGTCAGCGAATGAGAAAAGTTGATTCATGAAAATGATTATGTAAATATCTGACGGTAAATAGCTTGATTTCGTCTCAAAGCGTCTTACGGGTCACAACTCACAAATTACAGATGTGCCATCGATGTACATTCAAGAATCGTGGATTACTTTAGAATGACATGCACATGATTGCAAACGTTGTTTGAAATTTTGAACTACAGATCGGTTCTAGCGACAAGCTTGTGACACAAGCAAGGTGTCCCAACGAGTGATCTCGTCTTTCAGACAGCATGTAATATCTACATCTGTAAACGATCGACAGGAACCAATTTGTCAATAGCGTGTCCATTCGCACGTCCGCACGGAACAGAGATAACAGATCCCAGGTGACGATACCCAGTGATTATGCTCGGCAGGCCAAGTTCAACGCCTGTGGACAGAGATCCTTCCATACTACTGCGATCTAGGCACTGAGACTAATAAGCAATTTTTCTTTCACTTTTGTTTTAATATGTACCTATGATAGCTTGACAAAATACTCGTGGCACGCATGTCAGTCAGAACACTTATGAGACGTTCAAGCACAAGCAGGTTAGAAACCGCGCTTGGCCATTAGACTCGACACTCAACAGTGCCCTCTCAGGGTTTGTTTTCCAATTAGGGAATGGGAACATTGAAAGCGATATGTGCGTGCCTCATCAAAGGACTTTTTTTTTGTCAGCGTATTTAGTTTAAGTGGGAATCTAGTTATCACGAGACTGGTGCGACAACTCTTGACTCAAGACTTGGACATCGAACGCAATTTTACACTAAAAATTTACAACAGAACATAAAAAAAGGATATGGACAAGGATTTCATTAAGATTTTCGATCTAGGAAAATATAATTGTGTTTGGACTTACCGGTGGCGGTGTCCTATATGCCTGCGGACTGTAAGGTCTTGGCGGTGGCGCCCATCCCTGTTGGCCACCGTATGGCTGATGCGGAGGTGGTGGTGGTGGATGTTGCTGCTGCTGTTGCTGGGGCTGCGGCTGCTGTTGTTGTTGTTGTTGTGACCCTTGTTGCTGCTGCTGAGGGTCATAACTATTCGAATATCGATGTTGGGGCGGCGGCGGTGGTGGTGGATGCGATTGAAGTAATGAATTTAACGTTGGCGTAGGCCCTTGTAGCGGTTGACCCGGTATATAGCGTTGTGGTGGCGGCCGATTTGGTGACGATATACCCGTTGGTGGTGGCGGCGGTGGTTGCTGTTGCTGCTGTGGCTGAGGTTGTTGTTGCTGCTGTTGCGTTTGTGGTTTGCCACCGCCTCCACCACCGGCAACAGGACCAACAATACCACCACCAGCACCCACTATCGGCTGCATTGGCGAATGACCATATCGATATGGATCCATATTCGGATCGCCGGGATGATATCTTCCATACGCCGATGGATGATGTCCAGGTGGCGGACCCGGTGGTGGTGGTGGACCAACACCTCCGACTAAGGGTGGTGTCGGCGGTGTGTACGTATTGTGTACATCGTCTTTGGCGGGCATTTCAACACCGCCCGGCTGTTGTTGTTGTGACAAATGATGTTGGTGTTGCTGTTGCTGTTGATGTTGCTGCTGCTGTTGTTGGTGTTGCTGGTGTTGTTGATGTTGCTGATGGAGGTGATGATGTTGCTGTTGCTGTTGATAGTGTGACATTGCATTATCCCCTACATATGGTGGATGATGCTGTGGCGGTTGCTGTTGTGGAATCTGTCCCTCGCTACCATTATTTGGGGGTACTCCACCTGGGTTATTACCACTGTTACCACCACCCTGACCTGAGGGTGATTTTATCTTTTCGTTCATTGTTCCTGGTTGCTGTTGATGATGCTGCTGCTGCTGCTGTTGTTGCTGTGACTGATGCTGCTGCTGCTGCTGTTGCGGCATAATGCTTCCTCTAGAATTATTAATTTGCTGCTGTTGCTGTTGTAAATGTCTACTGTTACTACTACTGCTACTGTTGCTGTTGCTACTGTTCGAATCAGATCCATTTTGAAAGTTTTGCGCTTGCGAGTTTAACAAGTGATTCTTGGAGTGCTCTTCGGCGTTGACGATTGCATTGGCATTGGCGTTGGCGACGGTTGCAGCGATATTTACATTCACATCATTTAAATTGTTCTCCGCTGATTGCTGATGGGCCATATTACACAATGCACACGCGTAAATTTAGTTATTCTCTGGCCGTTTGTAACACAGTTTCTTGTTATTTTTTTTATTTTTTTCGTTTTTCTTTGAGTACTTTTACCTTTCTTGTGATTTATTTTTTTTATTTTTTTCTCACACAATGCACATTATATACTTGACACATATATATACACACATTTTATCTACGTCTTTCGCTCTCTCTCTCTCTCTTTTCACGCTGGAGAAGGGAATAACAAAAAAATAATAATTTTGTTATAAAAGAAAATTAAGAAATCCTATGGAAAAATAATTTTTTTTTTGATGTATACAAGGGGGAGTGGTAGTGGGCGTCAAAAATAACCGACGGAAACAGAGAAAATACCGTGTGTACACCGCAGGTGGGGGTGCAAAAGGAAGAACCAAAGCAAAACACAAAGAATATTAAAACACACAAAAATATCTCGTCGTTGTCGTTGCTCTCAAAATGTAGAAATTGTATTTTTTTTTCGCTGTTTTTGTGTGTTGGAAAGGAAAAATCAATCGATGCGGCGCAGAACAACTGCAAAAGCAATCACCATCATTATTCTTTGCCTTTTCGTTCGTACTACCCTCTAGTGTGTCCGTTCGTTTTGTCGTGTCGTTTTGATTGTGTATAGTATTTCAGTGTGTATGTATGAGTCTTTTTGTTGTTGTTGTTATCCGTCGTTCGTTGTGTATATGTATTCATCAAATTCTCAACTTTCTGGTGTACTGCTGCTGGTTGTTATTCCAATTCCAATCCCTGTTCCTCTTTGTGTTTTCCTTCTACACTACTTCCCACTGTGCGGTTACACATACAAATGTATACACCAATGCAACGCACACTCTCTCACATATCCACACAAACACACCGGCGGCACAGTGATAAGGTATTACAAATCGTCGTAGCGACAATAGGACAGACGGCTCCCCGCCGAATCTTAATATACAAACACACGCACCCGCCGTGGTGCGACCGACGACGACTTTCGTTCGTTCGTTGGTTCGAATGAAATGAATTGAGTCGAGAGAGTTGAGTTGAATTCTCGTTTTTGTATCAACTTTTCACTCGTGTGCTGCTGCTGTTGGATATGTGGTGGAGTGGATTATTGTATGCGATGCGACGATGGTGTGTGCTTCTACTCGCTGCTGTGCTGTGCTGGTCTCACTGTCGTTCCTACTATTATTGTTGTTGTTGTTATGCTCTGCCTCATCACAAAATGCCCGATTTGATTGTCATTCTGTTTCAGTTGCACTACCTCTCTCGGTTTGTCTCTATTTAACGCGGTGGCCCTCTCTCTTTCCTCTTTTTCGTTAAAATCAATTCTTTTTCTTGCTTTTTTTTTTGTTTTTTTTTTTATAAATTAATATTCAATGAAACACGAATCTGGCTAAAACACAGAAATTAGAGAATAAATTCTTGGAAATTTTTGCTGTTTTTCATATGCTTACACGGTTTATGATCTTTCACTTCGTTTTGCATGAGAATATTATTTTCGATGGAGACTTTTACACACTCTGTTAAACGAGGAAGGCGGCAGGGAAAGGGGGACAATAATTCAAATTGTTAACACACTGCGGCGGATGATGGGAGAACGACAACGACGGAACACACCACGTAGGTAGAAAGTTTTCCCTCTGTGTGCAGCACTCTCCACATAGTAAAAATAATTTTTTTTATTATTTTCTGCTCCTGCTGCCTGTTTTTTTTTTAGAAAAAATCTCTTCAAAAGTTTTCTCTGGCGTTTCGTGGGAATTTCTTCTTTTTTTTTGTACCTCAATTAACCTCTCCCCTTGGCACTTGTTTGTAATTTTTTTTTTTCAAGAAATTTTCACACTTTTTTCCTTTGGAATATTTTTCCTTACAATTGCTCCATCATGGCTATATTTACGGGCTCTCGAGAACAAACGAACAGAGAATTAAGACGGAACAGAACTTGAAACGAATTTGTGGGGAGAAATGAGGTAAAGGAAGGAAAAAAAAATAATAATCAACGCCAACACCCGAGACATTTGGTGGCAGAAGGCAGAGCAGCAGCAGCAATGGCGATTTTACGTTTTTCTTGTATTGCATACATCACTTGGAAGTTTTATTTCAAATTTCATTGCTTTCACTTGGACACTTACGGTTTATTTTTACATATTCACAAAGTAAATGAATTAAGGGAGATTTTATGATGATTTTCACATGAAACACTTGTGTATTTAAGAGGATTTTTAGTTTGGGAAATAAGCGAAAAAAGATTACAGAACCGAAAAATATGGTTCCCGGATTTTTTGGTTTCGGCTTCGACTTTGCGTACTTTGCGCGGAGTATATTGCGAGTGGGAGAGAGATGGACGGTTGTTTATTTTGTAATTGGTTAAAGAGAGAAAAACTCTTGATGTTGATTCTAGTACAATTTTTGCCTTGGGTACTAAAATAAAAACTAAAATACAAAACTTGTTTCGCGGCACTGATGATTTTTTTTCTTTCCCTGCGTTGAGGTTTTTTTTTCTCTCTTCTCCTATAATAGGGTTTTTCTCTACACAATTTTCTTAAGTATATTTTCCCCCGACATAAATTTTTTTATTAAAATGTGTTTTGTCTCGTCGTTTCCAATTTGAAGTTTCGATGGTGAGGTTGAAGGCGAAATTTTAAATGACTGAATTCGCGCAGCACTACACTTTTTTTTCTTTTGGGGGAGAAACACACTTTTTTTGTATAGGAAATGTGTCAAATCACTGTACACTGTTTACACAGAATGACTTAATTGATTTGTGGAATTTTTTTTGCACATTTATTTGGAGTTTTCACATCGATTTGTGGAGAAATTAGTTAAAATATTTTCGCACGTCGGACATGGCTACATTTCGAACATGAAGACGCGAACAATATGGCGGTCGGAAAATGACTTAAAGTTCTAAAAATATGAGATCAACGAGAGCGATTGTAGTAGATTTTCATGTTGGCGGCATTTATTGGATTATATGGGTGGGTTTGCATCTGACTTTTTTCAAATTATTATATTTTTTCTGTCTCGAACAAATATCTGGAGGGTCTTTCTTAATTAAATACTTTAATTAGAGATCGACCGTTCACTTGTGGTATATTTCAGAGTTTCCACAAACTTCAAACAATCAACAAATTTCAGAAACTTTTCACACACCTATTTAGAAGAAAAATTCACCAAAGGTGAGTCATTAAAGTCGCTTTACATTGTTTTTCTATTTTGCAGCAGAAAACTATTCAAAATTCCCGACTGTTGGACGATGCCGCAGAAAGTCAAGCACAGCTTTACAATAACAATTATTATCAATTATCTCTATACATTATATGATTTTATGACAACATTGACATGCTAGGTAATTTATTACTGAATGTCCGTCATTTTACAGTCACAATGTGTCGAAATCATTGAAAAACATTGCCTATATAATCGTTTATTAATCTATTAAATATTTACAATGCAAAATTGTTCTTTTCTTATAATTTACCACAATTTGAAATAACATTCATTGCGAACATACCCTTAGTTGACATACTTTGCTAAAGCTGTAAACACAAGAACTAAATTTTTTCTTTTTCATGCACACGTTTTAAGCGGAGTGTTACATTTTATTAATTTGACTCATGGCCGAGTACACGCAGGGACTCCACAAGAGAAATTAAATTCAAATAGAAACTTTACGAATGTAAGTGAAAGAGAACAGATCTTTAATATGATGCTTATAACTAATCAAAGCTGTCTTCTGCTAACTTTAGGAATTGCTCCAAATTCTTAACTTCTAAAGGCGGTTTTCGACAGATTGGTTTTTAGTTGACAGCATGTATGGATTTATTAAATATTGTGCCTTCTGTGTTTATGTCAGCCTTTCGCAATATCTGCTCCAGCACAATATTGAAAAAATCACACGACAACTCGTCTCCTTGCCGAAAGTCGTGGATCTTTGGAATAATTCGGGGATTCTATGGCTATGATGTAGTGGTTGCATCATTGCTTGTCATGCTGACTTTCGATGTTCAAAAATTCGATCAACTGTGAAAAAGGCTAACGTCAACTTTACTGCATAAGCATAACACTAGCAGTAGGGTGACCATACGGCTTGAAAGTGTTCATTGTAATGAGTAGTGACAATTATATGTGAAAGAAATACTATGAATTATAAGTCATAATAGTAACAATAACAATAATTCTCCCCAGTGATTCTGGACACCACCTTCGGAGCAAAAGACTGAAATCTAATACCACCTGAGTTTCAAAAATCACTACACCAACAGTGAATTATTAAAAAAAAAAAAGCTGAAAGGTTAAATTCAAGAAAAAAAAAATCGAATAAAATTCAAACGAATAATTTTCAGACTGTTTCTATGCCCCCTACTGTTGCTACCTAAACCGATAACACGCCATTTGACAGGCCAAACACCTACGGCAACCAGTTGAACCGGTGCACAATCAAGTTTCATAGAAATGCTAATTGTTTCCAAGTTCTTGTGCCAACCAAGTTATATACCCACTGTCCGTTTGTATCTTCAGCAAATAATTAAGTCCAATTACTCTGGAATGGCTGCACAACGTCTCAAAGTTTATGTAACACGTCCAGATTACGCTGCTGTAGGTCTTGACATTTTAAAATCTGAGTAAGTATTGAAAACTTCCGGAAAGCATCTATAAAGATTCTTATCAGCTCTGCTCACTAGATGTGATGTATCAATGTGGAATGAGACTACCCCAGTGCCACGGGATATATTGCTTAAGAATGTCAGTGGAAAAAATGCCCTGTATTGCTCACTAACGGACAAAATTGATAAAGGAGTCCTTGATGCGGCTGGACCAAAATTGAAAGTAATTTCAACCATTTCTGTGGGATATGAGCACATAGACGTTGTGGAATGTAAGAAACGAGGTATTCGCGTAGGATACACACCCGATGTGCTGACAGATGCTACTGCAGAGTTAACAGTAGCATTGTTGCTGGCCACAAGTCGTCGTCTTTTTGAGGCCAACAAGGAGGTTTACAACGGAGGCTGGAAGTCATGGGCACCGAGTTGGATGTGCGGCCAAGGCTTGAAGGATTCAACTTTGGGAATGGTCGGATTTGGTAGAATTGGCAATGAGATTGCGAAGAGATTGGTGCCATTCAAGCCGGCATGTCTGATCTACGTAAATAGGTCTAAGAAAGCGGAAGCCGATGCACTCGGTTTCAAAAAAGTGTCTTTTGATGAGTTGCTGAGCAAAGCCGATTTCATCGTCGTGTGCTGCGCTCTGACACCCGAAACAGCGGGTATGTTCAACAAGGCAGCGTTTGCAAAGATGAAATCGAATGCGATTTTCATTAACACGGCTCGCGGAGGGGTTGTAGATCAACCAGCTCTGGTTGAGGCGTTGCAAAACAAGTGTATTTTGGGCGCTGGATTAGATGTGACCACCCCAGAACCTCTACCTTTGGATCATCCGTTGCTCAAGCTGAACAACGTTGTGATATTGCCGCACATAGGAAGTGCTGATACAAATACACGTATCGAGATGTCCAGAATCACCGCGTGTAACATTCTAAACGCTCTTAAGGGTGAACAGATGCTTGCGGAGGTTAAATTGTGAAACAATACCGTGTAGATTCAATAAAATTGCATTTCAACACTTTATTTAGCAAATATCTGAATAGGTCTTCGAAATCCTTCAGCACAGTGATCAGGTACAGCGAGGAGGGTGACGGTCTTAAAACCAACTTCGTTGCTCAACAGGTAATCAGTGAAGTCCTTCGGTTTGAAAACAATCGATTGGTAGTTTCTGAATATTTCCGGCTAAAATGAAGAATCGAATTAAGCGTGAACATGATGCGAATCACGAACTCACCGTTAATTTCTTTCTTCGCTTGTATCCATCCCATGGTTGTGCCTCCAAAATTAGCTGCCCACCTTCCCTCAGTTGAGCGTACATCCTTCGAAAGGCCTGTTTAAGTGCATTATCACCAAAATTCAAATGAATCCACTTCGTGACTGACAAGCACAGAATCAAATCAAATTGTGGACTTTCGATCTCTAGAAGTACATCGTCTCGCAGAACATAATTCCCATGAACAAAACTAACATTAAAAGGGAACACTTCGTGATTGCCAGTCGTGGAGGACTTCCTTGTTTTGCAAAGGAACTTTGTTGTTTTGTTTATCAATCCTTTGTCGATGTCTATGCCTGTGATGTGTTTGACACCCAATTTCTTGGCAATTTCCATTGTTACGAAGCCACTGTTGCACCCGATGTCGAGAATTTCCTTACCCACAAATAATTCTCTATGTCCTTCGAATATATCCAGCCGAACGTCATGGAAATCCTTTGAATTTCTATAGCCATAGTAGCGACTATAGTTTCCATAAATGAATTTGTTTTTTGTCTCCGAATTGGCATCGACGTTGATTCTTTTCTTTGGACTCTGGTGTGGTTTTGTTGTCAGGACAGTGTTACTAGTTTTATGCTTTTTTGGAGGAGAACTAGGTGTTTCTGCTTCGGATTTTCGCTTCAAATTTACTGAGTCAGTTGCGATTTCTTGTTTTGTATTCAAATCGTTAGTGGAACAATTGTTGTTCATCAATGTTGCAGTGTCCATTGGTCTACGTTACTCTTTCTTAAAATTGAATCAATTATCACAATTTTTTCATCACTTATAGGTAGTATTTCTGCATCGATTCATCGATGAAACTATTTAAAACGTTTATCCGTGATTTGTTTACATTTCCATGCGGCAAACAAATTCACCACGAATTTTTGACAATCAGCTGAAAGAAAACAATTTGCGTTCAGGAAGATAGATATGAGGAAATAAACTTGTGCGTGGTAGTTGTTGCCTCTTTTGTTTGTGATTTTCAATGTTTCAAAAATGAAGCAGAAAGGAGAACTACGAGTGAGGACAAGGTGTAACAAGAAAAACGTCGGAGAATTCGACTGCACCTGCATCTATCCTAACTTTCTCTTCTTAATTTTTTCTGTGGCTTCTGCATACTTATCATGATGACAACACTGACGATGATTTGGAAGACAAGACGCTTTCTGAAAAGGATTTCAGTGGCTAAAGAGCATTTTCCGCGACTTAAACGTTCAAAAACACCATAGCTTGTTTCTAATTCTTTTCAAAGTAAATGTCCCTTCTCCTTACTCATACGCCATCTGTGTACCAATTTAATTTGCTAAAATGAAAAACAACCACAACCAACTTCACATATATTTACCTTTATTAACAACAGGCGGCAGATTCCATGGCACCACAATTTTCACTTCACCGACAACAAAACAGAAAGCAGAATCATTTATACGCAAATTAAAACGTGATTTATTTGTTCTTTCTAATTGAAAATGTTCGTGATTTTGTAGTCTTGCGTACAAAGTACCTTCTTGGATATAGTTCTCATTCATACGACACAACAAACCTCAGTTGTCAATTGAAAACTCAAGAGTGTGGTGCTCCTAATCAAAGTTTCCTTTTACACATTTCCAATTAGTTTGTCTAATTTTCTACAAGAAGTCTACAATGGATGAATTTAAAAGTTTAACGAAAACCTCATCAGTGGTTAAAATATCATCACTGCTTGAGAAAATTTACAAGAACATCTGTGAGAGTCGCGAAAAGAAAGTTCTCGAGCATAATATTAAAGAGATCGAATTTCTAAAAACACAATGCAAATCAGACATTGTCCAGCTGAGTCTCATGAGTTGCCAAACTTTTGTGCGTCTAGTCGAAGCTGGTGTATTGGAAGTGAATAATGTTTTAAGCATGCTTATATCTATGCTTCCCAATTCGAGGTAAGTCAAATGCAATCCTTTGCATGTTAGTTTCTTATTCAGATTGGTGGTGTGCAATTACATACAAGAGTTTCTTCCTCATATCTAATAGTCTACTAACCTTGAACTGATTTCAAGTGATTTACATAAAGTTCAATCAATAACTCATTTGAAAGTCGATGAGTTAAGAGTCAGTCCTCTTTTGCATGAGGAATACGTAATTTATGATTTCAATCTCTTCCTCCTACGTTTCCTCGATTTTTCATGAAGAGATTGGAATCTGCCTCAGGTGATGGTGGTGCGTTCCAAGTGACCATTTCTATTTTTATTTGAAACAAGTCACGAGGACATACCTACTTTAGATTTGCTATTAATTACTTGGCGGGAGCAAAAGAAATGCAAAACAAAAAAAAAAAATGTCACCTGGGACAAGTCCAAGGACATATTTCCGTTCCAATCACAAGGTGAAAATTGCTTTATGGACTTGGGGCGAAACGAGTATTTGTATCCTCGTGTGGTTACATTTTTAATTGAATTTTAGCACGGTTGTGTTAGATGAGATCTACTACACAGGTTGTGGGCGTTGATTGTTGCGCATTTGTTATAAATCATCAAGGGTTGTGCTGATTTCTTTTTATTTGTTGGGTAAACAGTCCACGGATCTCATTGTAATGACGGAAACTTGAAACGGTTCTTAGTTTCACACGCAAGTAAGTCAAGAGTTAGGAGATTTATTGGTTCTTAATGTGATACGTGACCTAAAAATTGAATTATTGCCTCAATCACTTGACCATTGTGGAATTTAAACAAATAAGGGTAGTGGAACACATGAAATTCTGGGTCATAGCAAGCAATTTTATTCTTAATTGGGAAATAACGTGATTTTACTTTGGGGAGTTTCTTCACATCCTGCTAACTTGTTTCACCTTGTCAGGGTACGAACAATGATGCTTGTGACTGGTGTCTGCTCTGTAAAATGGAGTTGTTATGCTGGACTTTTTGATCAGAGAAAATGGGCCAAACCAATATGTTGGTGGAACTTTTTGATGAGCAACTGAAACTTAGAGTTGTAGTTTTCATCATAGCTAGCACGGCTAGATAGATAGACAACATTCTCGATGCCCAGACTCCGTGAATGGGCCACACAACACGGACAATCTTTTCGATTGCCCAGCCAAACCCATAACTCTGCGCCCAGTCGTGCTCTGGGAGCACCCCATCGATGACCGCTTTTCTGGGTCTTGAAACCGATTTGACCACAGAAGAAATGTTATTGATACGACAAGAGCAACCATATCTCGTTGATTGTTTTGGTACTGAAACTGAACAATGGTATCGTTTTTTCATAAGTGAATAGAACTACATTTTAGTTCCCTTGTTACACATTAAAGCCCGTTAGGCTTTCCTATGGTATTTCTTAAGTTTTTTAAGGTGAGATAAAGGTTGGCGTTAAACTCTCAGCACTTCTTCTTGCCTTACGTTCTTTGTTGACGTCAGTTTTATCTTCTATTCGCCTCTAATGATAAATCTTTATCTAAATGGACGCTGCTTCTGCTCTTTGTGGCAGTCACCGAAGTAGTTTTCACAATTTTTTTTTGTCCTTTTGCCCAGCGGAGACCTATGGTAGTGATATCTGTTTTGTAGCAGTCTGGAGCATCTGTTAGCTAACCGATTGGCATGGCAGTTGTTAAAATACGAGGCTTGTTTGAAGACTTTTTCTTTTGGGAAAGTGCTATGGCAACGAAAATTTAAATTTTTGTTGACTAGCAATAACTTTCTACCAGTCCCTGCGGAACGAACAGTTTATTTTAAGTGCTTTCACTTGCATAAAGCCAGCCAAAGCTTAATAATATCCCTTGTTTACATTTCAGTTCGATTCAGCATTCGGTGATCAGTGAGAGTGTTATAAGCCTCCTGCTGCTCAGTTTAAAAAGGAAAGCTGCATCGCTGAGTGAAAATGAATCACTACAATCGGCCTATGGACTTAAAACCCAACAGCATCCATTGATCACACTTTTGCAGAACAAAGGCGTCGACATGAACGACATTGCAAACAAAATTAATGGCATTTGTAATCACCAAGATAAACAGTGAGTACTTTTCTCTATTATTCTCTTCCTTTGTGGTTATATGTGAGTTCCATTGGCAGAATCAAGAAACACAGCACGGAATATCTTCGCCCAGTATTTCTCTACATCCTTTGCAATCCGGAGACTCTCCCGTATTCGAAAACAATTTGGACTGGCCTCCTAGCATTAACCAAGACCCAACCAGATGCAAAAGATCTCATGAAAGAGATTATCTTATGGTCAAAGGTTTGAAAATCCACTTGACTTGTCTCACCGTTGGTTCTCATTTTTATTTTTTTCTTTTAGATCTCCTCGTCCAGTACTTGTCTCTTCACCAGTATACTTCTCATTGAAGCAATCGAACACTATCTCAGTCAGAAGGATTTTGATCAATCAATTGATCTCGCTCTCTATCAAGCGGTTGTTGTGAAAAATCTCGTCAAATATGGTATCGATCCAAGGCCAAGTCTGCACTGCATCCTTCGCGTTCTGCACTCAACTCGAGAGCATAATCGTAACTTTTACAATATCCTCTTGATATTACTAGCCGAAAATGTACACATACTCTCGCCACTGTATTTGCCGGATCTGCTGCGCATCATAACATACATTGTAGTGCAAGAGAACTGTGGGAATCAATACATTCTGAACATGTGTCTCGATGGTATCATCCAGTGGATGTCTCAGACTGCATTTATACCCTCAGATGGTGTAGCATTGGCTCATCAGATCGTAAGGAAAATTCTCTTGATCAACAAATCGCCTCCAATCAACACGGACCAAACGAAAATCTCCACAAAAGATTTTTCGAAAGCGATCAGGAATATCCATCCAGATATTGCGATTTCATTTGATTTGGCTAAGCTAGTCGAGGGGTTTGATGAATCGGAATTCAAGGATGTATTCACATTTGTCGATACGCTAAATGTAAAAGCGAAATCGGATTTCTGTCAGAGCATCAATCTATTCCTGAGGGCATTGTTTCTCTCGAGAGAACCATCAATCGACTGTTGGTTTAGAATATACGAAACGATCTTAGAGATAATCAAATTGAATGGAGACATTGCGTATGACTTTCTAATGACGTATATATTTAAGTTGGCCGAAGAAGTTAATCCAGAGATTCAAATTGAACTGCTTAGAGGGCTGCCGAACTTTGCTGTAGCAAAGGTAAGTAATTTAAAGGGAGGGAAGTGTTTTAGTGCCGATGAAAGTCTGTGTGCCGCACTGAATACTCCGATCTTCGTCTATTCCAAGCGTTGACTATCTACTATTCCCTACTTGTCGCTTGATAAGGGTTCTTTATTCGGCCAAACCTTGTAACGTAACGAACTTAGAGGTGCTGTCGGGGATTGAGACTAGTCTTTTCTTCAGAAGAAACGTCATCATGGGGATTACGATTATGGTAAAACGCTGCTTACTTGATACTAAGACTGCTCGGCTTTGCAGCGCAATGAAATGTGGTAGCTTATAGCGATATGTTTCACCTGAAGACACTTCTTCAGAGTACACGATGTATTGAAGTTCCGAACTGCTTACATCCACTACTTAGTTGCAGCTAAGGTACGGATGCCAATGTAGATGTAGTAACCGGAGCATCACCACGAACAAACTCAAGGCAAAAGAGGTGCAATTAGAAAGTGCTGACATCGAGTGTTGCCACAGGTAGTCTATAGCACTACCGATCAAAAGGTCATGATGAACATTTATGACTGCAGAGGATACTAGTGCGGGGGTCGAGTGAGGAATCGCTCTTATTGAGAGCAATTGAGCAGCAAGGCTCGGTACAAAATCCTAATCATCGTATTCCAGTTTTATGGTGAAGAAGCTTGGGCTATTTCATTGTACGATCTGTTATTCCTGCGTTAAAGGTATGTGGAGGTACAAGCTTGAAAGCGACATCCTCTTAGTAGAGAAGTTACGCTCGTCGTGTTGAGTGCTATTGTTTGTTTGATTCCACTTTCTGTAAAGTCAAGTTAGTTCCTTAACTATTGAGTCACATGAACCTACTGCTTGTCTTCAGTTCGTCTTTTAGCATCGCGCGGGGCATCGCGTGGAGGTCGATGATTCGTGTTCTATCCGAACAAGAATCTGTATAAGTTTTTTAATTCCATCTGGGGCATTCGTTTGTCGTTGAACTACTTGTTATTCTTAGAGAAGGTCATCAAGCTGGGTGGGTGGGACAGATGGATCTCATTCAGTCAGAGTTTCGTGAAATGTACTCATATACTTTATATTTTTGTTTATAGGACAACATCCCAATGATTTTAAACACCATTCGTGCGATGACTGCCAAAAATCCCACCTTTTGTATGGATCTATATCTACGTTTGTGGCGCATTGAAGGACGTACATATCCATTTCTAATGAAACTTCTATCCCAACCGCATAATGATTCAACGTCACGCTCAGAGTTTGAAATAGCAAAAACCAACACAATCAAAGAAATTTGTTGCGAGAGGTTTTCTTAAATTTAATTCTAAAAAATTCCGTAACCAAATGGTATTTCCTTTAATTACAGTCCAACCCAGTATGGCTCGGATCTTGTGTCCCATCTTTCGGATACACTTAATTCCTGTACAGATGAAAACGGCGATTTAGCGACTTCTCTGGCTATAGAGGCTATCGTTTCCTTATGCGATAGCCACACCGTAAACATTATATCTACATGGAAGGTTCTCAGCGGCAAGTTCCGGCATGAAAAACGTCCACGATCACTGAAGAGCTTGTTCAACTTCTTTGCGCATGTTCCTCTTCTACAATCGCCGACAATTGAGTACGAACAACTGGTTGACGAAGCCTTAGATCATATTTGGAAAACAATATGCCTGTCAGACAATCCAGAGATAATACGTGAAGCCTTCAAGGCTCTAACTCACTACGAAGTTGGCACGTTGATGACTCTCCGTCACATTCCACCGCTATTCAAGGATCGAATCTACGGTGCAGTTGAATACAGTGAAAAAACTGGCCGAGAAATTATTGATCTACAAGCTGAGGCAATTCCGGCGGAATGTTGGGTTCAGCTTCTACAACGTGTCCGTCCAGAATGTTCCGCTGCTGTGGCCGATCTCCTTTCGCATTATATTTACAAAGAAATCAACGCGTTTCGTGGTGGTGTTTATCGTCTTCCCGAAGGTAAACCTGAACCACGGAAATTGCAAGGACTTGATTCAAAAAGTGTTCTACGCGCTGTGATCAACTATTTAGTTTCTCAGTCTCGCTTTGGTGATCACATCAATGAGCCGCATACAGTCACCAGTGCCTTGCGTGCAATTTCGAAGAAGTTTCCGAAACCTATACCACCACTGGACTGGTGTTTCTTACATAGTTTCTTTCATTTGAATTTTGAAGCTCGAAAGTATTGCATTCTAATTGCAAAGAATCAAGTTCTGCACTCGGGAACAGCCCGGCGATTGTTGGAAAATTTCCTAACCGAGTTCGAACCGAATTGTTTCGAAAAGGATTTACTGCTGTTATTCAATTTGTTGCCGGAGATCGCCAATGGTGTGAGTTTGCAGATTATCAAGAATTTTACAGAGAAAATCGCTGTGTATTGCTTCAAAGAATCACAATTGAATGGATTTGTTGAAGGTAAGTCCCATTTCAGACGCACAAACAGTGTTTTCAACTGTATCTCTTACAGGCTGCCTCTTTGAGAAGTTCCTAGAGAGCGCAAAGTTTATTTTTATGGGCAAGTGTGATATACCAGAGGTGCTGGACATTTTTACATTAATTATCGAACGCTACATGGACTCCATGGACATTGATTCAAGGGTACGGTGTGGGATAACCTTTTCATTCCCATTATAGCTCATAAACTGTTTCTCAGCTTTTTGAAAGATACACAGAAGTTGTGGCGACTTTGCATCCAAATTCTATAGACGGTCTGACATCACCGTGTAACTGGTGGGAGAAACCCATCGGGAAGCTCAAAAAGGCAACCATCATTCGTTGCTATTTGGTCCTTTACAACACTAAGCTACAGAATCCTCTTAAGTGGCTAAACCCTATTATCGATGCCTACGCGGAGAAACGTGAGGAACATGGATTTCTATTTCGGCATTTGGCTGCTACACTGTATGCATTCAATAATGATGAATGCTCATGCGCTTGGACAATGGAACTTTTCCTGCAAATTCAAGCGCTACTAGCCGAGTCTTCTAATAAGGAGAAACTTGAGAAGACGTTCTACCTTTTGGACATTTTCATTTTAGCCGTTGATGTTCTGTCAGGCTGTGCAGTTCTGTTGGGTAATCTTGATGTGGTTGCAACTTCTCGAACAGATCGCATGGAGATCTTTCCAGAAAGTATTCAATTTCTCTGTGATCATATATTTTGGAAGGACAATGAAGCTAAGGTATGGAATTGTACTCGATCTTGACAAAGGCTTTGCAATAATGATTTTCTTCTTTTTTTCATAGATCTATGAGTTTCTAAGTAATCTTTTCCGGAACTCTGCAATAACTGATGTGTACTCTCGTATATTTAAAGAGGCTGTTATATGCTCCAGAAATAAACCATATTTTGATAACAAAGCCATCTGGACCAAGTATGTTGGAATGCGGAAATAAATTTACTATTGGTGAAACCAAAGTTGCCTTAATAAAGCTCAAACCATAAATGTCTTCGTCAAATTGCATCTTATAATCGTAAACCACGTTAAAGCTGCCGTTTTCGTTTAAAGTTATAGAATTTGTTACTCTGTATTTTTTAATGTTTTTTGCAATAATAGTAAATTATTTAAAATTAAGAAAAATCATGGTGGAGATCTTTCACTCCATTTGTTGACTTGCTACGTAGTCGTCGCCTTTTCAACCTTCGCTTTCGACTTCTTCAAGTTTCTATTGATGGAAAGACGGTTTGAAAGTTTCTGTAGAAGTTAGAGTATGGCGTTATGTTATCAAATATCTTGGTTCGCATGTCAGCAGCAATCGATTGTTAGACCGACGTTGATGTATGCTTCCGAATGTTGGACGGCTCCCAAAGATACGAGTAGGGGCTATTACTGGTAGAAATGCACATGTTAATGTGGACTTCAGGAGTGGCTAGGTTTGGTAAATTCGAAAACAAATATATAAGAGCAAGTTGCATGCAAAGTTCCGTCATGCAGCTCGAGGATCAAGAAAATAGGCGGATAGACAAGCTCCGCGCGTTGTACCCTGGGTAATACCAAAAGTCTATCCAATCCGGGTTGCAAAACATTTCAAAACACCGGAATCTCCTGTGGAAAAGTATTCAAGAAAAAATTGCAAATACAACGAATAAGAGAGGACCAGGCAGAGCAGGACAAAATAGAAGAAGTCGCAGTTTATTGTGCAGGTTGACTTCTCTTTGCAGTGGCACTTCCAGCTGAGGCCGTAATTGCTGTTAATGGCATTTTTTTCGACCACTGCCTCTGATACATATTAGCATATGTGTCCTTTTGCCTGTCTTCTTCGTCAGTTCTCTGAATATCTTCACTGGAGAGAGAACCTTGAAAGTCAAGATTATGAGGTGAGTCGAATTCGATGTCAAAAAGAAAGTCTAATAGAATGCTATATTTACTAAAATGTTAGCCGAGTTAGAGATTCATTTTCCAGGTATGCTTTGATCATTTTCGTCGATATTGTGGAATTCGTTTGATAAACTGATTTTTGAGATCAAATGCGCAACTTGACTCGATCAAATGGCGTAGATGAAGCTCTCGGATTGCAGATCAAAGTAATGCTAGTGAACAGATGTCGGTCTCCATAGCTATGGAGCATTATAATTTAATGCGCTAGCTCCAATGTCTTCTTTTTTGTCAGCTGCTAGAAGGGCATAGTGCTCGGTAAAACACCTCCAACGAGTGCGGTCTTTAGCAATGGGCTTAATTTCCGTTTCTAAGACATTTGCGGTGTTTTTGGTTTTTCGCTTCCTTAAGAGTTCCACTCTGGGAGATTATGCTGTCCAGATACGTTAAGCTGTCAACATTTTCTATGCTCGTGTTTAGTAAGGTTGAAGTTGATGTTGTTTTTGGCTGATTCTCTGATTCTTTTAGAAGGTCAAACCAAGCATTGTGTCGTCATTGAACTCCAAATCCTCTTCGTAGAAGATTTTTTGAAACGTCACTGAATTCCTCTGCTTACTTAACCTAGAGTACTACTTAGTATATCGTCAAGCACAATAAGACGGTGGGTGTCATATGCCCAGCTTGTTGAGATGGTAGCGGTTGTTGAGGCAGCAATGTTCAGTAAGGAAGTCTGTTAGGATCTATTATTGTTTAAGGGATTAATGAATGTTTTAGATTGTAGAAGTCCTATAGTTCAGTTCCATTTCGAGAGCTTCTCTTATGGTTTCCATGAATTGAACTTCAACTTTATGTGGCTGGACTTCGGTCTTATGGAAAATTTAAAGAAGACTGTTTTAGTTCTTGATCTGTTGCTGGCGTCTACGTGGGTTTATATCATTTTAAGGGCTATTAGAGTCTTGCTTAATTATAAGACTTCAAACCTTACAAGACTCACTAAATGTTGTTTGGGTCGCAGGTTGATACCTTAGATAGAATATAAACCCGTGTTAGCTTTGCTTGCGGGGCTATCGAGATATTGATTTCTTGTGAATACAACCGCAGATGATATGATATGACTTTTCAGGACATTAACAAACCAAACGAATGTTGGTCAACATCCTTGAGAAATCTGCAATTTTCTTGTTCGAAAAGTTTAAAAGAATCCTTCGGAGTCAGACAATTTCCATGGGTTTTGAGCTCATTAAAGGAATTAAATTGAAGTGAAATCCTCGTTCAACCCTCGATTATCCTTTTCTTTGAAATTGTACACAATCTTTTAATATCTAATAAACAAAAAGAAAACTTTAAAATCGTGAAGCAAAAAAACTCATTAATTCAACTAGGACGTGATGCTCTCTCAACTATAACGTTCTTTTCACAATCTCATGTGAGAAATTTCTTCCTTAAACCAACTTTATGTTCCTCTTCCGCATTTTAATTAATTCAGGATGAGCAATCAGAAAGATTCCACCAAAAGTAAGGGTCATAATAGGTTCCCTTTTTTCATGGTTGACAAACCAGTTTCTAAAAAAAAAGTCCCTCAAATTACTTGACAGGACCAACCAAAAAATAAAAAAAAATTGCTTAATTCATTCAAAAACCCGTCCAGTCCACTCGGTTGTTATACTTTCACAGCATTGTCCTTTCAATTCTGTCCATCTCATCCACCACACCCAGATGTATAAAATTACAATACATCCACGCTTTGAATTACGACAGCTTGTGTGCAAAAGGATGCGCTCTGGAAATGGCATCGACATGACTGCGTACATACAGGAAAGGTCCAGGCAAACCAACAAAAAAAAAAACAAATGGGGTTGCACCTCAAAAAAGGGTTGTTTGTCAATTTCACAGGGTCACTGTGATGAACGAAATTAATAAATAAAAGGAAAATTCGTAAGTGTGATATAAACGGTCATTTAATGTTGAGAATTTAATCCTTTCACAGGATATCAGATGTGCTGTAAGAGAATGGAAAAAGCTGTACACGACAGAAGGCTTAGGGATTCAGTTTTTCACTACGCACTACTACTCTGCTTAAAAAGCGATTTGACGAAAATTAATTCGGAAAAGGATAAATTGGTCAATTTCACTCACCAATAGAACTTCTTGCTTGGTCCTGTATTCAGCAACGTCAAGATATTGTCTGGCAGCTTGAAAGCGTTAACGTGAACCAAGAATATCACTTAGGCTAAGGTAATAATTAAGATAATCTTGAAGACACATTAGATTCCGAACAAGCAGGTTCCGAGCTGGATCCTGCGGATTTTCATAGAGTTGGGCATTGAATATCGATCACCACTTCACCAATTGTTCATCGAGATTTTTAAAAGGCACTTTGACTTGCCTTGCACAGACAAGGTTTCCCCGATAAATTAGTAGCTATTTTTAAGGCTACGGAGGAGTCCAAATGCCATGTTTTGCATGGAGGAAGGTTTTCTGAAGAATTTAAGATCCTCAATGGAGTACAGCAAGGCTGCAGTCTCTCGCCATTATTGTTTTCATTTGTGATTAGCGCTATTTTATGGGTACAGCACTTGGGGAGTGACCACTATCAGTGACTATCACGAGAAAGCAAACGTTTGTTAACAGATGGCCAGGCGTAATTCTAACAAACATCTTTACCTGAGATTGGGTAAGGCACCAACTATTCAACGACAGAAGTGGTAGTGGATTGGTCATACCCAGCTCCATGCGTTCTAAAAGAGTCCCCTAAGTCTGCCGGTTTGAAAACAACACGTTGCGGAGAAGTCGAGAAAGAGGCACGGCAATTGGGGAAGAGTTGTAAAGAGAGCTGAGACATATTGCTGAGACATAGGGCCTACAAGGAGAAACAGGATATAATTCAGACAGGTTACATATCTTCCGATATGCCTCTCGCTACTCGCAGGTTGCTGCTCAAGAGAAACGCTATCGACATCACCGCAGCTAATAGGCTAGGCCTCCTTTATTATGATTTTGTATAAGCTGTATGGACGAGGAAGAAGAAAAGATGATTCTCCACTTAATCTACATACATATATGTGTCCAGCCCTTTCATGTCGAAGAATAGCCTGCTTACGAGCCAGCTTCTTCCACAGTTCCAACAAACTAGCTGACACCAGCATAGGTAGCCTCCAGCTCTCTGACTGGAAGAAATTACAGATCCATGTATCAAGCCTGCAACTCTAAAGTATACTAGCCTGGGTAATAACATCATCCAGGACTCTATTAAAAGTCGAATGTCCACTATCAATGGGATTAAAAAAAAAACCTGTTAGCAATCCTGCCACGTGCCTTGAAGCATAAGCAAAGGATTTTCATTAACAACTGGACAGTGTCCCCTGTCCACTGCCTACTATCACTCCATTAGGGTGAATAAATTTAACAGTAACACAGGGAAACCCCTTATTTGTCTATGACACGTGTCCACTATTAACTTATTCCTAACTGACCACCACCAACACCCAGCTCATGTATCCTTGTTTGTCCACTATAAAAACCTGTTTACCTTTCCTTAGTTGTGGTCAGTTTTGAACAAATCGTTTGTTACCCCCTTCAACACACAATCACTCCTGCACATGAAACGAACAAGACATCAACCGAAACCATAAAGGATAAGATAAACTACTGAATGTCCGAGGAAACACCCTTCTTTTGGTCACTCCTGGTCATTGTTCCTTTTTTTTTTTTTTACCTTTTCTTCTTTTAAGTCCTTCTTTAATGTGATCTCATCTTTGAAATGACAGGTTGAAAGGATCGTGCCACTGATCCGCATCCATTTTCACACCGATATTGGACAAAAGAAGTCCGAAGTGCGGTCAAGGATGTGTTTTTTTTTTTCTCAAAATATGAATCCGATTTTGGACGATTTTCTTAAATACCCATATCATTCCGTTGCGGGTCAATAAGCGGAGTCGTATGTCCTATTTTTTATATCCCTACACATCCGGCAATTGTTTGTACACCCTTAAGGGATGCAAAATGTCGTAAAAAGAAAAGGGAATTTGGAAATATTAAGGATAATAATAAATTTTGTGGGTTTCGAAATAAATTTTGCGGAAATAGATGCGCAATCAGAGAGGAATGAAATAAAATAGAAAAAGATACTCTCTCTGGAGTTCAAGGTGAAGTCACACGGCAAAATAGGTATATGACTTGAGACTTGGGCACAAGGATCGTGCGACCTTTCAATTTGCAATGGTTCTTAGGCTGGGATGACAATAAGGACAAAGGGATACGTTTCGTTTTTTTTATCGGTTTTTTCATTTCGGATTGCGAATTGCTGTAAGGGAAAATGTAGAAAAATGCGAAACGAAGATCTCGTCACATTGAAGGAAGGCAAATTGTTTGCAAATGAAGATTTTATGTTGATGAGATACAGTTTTCGTCCTGATTTTGGTGAGGATTTTCCCATAATTGAAATATTTAAGGAAAATAAATTATTAGGACTGCGATCAATTGAGCAGTCAACACGTTTTGACAATGCAGAGAATTATGGCTTGCGGAGGGGATCTTTATTTTTTTTTAAATAAAAGACCGATACTTAGACGTGTAGATCAAGAGGGCTACGGTCCGGGGTAGATCTGTGCCACAAACAACAAGCGTCTCCAGCCAACTCGATCATTAGTCAGTTGCAGCTAGTTTCGCATGTTATGTTGGTTGAGATTCCTTTCCCTAGTTGCGGTTCTTAACTAGGTCGTGCTTTCACAATTAACTTGAAGGCTTTCCGGGATGAAGCGCTGGTTTGGATCTGCGTGGCAAAGCAATATTAATCATTTCATCCGAACTCTTCTGACTAGGTCGATGTCACTGGACAGGCCATACAATTTATCGTTGTATCGCCTATTCCATTCACTGGATATGCAGAAGAAGTCGGAAACCATCTAAAGGATTTTTCTTTCAAAACAACCGGTAGCAACCTTATCCATTTTTGACAAAGTCCATGCATCTGCGCTGAATAGCCAGATTGAGATGATAAAGATCTTGTATAGAGTTACTTTTTTTTCTCTCGGGGTGCTGGAACACAAAGTTGGAGCATTTAGACACAAAAACAGGCCATTGTATTACTGGTACAACCTTTTTTAGAGTGTTTTCAAAGTTGAGTAAGAGCTTCAGTGATAAGGAGGTTAGGTTGCCAGCATCATCCCCAAAATACGAGCCACCTAATATGAGCAAAGGCAGGACAATAACATTGGAAGTGTTTCGCAGTGTTGTTGCCCTCTTCACAACCATCACAGATAGTAGTGTCACTTAAGCGTAATAAGTTGAAATGTTGTGCAAAGAGGTAGTGTCCCGTAATAACTTGCCTGCAATCTTTGCTGCTAAGAGACTGCAAGAATGCAGTACAATTTTTACTACAGAAGTCAAGAATATCCATTTAGCTTCCCTGCATCCTGAAGAGTCATGTCACTTACAGTTGTCTTTACTAGAAATTCAATCATCGATGGAAGCCCTAATCGAAGATACGGGCTTCAGGGCTGAAGAACCTTGCTTCGCAAGCTCATCGGAGACCTCATTTTCGGTAATTCCGCTGTGTTCAAGAACCAAGATAAGGCTTAGCAGATTCAATTGCCTTCTTAGCCCAAAGAAACAGCGGTTGTCATGAGTTATTCTGCGCTTGATCTCAAAGCTATTGTCGTTGTCTGAATTGATAGCGGAGTCTAGGTGGACAAAGATCCCTAAATAAGTCCAACTTTTTCAGTGATAAATCTTTGTCTTGCAGAAAACACCGTTTCATTACCATGTTTGAACCAAGGAAGTTGATTGTCTTATCTTCATGGCAGAGTCATATGATGAGGCCTTTGAGTACTCAGAACAAATTTCAGTTTTGAAAGGGTTCACTGGAAGCTTATTCCATGATAGTTCACCATTCGTCAGTCAGGTCTACTGGCTTTGTTTTGTCGTAAAACAGTCAGACATAAGTAAGGAGCATGGTAATATCACCTAGGCATAAGCGTCAGAATTGCTAAAAGTCTTTAGGAGAGAGTTTAGGTATAATAGGTTTCTAAATAGTGGAGGGAGAGCGCCGCATGCTCTCAAAGGGAATGTAAAACATGCCTTCAATATCGAAGAAAACAACCAGACTTTACTCTTTTATGTCGAACTTGTCCTTAATAGTCCCAATAAGGCTTTGGAGCACAACATCGAAGGATTTTACGCGTTGGTAATGAAATGCGTTCGCAGATTAACTTTCCATGTCAAAGCTGAGCTAATAGTGAATATTTTCTCATCATTCGAGGTTGCAGTTCAGTTCACCGAACGAGTCGAAGAGAATCGCAAGAATCATCGTTCGTAAGCACCATCGAAACTGCTTGATAATCGCCTGCTAAGGCTTGTGTTGTTGTCTTTAGCATCTTTGTGCCTGATGTGATGGGAAGGTTTACTATAGCATCCCATGAGCAGTCATTTTTGTGCCAAAAACAAACTTGCTGAACACATAGATTACTAGAAACCGCAAGTCCAAGTACTCGTCCATGTCTTGTCCATCAGTCAAACTAACAAATTTTATTCACAAAAAAAAAAACTCACCTCTTTTTCTTTCCCTCTTCTCAAATCCTTTTGTTCATACAAAGTTCAACCGAAATAACAGTTACACGAGTACAATTTCAAAAAAAAAATCACAAAAATATCCCTTCCATTGTCCTCTCTCAGTTACTCGGCCAAAGGGTATCCTTTGTCGCGCATTGTTACTTCAAATCGGTCTCCTAACTCTCCGCGCAGTCATCCTCGATATTTTCGCATTGTCCTTCGCAGTGTACACCTTCCACCCTTCTATTGACTGTCGGCTATGGACCTTAGGTGAGCATATTACGCAAAAGGCCATGCTCATAGTACCATCGTACCACTACCACTATGAACTGACAGGATCTTTAACGTCAACCCTTTTTTAAATTTCAGAAAAAAAAAATATTTGAAATTTATTTTTTGGGGTTTTTCTCGTTCTCAAATCCTTTATTGATAAGGATTCGTTTTTTTTTTCGTTGGAATACGTGTGTAAGGGCTCTTTTTCCGTGTATTTTAGGATCCAGAGAATGATGATGATCAACATCATCGTCCTTTTGCGCCATCATCATCAATGTAGACACACCTGGCGCTTTGGTACGAGACTTCCTTTTCGAGTAAAAGGATTAAAAAAATGTTCTGTTGTGTTGTGTTTTTTTTTCTCTTTTTCCTTTGCGTTGGAAGGAAGATTGATTGAATGCAATCCTTTTCCTTGTAGTTAAGAAGAATTTTTCTTTCATCTTTTTTTCTTGCTCCTGCGACACCGGGCCGAATCGATCAGGAAAGGAGAAAGAAAATTAATGTTTTTTTGAGAAAAAAAAAATCATTGATTATTTTATATTTTTGTAAGGATATTTGTTTAAGCAAGGATATGAGAGGACGGCAAGGCAACTGATCAGAGGAACATCGTGCTGTATCGAAGGGGATTTGGATGATTGGTGTTGAATGTTGTTTTGTCAGCGAATTTAGAGCCGATATGATCGGGGGTGGATTAAGGTTTTTGCTCCTGCGGTATTGTAAAAGTATTTGTATGTGTATTGAGCTAGGATCTTTGAAATTGCGTAATTTATCGAAAACGTTGATGAAGGAGTATTCGTGAATTCATGTAAAGAAAATACTATGCAAAAAATATACAAAAAGGTTGTAAAAAAAAGGCCTGAAGCAAACTTGGCAGCAAGCTGGAGGTGCAATGAATATTGCTCTGCTGGAAAAGAGGTGCACTCAGACTAAAAGAAGGTCCATTGTGATACCCCTGTGACCTGTGAGTGCTAGCGTTGAAAACTCTAATCTACTCCTGAAACCAATGAGATTTCCTAACGTTAAAGTTAAGATTGGCCCTATTGGCAGTGTTCAGGTTATCCAGATCGTTGAAGAAGTATTCGACTATGGTGGGTTTCCTGATGTTGCCAAGAGCGAGATACATGCAAAGGAAGTGAAGGATAGATTCTTCCTCTTCCTCATCTCTGCAACTACTGCACAAATCACTGCTCGAAGGCTTAGTGCCCCGTGAGGACGTTAGTTGATTTCTGTCCAGTTGAATTAATACTTCCGATCTCTTAGGATCAAGGGCTGGCCTGGTTAGCCTAGCATTATTGCAATAGTCATTGGCTTTCGACAGAGTATCGGTGTGAATCATGTGCTGAACAAACGACTGAGGTACTTTGACATGGTAAGGTCTATTCCTAGAGCCTTGTCTAGCAAGTTTTTCAGCCGCATAGCTCCCTGGAATATCGTAGTTACTTGGGACCGAACAGAGAAGGGCTGTCTTCCACTGCCTTTGATATTATTGTGTTGAATAAAAGAGATCTATTACTTGGGTAATCTGACTGGGAGGTTGGCATCTGTAAACCGGCTACTCGGAGGTCAAGTTGTGGAACGATTTTAGGGCGGGAGTCCTGTGCAGTTTGCTAGGTCATGTTGATGGAACGTCCGCACTAAGCCTGGGTAATCTTGATCCATTCGACAGCTTGACGTATAGCTGTTACTTTGGGTTAAAAGACGCTACAATGACGGAGAGTGGTGATTGTCGAGGTTTTCAGAAAAGATCCCTCGAACATTTTAGAACAGCGCTATGATCCTCAAAAATAAAGAAAATTTCGTTGATGGTCCCAACGCCAGATGATGGTTCACACAAACTGAAACAACACGAGGTAGGTCGAGTTCTGGTGGGCTTAAACGAATCCGTGAAACGGAAAGGAAATTCAGCTCTTCTATGGAGTCGAAAACGTCCACAAGAAGATAAGACCGTACAATGGGTAATTGAGAAGCGGTCCCTGCGACTTATTATGGCGATGGTGCGACAATTGCTGTCTAGTATGTTGGAAATCCCTGATGTTATATACTATTAAGAGCGATTTTTTGAAACAAACCACCTCGTCGATCTTCTACGAGTCGCCCCAGTCAGATTTGCCTTCCGGATTCCTCTGAAGTTCTTTTCTGATCGCGATTTCTGGTGCCAACGTCAGCATTTATTTGAAAGATATTTAGCTCTAGATTTGAATGCCTTAACAGTCGACACCCACACAGCAAATGTGCATTTAGCTCTAGACAAAGTGATCTTTTGAAAGATCTGTCTTCTTCAGATGGCACCTGAAGTTTTCGTGTGCTGTGGACAATGCTGGTTTCCATTTGAGAATTGATTGCGTTATCCTTTCTCTTGGTGCAGTCAGCCTCAGCAGACATTTTAGTTTGTCTGCATTTTGGCACGTTTTCCCATCTTCTCAAATGTTCAATCGAGGCCTACTTATCGATCATATGCTTCACTATTCCTTTACCTAGGACAAGGACTGATTCGGCTGGGAAGTACTCCGCTTAAAAAATGTTGGTATAGAAATATATTTAAGGTTTGTGTCGCTGTGCATTAGGAATAGGCCGCTTGGTCCGGAAACCTTGCTAATTTCAAGTTTAATATGCACGTATCAATCTTTTCAGTGTCCTTAAGCCCTACTGTCTCTTCTGTATGAAGTGGCTTTGGATAGTTTAACCATTCCAGCTGCTACCTATTGGTGTGTTGTTTGCAGTTTTCGGACAAACTCTGGGCTTTGCGGTTCGTTTGCTTATGTTTTCAACCGGGTGTTGCCCCTCGTCACTATGTGTCTTATCGATGAGCTTGAGCAGACTCTCTCTGGACAATAGTTACATCAAATTGCCTCGAAAATAGTTGATAGGTTAGAGAATGCGATGCAGGTGATCTACCCTTAAACCTATTAGTGTGTACTTCCAAGCAACAGTCTTCGAATTCCAACTCCCCAGGTTCTGGGTGAAAAATAAGACCGACTATCAACTTTAAAGATTAGTAATCGCAGATTTTGTGTCACTGCCAGAATGCCTGGTTTAGAGAATTGGTGGGAAGATCGGAGGCAATCGATGGTAGGCAATGGCATCAACACCCGCAGAGGAGGTGGTAAAATCAGGAGAAAAGCTAATCCTGCATGCATTCTCTTCCTGTCAAAGAGCCATTATATATGTACATAGCTATAAAATGGTCCATTCCTGCATTGCTATCCTTGAGAAGTTTCCCATCTTTCATTCATTATCCCTATTCAATATTCTGAGAACCCCTCCTTGACCAAGCTTGACCTCAACTGTCAACACAACTTCTTCGCCATGAATCCCTTTGGGGTGTCCGTTTCTCCTTACCTAATCTGCATAAATAAATCTTCCTAATTTCTTTATTAAGTGTTGTGTTGACTTGACACACAAAGGACCCGAAATAAAGGATCCCATTCTCTTGGGCCTTACCTTCTTAACAAAGGAGAATGGTCAGCTCTCAATCGATGAGGTAAACTATTCAAAAGAGATGATGAAAAACTGGGACAATACAGATGTGTAAATGAATTTAAATCGATCTATCGAAAGCGTCCCACAGGATCATCAATAACCAAATTCTATTGTTAGGATAATTCATGAACATTTCTAATGCTCCTGCTCCTCTCTCTCTCTACCTGAGGACATTATTAGCAAAGGACAATTAACCCAAGGGGTGAAGATGCAATATTAAACTTTAGCACAAGAAAAGAAAAAAAAAAAACAGAAAAAGGACGACAAAAAATCCTTAAATAATCACTAAAAATCAAAGAATCCCAGGTATCTGTCGACTGCATCATCATTTAACCTTAATAGTCCTAACCTATGGACTCTGGACTGTGTGTGTGTGGTGAATGTCTTTCACGGGTGAATTCCTTAATGTTTTCCGTGGCACATCGGGGGGAGACCTTTACGTTTCCTCTGGGAACGGCGGAGTTGAAGTCCAAAGCCAAAGCTGGATCCTTCAAATATTTTTTAGGGAAAAATCATCGAATTTTCTTAAAATACGACACAAGGGGTCGTAAGGGTTGTGATCCTTTCTCGGACGACTTAGGTAACCTTTCTGTAGTTTTCTTTCGATTTGGTTTTTTCCTCGAAGGATATCTCCTCTGGCGTAATTTAGCGTGAATTGAAAATCCTTTTTGCTGTTTTATCAGTAGAGATCAGGATAATGATGATGATGTCGATGATGGTAGTCTCAAATTTCAGCAATCGAAAGATTCTCCTTTTTAATTTTTTTTTGTTGATTTTACGTATTTCGAGATGTGGAAAGGAAAAACGCGTTGTTGATCCATTTTGTGTGTCGTGTTCGTGTCTGCTTGAGAAGGATTTCTTGGTTTTTCTTTTTTGCACCCTTTGATCGGTTGGAAAATTCGCCGACTAAGGGTCGACAAGACGAGATAATAGTGGAAAAAGGTTGAAAGGATGTTTAGCCTAAATACCATGGGAATTTCGCCAGTGATCTTCGAAGGAGGTTGGATTGGTGCTGTGTTTGCGGAAGCACATGATGGATGAATGGTGCGATAGAAGGACGATGTTGGTATTCAAGATGGATGCATCCTTGCACAATCGTGAAAGGGTAAAGGAAATGTGATTTCTTGGGAAATATGATATTCGTAAAGGAATTGCAATACTCGCGAGATGAAGTAGGGTTGAGGGGCAATTGGAATATTGCAACATGTTAAAGGATACTCGTGTAGTTGCAGATGCAGATGTGCAAAAAGGGTTTTTGGCAAATCAAGTAAATGATATGTGGTAAAGGAAGTAGCTGGGAAATTTTTTTTTTATTATGGTAATTGATGGAGTCCCACAGTGATACCACACTGGTCCGCTAATTTTTGGGTGCTTGGTAGGGTGTTGAAGTTTAATTTATGGGTTATTCGCGTGTGAAAGTGCTAAATGCAAATTTTGATACGGTTTTGCCCTTGTAAGACTAATTCAAATTCATGAACCTGGTGTTGATATAATTAAGGATCTATTGAAGCAAGAGATCAATAATTAGGAGCAGGGTGAGCAAATGTGCTCTTAATCATTGCGGAAGAAATCTTCTCCTGGTGACATAGCCTGCAGTTCAATCTTTTATGTGCGGTACAGTTCTATTTTTTAAGGTTCATAGGTCTTGAAACGATTTTTGAGCTTTAGAGAAACAGTCGTCGATCAATGAAAACGTGATGACTTTTATAAAGACTCCAGCAACTATTCTGTTGTACGTGATATAATTTCTGCACGAATAAAAGGGATCTAAAGTATTATTGTCAACTCCGGGCTCAGTACACAGATGTATTGAAGGCAACGAAATCGCTGACCAACTAGTTAGGAAAGGTTCTTCTAAAAGGTCCATATGTAGGTTCCGAACTCTTCTGCGGCATCCCTAATTCCGCGTTTAGAACAAGTTTAGACAGCTGGATAAAACGGAACTACTTGTCCTACTGGGAGAACATTCAGGGACTCAGACAGGTCAAAAAGGTCATCTGATCCTTAAACAAAACCACAAAGAACATCCTTAATCACAAAAGGGACGATATCAGAAGACTTGCTAGTGTTCTCTCCGCAACACTGCAGCCTCAGTTATCAGTTAAATAAAGTAAATATTGTACAGGAAACTGAATGTCGGCTTTGACCAGACTCTAGGCATTCATATAGGTTCGTCTTCCTTTAGGGTCTAGGCTCTGTCAGTGCTTAGAGTCTGATCTGATGAGTGCTTGGCTGCCTTCTGCATCAGGAGGCATTTTTTCCTCAAGTAAATCCTGACACCTTTAAGACATTAGAAACGCTTCGACTTGAGAGATACTTAACTTTATTAGAAAGATCGAGGATCTCCTAGTCTAACAGGCTCCCGGTACAATAGATCTTATAAGTCGCATTCAATTGCAGAGCCAATCTAATGAAAATAATACTCTCCGGGATGATCATTGCACGCGAAAAACCTTTGATTACTTCGCTAAGGATCGAACCTACATATATGCCAAGCGAGCTACTTAGCAATCCAACGCACTAACCAAGCAAGCCTCGACAACCATTAGAAGATGCTTCATAGCGATCACTAAACATTATACCCAGTCTCCATAAACTATTAATTCATAGTTTACTAGATAGCATGGTTGCACAACCATGGCTTGTGGAGACCGCCATGAAGGGCTATCAATCGACACCCTGCAATGAAAGACTGGTCAGATTAAGCTAACACTTTTAAAGGTGTTGAAGTTTGACACGTGTGCTTGTGCCCATTGTTGCACGGCATTGACATCTCGACTGAAATAGCATTCGCTGTATGCTGCTGTGTGTCATGAGTTGGTGGCTCATGGGACCAGCAGTTACTTACGATATTTGTAGTTCGCTTTTCCTTAGACAACTGTCATAATCTTATGTTTAACAGTTGAACATTGAAAATGAAATTACTTAATAGAAAATCCTGTACAAGTGCACCTTAAAATCACTTCCAATAATGTTCATTCTCTGTCGCTAACACTTTCACTTCGCAATGTGTCTGCATCAATTTTTTAACAAAAATTGTCATGCACTACAATTTGCAATATCAAATATCAAAACAGTACAATAGGCGATTTCATTTATCAAAAAATATCTCAAGAAAACATTGCCATCATCCCCTTATGTAATTGCATCAACCTTCATCCGCCGACAGATAGAGTTTCGTCCTTACAAGACGCGAAGGATGCGATTGCATGTGTGGCAGGCAAAAATTTTTTTTTTCAAAAAATAAAAATAACAATTTCAACCCTTTTTTCGAATTCTACACGTCTACAGCAACAAAATAAATAATCGATCGATCCTTGCACAAATATTGATCCCGAACCACACCGTGCACACAGAAGGATTCCTCCTAAAACGATCCTAAAACCATATTGCGTGCGACCTACATGCAAACAAAAGGTTCCATCTGTGTGTATTGGTTCATATGGATAACCATGAAAGGATATAGGCGCAGCTCAAATTTCTAGGATATTTGTGTTTCATTTAGTTTTTTTTGCGCAAGCATTACTAGTTTTTTTTTTTTTTTTGCAAAGTAGCTAAAGGGTGGGAATTTTTATTTTTATTTTGAGAAATGAAACTCCACTCCACCCGACAAAAAAAAAAGGGTGAAATGTCCTTTTGTTTTCTGTCATTTTCCCTAAAAGGGTGTTCGGTGATCATTAATTTTTCTACGATTTTACTTTTCTTGTGTAGTTTTTCGAATGATTTTCAAAGATTTAATGATTTTTCTTCAAGGAAATTGGATACATCCTAATGGTGTTCACCTTTTAACCCTTCCAACGATCGTGTGGTGGATCATTTATCAAATCATTGGTATATGGACATCTCGAATTTCATCACATCCTAATGATTTCGTTTTTTAACTGCGAAAAAATAGTTTATTCGAAAAGGAATTAATGATGTTTTACTAGCAAATTTTAGAAGGACTCTCAGGACTGTGGGAAAGTGTACAAAAAAAAAACTTCTTATGCAATTGAGAATGGCGCTTGATCGATCATCATTAATCAATTTTCTTGTTCCGATGGTGAATCGATGCGGAAATATTGAAAATTCCTCCACGTTATTTTAAAATAAGTGGATATCCTTGGAAGTTCCTTGAAGACTTTTTGATTGATACTTGAAAGAGGAAAAGAAGGAAAGACACGTTTAGGAGTTGAAGACAGCTGGACGAAACAAGAAATTAGTCCATTAACCTAAAGGATGTTTAAATGGAGATAATAAGTGTTTTCACATTCAACTACCGGGCTTATGGCTAAGACATGTTGAGCGAACTGTCCGTAGAGTCTTTGAATCTTCAAAGATTGAGTACGTGGGAAATTGATTATGAGCAAGAGTTACTTACCTATCCGCCTCTCGACCCATGAAGAATATCTGCAACCTTCAATTCTCTTCGATTGTGGGTACGTGATATGTCTACTTAGTTCTTGGGGATAGGGCCTTACTACAAAACTGCCCTCTCAGCCCAAAGAAACAGAAATTTTCTTCATTTGATTTTTGATGAGATTTCGTTTTCATGTGTGATAGCAGAGCCAAGGTAAACAAAGTCCCTTACTACCACGAAGTTCTGTCCGATTCGTCGATGTTGAGTGTTCTATTTTGTTGACAGCAAATAGTTTGTTTTGGCCACTTCTGCCTTGCGAATGCACCGGTGACAGCTCCTAGAGTTCTATCAATATCGTCAGTGTATGCCAGTAGTTGCACACATTTTTGAAAGATTATGCCTGAGGAATTGGTTTGGAAGATTCTCACAAATCGTTCAAGTATGATGTTGAAGAAGTCAGATGGAAGCAAAGGTCTCGGTAAGATCGGTCGAGTTCATAATTGTTAATTTTGTTGCCCAAACCATGCAACAAAATTCTTTGAATACATTCATGAACACAAAACATAGCTGCATGAATGCGGCAGTTATACATTTGCAAAAATGAGTTCATAAATGTCAATATAACTGACTGTTAAAAAATTACAGAAATGAAGCGTGTCAAGGACCGGCGAATAAATTTTGGAAATTGAATAATTTAGATACGTGCGCTAGCATTTTATAATGGCTAAAAAAATGATTTTGAGATTTATTCTAAGTCTCTTGGATGGCATAAACTTTGAAAGTATCCAAACAAAATTGTCGGACAGAAGACGAGCAAAAACCCGAAGAAAAAGGAAGATATTTTTGAATACAAAGAATTGATGAGTGATATCAAGACATATTCCAAAAAATAGGAATTTCCGCAGTACAATTTATGGATTTCCGGATATCGGTTTTAGAAATCATTTTTTCCTGCAATGCGACAACAAAACAAAAACACATGCCGATTTGACAGCATGCTGACTGTAATTTTACTTTAATGAACACAAATGTTGCCAGACTCATGCAATGATAATGCAGTCATTTTACAAAAATGAACGCAAAATTTGCAGGGCTGCACGTTTTTTACATTTATGAACTCGACCATAGTCTGCAGAAATGGGTTTTTTTATATTCTCAGCACTGACTGTGAAAAGTAGGGCTTTGTAATTGCTGTTTCAAAAAAAGAAGAAGAAATATTAACAATCAAAGACATAAGACGACAACCGACATGTTGGTCAAAAATTACCATAAACCAATGGGAACATAAAAACCCGTACAAAAAAAATGCTTCAAAAAATCTGCTCAAAATTTCCTCAATCAAAACGCAAACAAAGCAAAAAGAAAATATTCGCAGAAAATATCCACAACAAAGACACAAAAAATTATTCATAATATCCTTTCAGTTTCAGTTTCAGTATTCAATTACATTTTACAAGCCAAAATCCCCTTTTTGACTTCCAAGTAAAAATATGTAAATTTTTAAAAAATACATTTTTCGAACCTGAAAACGGTTACAACATAACAAAATCCGTCTTACAAATCGTTCATCAAAACATCTATATACTCGCACATCCTGCCATTGATTGTAATTGAGTTCAATTGAAATCAAGAGTACTTCTCCAACTGCCACCAGTAGTCATCCAACAGAATGAAGGACTTTCAATTAAATTCTCTAACCAACTGACAAACCATAACGAAAAGGGGTTCTCATTCTCAATACATATCGAGTAATCACGAATCAATAAAAATGGAAAAAGGACACGATACAGGTTCATTTGCATAACACTGCACGAGCCATAAACGAGGTGTGCCTTCATTACATCAAGAACTTGATCCTTGCAAAACTTTAATTTATTCATAAAATGCACCCCAAAATTGGTTGTAAACGAATCAGGATCAGGACAGGACTTCAGAGTTCGGTTGGGTTCCATTTTGACAAGGGATTTCGACGCATGTGCGAATTGATTAAAAAATAGAAAATAAAATTGGTTAATTTTTTTTCGTAAATATTATGCAAATTTCTTAATAGATTCGAATGCTAACGTATAATTTTCACGAAAAGGATTGTCATGCTAATTTTTTGGCACAGTTTTGCATATGTTGTGTGCAAAGGATCTGCAATTTTGCGGAACTGCATTGAAGGGAAATTTATGAAATGACAGCTTATCCGGGTTATGGTTCAGCGAGAATGGATGCAATTTTTTTTTTATGAATTCAGCCTCACAGCCGGTGCTGAAAATATGGAAAAACCACTTTTGCAGACTGTATAATGGCGACGAAGGCAAACATACCGCTGTTAGGCAGAACGAACCATACAATTTAGACGATGACGACTTTCGTCCACCTGACCAAAGCGAGAGGTGAATAGCAATATCCAAATTGAAATCGACCAAGGCTGCTGGATCGGACGGCTTACCGGCTGGACATGACTTGGTAGAGAGCATACACCAAAATTCATCACCAAGATTTGTTCAGACGAATGTATGCTTGAAGAATGGAATCTCAGCATCGTTTACCCGATCTACAAGAAAGGAGACCTTCTCAACTGCGCCTATTATATAGAGGCATCAGTCTCCTGAACATCGTGTATAAGATCCCATCTGTCATATTGGGTGAACGCCTGAACACCCTCATCAACAACCTGATTAGTCCCAACCATTGTGCTTTCAGGTCAGGAAAGTCCAGAATCGATCAAATTTTTACATTTTGACAGATCCTGAAGAAAACCCAAGAAGTCCAAATCGGTACACACCGCCTTTGACAGCATTTGTAGGAACGAGCTTTAGAAAGCCATGTCTAGTTTTGGCATCCCTGTCAAACTCATCCGTTTGCTCCACCAAGGTCAGTGACGATCTCATCGAGACCTTTGATGTCAGAAAAGACAATGTGACGCGCTGTCAACAGACTTCTTCAACATCATACTTGAACAAATTGTGCGAAACTTTCAAGCCAATACCAGTACGTCTCGCGTACGCTGACGATATTGATAGAATAGAACTCAGGGAGCTGTCACCGGTGCATTCGCGGGTATTGAGACAGAAGTGACCAAAACTAACTATTTGCTGTCAACAAGATGGGACACTCAACATCGACGAATCGGACAGAACGTCTTAGCAGATAGCTATAACTTCGTGGCAGTAAGACCCTTTGTCTACCTTGGCTCAGCTATCACTTCTAAAAATGACATCTCTTTAGAAACCAAAGAGGAATAACACTTGGCAATCGCTGTTTCTTTCGGCTGAGAAGGCAATTGAATAGTAAGGCCCTATCTCCAGGAGAACTAAGGAGACTCTATACGAGACCCAAATCATCTCAGTTCTACTCTGTGGCGCTAAAGCATGGATTCCATCGTCGGTAGTCGCTAAGAGCGAAAAATTCTTCGATCCCGTTTATCTGGTACGAGCTGTACAGCGACATCGACCTGGTCAATAAAGTTGCATTAGTTGATTGAGATGGTTAGGACATGTAGAGCGAATGGAAATCAACGTTCAAGCCCGGAGATTCTCCGAATTCATTCGATGGGACAACGCAGTAGAGAAAGACCTCTGGTATTGTTGCGCGCTCAAGTAGAAGAGACCTCTACCAACTTGGACTGCGTACCTGGAGACGTTTAGCTAAGAACCGGGCTAACTGAAAAGGCCTGTTGCTTGAAGACCAGTATGTAAGAATTCAACTCAACTCGTGGCAGGATAATAAAAAAATGAATGAGGGAGAAATATGTTTAAAAAACAGATTCCCAAGTGAGTGGCAGAGATTGATCGAGGATGTGTGTGTAAATATTTCTCCTTCTCCGTAAAATCTGATCAGAAAATGACAAACCAAGGTGAGAGAAGATCCTTTTTGAGAGAGAGTAATCGACTTAGGGGATGAATTTTCAGCGTTTTATGTGTGCTGCTGCGCTATGTGTTATGCAATGCAACCCCTTCCTTTGATCGTTCTTTTTTTATTCGTCTATATTTTTAGTGAATTTAAAAAAAAGATTTCTCTCAATCAGAAAGAGAGAGAGGGACAGAGAGACAATTTTTAAATTTTTTTAAGTGGGGAGAGGGTTGTAAGGTTTTTTTAGTAAAAATTTTCAACATTCTGAGGTCCTTGGCCGGACGACAATTCAGATTGTGCTTCATCGCCAACCTAAACACACATTAAATTCGAAGAAATTTTCTAAGATTTTTCCCAAACAATCGCTTGATTTGTTTAAAAAAAAAAAAAAATTAAATTTTTGTTATATCCTTGTTTTTTTTTTCTGTTATATTTCGTGTCCTTTTTTTCTGTTTTGTTTTTTTGTTTTTTATTAATCGTGATGGCAACACAATTAGAATTTCTTATGCAGCTATATATGATGAATTTAATTCAACAACAGCAGCAACAATTAATTCAGCAACAAACTTTACAAAATCAACAACAACAACAACAACAAAATAAGGATATAACAACAACAGAATTATCAACTACTTTCAAAGGACAAGAGAGTCCAAACAATTGTAGTAGTAGTACTAGTACCAGTAGTTGTAGTAATATTATAGCCAACACTAGTGATTATAGTGATTTACAAAATATCTACAATAATGTACAATTAAATAATGAGAATGGAAATTTTATAAATAATTTATATCCCGTTAATTTTTCAAAAAGTTTCCTTCAATCATCCACAGTGACATCGACACCAACCGAGAAATTTTCAACAAGTCAACAAGTGCCTAGTTTAAGTGTTTGTCAAAATGTGATGGCGGCCGATGATGATAACGGTTTAGAAGCGGATATTGAAGAAGAAGAACCATTGTATTCAACAGGAGCATCCGGTAGTACGAATAGTGGTGATAATTCTAAGCCAGTTTTAGAGAGTACCGATTCATTTTCATCACCGATAATGGTGAGAATTGAAGTGATTGGTGAATTGTGGAGTTTTAGTGTTTTTTTTTTGTTTTTTCTTTGAAGCCATTTACACCGGTTAAACTTGAAAATGGATTAACAGCATCAACCAGTGGACAGGATATGTCGGTGAATAATACAAGATCGTTCAATACATTTGGAGATAATGAGGATTCAAATTTTTCTCAAAAATTTTCCAAGGATTCACCGAGTGGAAGTGGAAATGATGCCGGAGTGAAGATTTCTGTGAAAAATGAAAACAGTTTAGGGGTATGTGGAGAAATTTTTTTTAAAAACGTTTTAAGGACTTTGAAAATCGAACTTACATTTTGAGTTTTGCTTAATTCAAACTATTAATTTAATAGTGTGTTTCGCGATGTGTGCGTGACTATTCCAAATTCATTTCTGTGAATTCCACTAACAAACTGGCTTCCAGTTAGACGCTAAGGGGCAAATTGTTGTGAAGTGTTAAGACTCCTGTGTTTTCCTGTCTCGAATTGTATAAAGTTTTGGTCCAAAAGTTATTTTGTTCGATGGATTACAAGAGCATTTGTCCGCCAACAAATTTGGAGTCAATTAAGTTAAACACCTCTTTTCCATCTGCAATGGTTCCGGTCAAATTCGCTCCAATTCACAATACCTGAGTCTCCGCGATTTAGTTAAAAGTGGTAGTCCAAGAACAGGTACACTTAAACCAAAAGTAGGTCCATAGTGATAAACCGATGGTTTAGGTCAGGTAACAAGGATGGTGGCTTGATGTGACGCGTAGCCTCACTCGGATCTTCATGGAACCATCGCGTGTACTTGTTTGAAAGTGAGAAGGGATTAGTTATTATCCATTGGTTACCTCTCTAAACCACCCCATATTCAATATGCATTTTGCGATGGCCTTCGGTGGCAAAGTAACGATAGTTAGCAAAGACTTTCTTAGCTAAGGCGCTGTCGTTCAGTATTTTTCTTTCGATGGAGCTCAATTCTTGCCCTATGTTTCTGTGCTTCTGTATTCCAACATTGTCTTGTGTCTTGCGTTTTCCAATCGCTAGACAGAAAATACCTTCCAAATTTGGAACAGCTCTGAGGAGTATCTGAAAATTCAACAATTGTCTTATAGAGTTGGTAAGCCTTGTAGAGTCAATGATCTTCCTATTGTGCAACTCTTCAATCTCCTTGAGTTCGGAGACTGAATGTATTCTTGATTTCCGTGCTGCAGAACTTCTTCTTCTCTTACTTACGATGGCGTTAAAGTTCGGGTGTACCTGGGTGTTAACTAACAAGTGTCTTCAGCCAGCTAGATTATTAGCCATCTGAGTTGCGGACTTCCTCTACTACGCCATTCAATCGGGTGGATCCAGACTAGAGTGTGCTAGTATGCATCCACTCTACATGTCCCAGCTGTTAGTCGTTGTATCTGAACTCTTCTGACTAAATAGTTGTCGCTGAACGGCCGATATAGTTTTTTGTTGTTGTTGTTTCTTTTCCACTCACCGTCTATGCAAACGGGACAAAAGATCACCCGAAGGATTTTTCTCTCAAAAAACAACCAAGAGCAACCTCATTCACTCTTAACAAAGTTCATGCCCCGTGCTATAGAACAGGACTGGGATAATAAGGGTCTTATGTAGAATCATTTTAGTTGTTCAACAGAGAATAGTGAATAGAAAGAGTTATTCTAGGGGATGGAAGCGTAGCCCAGGGAGACAAAGTCCTTATTTAGGGTGAAGTTCTGTCCATTTTTCTTCTTGTACTTTGTTTTGGCCGTTAAACCTATCTTCATGGCTTCCGTCTCAATATTCCTGAACCAGCTACTGACATCTTGCTGCGTTCTCGAGATTATGACGGCGTTTGAGCTCCGAAGTAGGTTAGAACTCCTCTACGTCACAACAGCTCGTCGTGTTCATTTGGTTTAATTTAAAAACAAATACACTACAGAATGTTGGCTAAAGTTAAGCAATTTTATATTTCACAGAGCTTTGATTCATCTTCATTCAATGTACCCAGTGGAACATCCAGCGTGGACAACATTTTACAAAGTAAGTTAAACTTCTGTTTTTAATTTTTTTTAACATTTGCTACTCCAAATTTTGTGTTCTTTTAACCTTTTGCATGACGTACCTACTTCAAATTTTTAAAAACACCCTCGATATCAAAACTTGGTGCATGGATATAAAAGATCTTTGAAATTCCAGTGATCTTGAAATCTTTGTCCCCAAAAGGTTTGAGGCCTCATAGAGCTAATTAAATGTTAAATATTTCCTCCTAGTCTCAACAGCTTCTATAGATATCGTTAGACCCAATTTCCTTTGAACTATTTAACTCTTTAACTACTGAACTTTATAACAACTTCAACTTTACTTTCCAGATGAAGAGAGCCTTAAGTTCTTAAAAAAGTTCCCTTCCTATCTTGAATGTGAAAGCATAATTTGCCGGCAGGAGAATATTCGTGAGCACTTCCATTGTTACGATCAACCATGCTGTGGGAAGGTTCTAAACAAAAGGGACGAGATCATTCGTCATCTGAAATGGCATAAGAAACGTAAGGAAAGCTTGGCATACGGTTTCATGCGTTTCTCCTCATCTGATGATTGTTCTACAAGTTATGGCCAAGGATGCATTTACAATAGGAAACAAACACACTATCACTGTGTTGAGGAAGGTTGTCCAAAAGTCTACGTGAGTACAAGTGATGTGCAAATGCATGCGAATTATCATCGAAAGAACTCAGAGATCATTCAAGAGGGGTAAGCATTAAAAGTTTACCTTTAACCGAATCTTTTTCAAGAAGAACTTCTGTTTTGTCGTAGATTTAAACGTTTTCGTGCAATTGAAGATTGTAAGACAGAAAGTTGTCCATTTTACGAGAAGAAGACCTCACATTACCACTGCAGGAGGGACAACTGTCAGTTTACCTTTAAAAACAAGGCCGACATGGGTAAGTTTGAGAAACTTTTTTCTCCAAAGACTCCTTGCTTAAAATCTGTTTTTTTTTTTTTTTTTTTTGCAGAGAAACACAAATCATATCATCTACGGGACATGCGTCTTACTCAGGATGGTTTCAAGAAAATTCTCAAAACAGAAATGTGTCCATTTGAGAACTGTCGCTTTGCGAACGTTTGCAACCACATTCATTGTGTGCATGACAATTGTAATTATATTCTTCACTCCAGCAGTCAGCTTGTGAGTCACAAACGGAAGCATGATCGTCTCGATGGCGAACAGGCTTATCAGAATTTCAAAAAAGCCCAAAAGGACAGCAGTGAAGATGATTCACCAAAATCATCTACCCAAGTGGATGTTTCAACACCTCTATCGTCGTTAACAGCTGAATCGAGTAGTTTTCACTTTCTAGCAAGAAAACGTGGCAGACCACCAAAGAAAATTGTAAGTGACTCCTAAGTACCATGAGGACTCTGTACTTTACTCCCATTTCCTTTCAGCAACTCTCCAGTGAAGCGAAGAAAGTAAAAAATGAAGCACCAATGGAACAGAGCTTGGGTTCAACTGCTGGTCTGCCAAGTGGGCTTCCTTTTGTACCATTCCTGCCACAATTGAATAATCCTGCACAGGATGGCATCACACCACCGAATTTCCAATTAACCCATTTGATGGCTATGTTCCAGCTTCAAAATCCACTTTTCTATCAGAATCTTTATCCAGGAGGAATGTTTGGTTTAGGAAGTGGTCTAAGTGGAGTTGGCGGAGGTGGAACAGGAGGACTTGGACCGTTGCCACAAAATCCAATCTTTCCTACACCGGCCTCAACACCATCTCAGGGTTTTATTAAAAGTGAGGATAAACAGAAAGAATGATAGGTCCTGCTCAAGCTAGTGGAAAAGCTAGTGAACTCCTCAAATGGGATGGATCTTCTTTGAAATCGATAGAATGATGACCCGGTCCGGCAGTGTATAAAGGGTTAATAGAACCGCCAGGGACTTGCTTCTAAAGCATTAAGAAGTCCTTAAGACATGCTCTGCGGCACGTGGCATTTGATTAAGTTTACATAATCTTTAGAGCCTGTTTCGAAAAACAAGGTGGACAAATACTTTCTAGATTTGTTTTAAAGTTGTTGCTACCTTCCTAGATCGTATTTTTTACAAAGCCGTTCAGGATGAGGCCTCTCTCTAATCAGACATTTGAATATTCTTCGGTCTGGAAGAATGCTCCATCCATTTTATTCATTCGAGCTCTTTTGACTAGATCGCTGACGTTGAATAAATTGCTTACAGTGTAGGTCGAACGATTGATATACGATCTTAGTCCTCATCTCTTATCGAAGGTCTTTTTTCATGCCTTTTTCAACATTTTGTTTAAAGAAGGACTTGAAGTATAGAGATTGTTTGTGTTTGTTTCCATTAAGTTTGAGTAGTGAGAAGAAGCTAGGGATCTTGTTTTTCCTACTAAACATCGGTTTCCAAATGATTTGTCATTTCTTGTTGTCTAATCGTGGATTTTTCTGGCCTAAAACATGTCTTTAGGCATTTAGAAGACTAATGCTTCTGTATACTGCATTAATCGAGCACCTAAATTGGTCTTGTTGGGTTGTTCATAGGTTTGGGCCATGCTCCTTAACATGTACTTACATACTTAAGATAACGCTACAGTCCGAGGTGGACCTGGGACTCAACCAACGAGCGTCTCCAGCCAGCTCGCTGCTATATTGTTTGAAGTCCCTTTCCTTTTGCTTGCGCCACCTGAGTCGCGGTCTTCCTCTACTGCACCGTTCCTCGGGAGTGGATTCAAAGATTTTCCGGGTTGCAGCATTGGTATCCATCTGCTCTACATGCACCAGCCACCTCAGTCGTTGGACCTTCACTCTTCTGGTCAAGTCGATGTTGTACGATCCGTACAGATCGTCGTTGTATCTCATCCTCCACTTATCATCTACGCGACGGGACCAACTTCGTAAATTTCGTTAAGGCCTTGACAGTTATAAACAGTCATTGATCTTATCTTCTCGTCGTCTCTTTGCCATCTAGTGCTTGTCTTGCTGTCAATGTTTCCAATTTGATACTGTCAGCAAAGGACTAAAAAGATTAAGGGATCCTCATTCTGCTAAAACTCATTTGTGTGTTCTTAAAATGAAACAAATCCAATAAATTATGTATCTGCTCAACCACTATTTCTACGATCTGTTCAATTTCACATGTTGCTTTGTTAAGTTTGATGCGTCAGCAACCAAGTTTGGTAGATCATAAAAATAACCAATTTTGACCGAATACATTTGCATGGCCAGAAACTTGACTCTCTCTTTCTCTCAGTCTGTGTCAGTTTGACATTTGACAAGTCTTTAAATAAATTGTACGGAAATGGACTTATCATCCGCACTGTTTATATCGACTTCCTTATTTGTTTTGATTTAAGGATCAAAATAAATCGAAAGTTGCTTGTTAGTATAAGATGAGTTAGCTTAAACATAGTACTCATGATTTCTGTTCCTGTCAAATGTCAAATGATCCAATTTAATTTCTCAAAACTGATTGGTACTAAATTTTGTTCAATAGTTTTACAATTTTCTAAAGATTAAATATATAAAGCAATGTGTACTTAATGATATTACTTGACGAGTTTTTTTGTTTTTTTTAGTTTTCACTGTACAAACTATTTTAAAAATTTCAATTCTAAAAATTAGCAACCAAGTTGTAAGACATTTTTAAATCTTTTTTGCTAAATGAAAATGGTTTTGACAGATATGTTTAACTCTTTTCATTTAGCAAAAGACAAATTTAAAGCCTTATACTGTTTACTAAATATTAATTTAAATTGATGAAAAATTAACAAAACAAATATATATCTGTGATTTTATTCATGTCCATAGTCAATAAAATTTGTATATTTTGTACATTAAAAATGTAAAATATGTTAAATATAATTATCTGTCTATATTTATTAATTCACAAGAAGTACGACTTTGATTTTAATTTATCACTTAGCACTATGGATTTTTTTTTTATGTTTAGAAAGCCCAGAAACAAAGCGGTATGGAAAAGTTAAAGTTCTTATTGATCACTTAACCTCAAAGTCATGCATTGCTGGAGAATGAGTTCAAAAGTGTAGAGGAAGGAATATTGGTCAAATTTCTGCTTAACAGTCTTGACGGTTCACGCTCAAGCATATGTGGACGACGTTGCCGTACTGTCTGTTGGTCCTTCCCTGCGAACTGTCTGCTATAACGCGGAGATGGCCCTGGGTGTGATTGACGGATGGTTTCCTCTCAAAACAGAAGTTGTTCTATTCACTAGGAAGAGAAAGCTGACTGGACTGACTATACCAGTGCTCAAAGGCGTTAGAATCTCACCCGCCAACGAAGCGAAATATAGGAAACTTCTTTGTTGAAAAACGTCGAGTCTAAAGCGGTTGCTCAAGAATTATCAGCTTTCAGACAATGTAAGGGCGGAAGACATTGGGCCTATCACCGGAAAGATTCCTAAGGCTCTATAAAGCGGTTGTAAGAGCCCTCTTAGCATATACGTCGGTTGTATGAATAAGCGTTCACACAAAATTGTGACTGCTATTTTCACTAAACTAAAAAGAACGGTTTGTCTAGGCTGCACCGGGTCTTTCCTCAGCACGCACTGAAGTTTTGAGGACCTTGCGCGAGGAATATCGATTGACCCAAATCTGACGCAATGGTTCCGAAATTCAGACTACTCTTTGATCAACTTTACTCTACCAAATCATCCGATAGTCTGTAGAAATCTAGAGTTGGTCTACTACTAACATCAACAGCTAATAGTGGCCTGGTCCAGCTACATGGTAATAGGATTTTAATAGCTAGATATCAGACTGGAGTAAGGCGCGTAACGTTCATACAGTGTGACGCTCTAACTTCCGTTGGACGTGATGTGAATAACTTTTACGATTGGCCAAGCACCGAATAAAGATATATGTAGTTATTGTGATAAAAGACATGAATGCAAACATAGGCAACGACAACACAGGGCTTGGGCATGGTTTCAAGAAACAGCAACGATAATGGTGAAAGTTTTGACAATTTCGCCATTTCAGCCTAAATTTCTAACCCTAAATTATCACTGTAATGCGTACTTGTTCACCCTCATTTTCAATAACATAACAAATCACGTAATTTCGAAGAAATCCATATTAGATAAGACTCCACAGCAAAAGTTTATCAAACTTATGATAACCGTTTACGTCAGCTCTCCAATCTTTTTTCAGCATTGCCATCACTTTCCGTTTGTTAGGCAAAACCCTATTTATACCAATCACAATAAAGAATTAGATCACAAAAGCGAACTGTCAAAATCCATTGACAAATATTTAACCAAATTCTAAAGTTTTCAATTTTTCATCCCCCGAATTTATTTGATTCAGTCTTTTTACAACTTTCAGCCGTTTGTGGCGATAAATTAATTTGTATGTCAAAAAAGAAAAGTTATACACACCCACCCGATACGGTCCATCCCTTTGCAAAAGCTATTAACCACGCGCCGGCCTTCCTTTCGCCTTGTATTCAATTTTATATTCCCTCATCGATATCAAGTGTAAAATGTTTTAAACGAAGGCAAATGCTGCCACCAAGTTGCTAATCGACAAGAAAAGAAGATTTTTTTTCTATTTTTGTGAGAATATTTAGATTTTACCAAGTGGTGCATTCGTCTGGGAACGCTAGGGCACTGAATGAATGCACTTAGCGTACTCGTAGAATTTTTTAAGATGCTTTACAATCTTCTGTGGTACTCGGCCAGCTTTGTTACATTTCTCTTCAATCTATTTTGGTTCATCTGCACTTTGGCATCAGCGGGTATACCATGGTTCACACTGATTCTAGTGACGGTCTGTATTGCATCGAAATTTGTGAAACTGAAGAGTCCCAATGAGAAGATGCTTCTCAGCTTGCTGGGAGGCGACTCGGCGGATGACTTATCATATTGGCCGATAGCGAATCGCGGGGGTGCATATGATGCACCCGAGAATTCGATGGCGGCGTTGAAAAAGGTAAAATTGTTGAGTCATGTGTCTGGTTGAGTGATTTATTGATTTTTTTTTGTTTGTTCATTCCCAATTGTTGTAGTGTTCATCGAAAGGTTTTCGAAATGTCCTTCTCGATGCTGGTCTCACGTCATGTGGTGAAATTGCTTTGATACATAAAACGACACTGGAAAAAGCTGGACTGAGTGGAAATGTGCACAAACATACGTTGGATGCGTTGCAAGAAATCAATTTTTCGGAGCTACACCCTTTAGGGTAAGCGGTGATATACTCTGCATATAAGGTGTGGTAATGTATTGTGTTTCTTTTTAGCCCCCAATTTGAAGCAGAAACTGCTGTGACGCTGACAAGTTTGATGAGCATGTTGGAGACGAGTAATTTGACAATATTCCTGTTCATATCCGATACTAGCGCCAGGATGTTAGAAAAGATGAAGAGTGTCATTAGGAATGATAAACAATTTACGAGACGGATAATACTCATTAGCCGATCGCCAATTGCTATTTATCAGGTACGTTATATTGTAACAAAGGTTTAAATAATTTGATTACTAAAACCAAGGTAACTGACTTCACCCTTCCGATAGAGTCTCTGTTTTGCTTTATCAATATACTTGCCGTCGCTTCTCATGGGTTTCTTTGTGATTTTTAAGAGCAACGTTTTGATTATCGTCATAGGCATCAACCGAAAAACTTCTCCAGTTAACACGATCCCTAGCTAATCCCCTTAAGTTGCGTCTTTTTATGCGCACCACCCAAGGCATATAGGCTCTACATATCCTAGCCATCTCAAACTTCAGTTTTTTTTTTTTTTGAGTAGGTCGATGCCGATTAATCACCTCCTGTGATGAAATCGACCTTCTGTCGATGTTGGGTATCCTTTGTTGGGACCCACTACTCATTTTGGCTTTTGGACGACAGCTCGCTTTACGTTAATCGAAACATGATCAATCTAAAACCAATTTGCTGCCCATTTGTCACCTCTTGGGAGGTGTGAGTTGGCACAATTTATTCTAATAAAATTATTTTTAATTTTTCTTTACAGCTTCGTAAATTGCATCCGGAATTGATATGCGGTCTCTGGACTGAGAAGACTTTGTCATTAGCTGTACTGAGAGCATCGACACTCATTACATCGATGTACGGTGCCATATTCCGTAATATAATTGCACCAGTCATTGGTATTAGTTTAGTATTCATCAGTAAAGATGAATTCAACCTGTAAGTATAATTAAGTTGTAAAATGTTTTTTTTATTGGAATGTTGTAGCAGGACAGGTTATATATTCTAGATAGGTCAGTCCAATAAAGCTTAGCCGGAAAGGAAATCCGAAGCTTTGCTGACATTCTAATCGGAAACTTCGCGGTAGGCAACTATGCAGCACGGCTAGGGCTTCATGCAACAACTACTGCAGAAGTTGTACGGAAGTGAAAGAAACAAGAGAATCTTTCCGACACCTATTCTGTGACTGCCTTGCACTAGCCCTCATAAGAAGCATACTTTTTGGCAGCAGCTTCATTTCAGGCAGGGCCGAAGGACGTAGATTTATGCATACATTTATCTATGTGGTTCTCAAGGTTTTGAACAAATTGGACACAATGGACTCTATTTGGTCTAAGAGAGCCGTTGATATCTCTCTCAACAAGAACTTATAAAAAAGTCATTGCACAGAATGCGAGGTATAAAAGTATGGCTGCCTAAAATGGAGCATGTTTGCTGTGATGACGTTGATTAGATTTGAGATGCTGTTTCTGTTTTTTTTCCTTTCCATATAATAATCGCACGGGCGTTAGGGAAATTAGGGAAGAGACGAAGGAGATACCAATGTACAGTGATTTTAAATGTTTGCAGAGTACAGTGATGAGAAAACACGGATCTATGTAGACCGTTCGACTTTAGGGTTATATGTTCGTCCAAAATTAGGCTTAAGGCCCAATCCACATACGACTGGCGTATGGTGCTGGCATAAAGCGGACGTGGGGCACTCAATCTCTGTAGACAGGGATGGTGAACAGACATTTGTCAATTTGTCACTCATTTTGCATCTAGATGAGGGAAACAAATAAAGAGATTTCATTCGATGCTCGTCGCAATATGGCGTAGTGGTGGCATGAATCATGATGCTCGCGCATAGTCGTCTCTATTTGTATTGGCCCATAAGAAAACATGCAGCACCAGATCACTGTTTTCTATCTAGAATGTGCAGGGCAGTTTTTGGTACACCAGACCAGATGTGGGCGTTGTACTTGAGCATTGAGTAAATGAATGTCTTTTAGATTGAGGATAGATGGGATTTTTTTTTTGCAGCGTTTGAGAAAACCTATACAATTCGCAGCTTAATCCTTACATCAGGAAGTCCCTGAACACTCCTAAGATACCACCGTCCTTCATTTGTCAATTTGGGTGAACCATACCCAAGCAAGTAATATGTAATTCGAAAGCTACATGTCTGAAAGGGTTTCGAGTTTTCTAGTTTTCTATAATTAGTAACCACAGGATAGGTAGGATATATAAATCAATGAATTTCTTTTAGTCGACACTTACCTTCCGTTCAACTAAAATCATACTTATGTTTTCTTGTTTTTTCCAGGCACATTGCTGAATTGTGGCGAAACGTTGGTGTTCGTCCGATTGTCTACAATGTTAACTCACCGAACGAAAAGCGTTACTTCCAAAAAACAATGAAAACTCAGTATCTAACAGACTCTTTGCGTTCAGAGCCTCATTTGATAATGAAAACTTAACAATAAAGTGGAACATCGCTTACCATTAGTCCCTAATGGCTGCTCAAAACTGATAAAAGTCCACAAAGACAAATGAACAACATTTTGCATTTATGCCTTTACAGATATTTCGAAAACAACAACAAAATAAAAACCAGTATAAGTTAGTTAAGTGTGCGTTTTTTGCGTACACATTGTACGTGTACAATTATTATTTTTATTTTATTTTTTAATTCATGCCGAAGACACAACAAACATCGAGTATTAAACCCACAAGCGTCGTTATTTTATATATGATTTTGTTTATGTTTTAAACATATAGTTTTGTTTTATATTTATCGTTTTATTTTTCGGTTACAAACCGTATACACAGATTTTTTTATATTTTTTCTAGTTTTTAATTTATTTTATGCTTTTGCATGCTTCGCTATGAGCTTTTGTTTATTTTCCTTCCGAACGTTTATTGCAAGTTTATTTGTTTTTGTTTTTTTTTTATGTTTTTACATTTTAATTGATCAAACTATTTATTTTATTTTTATAGTTATGCTTAAGCTTTAAAGAATTTTGAGTATGTTTAGTGTACCTACTCTTATAGATATTACTTTTGTTGGATAAATTTAGCCCAACACCGTTTGCATAACAGAATTCTCATCTTTAAGAGAGGAAAAAACAAAAATCTATCACCGCTGATTTGTAATTAGGAAATAAAGTACATATGTCCAAATATTAGATATGGTTTTTTTTTATAATTTGGTTTAATCCCCGTCATATGTTCCGAACTTAAGTTGACGGCCTAACTGTCGAGCTGATCAAAGTGGTAGGCGATGACATGCACCAACTGATCTATAAAATATCGTCGAATGAACGTATGCCTGATGAATGGAACCTCAGCATTGTTTACCTGATCCTCAAGATAGGGGATACTCTGAACTGCACAAACTTCAAAGGTATCAGTTTTTTCAATATAGCCTACAAGATCTTATTTGTGTGAATGCCTGGAGCAGTTCGTCAACAACCTGATTGGTCTATACCAGTGTGGCCTTTGGGCCAGGAGAGTCCACCATTGACCAAATATTCATACTGCGGCAAATCTTGGAAAAAACTCAGGAGCCTTGGATCGATACCCATCACTTTTTCACCGCGTATGACAGCATCTATAGAGATGAGATATGATGATTCGTTTTGACATTCCTGCCAACTCGTCAGTTTGTTGAGGACGACGATGAAGAATGCACGCTGCTCCATCCAAGTCATCAAAGACCTCACCGAGACCTTTGATGTTAAAAAAAGATTTAGACAAGGCGACCCGCTATCATGTGATTTCTTTGACATCGTGCTTGAAAGAATTGTGCAAAACTCAAGCGCTAACGCTAGAGCCCACAAATCATTCAAAAGTCATTCGGATTATCGGAAGAACGCAGCGCGATGTCAATGGCGTTTTCATGAGTATTGAGACGGAAGTCGTGAAGATGGGTTTTACGGTCAATGAAGGCAAGACCAAGAATATGCAGTCAACTAGAAAAGAAAGTCAACACTGAAGTCTCGGTTAGGTTCTACTTTCGACAGATATATCTTTGAGGTACTTAAGAACTTTATCTACCTAGGCTCCAATATTAATTCAGATGACGACGAGGAATAACTCTTGCCAATCGCTGCTTCTTTGGGCTAAGAAGGCAATCGACTAGCAAAGCCCTCTCTCGAAGAACAAAAGTGACTCTATATAAGACCTTAATAATCGTAGTCCTTCTCTGTGGCGCAGAGGCATGGACTTTATCAAAAATGGATGAGGGTGCTCTTGGCTCTGAACCAACTTGGCGTGCAAAACTGGAGGCAGCTCTAGCTTAAGATCGAGCTGGCTGGGGACGCTGCTCAGCTTTACCCCGGACTGTAGCGCCACGTTAAGGATTTTGCGATACAACTTCAGATTTTGTCTAGGACTCATGTGAACCCCTTAAGACCTTTGGTGATGATGTCTTGAAAAAGATTTTGAACTGTCTGGATCTGGATGATCATGTTGATCATGTTCGACTGAAAAAGTTCCGGCTAATGGTATATACCTACTACACCGCGCTCAGCCTTCACAATTTGGCTCAATTCTATTGAAGTTTTTCCCACTTTTACAACGAGCAGTGTGACGCTCAGCGCTCCATCAAAGCGGGTTCCGTAGGTGGCCTGTTGTTTCTCTAGTTTCATCTCCAAATTCAGAGGGGAATGAGCTCAACTAAACTATTCCTTCTATAGAAGGTTGAACCAATTCTATTGCGAGCTCTATAGTGCTATGATCGAAACGAAAGATTAGAATAAGTAAATTAATTTGTTTTCAGTACTCGAAATGAATAGAAACATGTATCTTTACAACATCGGATGGATCTTCTATCCCCAGTTCGTATCTCGAATGAAAAACTCAAACCAAATTAAAAAATAATAACAGATAGTGAGTGCCACAAATTGACAACCATATCTTTATTTGATAAGATAGATTGATTCTGATATAAACTTGTTAACAAATTTTGGAAAAGCTTCAACAATTGCATCCTCATTTAGGGAACGTAAGATAAGATAAAGGTGGCACAAAGCAATGGGAAATGAAAGAAACTCGTATCGAATAGTCACTTTTTTCTTTGATAAACGATGATACATGTCTATCGAGCACTGTTCCTTCTCCCTTTTCTTGTGGAGGATTCTAGTGTTGCAAACACTGTTCCATTTAATAGGATCGTCAATGGCAAGAGTGCTACTGAGGGAGAGTTCCCTTATCAGGTAAAGTTGCTTTAACTCTGGAATAAACTTCAACTCATTTTATGATAGATCTCACTTCGACGCAATGGTAGACACATTTGTGGAGCATCTGTGCTAAATGGACAATGGGCCTTAACGGCAGCTCATTGTGTTGACGGTGATGCTCGAATGTATTCAATTCGTGCTGGCACACATAAGAGAACATCCGGTGGAATGGTCATGAATGTTCAAGAGATATTAGTCCATCCGCTGTATGAGCCAGAATCGATGAATTTCGATGTGGCACTTTTGCGGACGCAGAGCACATTGCGTGGCGAATTCATCACGCCTATCATTCTGCCAAGGGTGAAGGAACCAATTCCATTGAATGTCCCAGCAGTGGTTTCTGGCTGGGGTCATATGACTGCATCAGATGATACGCTACCAGAAGATCTGAGATATGTCAATGTTTACACCATGGAGCAGGAGGAATGTGCTGAAATGTTGCACGAGCATGGGATTGTTACAAATGCGTGAGTTTGCATTCCAAAAATTTGTAGAGTCTTCATTTAAGGAAACCTTTTTCTTTTCTATCTAGAATGTTCTGTGCATCTGAGAGGCTAGCAGATGCTTGTCAAGGCGACAGTGGCGGACCAATTAATTTGAATGGAGTGCTTATTGGTGTAGTGTCTTGGGGTATTGGCTGTGCTGATCCTGATTATCCTGGGGTGTATACCAGACTTTCGTATCCAGCAATTCGAAATTGGATACAAATTTCTACGAAACTCTGAAGTTGCATCCGTCAGAATAAAAATTAACTTGAATCCTGTCATCCTTCTGTTTATTTTCATTCTTAATTGTGATAGATTAACCTAGGGGGGTCCATTCTTCTGCCAGATTGGGCGAGCAGGTTCCAAGTCGTGATGTGATGTTTTTGAGTTTTCATTCCATATTAAAGTTTTCTACCCCTCCTGTGTAGTTCCTCTCGGATGGATTTAAAGATGCTGGTGTCCAGCCCACTAAGTGACTCCGATGTCGCCATGTAGGCTATAAAGTTAGAGATTGAAACTTTTACTCCATGCACAGTCAACGTTGATATGACGACCAATCTTGCTCCATATTGCAGAGCTGAGAGGACGAAGTATTTTTTAATGCATCCTCTTTTCGATAGAGACTTGCTTATCAATTGCCTTCTTCGTACTTAGAAACAAAGTGATTCTCCGTTCGCACTTCGCGCTGATGTCGTTGGGAGAGTTAACATGTAGATAACGAGTAGGTAGTGGTGTTGTGTGTCCGCGTAGCCAAGTTGTTGCATATAAATATCTCATCCAACTTTATAAACAGATGGTGGAATCGACTCAGGATTTTAGATGTTCCACATTACTCCAGAAATCAAAAGGGCAACATCGTACTTTATACGTTTTATTCGCGGAAACTTGGAGAAACCCAGTCCGAAAATTACGCTGCGAATGTAGACCATTATGAAAGTACAAAAGCCGACGTGTATTTGTTCAAATGGTGCAATAAAAACTATTCTAACAGTAGATTTTGAGATCATTCAAAACCTTCTCTCGTTGAATTTTTTCATACAAGAACCTGCAGCTAATAGTGCAAAAGAATGGGTACCAGGTCCAACTGGAAACACGTGAATTTTAAGTAGACAGTGAAGTAACAACATTCTCCCTAGACTAGGTATTTATGGAGTCTATATTCCGAGTATAATGAAATAAGAAACCAACGAGACGGTAAAAGTCGGATCCATCTTCATCTTTGTACGTACACTGATGACTCCAAAATTTATATATCAATAGGCACAGGCATTTTATCCACGCTGCTTAATTTCTCAAAATCCATTTGGCTTACAGATCACAATAGAGACTTCCAGGCAGAGGTTCTTGCTTGCGTGTTGCAACACTACATAAGACACTGCTAGGAATCCGGTCACAAAGGTTTATTCGAAAACAAGAAGACTGATATACTAGCAAGAAACGGATCAGCACTTGAACCAGATAAGGTTGTTAAGTCCATTGAAATGCCACTGTGCAATCTTAGGCAAGATGTTTAAAATAAAATACTCGAGACCGCAAACATATAATGGGATCCTAACATCCCAACATCCCAACATCCTGGGCATCACAATATGAATCTACAATACATGGATCAAAGTGTGACGACACATCAACCCACCAATTCAAAAAATAACGCCCTCTGTTGGACTCCCTCTCGGCCAAACGGAAATACTCCATTTTCACAAGTTCTAAACAATTTTCGACCATCTACCTAATAAAATATCTACTCTCCTCTATCCATCTCTCTTCAGCACATGCTATTTTGACATTTCCATGCGTATGCAGACCGAAAACTGTTCCGAATTCGCAGCTGTTTTATTCCTCCAACCGATAGACAGAGACAACACCACGCGTACACGCGACTCGAAAAGAAAAAAAAGTCCACGAACGACAACTTCAACAGAAACACAGAAAAACGAAACAAAATAATCGTAATCGTAATCGTAATTCATTAATAAAAAAAAAGTAGGTGAGCGTTAGGCCTATGGTCCAATTCCACGGGAATATCTTTACAAAAAGAAATCAAAAATCAAAATAATTTTGCTAATTTACTTAACTTCCTCCCGCACCAGACACATGTTCGTGTAAATATATCGTCGGTCGACCCATTTGCAAACATTTCAAGCTCTCGTACGGAGTCCATATTATCGTGTGCTGTGATCACAATAAAAAAAAAAAAAAAAAAAACGAACTGAAGGCAAGGAACTTTTGTTCGGAAGCGTAATCCGCCGCAATAAAATTAGTGAAAAATCTTCAACAATCCGAGAAGACTTGGAAGAAACAAAATGCCACCAAAGGAGAGAAACATCGCAATCATGGGATATCGATCAGTTGGTAATGAAACTTTGAAATTTTCTCTTGCTGAGGAGCTCTTATTCAATTGGATTCTTCTTGTTTTTGTTGTTGGTTTTCTTTTCACGATTTTTTTTTTTAATTTGGCTGGCTTTGCCTACCTAATCTGTTCTGGCGACAACGACTGGATGGTGCGTAGGTAAATCATCGCTGAGTATTCAATTTGTTGAAGGACAATTCGTTGACTCCTACGACCCCACAATCGAGAATAGTAAGTATACTGTGTAGTGCTTTTTTTTTTTGCTTTTTTCGTGTTTTTCTTTATTTTCGACTTTTATTGGGTCAAATAGCGTTTTCTGTGAGTGATGTGTTGTACGCTCTTAGTGGGGCTCTCTCACGGCTTGTTGGTCGAGGGAAAAGGTGCGAAATTGTGTTGTGAATGAAAATTGAAAACCTATCACGCAGTTTAATAGTACTGCGCAAAATAGTTAGTCCAAAAAAAAAAAAATTTACACCGCAGCTATACAGTTGATGTTATGAGTATTCAAACAGGCGAAAGAAATTTTTCGTTATGGAAAAAATTTAACTTGAGAAGTGAATAATGTGTTTATGACAAGGGGTGGTTGTTTCCATCTTGTCGTCTTTTAAATTGTACGACGCCGGTGTTGAAATTTTTCTAGTACTTTACGAGTGTGATCTTTGATTGTCAGATTAACAAATCTCAAGGGCCCGACCCATAGAATTCGTTCTCTTCGTCACGTACACGTCGCTGTCCTATAGAAAATTGAATTATTCCCACAAGAAATGAATAGACACTTTAGATTCCTTTGCTAAGAGTGTTTTCAACGGCCCTGACGGGGAGAAAAGTTAAAAGTTCGGCTACCTCGTCGTCGGACCAACTCATATATCACTACCTCGCCAGTTTAGATCCGACTATAGAGGACGGATGCCAAGAATGTAGGAACAGGTCCCACAACAATCAACTGCCTAAAAATCAGTCTCAGTGCATAAGGCACACACAGCATTGACGCAGCCCGTTTTCTAGGTCTGAACACAACATATACTCAAAGCTCAACCTGATCTTATGTGCATGAGACTGCTACAATCAGCTGTCATCCAAAACTATTTCGTTTGGTTTTGACTAGTGACCTATTGGTTCCAATGAATATGTTTGGATGAGGCCAGCTTGTGGATTTTAAAAAGAGCAGTGTGTCAGCAAATTGTTCCCCTTCCTTTAGCTTATCGAAGAGGGTTTGTCTAGTGCAAAGTGCCTTGTTTTTTACAGGGTGAGGTACCTACACATTCAATGATCATAAGTTTCTTTCTCGTTTATATCACAACTGCAGCAGGGAGTGTTAGGTGAATGCTATGTGTACATGGTTTAGCCGCACGAGATCCTACTGCCCATTGCGCCTTACAAGTTGCGACAATTTGTGTAATGTCTTTCTGGAAATAACGCAGCTGCCTAGCCTGTTTCACATTTGCTTAGCATTTGATAGAATGAAAAAGTACTCCCCTCGAATAGTCCGAGTGGAGTGTGACCCATTTCGCAAGAGAGCTTTTAAGGTCAAATCTCGTTTGGCAAGTTCATTTAAGGTGGATTTCGAAGAAATACTGCCTATTGCAGAGGTCCTCATTTTTATCTATGCACCAACGAACTGAAACTTCGAAGAAACCCTTGACTTTATCATTGACTCTAGTCTGGTGAGCATTGACAGGGGCATTTATCAAAAGCTTTGACATCCAAAGTAACAACAGATTCTGTGATACACAACGGATCCTCGTTTGGTATACAAATGTAGATATAGCCATTCGAATCTAACTACCACAGAAGAAAACAATAAAATCCATGATATGATTTAAAAAGACCGCACATTGAAAATGCTCGGGAAAGAAGAGGCCATACGCATCTCTGATGAATTGGGAATTCATATTTTACAAATTCGTGTAGAGATTGAAGCAACTTACCGCGTGATGGCTACCACATTGGGTCAACACAAAGTCAGAGATCAGATAATCTGGTGGTTGGAGATGACTGTATGTAGGTTGCTGTTTTCCGATCGGGCTCGACCTTGCATAGTTCAGGCCACTGCAGAGCGAACGTGCATTTTAAAAATGTTTACAATGAGATACCATTGTGTTTTCTTAGTTTTTTTTGTAGTCAAAACCATCGTGTGCAGGAACTTGTAGGTTTAAGTTCTTTTACGTAGGTTTCCATGCAGTCTGTTTCCCAAATTTCTAAGATTACGTTATTTAAAGGTTATGACAATCAATAAAAAAAAGTACTAGGGATTTCCCCAGGGAGTTAAAGTACATTGTACAACTTCGTGTTTACACAATCCATTCAAAATATGTAACCAAAGTGTGAGAACTATGTGAAAGACTCAAATATCTCTTATTGACTTCCGGTCACCATTGGTCGTGTGTAAATATGTAAACATAAACGAATCTCCAAATTCTTTAAGATTACTCAGAAGTAATTTATAACTGCATATGACCACATTAGTCACTATTTATTTATTATTTGAGAGAGAACTCTCAAGAAAATCCAGAAATCGCTATCAAACTTGTTAATGATGTCATACCTACGCCACACAAGCAACATTAGTAGAGCAATGCCCTCTGCACTCTTCTACCTTTTGGCATTCAAAGTTAAACAGATTTTTTTTTTTCACACAATTTCTATACCAAAGTACTATAGATGGGGAGATGGAGAGAGTAAATACAAATCTAATTTACTTCAACACTCTTGATGAATCATTTATAGCAAAATCTCTGTTGAAGTAAAGTTGTTGGATGCTTTCACGATTGTGGGAAGTCCCTGATGTGGCAGAAAATAATAAAATTCTATGGAATTTCAGATTTATTTGTTGTTGTTGTTACAGTGTGTACCTTAAGTGGTGGTACATGCCTTTAATTGATCAAATCGAAGAGTAATCACTTGCAGATATTTCTTGGACAAGGATGTTGCTATCACCTGTTCTTTGGTTTCTTATTAAAGGAGTCATCGTCTATGCTGACAACGACGTGGCAATAATGGTCATCGGCGGCTTCGAAAGGTCCTCATCAAAAGTGCTACAAAATGCACTTACAGCAGTGATGGTGGTTCGAGACTACCCGACTGGAAACCTAATTAGCGGAGTGGTGCCGTTTTCTTACTTAGTTGGCGCTGCAGTTCGGAGCGAACCTAGGCCTCACCAAACAAGCCTCGCAAGTTTACTCGGTCCTTAGTTTACCGATTCTAGTTACGCATTCCGAGTTGGTTGAGGTCCCATTTCACTTGAGTGCACCACCTCAAGCGAGGTCTTTCTCTACTACGTTGTCGTTCCGTCTACATGTCCTAACCGGTTTCAAACGACCAATGCGCAGTTCGAAATGAACTTAAGATTCGCAACCCCTAAGACGCGAGGTTGGTTACACCGATGCCAGTAACCCATTTCGGGGGTAAAAGGGCTGCCGTTGCTCCGTTAGGGGCTCATCCAAGACCCTGACCTGGTCCTAGAAATCCTTATCAGCCCGAGCATCGAATATGTCGGATTAGCCCAGATAAGGTACTGGGCCCCTACTCTGTATTGCGATTCTAAAGTTCGAATCGTTCGAAAGTGGAAATTTGTATGGGCAATTTGAAACGCAATTCATAAAATCCATACAAAATTTCCGCATTCGAACAATCCAAACTTTAGAATCGCAATACAGAGTAGGGGGCTTGTCCACGTTCCTGGATTTTCTCTGGGGAATTCATTCGCTGTCCCGATTATAGTGCCACTGCTTAGTATTCGCGCTTATAAGTCTACCAAGTCGATTCCAATCAGACATCGACCAGTACCAATTGGTGCGTAGTAACATGAACTTGCTTTTGTCTTCGTTTCTTTTTTCTTTTCTTTTTTTTTTAGCTTTCTCAAAAATTACCCGAGTCAATCATCAGGATTATGGTGTGAAACTAGTCGATACTGCTGGTCAGGATGAGTACAGTATATTCCCAGCGCAGTATAGTATGGATTTTCATGGCTACGTACTTGTATATTCGATAACAAGTCAAAGGTCGTTCGAAGTGATTCAGATTATTTATGAAAAACTTTTAGATGTTATGGGAAAGGCACAGTAAGTAGTCTCGAATCTATAAAAATGTTTTTTTTTATAAATGTTTATAATTTTTATTTCTGTTACTTGCAGTGTACCTGTCGTCTTAGTTGGTAATAAAACTGATTTACATCAAGAGCGAGCTGTTTCAACCGAAGAGGGTAAAAAATTAGCTGAATCATGGAAGGCCGCATTTTTAGAAACATCTGCTAAGCAAAATGAGGTAAATTGGGTTTCATAAAGTCTAGTAAACTGATTTGTCCGATTGCCTTCACTAGACTTAAGGTTTTCCTTTCTACTAGCTGCTGAACTAAGGACAATGAAAAAAAGTGTTTCTTACGTTTTCCTGTTTTGCTACTATAGCATATACTTCTGTCATGCACGGTCCTCTATGTTATATGCAAGCTAATGAGTCCACCTTCCTTTTGTCGATCGACCCCGTCTAGGTTGAAATATTTCCATGTTCTGGGCCCATTTTCCGTTTTCTTTTGTTTGGTGAACTCTTATCTACTCGGTGCGGGATATGGACCCTTGGCGCGAGTGAGCCGTGTAGAACAGAACCCTGCCTAGCCAGTTCATCTGCACGCTCGTTTCCTATTATGTCACTGTGCCCTGGAACACAGAGCAGTGTGACCCTGAAGCATTCGTCCATGCGGGCAAGCTCGTTCCGACACTCTTGCACCAGTTTGGATGATATGGTAGTCGAGTCAATAGCTTTGATAGCGGCTTGGCTATCTATGAGGATAGCAATGCTTTGTTTGCGCGTTGTGTCACACCCGAGTTGCGTGCAAGCTTCTCGTATTGCCAGTAGTTCCGCCTGGAAAACGCTGACGCAGTGATATTGGTATTTGAAGTGATTTCGAGTAGACACGACCCTCACACAACAGTTCATCTTTGATCCGTACATTGGTGTAGATGACCGTGTCCAAGTCCTTTACTACTTCCTCTTTCTTCCACTGAGCTCTGGTGGGAAAAACCTACTTGGAAGTTTAGTTCGGGTGTGATGTGATGACGTTACCATGTCATTTAAAGTGCTCACACAACACGCCAGATAAGATCTTGTGGGCGATATTAAGAAAACTGATGCCTGTGTAGTTGGTTCAGTTCAGAGGGTCACCTTTCTTGACAACACAGGCTGGTATATTTTAAGCTGTCTCTGACATTCTATTGTCTGACTTGCTGGGATCATCTAGTTCTTTGATGTTGTTTCATGCGAAGGTCCGCTATGGTTTTGTTTCAACATTACGCAAGTGTTTGACGATTTGTTATGATTTTGATGTAGATGCATGCCGATGCTTCTAAGTAGACCAGCGTGAGGTCTTATCAAATCTTTTATTCGTCGTTTATTTTTTCCTTTACTTTTTCTAACCTAAAGCAATTAATAAAATTTTATTTCACAGTCTGTACAAGATATATTCCATCAACTTTTACTGCTAATTGAAAACGAGAATGGTAACACACAGGAAAAGAATAGCTGTGTCATATCGTGAACAAAATGCCAACCAAAAATCCTGGCACCAAACTGTGAAGCATTAAACAAAAATAAAAATAAAACACCATCTCTATTATAAACAGCAAAACAAAATAAGAAACCAACAATTCTGCTTGAATATAACTTTCATAAAAATAAACTAAAAAAAAAAAAAAAAAAACAAACGGAAAGCCCAAACTTAAATATGGCTAACTAGTACTGCAGCAGAGAGTGTGAACAACAACCACAAAACTAAACAAAACCGATTAAGATTAAAAAATGTAGTTTTATAAAAACAAAACAACAAAATGAAATGAAAAAAAAAGGTAACTTGTCTGTACGCGGGACATGCATCATGTGTTTTCATGTCGCTTTTATCTTTTCCCTATTCTCCTGCAATACAATCGTTTCTTTTTTTTAAAATGTTTTATATTACAAAAATTTTAATTTTAATAGTTTCTTCTTTTTTTTTTATTATTATTATTATTATTATGTAGAAAATAATTTTATTTTGTTTCAGATTTCAATTAACTTAGTTAAAAGTTTACGTTTTGTTTTAATTTTTTTCTTTCTTTCTTCTTCTCCTCTTTCAAAAAGAAAAAAAAACATGCTTACCAGTGTGTTGTGCTCTTATTTACAAAATGTTTAAATAAATTATAAATAAAAGGCAAAATAAAATAAACAAAAACAAAAAAATAAATGATAAAAAAGTAAAAAATATACACAGATTGTATTTTTGTAATATTTTCATGTACTTTGATTTTTTTTTATATATATTTAAATATTATAAATAATTATTTACATATCGCATTTCTGGTATAATGATGCGGTGAAACAAAAAAAAAAAAAAGAAGAAAAACAGGAAATAAAAAATAAAAAAAATAAACAAAATGCAATAGGAATGTCAATGTATACTTTAATTATCAAATAAATTGTTTAATTTAAAACTGTATACACTTTTTATTGTCTAGTTTAAATACATTTAAGTGAAATTACGAAGGCCAGCATCTTTGTTGACTAGGAAGGTAGGTAAAAGTGGTTGTCTAGTAACGTCCTACCAAGACACAAGTAGTGTATATTAGGTTAGGTTAGGTTGAAGTGGCTGCCACCTCTTGTCAACACACTTAGACCAGTGATAGGTCCATTTGTGATGCCACATGGATCTGAAGTTCGATTCGAGCGATTCTTAAATCAATTGCGCGGACTGTAATGTGTATTTTCATTGTTCGTGTGTTAACATAAACCCAGCCGACCTTGAGTACATGCACACACACGACGTGAAATATCGATACGACAAGTGCAGCGCTCTTCGTCGGAAATCTCTGGTCTTACATAGTGCAGCTGTAACACCGATGGCCGCAACAACAAAATCTCCAACTGGACAGCAGTCTCCGATAAAGAGAAAAACGGGAGCAGCAGCAACGTCTAAATTTCGGCCAAAGCCCACTCAGCAAACAACACCTACGGGACAATAATTAACTATAAAAAAAAGAGATCTCCATACATACTCGTTAAACAAATTGGAGCTTTTTATGAAGCGAAAGAGGTTTCTGATATCCTTGTTTATCAGATCGCCTAAGTCGTTAAAGTAGAATTCCCCTAAATGGAGTCTTCTTTTACAGGAGAGAGCTGGGCAGTTACAAAGAAGGTGGGGAATCGTTTCCTCCTCCTCTTCGTCCATGCAGCTTCTGCAGAAATCGTTTGAATGGACGCCAAGCCTTGTTGCATGCTTGCCTATTAGACAGTGTCCCGTGATGACACCTATTACGGATCTGATATGCGATCTGTTGAGAGAAATTAGATTCTTAGAGCGTTTCAGATCCAGACGTGGCCAAATCCGCCAAATCAGGTTATACCATTTGTCCACCCAGAATTTGTTTTCTCGATAGCATCCAGCTTGAGTTTCAGTTTACATGTAGCGATCGGTATTCCTAGAGTATCTCTTTCTGCGAGCACGGGTATGGTTGTTCCATATCTGGCGAGTTCATTAGCCTTGCAGTTCCCTGGAATATCTCTATGCCCCGGCACCCAACAAAAGTGAATATTGAACTGCTTCGCGATCTCTACAATTTTTGATATTAATGCGTGTGGTTTTTGAAATCCATCCTTTATGTTGCAGAATTACATGTTATAAATGTCTGACAATTCCTTAAAAAAGGGTTTGGCAAGTGTGCAATGTCTGGCTCTGGCTAGTGCCGGCCAGTCACAGAGGAAGTGTAAACTGTCGCAACTGCGGCAGTGGGGGTTGAATGGAATGCCTAACTTGGCAGCGTGTAGACCAATTGGTTAGTGGCCCATGCTAATTGCTGTGAATCTTGCTGTCTCGGTGCGGGTTTTGTTGATTAAAGCATTCGTCCTGTTTTTATTGTAGGCGGGCCTATCTGTCTGGATATGGCATAGGTTTATAGACTTTTCCACCTAGAAGCGGCTCTTTCCTTTCCCTCTACATCACTATAAGCGGGAACCTAGAAGAGGGTGATATTAAACCGAGGGTTTCCCTGCGTAATAATTCCCTTGCACTCTTCTACTAATTAAGAAGACGAAGTAAGTGAGTGGATCACTTTCATAGCAGCCTGGCTGTCAATAAAGATTATAGTAGTGGGGATAAGGCTAAGTATCTTGCAGGCCTCTCTAATCACTAGTACCTTCGCCTAGAGCACTCAAAGAGTCCGGAAGGCTATTGGAGCCGTCGGTGAAGATCGATAATTGGTATTTCAATAGACCCCAGTATTCTTTGACGTAGTTTTGAAGTGGCTGGACAGTGGCAGAGAGAGTTTTCCAGGTCCTCCTCCTTGCAGATTTTGCATGTTACAATGTCAACATGTCCAATTCTGTGTGTGTGCTCATGCAGATTTATGTGCCCTGTAAGAAGTCCCACTATTAATCTCAGTTGTGCTCCATTGCAATTCATCGCTATCCTGCGGAGAACATTGTTTGGTTTGTCTGTTGTCTTGACTGTTGATGCGACTCCTATCTTGTTTCCCGTCCTTTTTTCGCAAGTTCTTGCATGGTAAGATAGAAATTACATAATACAGTTTGAAATAACTCCGGTGCTGTGGAATAAAGACGGATTCAGTTCAGTTCAGTTTTGGCCTTGTAGAGCTTCAAGCAAGGATTATCAAATGCAGCAAATGCGAGCTGCGTAGATGTTACAAGACATATGGAGCACATGGTGCTAATCTCCCGAACGTGGAAAATAAAACAATCATTTTATTCTAAGACCTCGTAACAAAAACAAAAAACAAAAAAAAAATTTATTAACCTTAATCTCTAATTTTTAAATCAAGGGCTGTGAGTCTTAATAATAATACTCTTTTAGTATATACTTCATTCGAGACTTGTTTATCGGAAATTTGGTGCGAAAATGATCTTCTTTGTTATTTTGATAGGGGAGGTACTGTTGTATACAGTCCTTAGCTTATTTGCAATAACAATACTTTCTCAGTTCTGGGTTTTTTTCATATATACAGTTCGCTTGACTGTCGTACTTATTCACTCGCGACACCTGTGATAGTTTCGTTGTAGCCTTGAAGTCTTTTAGACTATAACTAACACTGGCTTCGAATAAAGAATCACCAGGACTTAATGTTATTTGTATCTGATAGAACTCTTCGTAAATGTTCATATCGGACGAGAGGTCTGGCAAAAATCCATCAAGGTCTTTGTTTTGTTTAAATTTCAGTAGGTCTTTGTGTGGTGAGAGTTTTAGTGCCCAGTTAATCTGTTTTAGTTCCAACAACTCGCAATCATCGCGGAAATTACTCGTGGCATTGTTGATAGTGGTCAGCACATTGTGTGCAATTTTTCTCACTATACCCGATGAGATATCGTTGATATGATGCCAATTAAGACAGGCACACCAATGTGGTTCGATGTAAGCGCTTGCACATGACCGATCCTTTGGAATCGGATTGAAAAGAGAGATTCCCCGAATGGGTTGTACCGGTGAACTATTTGCTTTACGGTCTTCGTTTGATTGGAGACCTGTAGACGCAGAACAGATAAGTTTTGGATACTGAGAGTAGAATGTAAATAACTTACGTAAAATATCGATCAGTGTCTCATGGACATCGAATGGTGTGGTGAGGCGGTTTACGTTTTCTTGGAAATTCCGAAATTCCCTTGGATATCGATTTTTAAACGATTCGGGGAAGACGAAACTAAAAAAGGGTAAACGTTCCTCTTGTTTGCCTTGCAGTGTATTCCGTACTTCCGAGAATCTATGAAAGAAACTCATGTGACCGATTGATATATAAAGGAGAAGACATTGATTGCCTTACCTATTGCCATGGTCGGACATCATAATCAAAATTGTGTCATCCAGTAGTTTCTTAGCTTTGAGGTTAGATAGCCAATCAACAACATCATCGTCGGCACTGCCAATAATGTTGATCGAATCGTGCGAAAGTTCTCCATGAAAACTAAACACAAACCGTGGGTTGTCTGAATATTTGGCCATAAACTGGAAGGATAAAGTCCATTAGAACACAATTCACACGAAGAACTAATTAAACTCACATTTCTCGTGTAGTCCAGCAGCACGAGATGACCTGGCTGATGGCCAATGCAAAACTCCTTATTGTTCCTCATTAGGTTCGGTATTTCCAAGTAAAAGGTCCTCAAATAATGATCAGTCGGTTGTTCATTAAAACCATTCAAACGATAATTAAACGTTCCATAATTGGGAACGTCTTCATTGAATGAAGTCATGTAGCCATAACGCTCAAACTCCTTCCACACCATCGGGTAGGCATTTACTGACACCGAATGCCAAATGCGTTTTCTTGTTTCAGGCAGTTCCAATTCTGTATGACCGGTTAGAATGGGAATCAATGCCTGGGGTGTACCATCACCCACGATGTTGTATCCCTGCAACACTATTGCCTGGCCTTTTGTTACTAGCCACTCGTAGGTTTTTGGCAATTTTCGCATGTACGCATTCCGACTTAATGAATCGAAGCCCATCATAAGTACGTTATAGAGTGGAAAATCCGTTTCTACCACAGATCTTTGCACTGTGTCACGGATGCCAGATGCCATACCGAACCATCTGAAAAGGGTGAGTTCTCAATCTAAATGTGTGGTATTTATGTTGAATACATACGTTTCACCATTCTCGGCGCTACAAACAACTTTGACAAAATCAGACTCTTGCAGGACATACGGTTCTTTTGTCTTCGTTGTCTTGCCATATTTAGAATTGTAGTCTGTCTTTCGCACAATATCGGTGTATGTGCAAATTACCCCTTTTTTGGTTGCTAATACTTCCGGTTTCACAAAACAAATGGATTTCTAAAATGAAATCAGAAAATATGAAACCCGTCCTCTTTCTGGACATCATTTGAAACTTTACCTCACAAGTGACCCAGTCATCGAAACTATTCCCGCAGTCTATTTTCTCTGTTTCTTTATAGAATGCCATAACCTCTGGGTTATCTATCGGCAAATAGGGTATCTTGCATTCATCCTGATTCATTGCCGATTTAATTGCTTCCTCCATCAGTTGGCTGTAAAAAAAAAAGAAGAAAACCATCAGTAGTGTTTACCCAAGTGATACAAGTGCGCTTACAGCTTGGATTTATTGTCCCCATAATCGCGCGTTCCATTGAGTAATAAAGCTAGGATAGAGAAACCAAAAAATAATAACACTGTTGTCCAGACTATCTTTTTGCATAGTTTTCGTGTTTTTAGCATTTTTATTCGTGACATGTAAGTTAAGTTATGGGTTCGTGACAACGTTGATATGCATTAATTCCAAATAATTACTTTTCAAATACTTATCTGAAATGAAAAATATTTACAATTTTTAGTGGATGTTTGTAGTTATTAAAGCAAGTGATTGGTAGTAGAAACATTCATTGTGTGGTTAGGAACACAAAATCCAGATCACATGTCCGTCTCAACCGGCTTGCCAGTCACAAGGATACAGACCTTATTTGCATACAGGGTCACGAAGGTGTCATGGGAAATAGAAAAGGGCCTACAGCTGAAAATCATGCACTGGCTGCACACTGTAGTCGTAAGACCGATCCTTAATGTATGGCATAAGTGTTTGGTGGCCGGTTTTAAAGAGAAACAAACCTGTCTAACAGCTGCACTGGAAAACATGCTACACTTACCGCCAATAGGTGGTTATGGTATGTAGCAACATCAAGCCACTAATGCGGCCCTATGGCTGTGGGGCATGCCAAAATCCTATTAGCCTATTAGGTCGCCGCAAGGTTTCCTAAATCCACTGACATGCTGATCACTGGAAATTACTTCAGCATGGGGTATGAGCACATAATACCGGACAGAAGCACCTCGGGTCAGCCCGAAATACTTAAAAACAAGTCTTTCTGTATCCTCACCGACGGCTTTAAGAGAGCCGAAGGAGTCGGTGCCGGTGTCTCTTCAGAAAACCTTGACATTCAGCACTCCTTCAGTCTCCCTTATCGCTGTATTGTCTTTCAAGCCGAAGTCATGATTATCAGTTAGTTGGCCGCTTGACCCAATATCACGTACAGATATTGTGATTTTTATCGACAGTCAAGCTGCAACCAGACTCCTTGTTTCTTAAAACAAAATCAAGGGCAGTAAAAGACTGCCGCTTGTCTCTAAAAGAGATTGCTAGCCCGTATAATGTTTTACTCTATTGGACCCGTGGTCACAGCGACATTCCGGGGAACTGTGCAGCGGTAGGAAGCTCCACCATACCAAAGTACTTAATTTACAACACCGATGTTCTGTCAAAAGCATATCATAGATGACAACATCTTGACTATTGCAACAATGCTAGACTAATTTGGCCTACCTTTGATGTTAAGAGATCAAAAGAAGTAATTCGACTTAAAAGAGACTAACTAACGTCTTCATAGGGCACTGCATCGAAGGCTGACGTGCTCCGCGTTTGAGCATTATATGCAACAATTTCTGCCAGAGCTGCAGAAACGATGAAGAGGAAGAATATATATTTTACACTTCTTCTGCACGTGTTTCGCCCTTGCTTACACCAGAAAACCAACTTAGGCGAATATTTCTTTAACGACCGAAAATTCTACGTTAAAAAATCTAATTGGTTTCAGTAGTAGACTGGGATCGAGCCCTATCACTCAGTGGTATCCCCACGGACCTACTTTTGATCTTATTGTACTTGTTTTCGGAGAACCAGTGCAGTTAACCCCAACACAATGCATTCATTGAACAAAGCACTACCAATAGACAACCAAATCAAACATGGCTGGCTGGGTCATAAAGAGCGGCGCGTGCAAGTGGAAGGAGATGTCAAACGACATAGGGTGCGAAACTGAATCGATGTGATTGAAGACGCTTGTTGGTTGAGGATCAAAGCCAAAGGACTATAGCGCCATATTAATAAGTAAGTAAACCAAATGTGAGCGTTGTACTCGAGCTTTGGTAAAGTTAATATCTTATAGAAGACTGAGGTCAATTTTACAACTGCCAAATATCTTCTTTTTTTTTTACTATGTTTGTGGGTTGACCTTGGAAGACTAAGACTTAGACAGAGTACTGCTGTTGAGGCCATAGAATGGAAGGAATACTGAATAGAGTTTCCCGCTTAATTTGTTTCCCGTTGAAGTATTCTTATCACCAGTTGACCAGCTGATTCCATATCTAATTGACCACATTGCGTTCTCTTTTGTACACAGTTAACTCTTAAAAGCCTATTAAAAATATCTTAACACTGAAATATGTACTTTTGAACCGGTTTTCAGGCCGTATAGACCTTTAACTTCACTTCTAGTGCTCACTAATTAGCACAAACACACTTGCAATTGCGTTTTGTTGTTTCTGAATTCGAATGTGGGTGGTCAATTGCACTGTGAACTAGAAAAACGCACCGAGCACCAATACACAATTAGGTACCGGCAAAGTGTTTACTAACAAATAAACCACTAAACAGCGGCCACAAAACCTACTTCTTTAAATTTGTATGTCTCGTGACATCGGCACAAACTCTATAATTTAAATTTTATTAATGTGGAAACTAACAGATATATTTCGTGTTGATTTATTGATTAAACGAAGTCACGCTCCCTGATCTCACATCAAATACTCACATGCCAACTGAATTTTAAAGACAAATTTTTATTTTTAATTAGGTACCACCCCGCCCCAGTTTTCTGGAACAAATTAGGTACAACCAATGCTTCGAATAAATTTTGCTTTCTAAATGAAAAACCTTTGAGTTTCCGCAAAAACGACGCGACGCTGCATTTATTGTCACAAACTGGCTATAAAAATAGAATAAAATTATACACAAATTAACTTTAAATACGTATGCGAAATGGATACCTATTATGGGTGCAAATTTTAGAAGAAACAAATCTTTCAAGTTTATTGTTAAGAATTTTTTTTTTTTTTTGTGAACTTTGGAATACGATTCGAGGGTATTTTTGCGACAAAATCATTACGCGCGTTGTATTAGACAACAATTATGCATTTGGTTAATATATCTTTTGCATTTTTCATTGATAAATTTAAGCGAAAATTAAGCAAAACAAGGTTTTTCGATGAGAAATTATTTACGAAACCATAATTCGGATTGAAAATTAAAATTGTGCAGCGGAGATTTTGTGTATTTTGAATCTTTGACATTTTATATACCGGTCTGCAAAGAATTAAGAGAAACAACCATTGCACTCTCAGTCTCTTATGAGAAAAAAGTGATGCCAGAATTCAATTCAATTCAAAGTAAATACCAACAAATATACGAAAATTCTTTATAGGTGGTTATTGCGTTCAAGCTATTTATCGTTGAGATGCAAGAAATAAAAGAAAACTAGTAGCTGACGCTGGTACTTATCACCGCTTTTACAATTGTGCTAATTGTGATTATATCATGATTATAGACCATCCCCGTTTTACCGATTCTTTCACAAACAGTAGGTGCGTTCCAACTGCAATTTCAGATGGAGAAAGGGTTTTGATTGGACGACAGCCTGAAATTTCAGAGATGAGCAAGCAAGACAACTTTTTCTGAAGTAATGGACTGGAATAATAGTTAAAAAAAAAAAATTGTCTTACTTTTATTTGAAATCTTAAAATTCTCCGTCAGTTGAAAATGTTTACAAAACAGCTGTTATGTCAAACGTATTTTTGCATGATTGCTGAGCTTTGTAACAGTTAAATAGTTCAATAGAAGTAGTTTAATTTTCACATAATTTCTAGCGACGTAGCCAGTTGTACTTCGTTCCCTCAACATTTAACCCAGTTCAGTTTACCCTTAAGCCTACGTTCGAACGTACTGTTAAATAAAAAAACTCGAATGCAGATTGATAAACAAAGTTGTGTTTTCACATCACTGCAATCCAAAATCATTTAAAGCCAACGTGCATCGGTATCTCCTTCGTTTCTCCTTTAAGTCCGTGCTCAAGGTTTAGGGTAGTTATTAATGCTTCTGCGCGCACTAAGAATATAAAAAATTCCAAAAACTTAATATGGGTCAAAATGTTACATTCTGCACAGAGGAAGGTTGTCCGAGCAATTCGAGATCCAAAGAGAATTTCGAAACGACTGCAATGCACACTCGATGGACTTTTACATCCTAACTCAGAAATCTAGATTATGGACACTCACTTACTTTTTTATTATGGTGCTATAGACCGGTGTGGACCTGGGCCTCCACAAATGAGCATCTCCATCCAACTTGATCATCAGCGAGGTGCCTTGTCACGTGCACGTCAAGTTGATTGAGCTTCCTTTCCATTTGAGCGCGCTACATGACTCACATCCTTACAGTACATTTGAAGGCTCTCCGGGCCGAACAACTCTGCATGTCCAAACCATCTTAGTCGTTTTATTTGGATTTGACTTGACTTAACTTGGATCGTCGATGTCGCTGAACATCCCACTCAGTTTGTGGCGTGGTATCTCCTCCACGCATCATCTATGCAGACGGGACTCTAGAGCAACCTAACGATTTTTCTTTTAAAACAATCGAAGGCAAACTCATCAAAGAGCAGGACTGGAATATTAAAAGTCTTGAGTAGTGTCATTTAAGTTATTCGAGAGAGGGCTTTGCTACACAATTGCCTTCTTAGTCTATGTTATGTCATAAAATCTCGACTTTACCAAAAGGATAAAAAAATAATTTTTTATCCTGCGAGATTTCTGATCTAGTTATTGATTTTTACTGATGATCTCTGCATAGCCTGATGCATAAAAACTAACAATTGCAACGCCTAGTAGAAACCTGCATGTCAGGATGCCTTCACAACTCCAACTACTGCACTCAATGTCATCTTGGGCTTATCACCATTACAAAACTTCATACGAAAGGAAGCCAAACTAGGTATCTATCGGCTTTTTAACCCATGCAATTTTGACTCAAAGTCCTATAGAGGAGGACACTTATGCCTGCTTGAAACACTTGAGCAAGACACTATCTCTAGCATGCCTGTAGATGACATGCTACCCGAATACTGCTTCAACAAAAACTTCTCAATAGTTGTCCCGTAAAGGGAGGACTGGGAGAATGGAAACAGGAACCGGCTCCGGAATTTTTGGAAAATCATCATTGCCCATATTCTAAGCCGAGTTCTTTGCCATCAATCAGTGTGTGAGACTAAATTAGCCCTTCAACACTATGGAGAAAATCATATTTATCTTTTCAGACAGTCAAGCTGGCCTAAAAGCGTTCGATTCGCCTATCATGTACTAGAAACCTGCAAAGTGGTCTCGGACCTAGCTGGGAACAACATGGTCATTCTTCACTGGATTCCTGCACACAGTGGATTTACGGGCAATGACACGAACTCTTTTGTGGGGTAAACATACCACTCTTCGCAAGACATTTAAATGGTCTTTGCATGCAAGAATCAAGAAAAGCCTGGCACTGCACACCAAGGCAAGCATGCTCAAAACTGCTATTCCTAGTACCAGTACAATTAAAATCTAGTTTCATCTAGTTGTGAATCTTGATGAGAGCAACTGTAGAGCACTAATTAAATTTCTTAGCCTTTCATGAACCTTGTAACAGATTCAAGCTGTAGAAGAGAACTCTCCACACGTCCTAACGGAATGTCCAGCCCTCTTTTAGAGAATCCTCGTCCCAACGGAGCAACTTGCTGCTACCCACTTAAAGAAGTTAACTTCCTGACATCGTCTGGAGTGAAAGGGCTGTAAACAACCCTCCCGAACGTAATAATAATAATTAAGTTACCTCAGGGGTTTCCAATTTGACAGTTTTACAATTTAAAATGTTTAGGTAAACTTTCATATCGATCATCTCTTTAAAAAAATGTCTAAACGCTTTACAAAATTGGATCCAGGACATACGCTCTTCTTGTTGGTAGATATTCAAGAACCATTTCGAAAAGCGATACCATTTTTCAACAAGGTGGTCAAAAACATCAATAAACTGTTGCACGCTGGAAAGATTTTCAATGTTCCACTAATAGTCACCGAACAGTATCCTAAAGGCTTGGGAAAAACTATTAAGGAAATAAACGTCGAACATGCAATAGGAATCATTCCCAAAACCCAATTTTCAGCGTACGTGCCTGAAGTGACAAGCTGTATAGAAGAATGTATGCCAAAAAAGCCAAAGGACGTAGTATTGTTCGGTGTGGAGACACATATTTGTGTAATGCAAACTGCAATGGATTTTCTGGATAATAATTTCAAGGTCCACATTGTGGCGGATTGTGTTTGTTCTCGTATGAATCATGATCGGGATATTGGTTTGTCACTAATGCGACAGATGGGATGTTTTATTCAAACAAATGAAGCGGTTATTTTCAGTTTTTTGAAAGACAAAAATAATAAATTATTTAAGCCCGTGCAGAACATCGTTAAAAATTTATCAGAGGACATGCAATTTGGTAGACCTTCAAAACAGCAAAAGCAAAAGAAGAAGAAGAAGAAGAAGAAGAAGACGAAGACGAAGACGAAGAAGAAGTAGTAGAAGTAGTGTAAATATTTTTAAATATAAATATATATTTTGTAAAACTGTGCGCATCTCTGTGAATTACTGTACATACTTAAGGTTGCGTTACAGCCCGAGATTGCCCTAGCCTTGTCTTTAGATTCGAAGATTCTTCAGGCCGAACCACTGATGTTCATCTGCTTTACATGTCCCTGCTATCTTCGTCGCTGCACAGCCCATACAGTTGTCCGAGAAAGGGCTTTGCTACTTTATTGCTCTCTTAGCGAAAAGAAACAGCTATTGGTGTCCTTTCTTGTTGACATCGCATACTTTTATTTCCCTCATTGAGCGTTAAAACCACCTTGGCCGCTTTGCCGTGACAATACTCATGAACGCGCCACTGACATCACGCAGCGTTCTGTCAATATCGGCATAGGCGAGAAATTGGGCCCGGAACGCGCGGACTATTCAGGGCAAATGGAATTATTTTCTGTCAGATGAGTTGACAAATAATTTTTTATTTAAAAACAAAACAAATTCCATGCAATTACTAATACGCAATGTTGACCGACCGGCGAAGATGGGTTTAACGGCCAACAAGGACAAAACAAAGTACATGCTGTCAACAAAAAAGGACACTCAACGTCAACGACTCGGACAAATATAACTTTTGGGAAAGTTAAAGGCTTCGTCTATCAAGACCCCGCTATTTAGTCAGACAACACACAAGACACTGATAATAACAGTCCTGCTACGTCGAATATTTGGTCCTGTCTGCGAGGAGGGGAAGATAAATATGTTTATACAGGCGGGAAAGAAAAAATCCGTCGATTGCACTAGCTCGGCCACATCGAGCGAATGGACGAGAACATTCTAGCTAAGAGCGTCTTCGGACTCCAGCCACCTGGTTTACGAAGAAATGGCAAACTGAACCTCTGGTAGTCACCGTAGCTTAGTGGTTAGAGCGTTGGACTGCTAAGCGAGATGACACTGGTTCGATCCTCAAAACCACCAAACATATTTTCGCGGCATCATCTCTTCGTAGACATGACAAACCTGCAAGAATAAAATCTGTCATAAAAAAGATTCTCAATCCGCCGTTTGGAGTCGGCAATAAAACTATAGGTCCCTTCCATTCGTGGTTGTGAGAAGCTAGGCCTTGGCTTTTAAGTGGTGTAAGGCATGAAGAAGTCTTTACGATTGTTCAATAGGGCACGCACATAAACAAGTCACAGTTCAGGTTCCATCCACATTTTCTTACAAAACTATAAATTTATTTTTTTCTACAAACATTTGTACTTAAGGCGTGCTTAGCACCCTCAACTTTGTTGCACAATTAATACTAATATTTCACAGCTCTAAAAACAAATACTTTAGGAAGAACATCCAGACACGTGCACTTAGCTTTCGCTATTCGCTTTTGGGACGAGTTATGAAATACTCAATTACCACGGCTGCAAAGTATATAGCCCCAATGCCAATGAAGTAAAAAGCGTAGACCGTGTATTGATTAACAACATTCAAAGCTAGTCCAGCTTCTGAGACTACGACTAGGGTAAGGATGGATTGCAGTAATAGTGCAATCATTGTATTGATTCCGAAAACAAGTCCAAAACTCTCCTCTTCCAAGTAGCGAGCCACTTCGGCGCTAAAAAAATTGAATTACATAAGAAAATGAAATAGATGACCTGATGCGGGATTAAGAACCTTGAAACGGTAATAGTGAACGCATACAGTGCTCCAAAAATGATGTACCCAACGTAGGACACAAAAATATTCGTTGTCCAGCAGGAGAGTAAAACAGCACCTCCCTGTAAAACAGACAATATTGCTAACGCTATTAGACTTCCGCGTGGATTTAAACGTCCGGCATGAATAAAACCAGCTGCAAAGGCAAATATTGCACCCAAAAGTGTCAGAATTGCATCGACTGCTCCATTCCAAGCGATCTAGAATCGATTTAAATCAAATACTGTTAGAGACTTAATTAAAACTACTTACCGAGGGATTGGGTTCGATTTCTTTCCATAGGACTTGTACATATGAGAACACCTGATAGTAACCACAAATCCCTACAGCATACCAAATACTCCATTGGACGACTTTAATGTTCGTATAGGCATTCCTAAAGTGTGACCACAACAATTCAAACGGAGATAGTTCTGTCGCACTCAATGTGCCATTAGTTTCATGAACGACTTTATTTTCAGGATCATCCTCCGTGCGCGCGCCAGAAATTAACGAACCTTTTCTGTGAAAGTACACACTTGTTGTCACTTTAGGCAAGCCCAGTGCCCAACATGTGGCACAAATCTGAGCTGGAAATTATCAAATAGAAGCTTGAAAGTTAATTATTTCAAAATTTCAACACCTACTTCCTAAAGTTATGTAGTTGAGGTCTCTGTAGTTCATTAGATCCAAATTGATTAGTGTTTGAGCTAAAATGCTAGCTACCAGCTTGCCAACTAACATAGCTGCCCTGGTGTGTGATGTCACCTGTGGATAGTGTTTCTTATCCACTTTTGCGTAGATGTATGTAAAGTAGGCAATTTCTGCAGCCATGTATGTGCCATAGAAGACTTCTAGAATTTGCAAAGCCAATAAAGATGTTGTCCAGAGAAGCATACTCCAGACGATAATGCCAGCAACACCCATTACGACTATGAGTGGTTTATATCTAAAAGTGTAAAGACCATCATCAATTAAGTTGACCTTTGTAACGAAAATGGGAAAGAAATAAGAAGAATCCCTGCTGTATATGTATGAGCAATATAAGTCTAAATCCCTGCAGGATTTTGGGGAAGGAACAACAAAAACAGGATTGGCTGGGAAACGCACGTACCGATCGCATTGAGTTTTTCACTAAGGTTGAAATAATAGCCACGATAGAAGCGTTCAAAACAAGTAATTCGATGGGGACTAATGGCATTTCTGTCGTGTTTTATAATGTTTCGCTATCAGTATTGACAGATCGACTTATAAAAGCACTTGGGAGACTAGGGACTGATTTATTAAACTTCTTAGGAGTATATTTGTTTACTGGTGCGTATTTCCGTGTTTCTCGCAATCGCCTTGCTAATGCACAAGTCTAGGTTTATTATGGTTCCCGCTGAGTGGAATACTTTTTCCTGAAATCATTTGTTCTTGATTGCATCATGATAGATATTGTGAAAATCAGCACATCTGCTGTTAGTGAGGCAAGCCAGGTGCAAATGTAATTTGTTAAATGTCTCTTCTTTCTTTGGTCGAAAGGGATGTAAGATATTTCTGAGAATAAGCCTGTAATGTCTTCAGACTTCCATTGTGCAGAATTCCTGAGCATTAGGGCAGACTTAGTGGTTAGTTGTTTGCCAACTACTTACAACGATGAGAGGAGGAGTCAATAGCTGTTAATTAGGTTCGCACTACTTACTGGATTATAAGTGCTCAAACTCCTCAGTGTGGCTTGAAAAAACCAATAGGCGATGTCAGATGAAAGATCTGTGGCTTTTTATAAGTAGAATGTAAACAGGCCTCTATTTTTGGCGTTTAACACATGCCCTACAATCAACTCTCAACTGGTGATAGTCCACCTCCCTAATCACTGTAGAATTTTCCAAATAAAGAAAGCTTTATCATGGCTTAAGTGGAACATAATATCTTCAAAAGTTAACTGTATCTTCACCGACTGCCAAGCTGCTTTGAAATCCTTATCAAATGACAAATGTCACTATCAATTCTTTAAGAGTCCTCGATTGATTATCCTCCCTTAACGAAATGATTGAACAATTCAATATACAATACCACCTGCCAAAAGAAAAATGAGAAAGAAAGTCCGGTTCCCTTCCCCTTTAGATGCCCAGTCTGAACAAGATCCAGACATCAGGCACTGAGATAGACTTTCTTCTACGACAACGAAGACATAAAAAAAAAACAATTGAGGAACTCATGCTCTTCTTGAATTTCACAAGCTGCATCTAAATCTCACAGAATATAATAGAATACAGGTCATGAGAGTTTGTAATACAATAGTGCTAATCCACAACTGTTACCCTACTCCACCAAGCAAGTACGAATGAGAATGGGAAAGGAACTCTTTTTCAATATCTCTGCGTATGCAGTAGCTATCGTTTAGCCGCAAAATAGTTGATAATTTTAAGAATTTTCCAGATCTATGAGAAATCATCGTAAAACTGCAAAACAATGCACATTAAAACTTAAAAGCAATTCAGGTAATAAATAAGATTATAACGGTTAATATACTTAATGACAATGCGCACTCAAATAAAACAAAAAAGTACGTGCAGTATCAGCTTATCTATTTTAGTTCTTAGATAAGTTTTTATTATAAGCTTAAGGAGGAAAGATGCATATTTTATTTTTGTTAAATAATTTAACAAACAATAAATTAACGTTGTTATATAATCCAGCAACAAAGGTCAGTTATCTTGTGAAATAGATTTTTAAAGAAATTCACGTTGCAGATAAGCGGGCATAAAAGGATGTCATAATATATTTTATTATCTACTTCTATGAAAATGGGTTAACAATAACTAAGCGCTGTGAAATATTAAATGCAAGTTAATGTCAACAAAGCAAACGTGATAACGTTTACGAGAAGATTTCATACTCCAGCCCGAAGAATCTTTTACTCCACTCTTGAGCTGAGGGACAATGCAGAAGAGGACAACCTCATCTCCGATTGCGTGCGCATGTGAAGGGTGACCTCAACCAACTCTGCGTACGCAACTGGAGCCAGCTAGTTAAGTATTTTGCTGGCTCACCCCTAAATGTAGAGCCATTATAATTAAGAGTCGGGGCCCCACTGCAGCTTAGACAAGTCGTTCTTTAAAGTTTTGTGTTTGACTGTATTCTCAGGATCTGACTAAGATTTTCCTTATAATGGAACTTTTATCTACTTTGAAATACTCTTTATTCTCAGACAGTTTGTCATTGTATTAACACACTTGGAACCTTGAAATATACATGTACTACATATTTTAATCAAGCGGAGATTATTTATTATCACCAAGTAAAATTTGTTCCTTACAGAATCGGATACTTTAGTTTCTGATTTATTTATACATATACGAGCAAGGTAGGCATATAGATAGATTTCCCGCATTGATAGCGTAGTTAATTCTAAAAATAACGAAAACAAATATGATTTCGTTTAAGAAACGTTACCAAATCGGACTTGATATCAAATCGATTAATTACTTGTAGTTCCAATGTCACGTAATTTAGAAGAAATTAAAGCTTTACCAGCTGCAGCTAAGAAAAAGCTGACAAAAGAAGAGCAGTAGGGGAAGAGTATTGAGTCAGAAGATTAAACTAAAAGAAAATCTTTCCAAGGAAAACGAGGTCCTACACTATGTCCAAACTCTGGGTCACGGTCGTGTTCCAATTCAACGGCTCTGTTTAAAATTCTCACAACAAAAGGAACACTTTCATTAGCTTCCTAATGCAAGTTGTTTGGTAGGAGTAGAATCCAAATCTAATCGATAAAGAATTCAAGAAGCTAGAGACCAAGGACTATAAAAAGCTCAAGAGTGTTTGCGGGTCAGAAGCTGATTAATGTAATACATATTTCTAATTTACTACCGGATCCTGATTAGGCACTGATTATCCCAGTCTGGCTAGACGGCGTAGAAGCGTAGACATTAACGTGAATATATCCTTAGTTGTTTCGAAACGAAGATTCTTTTGTGTGGAGATGATTAAACAACAAACTGTACCCGGCTGTACAATGACATTCATCTGGTCAAGAACTCGCGATTCCACCGCCTAAAATGGCTACAAGTAGATTCCATCTCAGGTGTAGGACACGATTAAAAAGGGGATCTTAATCAGCTTGGTGTGCGAAACTGTAGGTACATTTTACAAGGATCTATGTGACTAAAAATGCTTGGCTATCTTAAATAAGTAGGTAACCCTGAATAGATGAAAATTGACCAAGAGAAAGTATTTTTCAATTTTCTTCTAAATTACCGATAAGGTTCAACAATTTCCTTTCCCAATTCCCGTTCTCTTGTCAAAGCTTACCTTAAAAAATCCGTGATTAGAAACACAATTACGAGTTGTGCCAAATACGAGTACGTTCCCACAGGATACACCTCCCTGTTCACCTGAAACAAACCAAAAATCATAATCATTTAATGAATCCACTTAAAGTTTTGCATTTTTGTTTGTTATTCTTCCTTTCGCTTCTACGAATGCGAAGCGATAAAAATAAAACGTAAACAAATAAACTCTGTCTAGCCGCCAATGTCACAATGCCACCCCTCGGGTTCGGGTTCCATCTGACCAGCTGACAATTCAGATACAACAAAACCACGTGCAGTACGATGCACATTGCTTTCGATCTTCATTTCCACACACCGAACTGCACTCTCTTAAGTGCAGTCGGTCAGCTGGTCACAATAGGTTAGGTACTCGTACTATCTGAGATCAACTCACTTGGTCTTGTGTAATGTTTCTCCATTCTCCAAGCAAGAACTCGGTGATGTAAGGCTCCGACGGACGTATCTCGCGTATAAAACCAAACACGCACAGCAAACAGGATATCTTCAGCCAAGGCTCCATGTTTAATTCAATTTATTCTCCAGAAGAAAATGAATAAATTCGGAACTTTTTTTTGAAATGTCGTTGGCAAGTTTTACGGGCAGAAAATTCTCATAAACTACACATTGTGCCGAAACGCTTTCACAGACAGGGAATCACTGATAGATAAAAAATATAAGCACCGCATCGACCGATGAATTAAATTAGAACCAGTCGTCGTCGTCGTCGATGAAATATCGCGTTCTTGGCGATGTCGTCGATTGCTCTGAAGCGGTGCAAGCCATTGCCCCCCCCCCCCAACAGCAGACGCAATACATCTTTCCACAGTCCACACAGACGTGTGTTTTTGGATTTGACAATCTAATCGGGTGATTACAGGTGTGTTTAACTTTGTTGTTAAGTGGTTTGTATTTGTTTTTATTTTTCAGAATTAGTAATCCCAAAGCTAAAATTAACAACAATTAATGCACAATCGCGGGTAGATTGTGTGAAAAAAAATATTTATGTGCAGCAAATTTACGGCGGACGACGGTAGATTTGAAAGATAGACAAACTGTCAGTTTGTTAAGAGATTGCTTTTTTTTATAAAAAGTTTTGTAAAGAGAGTGAGTTGTTTTGACAGAAGAGAACAATTTGGAGGTGGTGTAGACTTTTGAGGCATATTTCTAGGCGAAACAAAATAAATTCACCTGCTAATTGCATGTCAAGGTCGTGAAGGTTTTCGTTGAATTTCTGTGTTGTTTGTCGAAAATAGTATCTCGGTGTTGCTCTTCGACGAAAACTTTGGTTTTTAGTCATTTGAATAGGATTTTTCACAGTTTTCGGTTAGGTTTTTCTACGCTGAAGAATTTGTAAAGGAAACTCGCATGTGACATGTAGGTTAGGGTGGCAGGCTGCATTCAAAGCAGCAAAACTTATACCAGAGAGTCTTTTGTGATACCACATGGATCTGTAATTTCTCCCAGAAAACTACACGCCGGAGCTTTCTATAAAGCGCTGAAGGCATGCTGCCCGTGCTGGTGTCAGGCAGTTTGTTTAGACTTTGGAAGAAGCTTGCTCCGAAGTAGCTCTTCTTCGAGTTGAGATGGATGGAGGAGTACAGAGAAGGCGGGGAATCATCTCTTCCTCCATCTCGTCTAAACAGCTTTTACACAAATCATTATAGAGAAGGCCCACTCTATTGGCGTGTCTGCCAATTGTGCAGTGTGCTGTTATACACCCAATAAGGTAATAATAAGCAACATTTTCCGTCTGATTGGACAGTAAGAGCGTTTGTGATCCAGCTTAGTCTAAGTGAAGAGGCATCCGTCCACCTACGGTTGGTGATGTCGATCGCGTTTCTTTTGAGTAGCAAGTGGCGAGAGGCGTAGTATATAGATTCCCCTTTTCCGTTATAATCGACAGAGATGCACCCTGTGTGGTAAATTCGTCGGCCTTGCAGTCATCTTGTCGCAATAGAGAAAGACCGCGATTCAGGTGGAAACGAACCTCGAACAACGTGGCGTGCAAAATGGAAGATAGCTAAGTAACGATCAAGCTGACTGGAAAAGCTTGTGGATTGATACCCAGGATCATCCCATGCCTCTGCGTCGTAGAGCAGGACTGGAAGTATTAAGGTCTTATATAGTGTCACTTTTGTTATTTGAGAGAGGGGCTTTGCTGGTCGATTGCCTTCTTAACCCAAAGAAGCAGCGATGGGCAAGAGTTATTCTTCGTTTGATTTCAGCGCTGGTGTCGTTGTCTGAATTGATATTGGAACCTAGGTAGACAAAGTCCTTAACTACCTCAAAGTTATATCCGTCGAGGAAGACGTTCTGTCCGAGACGTCGGTGTTGGGGGTTCTTTCTTGTTGACAGCATATACTTGGTCTTGCTCTCATTGACCGTTTAACCCATCTTCGCCGCTTCCGTCTCAATACTCGCGAAAGCGCTACTGACATCAAGCTGTTTTCTCTCGATTATGTCAATATCATCGGGGTATGCGAGTAATTGGACGGACTTCTGAAAGATTGTGCCTCTTGTGTTTGCACTATTCTTTCAAGAACGATGTTAAAAAAATCCCATGACAGCGCATCGCCTTGCCTAAATCCATTATTGACATCGAAGGTCTCGGTGAGCTTGACGGAGCAGAGTGCATTCTCCATCGTTATCCTGCACAAACAGACGAGTTTTAGAGGGATGCCAAAACTAGACATTACTCTGTATAGCTCGTCTCCATAGATGCTAGATGCTAGATAAGTAAGTTATCGCAACAAAAAATCCCCAGCTTCAGCTCCAACTTAAGTCTCTTGTAATTTTCAATCGTTGAATGATGTTCAAATGGAAATAAATCAAAAACGTTCTTGTACTTTGCATTACAAAAATATTCTACATTTATTGGGTTTTATTTACAGATCAGTGGCTACAAACAAATAAATAATAATTTTTTTTTTTAAACCAAAAAGTGAGACGATTTTTTTTTTTAAATATTATATAAACCGAAAACTGAACATTTAATTTAAAACAAAAGAAAAATATTAAAAAGGAATTTTATTCCCAGTTCTTGATTGGCACCCAGGAGCCATTTGCATCCTCAACCGGTTAATCCTTTTTTGTGAGTGAAATGAAAAAAAAAAAAAAAAAAATTCGTTGGCGTTTCTCTAGGAAGTTGGCCGTTATAACCCCACCATTACCACTGCTAGTTTGCAGCAGTAGTTGCTGCACCATTAGCCACACCACTATTTAGCTCATCTGATGTTACAAAGTTAATCGAGGCTGAATTGATGCAATAGCGTTTTCTTGTCGGCTTCGGACCGTCCTCAAAAACATGACCCATGTGAGCGTTACACTGAGCGCAGCGTACCTCTGTGCGTATGCGTTCTGGATGTTTAATTAGTAGTAAAATATTTCCCCCTTTTTATTGTTTTATTTATTCAAATTGCATTTTATTGTTTTTATTTTTTTTTAATTGCAAAAGAAAAAAATCATAAGAAAGGATATGTATGACAGGATATGGTGTAAATGTGGATGAATGCCGAGCACAAGAGAGAAAAAATGAGAGATGATAACAAACATATAAAACAAAAACGAAGAAAATAAGTTGAACCAAGTGCGCAAAAAAGCAAAAAACAAAAAGAAATTACGATATTCAAAATTATATTTGAAATAAATAAATGAATACACAAAAGAAGAAGAATGAGAAGAACAAAATGAAGAGAAAGATAAAGAAAATAAAAAAGCATTTCCAATATTGTTGTTAAGCAAATGATTAGTTTTTTTTTTTGTAGAATGAATGTTGTTTTGTTGGTTTTTTTAATGCACGTTGATAAAACATATTTTTTTTTTTAATACCCCCACACAGGCACATAAGAAGCGGAAAAAGAAGAGAAATAGAAAAAAAAAATATTTTCATTATTATAATATAGGACATCACCAAATGGAAAAAATAAAAGAAAAACCAAAATTTAAATATTGTGTCGTGAGATATGTATGTTGTGCGAACTAAAGTGTTAAAGAAAAGCAAATCAAAAGCAAAGTAAAACAAAATTGAAATGGTGAGTATGAGAGGCGTGGTGCGGAAAATTTTCTATCAAAGTACTATATTACCTGAAAGTTTAAGCAACAAATCACAGTAAAATAAATGTAAATAGTTAAAATCTAAATCGACGATTCCATGTAGTAGTATGGAGAAAATAACTCCGTATTCCAGGCAGAAATTCACGCAATACGAGTAGAATTATCCATCAGACATCATAAACAGCTCTACTTATATATCTAATAAGAGCATTTACATTCTATCTGACAGCAAAGCTGTCTTGCAAGCAATTAACGCCCATGTTTTTACCTCCAAACTTGTCTGGGACTACCTACAATTACTCATATCACTGGCAAACACAAACCGAATTCATCTCATTTGGGTATCTGTATCGACCTTCATGGCAGCAAAAAGCTGTATAAATAATTGGCTAAAAGAAAAAGCACAACATTATCGGACAGAAACGGAAGGTAACAAATAAGCCAAAATGTTTATACCAACCTCTTTAAGAAAAAGAAAAAACAAAAGGACAACAACGAATTGTCACAGGCTTCCTAACCGGACACTCTCGGGTTAAAAATCATCTCATGACTATGGGAATAGCACAAGACAATACATGTAGGATGCAATGAAGACGAAGGACCAGCAGAACACATAATGTGTCATTGTAACTGCCTCATAAAAGCACGTGATCGTTTTCTAGGAAACTTTTATGTAGTGGCGGAAGATATAACTACTAGCTCACCCAAAGACATCACCGATCGCTTTCGTGAGAATTGAGACGGAATCGGGGAAGATGGATTTAACGTCCAACAAGGACAAGGCAAAGTACTTGCTGTGAACAAGAATGTCACCATAGACAGATATAGGAACTTTGTCTGCCTAAACTTCGCTATTTACTCAGCCAACGAGACCAGAGTTGTGTTCAATCGTGGAATAACACTTGCCAATCGATGTTTCTTTAGGCTAACGAGGCAAGTGAGCAGCAAAGCCCTCTTTTGTTGGTGACGGTGATGAATGAAGACACAGATAATGTCTAATGACAAGCCTCCGAGTGTACAATTTGTGATAAAAAAAAAGCTTCTCGATCCCCCGTTCGGAGTTCGACGCTCAACATAAATGGTTTTGAGAAGCTAAGCCTTTGTATGAGCTGTGGCGTCAAATATTTGTATTTGTACTGAAATTCATAAGGAGCACGAATTGGTTTACGAACAAGTCAGTAACAAGATAATCCGGTAGATTCCGAAACCACGAAGGCATTGACAAATCCCGGTGGAAGTGATGGTCCAAACCATAACTTTTACTAGCCTAAAGAACGCAAAAAGTTTCCTACCTTCTCCACAATGCTCGATTCCTTAACCTGTAACCGTTTGGAACAAAAGCACAATCTTTTGGGTTCTCGAACACAAGGCCTTTGAAGGCAAGGAGATTGCCGACGACTTCGGCAGACAAAAAGTACAATAAATATATCTTCTATTATTTACCCACCAGGTATATAGAGTTTGAGCTCAATTTATGGGAGCACCATAAGGGGCTCTCAAAGTAGAACTTAACTAAAGGACTTCCACAATCTACAAATTTTATTAAACCTTAAACAATAATGGAAGAAAATGAATTGCCAGATAAAGCAAACATAATGCTAAATTCCTCAAAGCACTTCCTTAATGGACATAGCTAACTCAACTTCCATTTGAAGAGACTGGTCATAAGTTCCACGGACATGTTGCGACTCTACTTGGAAGAAATTGCAGAGCACATCTTGTGCGAATATCCTACTAAAGTTCGGAACAAGAAAATCATCTCTCCAGCAACAGTTGAAGCACGATACTCCATAACTTCGATCTCTTTTGACACCACAACTTCAGTTGTAGAAGGTTGTCGTAGGTCAACGGTAAGTGCGTTGGATTGAGCGAGCTGTTGTGTTTTTTCGTAGCACCATCTCTCGCAGATAATGACAAACTTCCGAATGTATGCATAATTCGTCATTGAAAGGCTTCTCAATTTGCAATATAACTGTAGATACCTTACTATTGCAGACACAACATGGATGGCTGGACCTAAATTCCTTATCAGCTGTCGCGACAAATGTTTGTATTTGTAATGCCCGTTGTAATGCGTACCTGATACAACCAACTGGACGCAATTTTTTATACAACTCAACAAATTTCAGAGCCTCATACACTAGTGCACAAACTCACGTTGCTCGCGTTGACCAACTAAATTCGACTAAATATTTAACATGCTCGTGTTGAACGCGTTGTGAGCTCCGTACATCTAGTTGATCAACTTGTGTGGTTTTAGCAACCAAGTCTGCTGTTCGAGTTGATGAACTGCGTTTTCGGTGTGGTTGGTGAACGAGTTAATGCGTGCGTTGCCATCCTCGTACGAACAACGAGTTGAATGCTCTCGGCAGACTGTCCAACTGATTTTCGTACTCTTCTGTGGCCGCAATATAATCCATTGCTGTCTTGGTTGCCCATTTTACTTTAATCCCTTAAATACAAGACACAATGGATGAACACATATGTACCACACAGCAATGAGTTGATCTACACTGTTCTACAATAACAGCCAGCACGCAAATTTTGTCGCACTCAACACAACTCACATTAACCAAAAGTTGAAAAAATTGACCAACGAGTTCAAGAGATAATGTGCAGCACAAGATAAATAAACAAATATATGGCGTAACGGCTCATAGAGAACCAAGGCCTAGCTACTCATATTCATTCATTTTGTACGTGTTAAATTGTTCGCATGAATGGAAGGGACCTACAGTTTTATTGCCGACTCCAAACGACTTTTCATGAAAGATTATACTCTTGCCGGTTTGTCATGCCTGCGAAGAGGGGGTGCCGCGAAGAAACGTTTGATAGTTTTGAGGATCGAAACTGTGTCCTCCCACTTAGCAGTCTAACGTACTAACCACTAAACCACGACGACCAGAATGTGCAGCACATTATCTTGAAATCGTTGCTGAACGCGATGTAAAACCATGTCCAAAGAGCAACGATCTCCAATCATATCCAATTTCTGGCTGGGCAAAGTTGGAAGCCTCGTCCACTAGAATTGAATGCGTTGTACTCGAAATTGATGAGTTGCCCATGAGTTGTGTACGACTTTGCTTGATGCAAAAGATCTTTTAGGTCGCAGTGATTTTCTGAACTTCGTAGGAGGTCTTATACCGGTATCGCAGAAAGATGTCTTTAATTGTGATTTGTAACTTATTGCATATTTCTAATAGTGATTTTTAAACATGCGTAGATAACTTTTTTTTTTTTTTAAACTTTCCGCAAAAATTTACTTTTAACAAAAAGACGTATGTATCTACAAAATAATAAAACAAAACTATTCGCTTTCACTATTGCAAAAAAAAAAAAAAAAAACTAAAACTTAAGTGAAATGAGTGAATATAATATAGATACAGTTTTGATTTTAGTAAAAAGAAGAAAACATTTTCAATTAGAAACAACATTCTTTATTCGATTCTCATTGGTTAAAGCAATTTTGTTTTTTTTACCTGTTTTTTGGTTTTTTGTTTTTAATTTAGAAGAAAACGAATAAGAAACACACTCAACAAAATATAATATAGAATACAATTGTTTTTTTTTTTTAACTTTTTCTTAATATGTTAACAAGATTCTCATAAAAGCTTCGCCTTTTTCCATTTTACAGTTTAAGTATATATCATTTGTATATATATAGGCACACACACGCACAAACAAATTTTCATATTCGAGTATAACTACCAATTAATTTCGAGATAAATTAACTTTTTTTTCAGTTTTTTTTTTTTTTAGTTTTTCTTGCTAGGAACAAAATCAATTGAAGCTGAATTGATGCAATAGCGAACTCTTGTTGGTGGCGGACCATCGTCGAATACATGACCCATGTGAGCTGAGCACTTGGAACAGCGAACCTCTGTCCTCACCATTCCTAGCAGTTTCGAAACAACTACTTTAATATTTTAAGTGATTCAAAATCAAAAGATTAATTTAAAAAAGAAAAAACCCATAATGATAATTCGAAATGAAACAAAAAAAGGAAGAAGAAGAAAAATTGTTCTATTAGGCAAATTTTTTTGAATTTGAAAATTTTGTTTACGATGCTACTACGAGATTACAAATTGTTTCTATTCTATTGCTACGGTAGATTGGCTTTTGGTGTCCTAATTGAGTGACAAATAGACAATATATACACGCACACATAGCGAAGGAAAAGGAAAAAGAAAATAACAAAAATAGATAAAACAAAATTTACAATTAAATACAAACTCGTTCATACATACATTGAGATTAGAAACAAGCATAACCAATTTTTGTGTGTTGCATTCAAAAAGACACAAACAGAAACAAACATAAGGAACATAGTCTTAGTCTTAAGTGACCACTTAGCAAAACGAAAACAAAATGTTAAGACATTTCCAATCGGAGAGGTGTGCAGAGTGACTGTGCTTCTCTCCGATTGGGGTTAAATTAGAAAAACAAATCTGAAACAAACAATTTGTAGGTTGCTGCATGAGAAATTATCGGTTATACACCAACGAATATGATTGAATGCGTAAGTTACGTCTTCTTATTCTAAGTTTTGAAAATGCCTCTGGTAGTAGGAAGTTAACATGGTTGGTTGAAAACAGTAAAGCTTATACGACAACGATCCATGCGATCGCCGAATATGCTATGTGTGTTTGGGAGGGATATTTACAGCCGTTCGCACTGCGGGTTCTCTTAAGAATACTAATGTGCATTCGCTTATGTTTTCTAGATAAGTTTTTTCACTCTAGAAACTAGTTTTTTCCTAGAAACACTCTAGGAACTTCTCTGGTTGGATGGCAGCAGCAAGCTGCTCTATTGGGACACCTACACCGCCAATAATTCTCTTTCTGGGTCTAGGCACTCTGTTAGGATGTGTAGAGCGGTCCCTCCACTCTAAAGACAGAGTCTACAACTTGAATCAGTGTAGATGTTTCTTCAGGCGGCAGTGCCCAATGAATATTCCAATCACGCTTCTAAGGTTGTTGCTATCGAGAGATTCACAATGAAACTATATTTTCTTTGTGCTATTCCCGATATTGTGGGAATTGGAAGGTGTCACGAATATAGTGCGCCAATTAAGAGTTTTACTTAAATTGATAAAAAAGTTCGCGGAAAGTGTAGTGACGACACTGTCTGCAGTGTGAAACAATATCAAGCAGAAAATACGTCAACGATGTTATAAACATTTTTTAAATCCGTTCAAGCTTAAGGTACCGTGAATTCTTTTAAATACCGTAAAACGCATGCCACTAAGTCGTAGCACTCCATTACAAATTCGTAAGAAGAGCGACTATATTTCAACTAGTACGACTGGGTGGATACATAAAGCGGTAAACCTTACCCAGTAAGGATCCACTTCCCTTACAAACACAGCTGTTATTTACAACAAATATTTCTCAATCCTTTCATCATGCAACAACCGATTAAATAAATAAAAAAATAATAATAATCCATAACGTGGTGTAACATAAATTAAAATAATTGTCAGTGGTTTGAGGTGGTTACAGTGGGTTGTGGTTGTCTCAATCGGTTGGGTCTAAATCTCACAAACTTAAGCACACTCCTTACCTGGGATACTTGCGTCTTTGTGTAGTGTAATCTTTCCTTGGTCGAGCACATCATTAAATGCCGGCCAACCGCAACCTGCGTCATATTTCGTATCCGAACTGAATAGATCCTGATGGCATACTATACACTGATATACACCCTTTTCGTAGTGTTTGTTATAACATCCTAGAATTTCACATCGAATTGCAAAAAGAATTAGGCAAATTAATAAATTTTCAAGGGGGTGTAACTGCCTATAATTCACCTGAAAATGGACGCTCTGTGGCTGCTTCTTGGGTAACTTGATATTGTAGTGGCGTCAGCCTGCTTTTCAGTTCCTTCTTGTCTATCACAATTTTCTTATCCATATTTTTTGGCTGATTGGTTTTACCTGTATTCGATATATCTGCGTGTGAAGGGAAAACAGGAGAAAGAGAATATTTGTTGTGACTTAGTATCAGTGTCGTAAAGAATCGATTTTAACATAAAAAATAAATACTAGAAGCTTCTGATGACCACAGTGAGTGGTTTTCTTTTAAAAGATAGTTATAAGGGTTAGGTGTTTTCACTTTAAGAAGTCGTAAAATGTTGTGAAATTCAAGAAAGTAGACATAGTCAAGTGGTTTTTGCGAGACTTACAAGTACAGTACTTAGACTTCTCACAAGAAGACTTATGTGAGTTGGTTTCTGCGGATATACTTAGCGATGCGCAATTATTGTTGGAAGAACTCAAGCTATTTTCAAGAATCATAGGCTTTAACATACTCGTAAACCCCCAGAAAACAAAATTCATGGTCAACTTAGTTCCCAACGGAAACCTTTGGAACAAAGACGAGTCTGAAATAGAACAAGTTTGCGAGTACAAGTACCTTCGGCATAAGATAAGGATTTTAAGAGATTATCAAACCCGTAAAATCCTACGCAGCATTGGACTAGGTTGGACAGCTTTTGAAAAACTAAGGCATATCTTTAAAATTAATATTCCCATGCGCCTAAAGACTTATGGTTGGGAAACTATAACTCTAACTTGGCATACTATCAGCAAACTTCAAGTAGCACAAAGAGCGATGGAGGAAGCAATACTAAAAATCATATCGAAGAACAAAAGTTGCCGATATAACAACACGCATAGCAATGGAGAAGTGAAGATGGGCAGGTCACGTAGCTTGCACGACAGACAGATGGTCGAAAAGACTTCTGGAGTAGAGTCCAAGAGAACAGCTAAGAAATAGAGGAAGGTCACCATCGCGTTGGGGTGATGATATAAGAAGAATATCTGGAAACTGGGTTCACATAGCGTGAAACCGAAACTATAGAAAACATTTAGAAGCGGCCTACGTTGATGCCTAAGGTAAACTAATTATGAAGAAAGTATCGATACAGAAGCGTTAAGAATCCAGGAAAGGATTTGGTTGCAAACTAATCGATCACCATTCGTATTTGTCACTGGAAACATTAAAAATCAAACTACCATTAGCTTCTGCCCAAATAGGTATGCAAGTTCCCTAAGCATGTTAAACTCGACTCCGCTCGGCCGGAGTTCTGGAATCTTGTCTGTCTTGGTGAAAATTGCTAACAGATTACTCTTTTTTGAGACTAGAGTTGTTGGTCTATGAGTCAGGGCCTTTAATTCTTTTTACGAAAGGCAAAAAGTCTTGAGGACGTTGCAGTACTTGGTGCTTTTGGTATTTGATCGTGCAGGAAAAGTAATTTTCAGCTCGTATGTAAAGACTTGGTTTTCATGAAGCGTGTTTCTTTTTCTGACTGACAATGGCACAGTTCAGATTGATCCAGGGTTGACCTAAGCTAATTAATTAAGGTAAAGTCGAAGGAAGAAGAACAGTGGGCGGACAAATGACAACATGGATGAAAAACTAACAAGACTGGTTCGGTCTTTCAGCAACCCAGCTTATCAGGACCGTAAGATCAAGAGACGAAATAAGAAGGATGATAAACAACCTCCTAAGAGGAGAGATATCATAAGAAGAAGAAGCAAATTGATTTACTTCGAACGAAATAGCACATTTCGAGCAAAATAATGATCTCAATTGACGAGGCATAGAGACCAGTTAAAAATTCTTTACAACGAATTGAGACTGAGAATACCAAGTGTTCTTCTAGTGTTCTTAACTGAATGTTGATGGCAATATGAGACAGAAACCGATCTAGAGTAGGTATGTTGACAATGATTGTAAATATCGTTCTGTCTAAACGCTGAATAAAGTTATTCAGATATGATAGGGAAGATCCAGCGTCTCCTGTTAGACACAACCCAGATACCTTCTTTATGGCTGTTCTCTGTTTCGATGCAGTCAACTTGTTTGAAAGATGGGTCATTCGTGCTACCGAACTGATGGACTTGAACGTTCACATCATGAACATGAACAAATAAGCAAACCAAAGTATAACCCGCTAAAATTCATGTCATCACACAGCTGGATTTACTTTGAAGTCATTACTGCCAGCTAAAAGTAAAACAGGTGCAAACAAGCATACGAATAACGCTCGCAAAAATGAAAAATGAATGTGGATCCTAGGAATTTTAGTCCAGCAAATTGAAAGCAACCTACAAGTTCAGTAAATGAGTATGTAAACATCTCAACACCTAGAATCACAAAATAAACAAAATGATTTCGACCATAAAAACAGCAAACATAGGTGTTACAGTACTCATACTGAAATAGAATTGCACCTGAACTTTCTCCTAGAATCACTTGCACTCAACTATAGACACTAATCCCACATAATCCATGGCATCAGCACCACGTCAGACATGTCGCGTTGTTTCCAGAGACCAAATGCCCTTCAAAACAGAAACAAACTTGACCCAGACCACCATTGACCCTACCCCCTAAACTTTTAACAGAATCAAATTACTTACAGCAATTCCTACACCGGGACACACTTTTCTATAGAACTATCACTACTTCAGTTCAGACTGCTTATTCTCTTTTTTTTTATCGTAAATTCTTAAACTTATCTTATCACTAGCTATTAAGTCCGCAATCTCTCTCTACAGCACGACTGTCTGAAGTCAATCTAAAGACTTTATCTCGTTTAGTTGCGAAAAAAAAAGTTTCCCCAGAGATATCAATGGGGGTTTGGAAACTGTATTTTGTGGAACTATAATTTCAGTCCGTGTCGAGTCTCACTTGAACCCAAAACCGCACGCACACACGATAACGACCAGATACTACTGTAATAGAACAAAAATTGGTAACACAAAAATAAATCTAAAAATAATGAACTTTTACAGTTTGGAAGCGAATTTCAAGAATGGGAATCAAAACAGCAAATCGAACACAAAAAATCCGAATGGAGATGGATAGACGAGAACGAAGCCACTGAAGTATGCCCGCCACTTGTTTATGCGCGCGATCTATAAATTGTGTGAGTTTCTATTATTAGAATGTATGGCTGTTGGCTTTTCTGCGCTGCTGCCTCTTCTTTACTTTTTGTATTAAAAAAAAAAATAATTTCAATTAAATTTAGGTCGATGAGAAACTGTGCGAGTTGCCCTGCCTAGCAGTTCTCCTCCCCAAACCACAAACACTTTGGTCTATACTATGTGCGCGGAACTGTGTCGCGGACCAACTAGAGCAAGTGAAAAACGGAAAACCAACCCAAAAGCACTATTATTGTGCACAGAAGAAACGCGAAAAGAAAAAAGTCATATCAAAACTTTCGCTAGGTGTCTTGTCTGTCTTGTTCACGCGAATAATAAATTAATTGAATAACATTTTTATGATTGATTTGTCGTGGGCGAGCATGAGGATGGGTACTGACTTACCAGAATAACTTAGAATTGTTTGCCTGTTGATTGACGACGACGATGAAGACGATGTTGTTGGGGCAACAATAGAAGCGGCTGATACGACTGTGGGAGACAACAGCTGCAGAGATGCAATAGGATTTCGAAGTTTTGTTGCACCACGACGGACGAGGACACCGAAAACCATGTTACGAGAAGTGAAATGCAACGATCGCCACAGGCGGTTATTCAATAATTTTTCTGAATAAGTTTTGAGAGAAAATTTCTTGCACTTTCAAGGACACGAACATCATCGCACAGAGAAAAATAAGCAGAGCCCCATGGGGTTGGGGGAAACTCACCTTAATGACGAAATTGCTATTGCATTGCAAATGGAAATTGATTGAGTTTTGAATTTGTTTAGGCAAGCGGTGCGCGAAAAAGTCCACAAGATGACGTAAAAAAAAAAAACAAATTCAACACAGCGAACACCACAACGCGATTCACTCGAATCGAGAAGTGTCAAGTTCAGTTGCAGTGAACGTCGAGGGAAATGTCAAAAATGCTAAATGCTGATGTAGATGTTCATCGAAAATGGAAATGGTTCAGCGCGGGAGGATATACAATTTATTATTTAGATGAAATAAACATAATTTAAAAGAGCGTGTCTTATACCTTAAATGAATTGAATTGACGTCAAAATTTAGCTAACAAAAGGAAGAATATATGCCGTTTGTGCCCTGCTTTTTTCTGAACAAAATATGAAAACTCATATTTCACATCAAATTTAAGATCTTCTCTAAGTAATGCTGGAATGTTTTCCATTTCTGAAGACACACTTCTCAAGCAACTTCAACTAGAACTTAGGCATAGGAAATACAAGGTATTTCTGAAGTCGAGACCAATTGAAGATATCTTCCTGTAGTTTTTTAGAACAGACGGAATTTCTGCTTGAAGAATTCGAAAGTTCTCTAGTACATTTTCGTTTACGATTGAATTGTTTCTTAAAAGCATGCAGAACTTTTCCCCTTCGAATCAGTTTAGTGTCATCGCAGTACAAATTTGACAGTAAAAGAGCGCTTTTTGGTCGTCCGGAACGCGCAGAATGTAAAATGTCTACTAGCATTAAATTTGGCAAGCGAATCAATTTTCTCTTTAAGGCATTGGTTTCAAAACCTTAATGTGTATATTTTTAGAGCTGTTTAGTGCTTTTATCAAATTTTACGAGCTCATTGCAATGTACCATTTTTTTCTTTTTAAGAAAAATTTATTTCATGTATGGCAACATCCCTTAATATGTCTCCCTTCAGCAAACATCCCTGTTCAAATAATTGTTTTTGTTGTATCAGCATAGAATTTTTGACATAAACACAACAATGGCAAGGGATGGTAGTGAGAAAGGTTGAGAAAATTTTTTTTGGAAATAAAAAACCCTTATTAAATATAAAATCATTAGTTTTATCAATCAAAATACAGCGAAATATATTTTATTTAAATTTGCAAGAATCACTCTTTGCAAAGAATAGGGCAATCATTCACCAAGAATGTTCGAAATAAGAAACAAAAATGCAGTTTGTTTCAACTCGATGGTGAAAACTATACGAAATAGCGTAGTGGGCACTTACCCATCCTGCCACATACCATCACGTTTAGAGGAGCGACGAGTCAAAGCAAGGATTTTAAGGTGAGTTCACGCCCTGTACAAATATTCCCCGTATTTATGTGTGTCTAAATTTATTGACTAACAGACAGGAAAGACGACGAAAACCAGACAAACCCGATGACTTTGTGACCTACGACGACTCGGGCAGCGACGATGAGACACCCCAGCAACAAGAGGAAGTACTCAATACATCATTTAACCTGTCCGATTATCTACGTAGTCGAGAATCTAATTTTAAGGAGGTAATTACTTTCAATTTGTGTTGAATGTTGAATATTGAATGAGTGCGTTTTGCTTTCCAGACTAGAGGTGTCAATTTCGAGCATGCCAGTCGATATGTTCTTACCCACGATATGCTACGAGAGACTCAAATCAATTTGGGATACATCAATAAAGTGTTCTGTTCAAAGTGGCTAAGCAATCGTCAGGTTGTCTTCGGAACAAAGTGTAATAAAGTTAGTGAACCCCTTCCGAATTATATCTAGTCAAATCTGTAACTCTTATCTTTTATATGTTTGTAGCTTCTTGTGTACGATGTGAACATGCGGCGTGTCGATGCAATACCAACTTTATCAAATAATCGTGCCAATCATCCTGAAGTTCAGGGTGGTCTGCATGCAATCGAAATAAATCCTAGTCGTACGTTCCTAGCAACTGGTGCGAGAAACTCTGCAGATGTTGCTGTCTATCGATTACCCACCTTGGATCCCGTGTGTGTTGGTGAAAATGGTCATCGCGACTTGATCATGGGCATGTGTTGGCTGGATGATCAATTTTTGGTATCCGGTTCGAAGGATTCAAAATTGTCGATCTGGCGAATCAATGAGGATTATATGGATTTCCCTGATGGAGGTAAAGAAGCGTGTCCCACGTTTGCCACCATTAATCCACTCTGCGTAAACACTTGCCGAACTGCACAAAGGGTGAGTTGACGACGGCATTAGTTTAGTTTGGTTTTATTTTTCGTTTACCTGCTTTTTCAGATTCGTTCATTGTGTTTTAACAAAGAATTCAAAGAGATAGCAGCGCTATCGCTGAATGGATACATTCATATATTCAATGCGGAAACATTTAAACAGAAGCTATCTAGGAAATTACCAAATTGTCAGGATAATGTGAGCATAGCATACCATAACGATGGACTTTACGCAGTCGGTTGTAGATCATACACAATTCTGTTGGATGCACGGACACTACAGGTTTGGAGAGTTATGAAATAATTATTTTGCTGAGCTTGGGTAGCTTGTCGTGAAGCCTCCAGGCGTGGTTACTAGTTTCAACCCAATGAAGCTGCTCTAAGTTTACCTATAGAAAGAACAGCCTCCTCCCAACAAACCGATCAAAGAACCTCGGAAACGTTGGATTCGTACAAAGGAGAAGAAGAATTGACTTCATTTAGGCACAGCGCAAAAGAATGTTGAATGGCTTGGTCATGTCGTCGCCAGTTTACCAGACAAAGCATACTGGTATTCAATCTTCCTCGTCGTCTCAAATCGGTGGGCTGTGATACAAAGACTGTTTTCTCTTGACACAGGGCATAGAATTAGCGGGTCAAGGGCCTCCTCGTACTCGCCAATTATTTTTCGCTCAAAAGTACCTAGTATCTGCATATAAGAGCATGTATGTATATTTGGCACGGCAGCTCATGAAGAGCCAAGGCCTAGCTTCTCACAACCATTCATGTTGTGCGTGTTATATTCTTCGCACGAATGGAAGTGGTCGCCGTGGCTTAGTGGTTAGTGCGTTGGACTGCTAAGCGAGAGACACAGGTTCGATTCTCAAAAACCACCAAACTTTTTTCGCGGCACCACCTCTTCGCAGGCATGACAAACCTGCAAGAGTACAATCTGTCATGAAAAGCATATAAGAGCAATGGGAGAATTATTTCGCTGTAGGGCATCACTTTCCTCTGTTTGGTTAGGTATTTTGAACGCAGTTCAGAAGATGCTCAACGTTGGATTTCCTCATTCCTCAGCGGTTCGCTGTTTCTCATTGACTGTCGAACCCCTTTGTTAATACTGAAGTCCTCCCAGGTTTGCCATTAGTCTGCTCAAGTCTGAGGTAATCCTGGCAGCCCTTTCGGACGCGTATTTGATCTGCTAGCGCTGTGTGAATAGCATCTTAAAGGTATTCATAACCCCTTTAGCGCTAGTGAATTATAAAAAAAAAGAAGTATTTTACAACATCTTTGGTGGTTATTGTCTCAAGCCTAACCGTATCTCAGAGATAGTAGGAATATGCCTCCTAGTCAGCAGAGCTTTTTCTGTATATTCTTTTGTCCATGGTCTTTTATCCAAAACTGGACGCGTCTCATAACTTGATTTAGGCCCCTTTGTGCATCATCATGTCACGGAGCGATTTTATCGGCGTAACCAATCAAGTACGTATGTTGGGGCATCTGCATTCGGAGGATTTCACGGAAGGAGATATTTCACAAGTCGAGTCTTAGGATTCAGCTTTGCGCGGTACCAGCACTAGATTTTGTTGAGAAGCTCGTATAGGTTTTGAAGCTGGGTTCAGTATTTGTTTAACTAGATGATTTACATCTCTAAGATATCGTATGTTTGTAATTCATTCACAGACAATCAAGAAGATCACATCACGTTATAGCGGATGTGGAATACGTGCCACAACATTCGAAGGCAATTTACTCACTGTTGGTACTGGCCTAGGAATGTTACTCTTCTACGATATACGTGCGGGAAAATATCTCGAAAGCAGTGTTAATGCATCGAGAACAGTTGCTTTAAAATGCAGCAAAGGCATTGTGGTAAGAAAAGAGGTAACACACAACTCTAAGCAATTTATCTAAAAAAATTATTTTTTTCCCCTTCGTTTCTCCTCTTTTAACAGTATCCTGAGGATGAAATGGATGGTTTTCAAGTTAAATATGTTCCTGCAATTTATACACATTGCTACGATAGTACTGGAATGCGGCTGTTTGCAGCCGGTGGCCCATTACCCGCAACATTAGTTGGAAATTATGCTGGAGTTTGGCAATAGTATTTAGTAACTTAGCATTAGCATGGTAAAATAAACAATTAAGAGATGTTCGAGAAAAAAAGTTTTATAGTAACAAATTGACTGATAAAAAGGAAAACAAAAACCTAATTGCTTGTGTGTTCGAATTGCAATACGTTTTTTGAACTTTATTAAGAGAAATTTTATTAAATAAATCGATAATATTGGCGATTGAACAATGAATTTTGAGTTTTTTTTTTGTATACAAGTAGTGGGAGATGATTTGGAAAGGAACATGCATCAATTCCATTCAATAAAAGCATTACAGAAGACCCACCGAACTGCACTAGCACCTCACAAACAAGCATCCTGACATCCGTGATAGCTTAGTGCTTATAAGGGACATTTTATCTTCTGAGCATGAGCGTTGCGGTTCGATCATTCTTTTGGCTGCATCGCAGTATTGTTATGTATCCAACTCAATAAGGTAATTTAGTTTTTCGAACTTTCATTCATATCTTAGAATAGCTCATACAGTTCGCAGTATCCTCCTTGTAGATAGGACCAAATATACGAGTCGTTGGTGAAAGATTGTTCAAAAAAGTTGGCAATGCTGAGTGGATTCGTTGATGACTTGTTCTTGAAAGATATGAGTAGAGAGATGACTTGTTCTTAGTTGATCGAAAAAAGTTTTAAGGGGAAACTGCTAGATACTCCTTGTCTGGCAATTGACTCCAGTCACCCAATAGTTGTCTGAAGATGTTATCTCTTTCTTTGAGTGTTTGAAATCCATGGTTCATGTATAATAGAGACCCGATAACCAATAGTTTTGTTTAGTGTTTTTATTTATTTACATTTAATATTAACAATTTAGATATTTACAAGTTATAACTATACATAAAAGCACTAGAATATAAAATAATTGCCATGAATAAATAATATGAAATGATTGACATACATATATACTCGTATGATTTATTTTTATTAATTAAAAATACCTTTAAAAATCATACAAAGAAATTAGGGAAGGATTCTAAAGTATTAAAATATTTTGAGAAAAACGCCCTTGAATTGATTTGTTTTGAATTTTTCTTTGTATTAACTACTGCCCCAATGCGGTAGAAAATTTCCCCATGATCGGTTGTTGTTATCTGCTACTGGAACGAAAACATATGAAATATTTTTGATGATAAGAAATCATTTTGTTTTCGTTTACCTTTCCCTTTGGCGACGTTTTGAAGTAATTCCGTTTCACTTGGACTGAGTTTAAGTATTGTGTTTAGAACAGGTACTAAACGTGTTCGTTCATCGCCATTGTTGAGTGAAACGAACTGTGTTGGGAAAGACAAAAATTCAATTTTTATAAATTCCTTAAATTTAAGAAAAACGAATGAGAAAGAAGCGAAAAAAATGTCTTTGTTCAACCAGTTCTAGTGCCACTTGCAGTGTTGGAGCCGTCTGTGTAGAAAACATCTGGATTCTCCCATTTGATCTTCTCAGGGAAGCTTACATCATATCTCCTACTGAACATGATAAAAGTGTCAATATTGTCGATATGCATCATCAACAACGAACATTGTTTACTGCTCCATGCCCAAAGTCATGTTCTTTGTGCCAGACTCCGTTTTTTTTTTATGAGTCGTAATTTCGTGACCTCCTTCTAAGCGGTTAAGTCCAGCAATAGCAAATTAAGCAAGGCGTGGGTGCGCATATGTCTGATCATTACAAGACAAATTTTTGTTTCGCAGCCGATGAGTGAAGCAGAACCTGGGCTCCTACTCTGTATTGCGATTCTAAAGTTCGGATCGTTGGAAAGCGAAATTTAAAACGCAATTCATAAAATCCGTACCAAATTTCCACTTTCCGAACTTTAGAATCGCAATACAGAGTAGGGGCCTGATTTAAACATTGCCCTTGGCCACCATAATACAGACGTATATGTGAAAATTGATCTGATGATCGCTGTGTACAGCCAGGGTATTACAGCGGAGCAGGTAACTCATTTCAGTTCAACTTGTGTTTTCCATGTCAGCTTACTGTCTAAGATAACATCAAGATGTTTTACTTCAGTGGCAAGTTGTAGGAATAACCCCCTCAACTTGGGGAGCACAAGACCATGACGCTTGCTCTTTTTAGTAATCAACACTTGGGTTGTTTTATTTGAGTTGAAGCATAGACTGTGTTTCTTGCATCGTTCCTCGATCTACTGCAAATCACTCTCAATAACTTTTTCGATATCAGTGCGGATGTGAAGTCTGAAATCATGAATTCCCACGAACGAATCAATGACAAAGCACCTGAAAAAAGTGAAAGGACGCCTCTCTCAACTTCGACCGTAAATTCATCACTTTCGATAGTGAAAAGTCTTCAATCAACTTAAGTGTGGGTAACTGGAGGGAGGTAGATTATGACAAAGGTAAGTTGAGGCCATCAAAAGAAAGAGAGCCTTACTTTGAGCGTCTGGAACGCACAGAATTGTTCACGGTGCTAACACACAAACACAGAGTTTAACGTTACTCACCTTAAGGACGACATTTTTTAGATACTCCGAGTTATGCATATGCTTCTCCCTCTCGACTGTGCGCTCTTGCCGCCTGACTTCCTCTTTTAGCATTTCATTGAGTTGCGTAAGTTTTGCCAGATCTTGTTCACTTTCCGCCAGCAACGAAGTCAAATGCCGTACACGACTCTCTTGCTTGTGCAAACGTTCCTTGGTCTCTTGCAACTCAATGGATGGTGATAGGGAATTGCTCCGCTCTAGTACTGCATAATTGCTGTTATCAGTAGGAGAGCTTAACAGTTCGTCCAATGGAACTAAATCGTGAGTGGATCTCTTTGCAGATGGTAGGTATTTCGGTGTATTCGCTGCTTCGGCTTCGGATCCCTCGGCGTCTTCTCGTTCCATCAGAATGTAATCAAGTTTTTCGAGTGGTTTTTGTGATACTGACTCAGAATCTTTTTTGTGAGTTGCTTTAAGCTCTGCAATCGTTCGATCGTGCTTTGCATGCATTTCCTGCATCTGTTCCAGGTGGCATGAGTCCAGTGCCTCGATCTGTAGACGATGACCCTTTAAAGTCTCTTGATATGTTTCGAGTTGCTTTCTATTCTCCTGCGTGAGAATCTCTGTCTGTTGTCGCAGCACTGAGATGGTATTGATCAGCTCTGAGTTGCGATTCTGGAGACATCTGTTGTCTTCTTGAAGCTCTTCAATTGCTTTTTCACTAGCTTGGAATTTTTCTAGGAATGTCTGAAGGCGGTTGGAAAGGTCTTTGTGTTCGCCTTTGAGCAGCGTGAGTTCCTCCTCAAGTTCTCGTTCCTTGGACGATTCTTTCGTTTGATTTTGGCGGAGAACGGATTGCGCTTTGACCTTGTAGTTAGAGTATTCCTGGTGGAGATCTTGAAAAGATCGTTCGGCAAGTGTGACGCGGTTATTTGAAGTGTTTAGGTCATCCTCGAGGGAGTTAAGTCTTTGAAGAAGGTTTTGCTTTTCGCCAAGTAAGGTCGCCCGTTCAGCATCTCTTTCAGCGCCAATCGATGCTAGTCGCTGTTTGGTGTCATGCAAGTCGGACTGAAGTGTTTGCTTTTCGTGTTCGGATTCTTCTAGCTTTGCTGAAATCTCCTGCTTACTGTGAATAGCATCCTTTAACTGAGCCTGGAGTTTATCGATTTGTTTTTTCAGTTCCACCGAATGGACCTTCTCACTCTCCTTGCTGTCCTCCAAGATCTTGATTTCCTTTTTCATCACCTCTATCGCGGACTCTTTGCTTTGCAGAGTGTCACGCATCAAATCATATTCAGCGGCTTTTGCTGTCAATTTAGCACTCGTTTCATTGAGAGACTTCTCAAATGCTTCAATCTCGAGTGTTAAAACGTTGCTTTGCTTCTTCGAAGCCTTCAACTTATCCACTTCTGTTTTGAGGCTTTCTGTTAGATTTTTGCTAGTCTTCAGTTCTTTCTGAAGAGATTCCCGTTCGTTCTCCAGAGAGATTATAAGTTCGCAGGTCTCGGCGGCCTTTGTTTTGGAGTCTCCTGATTGTTTCTCTAAGTCGGCTATGCATAGTGATTGCTCATGAGCCTTTTTCTTCAACTTGACGGCTAAACTCCGCAACTTGTTGTACTTCTCTTCGAAACTTTCGTCAACTTCGCGTAATCGTGCGAGCTCTTCAGCGCGTGAAATTGTAGACGTTGAGAGGACATCGCTTTGTGTATCGTGATTTTCTAATTGCGTGCGCATGGCAGATATCTCCTCGGACAAAGTTTTCATGCGTGACTCGTTTTCCCTGGAGACATTCTGTAGCCGATTGACTTCTCGTAGAGCTGAGGTGTTGTCTTCGCTCATTTTGGCAATTTTTAGCTCCTTCTCTTTGATAATCGTATCCTTGGCATTGAGGTCGGCTTCGATCTTTGTTAGAGCATTCGATGTTTTCTTTATTTCTGCCACAAGCTCTTGATGTTTTGCCTGTTGCCGTGATATTACATCTCCCCGTCCCTTCAATGCTTCGTTCAATTCACGCATTTCGTTAAGTAAATCGGTATTCTCTCGCTCTTGCTTCTCCAGTTTCGTTTGCAGATCTTCGCAGAGCTGTGTGTTGGCCAATAGATTATCTCTGAGCTTTAGCACTTCTTGAACCTCAGCATCAGTTTTCTTTGTCTTGGATAACTCTTCTTTAAGTTCCTTGTTTTCCGTCCTTAGACCGTTGAGATCGTCTATGGAGTTCGCTTGAGAGTATGCATCTGATTTCGGCTTTGTTGCTGCTTGTGTTGAGCTGGCGTTTGTTTTCGTTAGAGTCTCCAATTCTTCGATGCTCTGCTTTTTGAGTTCGATTTCTCTCCTCAGTTCCTCAAGGAGTTCAGTCTGCTGTTTGTGTTCAAATAGTGCTCTCTCGCAGCAATCGATTAAAATTGGCAAATGCGACTGGATAACCTTGTCAACAGAGCTAGATGCTGAACCAAGGGCTTGAAGTTCATCTTTCAACTCCCAATTTGACTTACTTAAGCTTTCAATCTCTGCTCTTTGGGATTGCTCCACTTTTAGCCTAGTCTGTGCAGCTTCTTCCTCGAACTTGGCATTCATTGTCCGCAGGTGATTGAGCTCTTCATTGGTTGTTAATTGGGTGCTTGTCATTTTTTCTTGTAACTTCACATTCTCAGCTCTCAATTGTTCGGCTTCTTCATCAAAGACGTGCCTCATCCTGACCATTTCATCTCCTAATCTTGTATTTTCCTCCTTTAGTTGTTTGACTTCTTCAACAGCCTTGTAGGCGTCCGCATTCTCAGTGTTTAGTCGTTTGATTTCTTCATCAGAATTTTGTGTAACTGTGGCTAATTTTTCGCTTAATATTGTGTTCTCCGCCTTCAGTTGCTTGCTATGTTTAGCTTCGGCAGCTGCTTCTTGCAGTTTCAGATTTTCTGTTTTTAGATGTCTGACGTCCTCATCATTCGAGCTGAGCTTGCTACATGCTACTTCCTCCTTCAATTTCACATTTTCCATCCTCAGAAGGCTGAGCTCTTCATCGATGTTGAGCTTCACCCTGGTTGTTTCTTCCTCTAATCTAGCATACTCTGCCTTTAGAAGCTTAGCTTCTTCTTCAGAGGTGCTTACCACTTTCCTCAAACTTTCGTTGTCTCTTCTTAAGTGCTCAACCTCATCTTTTTGGGATTTACCATCGTCTACCTTACACATGTCTACTTGTTCCTTTAATGTCGCATTCTCCACCTTTAGGTGCTTGATTTTCTCATCGAAACTGAGCTGAGCTCTCTTCCAAGCATCATCATCACCAGTAACTTGACCTCTCAACTCGACTTTGTTTCTCAATTCCTCATTTTCCCTCCTTAACTCATCGATTACTTCATTCTGACGTCGGTATTCGACCAGAGCCTTCTCACAATAATCGATTAAAACTGGTAACTGAGGCAGTGCAATACCGACATCCCCATTCGCTGTCTGAATTTCCCTTTTCAGCTCGGTGTTCTCGTTCGTCAAACTCTGTATGTGACTGCAAAGCTGATCTGATGCGTGCATGATCTCCAGCTGCCATCTAGATATAGAATCGGCATATTCATGATGACTTTCCACCAAAATACGCTTGCACTCTTGCAACTGTTTGAGTTTTTTGTGAACTTCAATGAATCGCTCCTTCAAGCCGTTGAATTTCGTCCGTTGTTCCGCGTTTATTTCCTTCAAATTCTGATATTTGGCAGCGAAATTTTGTGATTCCGATTGACTGGCGTTGTAGGACTCTTCGAGAGATTTGTTTGTTTGTATCAGGTCTTGAAGCTCTTTTTCTAATCTTCTACTATTCACTTCGTATTCTTTTAGTTTTTCCACTTCAAGTTCCAAGAGGTTTAGGTGTTTCTTTTGTTCCATCCCAAGGACATTGACCTACAAATTAGAAAATTCAATACAATCTCCTCGTTAGCCTTATGATTGGACACCAAACCTGCTTTAGCTGTTCTTCCATCTGATCGATATCAGTAAGTAAACTTTCGTTATCTTCTGTAAGTCTAGTAAGTTGACGACGTAGCGCTTCGTTTTCTATAGAAAGTTTTTCTATGTCATTTCCGACGTTAGCTTGTTCTTCTACAAGTGATTTGTTTTTTACACGTAGCTCACTTATTTCCGAAGTCATTTCAAGTTTATTCATAATGAATTCGTCGTGCATTTCTTGCATTGCGAGAAGTGCTTTCTTATCAGCGTCTCGTTGTATCTCGCAATTTGCCAGCTGGTCCTTGAGCTTGTGATTTTCTTCTACCAATTCTAAAAAAAAGCAAAAAAATAACTTTAAAGTTGATTGACTTGTGGGGATCAACGCATACTAACCATCTTTAGCTTTTTTTGCTTGTTTTGCGATCCCAAGTAGTCCTTTGTATTTGTTAATGAGCTCCTCCTTGTTCATGGAATCGATGACATTTTTCTTCGCATCCACCTGCAAAGGGTTATCAAGAAATGTAGGACTATGCACATAGTATCAATATTTTACCCCTGCTGATTGGCTGGTATCCATTTTATGGTTTAATTTTCAGATAACAAATAATTGAAAATTTTTATTATTTTGACACCAATTTGATGATTTGCATGGTTTCCAGCGACGTCACTTTTTATTTGTTTTGCATATTTGTTTTTACCCCCAATCAAATTGGTGACGGTGACAAGCCGATGTGTGTACTGTCATGGAGAAGTTTATAAAACGTTTGCATTTGAAGGTAGTTTCGATAAGGTAGTGTTAAATGAGGTTTTTGATTCAAATTTTGTGTTGTAAAACCCAGCCGGTGGGGCAGTCGGAGGAATTCTCAGCACGTCATGAAACTCCTGCTTCGACGATGAACGAAGACAAGTGCAAAAGGAATACAAGTGAAGTTGTACAAAAGGAATATATCTACTGTGGAGCTGCCGCAGAAAACTGCTGAGATGAAGTACGGTGACTAGAAGCAGTTGCACAGTCTGTGCTGAGAATATTGAAAGAACACTTAAGGGCTTAACAATGATGACGACAAATATTTTACTGTAAGGCAAAATGAGTAAAAGAGTGAAGGTTCAACGACTGTGGTGACTGGGACATGTAGAGCGGATGGACATCAAAGCTCCAGAAGCTCTACTGCAACATCTGCAGGAAGACTTCAAGCAAGTGAAAATAGAATTCAACGAACTGAGTGTGCAAAACTGGAGGTAGCTGGTTAAAGATTGAGCTGGCTAGTGACTTTCGTTGGTTGAGGTCCACCTCGAATGGTAGCGCCACCTTGATTAAGTTAGTAGAATGAGTACTTCAGTTGGCGACCTTGAAGAACACAAATACTCTTCATTTAACCGTCTAAACTGGGCAAATAAGGTACAGAAGTACTACTGCTAAAATTTTGACGATGTGACGTGCGCCTAAAGTTTTTCTTTTCGTATTCCACCTTGTTCATCGGCCACTGCAACACGTGAAATGTCAAAATCACAAAACATAACCAAACTTGTTTCATCTAAATGTCACTGAAGTAAACAAAATGCAAACTATACGTGAATTTACTCGTAAAACTAAACGCGGGAATATTTTAAAAGTAAATTCAATTTATTCAATCCTTCTCTGTGAAAACAGTTAAATTCATCTTCTTTCCAGATTGTTCGTGAGCACTATCTCCGCGATGATTTGGGATGCGGTTCTCAGCTCTGCAAATTCTGCGATCAAACCGATACAGTCGAATTCGTGTTGTCTAACAACGCTGTGTCGAAGAGTTCCTTGTTTCAATACCCACATTATCTCATTCTGGACACAAATGTTGTCCTCGACCAAATTGATGTATTGGAAGAAGATGCAATTTGCAATGTGATTGTACTGACTACAGTTCTACAAGAGGTGAAGCATCGTAGTTCTTCGGTGTACAATCGTTTTCGAGACGTTTTCAATCATGCGGCAAGGAATTTCTATGTCTTTGTCAATGAACATCATAAGTTAGTTCAACTATTTCAAAAATTCGAGTGTGTACTGATGAAAAAAATTGAATTTCAGAGACACATATGTGGAGCGTAAGCCAGGCGAAACCCAAAACGATAGAAATGATAGAGCTATACGTTGTGCAGCCAAGTGGTATGACCAACATTTGGCCCAAAGTCAACGGAAAGCCGGTGATAAAAGAACTCGAGTTGTTCTCTTATCTGATGATGCAGGAAATCGTGAAAGGGCTTCAGCTGAGGGTATAATTGTTACTTCGGCAGAGGAATACATCAAGTCTCTGATCGATCATCCATTCCTGTTGGACAAATATGCGCACAAGAATTTCGATGTTGAGAGTGCAAAATTGCCACTGTTTCCACCACATTTGAGTATTGTGGAAATACACGAGGGTATTCGAGCTGGAAAGCTTGTTCAGGGTTCATTTATGGCCTCGAGAGAGAACTATCTCGAGGGATTCGTTAGCAGTGAGGACAATGATAGTCAGGTATATACAGAACCATAGATTTTCTTTCAGTTTTGATGAGATAAGAGTAATTTTTCCAGATTTTAATACAAGGACGTGAAAAATTAAACCGTGCCGTTGATGGTGACATTGTTGCGGTGCAATTGCTACCAGAGGATCAGTGGTCTGCACCAAGTGAAATCGTTCTCCAAGAAGATGACAATGATACCGGTGATAATCTTGATAACGTCGAAGAGGATAAAGTTTTCCAAAAGAAGAAAAAAGGAGAAAAGGGAAAACCCACAGGCATTATTGTTGGCATTATTCGGCGTAAGTGGCGTCAGTATTGTGGTATTCTGCAGCACAATACCGTAGAGGGATCAACACGGCATGTATTTATACCAGCTGATCGTAAAATTCCGAGAGTACGCATTGAAAGTCGACAAGCTGAGAAATTGTATATGCAGCGGATAATTGTTGCCATAGATACGTGGCCGAGATCTTCCCGTTACCCTAACGGGCATTTTGTCAGAGCCCTTGGACCATTGGGTAATGCAGAGACAGAGAATGAAGTGATTCTGTTGGAGCATGATGTGCCCCATAGTAAATTCTCAGAGGAAGTGTTGAGTTTTCTGCCCAAATTACCGTGGGTAATCACCGAAGAGGTAAAATTTTCTCTTTCTATTCGGATTTTAAATTAGCTCAAAGGTTGGATGGTCATGTGTTGACTGATTTAACCCTTCATTCATCAAACGGTCATCAAAAGTTAAATTTAAATTATGTGTACACAACAATTTTCAAGCTTCCTAGGTCGCGACAATAACGTAAGTCGAGACGTTATGTAATTCAATCACAAAAAGTACACAAGAAACTGTGAAAACAAAAGTAAAGTAGGCAATTTAATCGCTTTTTTTTTGTCAAGGGTGATCAATTTGAGTGCTTAGTTTGTTGACAAATAAACAAGTATGCTTCGCGTTAAATTATATTTTTTATAAAAATGTTCGTTAAAAATGAAAGTGTTCTCTTTCAAATTTGCTGTTCGCTTGGCACAGGCACATTAGTCGTTCTTCTCCATAATCTGTCAACTGTCGAAGAATTTGTCTTTCAAGGACCATTGTAAAAGTTCATGCTTCCGCAGGAGAAATTACTAAAATGACGGTTGTGGACTCCAATACTTAATTACCTTCTAAGATCAAAAAAGCAGCGATTAGGAAGATTGATAACTCATCTTACACTGCTTTCAATAGCTTGGTAGATAATTCGTTAGTTCCAGCAGTTTTGTTGGACTAACTACCTTTATTTCATCCTGGGGGGGGGGTGCAGGTTAATGTTCTCTATCATCTTTCATTCTTAACGAAACACTCACCTATGATAAAAAAAAACAAGTCTATCTGTATACCGTGCCATTTAACACAAAGATATTGGGTTGCTATCGCATTTGGACAGTCTGCAAAATAAGTTTTTCCATATTCTCAGCATCGACTGTTCCTTTCTTCAAATGGCGTATGGTATAGTTTCTCGCGATCATTCATGTTATGTATGTTATATTTTTTGGACGAACGGAAGGGATGTTCAGTGCTCATTGTTAGCATTTTCGTTCTGAACAACTCGCTTCTGTCGAAATACCAAGTATCGACCTTTACCGACGACTTCAAGATGAAATGCAGCTTGGAAGCAGGTGTGTTCTCAGCGGAACTGAACATATCCGAATCATACCGCTTTCAAGACTCTTCGAGGAGGTACTAGCGCTTTAATGCATTGATCGCGTGCTTGTTAAGCACTTTTTTTCTTTCTTTTTTTGTTGAAAAGATGATAATTTTTCCTCGAAGCACTGGACTTATCGAGCGATTAGAATACATACGATCGGCAAAGGTTATGACAGTCTCTTCCGATTGCAGTTCGTTAAACTGTTTCACAGTATTTTGTTCGTTTTGTATTGTTTAAAATACCCACATTCGTATTTCACCTGCTACGAGGTAGGCAGCCGAGGCTTAGAGCTTGGAAACAAATTGTGGATTACAAATCCATATTCAAGACCGCTTATTGCAATTTTACATCTGCATACATCGTGATATATGCACATTCACTTATTTTGTTTTGGTTTTTTGTTTAACTTTGAACTTTTTGCTTAATCATCGACCTGTCACATTCATTTATTCAGTCGTTTACATGTAAAATATTATGCAAGGCAACAGCGTCATCAAATGCTTTTAAAAATAATCCACTTTCGTTGGGATTTTGAATATTTGTATTTCGAACTTTGAATATTACTCTTCAATGATAAGACTTTGTAGCCGCTTGATAATTCCATGTGTTCTTTATAAATTTGAGTGAGCGCTACTCTATCAAGGTCAGTAAAGACCTCACCAAGACCTTGATCGACGTACATATCTGAAAGAATTTCATCCTACACAGATGTAATTTTGTCCGATAGTCTACCTAGTATCTGTTTTTAACTCAGATGCGACTGGGATCAATCGTTGAATCACTATTGCTGTGACTTCTAAGGTGCATAACATTCGATAATGCAAACAAGAGATGCCTCGTCCGATTTGTTCATGTGCTGAAACGAGCTTAACCATGGCCTACAACGTAAAGTCGACACCAATTTTTTCTTTCCTTATTCCAGTGCTGAGAGAGCTGTTATATTTGTTGCCAGTTTCAATGACTCTCGCTCTCTATTATTAATTCAATTCTACGTACTGACAATCGTTGCTAAAGCTTAATTTTTAAATTTGAATCATCCCACAGGACTATTCAAAACGTGTTGATCTGCGTGATTTATACATCTGCTCCGTTGATCCGCCAGGATGTACCGATATCGACGATGCACTTCATTGTCGCACATTACCAAATGGTAATTTAGAAGCTGGTGTACATATTGCTGATGTAAGTCATTTCATACGACCTGGAAATGCCTTAGACATGGAATCAGCATCTCGTGGTACAACTGTTTATTTGGTTGGAAAACGTATCGACATGGTGCCCGAGCTACTTAGTTCTAATCTATGCTCGTTGGTTGGTCATCAAGAGAGATTTGCATTCTCCTGTATCTGGGAATTGGACAATGATGCAAATATTATCAACAAGCGCTTTCATAAGAGTGTAATCAAGTCGAAGAAAGCTATGACCTATGAAGAGGCCCAAATAATCATTGACGATAAAAAACAAACCGATGAATTGGCAAAGTCACTGAGAAATCTTAATCGTTTGGCAAAGATTTTAAAGCGAAGAAGAATGGATAATGGGTGAGTCCTTAGACGTTTCATTCTAGCGTCTGCAAATAAAAATCATGTTTTTTATTTCAGTGCACTTGTGTTGGCATCGCCAGAGATTCGCTTTCAAGTGGATAGTGAAACTCACGAGCCTCTGGAGGTAGAAGCCAAGCAAATGCGTGAAACAAATTCGATGGTAGAAGAATTCATGTTGCTGGCAAACATTTCTGTAGCTGAGCACATTGCTAATGAGTTTCCCGAGTGCGCAATGCTGCGTCGTCATCCGAAACCACCACTGAACAACTTTGATCCTTTGATCAAGGCCGCTCGCAATCAAGGATTCGAAATCAACACAGAGTCTGGGAAAGAACTGGCAGAATCCTTGGATTTAGCAGTAAAAGACGATAATCCATACTTTAACGTAATGATTCGAATTCTGACGACGCGGTGCATGATGCAAGCTCTGTATTTCATCAGCGGTACCGTCGCTAAGGAAGAGTTCTTCCATTACGGATTGGCTGCACCGATTTACACGCATTTTACTTCACCTATTCGAAGGTATGTCTACAACTTAAGCAATAACATATACTAAAGCAAATTTGTCTAGATATTCCGACATAATTGTCCATCGTTTGCTGGCCGCCAGTATTGGAGCAGATGGCACATATGCAGGACTTTTAGATAAAAAATCGAACGAAGCTCTCTGTCAGAACCTAAATTATCGTCACAAAATGGCACAGTATGCTGGTCGAGCTTCCGTAGCAATGAACACGCATTTGTTTTTCCGTGGCAAGACACAGGACGAGGAGGGGTGGGTTTTAATTAAAATCTTATTCTTGGAATTGCATTCAAAGTTTTCTCTTTCAGCTACGTACTGTTTGTTCGAAAGAATGCTCTTCAGGTTCTTATTCCCAAATTTGGTTTAGAAGGTACAATCTACCTCAATTCAAAGGATGATAAGAATAAAAATGATTCTGATGTAACATTCGTTTACAATGAAGATGTGAGTTATGCCTTCCCTTATTTCAAACAGAGATCTCTATTATTTGTTCTTTCCACAGGATCACACTCAACGTTGTGGAAACTTTATATTCCATTCATTTGATCCAGTACGAGTACGACTGAGCCTGGACTCCCGCAATGTCCAGCATGAAAAATTGGTTTTCCAAATGGTGGAGCCGTACATTAAAGGCTTTAGTGCTGAGCCAATTGTTGAGGAGAAGATGGATATTACTGCCACCCCAAGTGCTAAAAAACAAAAGCTTGATCGACCGAAGAAGAATAAGAAACAAACAACGACAAAGTGAAAAGGAGAATTAATAAAAGCGGGTTTTCATGCATTTGAATGCTTTTGTTTTTGAATTACATTTGCTATTGCGTTTACCATAACGTTATATAGGTGTAGTTGGGTAACGTCAATGGCGAACAACACGAGACTGTGCAAGTGAAAGTTCAATCAATTTTATAATCGCGTTCGAATATGAATTTCAAGTTCATGCGATAAATGCCTGCACGTTCATTGTATTATAATTCATATTAGCATTGGCTAGGCTGAATCAGAAGTAGAATTACTGCAGTTTGTGGTGATGGATCTGGGGACGTATGCAACAAGCCTTTTCAGTCAGCTCGATGCTTAGACTGCTGCCGTCAGTTTAGCATATCAAGTTGGTCGGTTAAGGTGTTGTCTATTTGACATGGATTCGAGTTCTCTGGGCCAAAGCGCTGTTATCCATGCGCGGGATCTTGATATTGATGGAGCTGCATAGCTCCCACAGTTTACACTTACCGTCTTTATAGACGAAACCGTAGATTTTTAGAGTTTTTATCTGGGAAAAAAACCGAGGATCAGTTCAGTTGCTTCGGAGAGGGCTTTTTTAGTGCATAAAACAACGGCTGCATTTGGTGAGAGTGATTCTTTGTTGGACTTCTATGCTGGTGTCATTTTTTGAGTTTTTAGCAAAGCCAAGCTTTGCTAAACTCAACTCATCAGCTTTGCGCTTGTTTTGCTGAGGCTCGAACTCGTGATCTCTCGCAATGCAGCAACCAATAAGCCACGGCGATCACATCACTACGTCTAACCTCCGAGAGTATAAATTGTCATGAGAAGCTTTTCAATCTGCCGCGAAATGTATAACATACACCACCCAAGTATGTATATAGTTGCGAGAACCTAGGTCCCCCTATAGACTGTTTATTAGTTATGCATGCCACTGCAGGCGATTCCCAATGAACGTTTAAAAAGCCATGTGTGCTGGCGCTAAGCCAAACAACAAATTCAAATTCACATTTAATTGTAGGAAATATGACATATACGGAGTACATAGTTATGAATCTATTGTTGATCTATTTCGTTAATTCTTGTCCTTCTCATTTGTTTATTATAATTCAATTGATCGTCGAACTTAGTATACAAACGTCAATGATAGACAAGGAATAAATATTATAAAATCGTTAAGCCACACTGTCATGCCTTTGGCTGACCTCATTGGTAACTTCAGTAAGGTCAGGGGATGACAATGAAATTAGCTTGACTTAAAAAGAATTCTAACCGCTTATTTGGAACTCATTACGTATTTGTCACGTTCTTACTCAATGTTAAGCTCTATTTCCACTCAATAGCATTTAATTTTATATGTATTTGTTAAGTTTCATTTTAAATCTAAGGGAAGCTACTTACCTTGAAGAATGTCTGTTAAAAGGGTTCTATTTCCATTGTAAACATGCACCTTCTCAAAAAAAAAAATCATAAGCCGACTACGTTACAAAGAATTAATTGCTTTAAGATTAAATGAAGTGTAATTTATGGTGGTCTTGAAGATAAATAATCAGTATTTAGTAGAAAAACAGTTGAATGGTCATTGAAATAGTACCCTTTGAACCTCTCCACTCTTTACTTTGTTGATTTTGATTTTTTTTTTAAATTAATTAAATGCAATTAATCTATCAAACCAATATGTCTTAACAAACCTGCTCTTACTAGCAAGTATTAGTATATGGATATACGTGTGCGTGTGCGTGTGTTGTGCAATCTATATATGTATCAACAGTCATTAATTCGAAGAATGTAAATTTTAATTTCAATTGAAGTCGCACCACCTTAGGTGTACGAGGTAGTCATCCAGTAACAAATCCCAACCGGTGTCAGTCGAAGACATTACCTAAAGCCGGACACAAACTTATTTCCGTTTGGATTCCTTAAATACAAAAAAAAAAAACAAAAAGTTTTGGGCAAAACACTTTATGTGGTGAAATCCAAATGTTTGTGTAATTTTGGTGTGTTTAGTGTTTGATCCAAAGGATATCCTATAAATAAAAATTACAAAGTGTTTATTGAATTTAAATTGGAAACGAACTTGTTAACGAAAAGAGAAAAGTGGTAGCAATGGAGAATAATAATACGCGAGAAGTGTCTAACCAAGGATATGGTCAAAGCAGTAAGGACGTACTTAAAAATGCAAACCTATATAAACTTGTTTTAAACAACATTTATATCTTGGAGGTAGTGATAGGCCCGATTTATAAAAGGTTTCCACCTTCTCCGGTACCCGATTCGTTGCCACCACTACACCATCAGGCATCCTTTCAAGAACCGTGACTTAGCTTGAGACATCGAATTAAGCATTCGAGGATGCCCAAAGGGGATTTGATCTTCCTTGTCGTCTCGAACCTGAATGGACTGCCGTTATCTATTCAGTTGGGTCGATGTGTTTGAGCTTTTCAGACAGCACTCACACTTTGATCAGGATATCATGTTCTTAAAAAGTACTAGGAACCCTCCTAGCATACAGAACCAGTGATCCTCACTCATAGTTGTATCACAATGGACCTACTTTTTATCTGAATGTATCTCTTTTTAGAGGACTACTTCAAACTAACTAACAAAATAGGTCAGGAGGTGAATAAATCAATTGATAGTGCATGTCCTTGTCGTAATCTGGTGCATGTTTGAAATAGTTTCAAGCAAATATTCCAGAACTGTAAAGTACACAACATCAGTTCTACATATGAAGCTGACAAGCCATTGGATTCGACTTCTTTGTTATTCTTCAGCTTCTATCAACCTGGAACTAAGGATTTCCTCATTGACTGGATTAGGATTCTGGTCCCTGTCAGCTGGATTCTTTTTATAATCTTCTTTCGGGAAAGATTTACCTACAACCTTACAACGACATGTAACTCCCCGATGTATCTGAGGATGCAGGCTATTAATTTAGGAAGTCTGCGGTGAATTAATAGGATTTTGGAATGCCCCACATTTGTCTCATACTAAAGGAGAATTATTGTCAGCCTTAGGACCGCGTTAGTGGGTTGCTGCATACCATAAATGTCTATTAGTAGTAAGTGAAGTATGGTTTGAGGTACAGCTGGCAGCTGAGGCAAGCCACACTTTTGAGTTTCTCGAGAACATTTATCCCGGTTTGTTGGTTTAGAACTGGCCACAAAACCATTATGCCACAGGTAAGGATCGGTTTTAAGACTACAGTGTACAGTCAGTGTATGATTTTCGGCTGTAAGCCTCATCTAGTATTTACTGCTGTTTTGCACGAGTGAAAGGCTACCAATACTTATGAAGCTAAAGGATTGTGAGTTAAATTATATCTGTCTTTGCCTTTTGACATGTCAAGCGCTATCGTTGGCATCTAAAAGAGCTCCTTTGTCACCAATCATTATCCTGCACAATAAGAGTAGTTTTTCAGGAATGCCAAAACTAGACCTCGTCCGTCTCTATAAATGCTATCGTACACGCCCTTGAAATTGATAAAGAGATGGGTATCGATTTAAAATTCCCGGGTTTTCTCCAAGATCTGCCATAGTGTAAATATTTTGTCGGTGGGGGACGTCCCTAGCCTTAAGTCCCACTAATGTAGACTAATCAGGAAGCTTATAAAAGAGGATGTAAGCGTCGTTGAAATATCTTATGCCTCTCTATAATTGGCGTAGTTTAGAAGGTCTCCTTTCTTGAGGATTAAGCAGACAATGCGGAGGTTCCATTCATCGGTCCGACCATATTTTACAGATGAGTTGGTGCGTGCCAAGTTATCTACAACTGACCTTAATAGCTAGGCCGTAAGCTCCAGCAGCTAACGAAAAACGTGGGGTGCAAGATAGTAGTAAGGAGTGTAGAGAGTAGCTGCCATTGAGAAAGCTGTGCAATCAAATTGTTAGTGACTTAGGTGAACTATTCATGCATCAATTATTATCTATTGCACGCGCTGCACGTTTTTCGTTTTTCGTTTACAATTTTAGTTTTTTCATAAATATTAAAAAATTCACAATCATAAGTTTCCATGACTATCTGTATGGGGCTAGGAAAAATTATTTTATACTTTTAAGTTTGTTTTAAAAACGTGGTAAATTAACAATTTGTTTTTATTTCAATACATAATTATTTTCAATCGGAAGCCACCTTCGGGCTTCCGCCATACTAGATTTAGAATAACACCATGTGGCTTATCGTATTCTGCTTGGCAAACCCTTTTATTTGATACCCGTATCAAGGGGGTCGTGAAGTAAAAGCTTAAGCCGCCACCTTGGGGCGTCCGCCACATTCGATTTAGAATAATGTCATGTAGATAGATAGATAGATAGATGAATTTTATTTTACTTGAATTCATTTACAAATAATTGTTAATTACATTTAAATTTAAGACATGGCTTAACGCCGTCTGCCCGCATGTCATGTAGCTTATCGTATTCTACTTGGCAAATCCTTTCATTTCACACCCGTATCAAGGGGGTGGTGAAGATAAAGGTAAGGCCACCATCTTGGATTTAGAATGACAGTAGATACGTTATATTACATTGTCATCTAGTTCTGAACGATGTTTAAAGTTTCAAGTCTCTAGCTCATCGGGAAGTTAGTTTGAAATCACTTGCAAAATTTGTACCAAACAGGCAGAAAGACAAGGAAGCGAGCTAATAAAAACGTTTCAGTGCTGGTGCGCCGTTTTGATACCACAACTCACGTGACTTGGGCGTTGATGGATGTGGTAAGAGCGAGGTTTTTCAGATGCATTCTGTTGAGTTCAGAAAGTTACTTATGTTGCAGAATTTTATGTCAAAGATCTCTGATAATTATTAACTTAAAAAAAGGTTTGCCAAGTGTGCGATGGCTACTGCGGGGCAGCTACAGAAAAAGTGGAATAGGGTTTACTTTTTGTTTGAATTGTCGCAACTACGGCAGTGGGGGTTGATCGGAATGCCTAACTTGGCACCATGAGGATCAATTGCCTAGTGGCCCATGCTAATTGCTGTGATTCTTGCTGTCTCGGTGTGGGTTCTGTTTGGGTATGCCACACTTGTGCCTTTTCCATCTAGAGTTTGCAAAAAAAAATTTACCCTTGTTGTCTCATCGGATAGCAGACTAACTCCGCAAAAAAGGCATCAAAGGTTGAACCACATTTGGCTAGCGTGTCTGTCTCTAATTTCCTCTCTATGTTACTATGGTCAGGAACCCAGAGGAGAGTGATATTAAACCGAGCGTTTGCCTGGATAATAATTTCCTTGCACTGTTCAACTCGTTTAGAGGACGAAGTAAGTAAGTGAAGCGCTTTATTGTCAGCCTGGCTGTCAATAAAGATTCCTATGTTGTTTATTTATTTATTTATTTATTTCATATTATTGATATGCTTATACACTGTAAGATACAATATCAATGTTTATGGTAGTGGGGATGAAGGCGGTTCGATTTGGATTGTTAGGAAGAGTATATTTAAGCGCTCTTATATAAGTATAACTGCTTTTATTATCTGTGAAGCGTAAATGAACGGCTTTTACACAAAACAAATTATTATTAAAAGCATAATCTACACTAGGAAAATTTGCATGTGTATAGATATTAAAAATCAAACAAAAAGATAAAATTCGTAACACAACAGATTGATACATTGTGAAAACCGTTTAGCTATTATTAAAGACGAACTAAATGCCTATGCATTTATGTTACTTACTAACTTATCAGGCCAGCGACCCTTGGAGGGTCTGAGCCTGAACTAATGCCGCTTTCCATCCTTCACGTTAACGTGCATTTAATTTAGAATAATTTGTTAATCACTTAAAGCCTTTATTCAACCCACAAAACTTTCAAAATATTTATTTTATTCCGCCAATAAAGAATTTCCAGATCTTTTTCAAGCGGAAGTCCTAGCTTTTGCCAAAGGCAGCCCGAGAACTAACAAAGAAGCTAGTCTTTTGGAAAACCATTGACATTTACATAGACAGTCAAGTCGCTATTTAGGCCATTTAATCCACAGTCAAAACTTGTAAAACGTTGTCGTGATGAGCGCAAAACCCTCACCACGAACCTCGCAAAGAGAACACAATTCACTTCCTTTGCGAATGCCCCAGCCTTCACAGGCAACAAAGACGGCTCTCGGTGAATACTTTTTCAACAACTTGGGCGACCTGTCTAAGAAGCCATCAAAAACCATTCTTAAATTCACTGTGATCACTATAATCACACTCCTTCAGCCCTTTCTTTGCTTTTTGTCTTTTCAAACTGAATATTCCGCGTTAGAGGAACACAATGGATCCGTACAGATCCGAGTGAAGGCTGCTCTTCAATCTACCTAATCCACCTTATGTCTTTGTCTGACTCTTGGTAACCTCATCAAGGTCAGTGGATGGCAATGAACTTAGCTTGACTTTAAAAGAATTCTAACCAAGCGGTTAGAAGAGGCAGTGCTTATTTGGAACTCATTACATACTTGTCACGTATAACTTTCTTACTCAATGTTAAGCTCTATTTCCACTCAATAGCATTTTATTTTATATTTATTTTTTTAGGTTAATTTTATATCTAAGGGAAGCAACTTACCTTGGAAGATGTCTGTTAAAAGGGTTCTATTTCCATTGTAAACATGCAAAATAGCACCTTTTCAAACAAAATCATAATAAGCCGACTACATTACAGAGAATTAATTGCTTTAAGATTAAATGAAGTGTAATTTATGGTGGTCTTGAAGATAAATAATCAGTATTTAGTAGAAAAACAGTTGAATGGTCATTGAAATAGTACCCTTTGAACCTCTCCACTCTTTACTTTGTTGATTTTGATTTTTTTTTTAAATTAATTAAATGCAATTAATCTATCAAACCAATATGTCTTAACAAACCTGCTCTTACTAGCAAGTATTAGTATATGGATATACGTGTGCGTGTGCGTGTGTTGTGCAATCTATATATGTATCAACAGTCATTAATTCGAAGAATGTAAATTTTAATTTCAATTGAAGTCGCACCACCCTAGGTGTACGAGGTAGTCATCCAGTAACAAATCCCAACCGGTGTCAGTCGAAGACATTACCTAAAGCCGGACACAAACTTATTTCCGTTTGGATTCCTTAAATACAAAAAAAAAAAAAAAAGTTTTGGGCAAAACACTTTATGTGGTGAAATCCAAATGTTTGTGTAATTTTGGTGTGTTTAGTGTTTGATCCAAAGGATATCCTATAAATAAAAATTGCAAAGTGTTTATTGAATTTAAATTGGAAACGAACTTGTTAACGAAAAGAGAAAAGTGGTAGCAATGGAGAATAATAATACGCGAGAAGTGTCTAACCAAGGATATGGTCAAAGCAGTAAGGACGTACTTAAATTTGCAAACCTATTTAGACAACATTTAGATCTTGGAAGTAGTGACAGACTAATGACCTGTAAATAGACTTCGCCTAATATATCAAAGCTTTCTACCTTCTCCGGAACCCGATTCGTTCCTCTACACTATCAGACATTCTTTCAAGACCTGTGTCTTAGCTTGAAACATCGATTTAAGCATTCGCGGATGTCGAAACAGAAGTTCGATCTTCCTTGTCGTCTCGAACCTAAGTGGACCTCCATTATCCATTCGCTTGGGTCGATGTGGTTTAGCTTTTCAGATGGCACCCATATTTTGATTAGGATATCATGTTTTTAAAAAGTACTAAGAACTATCCTAGCATATAGAACCAGTGATCCTCACTTTTGGTGCATTTCTTTTCAGAGGACCACTTCAAACTAACTAACTGACAAACTATATCAAGCTGGCAAGCCATTGGATTCGACTTCTTTGTTACTCTTTAGCTTCTATCAACCTGGAAATAAGGATTTGTTCATAGATTGGATTTTTATAATCTTCTTTCGGGAAAGGTTAACCTACGACGACACGCAACTCCCCGATGTGTTTGCAAATGCAGGCTATTAATTTAGGAAGTCTGCGGTGAATTAATAGGATTTTGGAATGCATCACATTTTTCTCATACCATTGGTGAATTACTATGAGCCTTAGGACCGCGTTAGTGTCTTCCTGCATACCTTAAATGTCTATTGGTAGTAAGTGAAGTATGGTTTGAGGTACAGCTTGCAGCTGGACAAACCACACTATTGACTTTCTCGAGAACATTTATGTCGGTTTCTTGGTCTAGAACTGGCCACCAAACCATTATGCCATAGGTAAGGATCGGTCTAAGAACTACAGTGTACAATCAGGGAATGATTTTTGGCATCTACTGTTGTTTTGCTCTAGGCTACCAGGTATTTCCTGACGTGTTCATCAATATTTTCTATGCACAGAAGCTTCCTGTCTAGAATGAACTCTAGATGTGTGACATTGTCTGAAAAGTGAGTCTGTTCCGGTCTAGCTCCTCTACAAGTTTTTGGCTTCTTCCCAAAATATTTGCGAAAAGAATATCTTGGAGCAGCATTTGCCCGCTTAAAGTCAGGATTCATATAATTTGGCGCAAGACGGATCATATGTTGATTCCTTTTAAACAGGACGACATCCGTTTTCTTTTTTCTTTTTCAGCAGTTCAAATGTCAAAATCCCTAAACACAAAATCCTGCAATTCCCATATTGGGAATCTTTATAGCACCGCTTGGCTACTTTCATATCCAAAGTCGGTGAGGAGCAACAGGTTTTTGTTATACAATTCAAAGTTATGGCCTTATGTCACTTTCGCCAAGCGAGGAACATAGCAGACAAACGGAGCGGTAATCGCAGGACAATACGTGCATTTGGGGATTTTGTGCTTGGGGCTAATCAATTTGAGGATTTTTCAAAAAGTGGGTATTTTAGGCTGGGGTTTTATGAAGGTTTATCCCTTCCATTCGAACTGCTTAAAGCCGTGACGTTTTGTTCTTGACATTTATTTGAAAACCACGTTACTCAAGATCTCATATAATAGCTGATTGTATAAGGTCAGCACTTAGTTGCAAGGGAATTGCTAACTTATTGGTTCGTTTTACAAAAAAGTAGATTAGTTTACTATTTAACTATTTATATTTCAAAAGATTGTGAATGCAATTAATTAATTATAACAGTGTACCTAGTATGAATGAACTACTGTGCACTGAATTTTAAATTCAAATTAATCAAACTGACATCGGCAATAAGTTGATAATGAAATCCATTATTCCAAAAAAAAAAACAAAAGTAACCTGAATAATTATTCTAATCGTACAAATAATACTAGTCTAATATTAACATATTGTTCAGACATTGACCATAACCTCTTGAGCCTTAACGGTCAACGTACTAGAGTGCGATGTGCGATACCATTACATAACCTTAATTTTAATTGGTGAAGGTACTTGAAATTCAAATTAAATTATTTTTGAAAATTATTCGGAACAAAACAAGTTCCGAAATTTATAACGTAGGTGACAGAAGGGTTTTTTTTTGAACAGACTTACATGACTTTGCCAAGAGAAATGTCAAATAGTTTTGTACCTACCTTGGGTACCTTTATAAACATGCATCTATCAGCGCTTGTTATTCCACTTTGGATTTTACCCGTTGTCAACTTTGTCCTGCTTTTATATTCCTAGCCTTAAGTCCAACTGTTTGAGATTTCAACATCTGTCAAATAAGAAGTGACAGAATCAAATCGGACGCCCTGTATTTTGAACAACAAAAAGGCACATCTTTCGACGCAGGGACATAAATCCATAATGGACTTCAGTGGGACGTATGGCCATAATTCGATTTTGGCTTATGTCTCATTGAAGTCCTAGGGACCTATAATCCTGCGACACATCTTTAATTTTCCTAAAAAAATATAGGTTAAGGTTAGTGGGAACAACCTTCAAAGCTCAAGAAAGCTAGAGAAAGGTTATCTTTCCATTGGCATTACTTTCAATAGAGTCTTAACTACTTACTTACATACTTACTTACTAACTTAGGTGATGTTGCAGTTCGGAGTGAACCAGGGCCTCAACCAACAAGACTATTCAGTCAGTACGATCCTTAGTTAGCTGTTTTAGGTCAGCCTCCACTGTTCGGAGTGAACCAGCGCCTCAACCAACAAGACTCTTCAGTCAGAACGATCCTTAGCTAGCTGTTCAAGTTGTTTTGGATCACCCTCCACTTGCGCAGGCTATCGAAAATTAAGTCGTAATCTTCTGTTTAGTCCCTCAGGGGTGGGGTCGAGAAACTCTTCAGGCTAAAGCATTGGTGCTTATCCGCTTTACATGAGCTAGCCACTTAAATTGCTGTACCCATCATACAGGTTGATGTCGCTGTCCAGCTCGTGGAGTTCGTGATGTGTCAGCACAGATAGGACTAGAAATTGAACGTGAAGCTTTTTGCTCGAAGATTCTAAGTGCACTTTTATCCTTTTTGGACAAAGTCCATGCCTCTAGGTTCTTCTGGATTTTTTTTCTTCTTCTGTCGAGGGGTTGGAACACCAAGCTGGATCACTTAGATACAAAAACAGATTCATCGTTTGGCCAAGCGGAAAAGATTGAGGACTAAAGGGAGTTGAGCGTTTTTTTTTTTTTTTTTTGTGTTGCATTGTAATACTAGCAAGTACAACCCTTTCATCGTTTTTCTAAAAAAGTCGAGTAAGAGCTTCAGTGATAAGGAGCCCCAAAAATCTGCCACCTGATACGAGCAAAGGCAGGACAATCACATAGGAAGTGTTCCGCAGTGTTGTCATAAATTGTGGATGTTTGGCAAAGGCGTACAGTGTCCTGTTTTCTACTGAGAGACAGCAAGAATGCCGCAGACTTCTTACAGACAGTAAGCACTTTTACTGTGTTCATTCGAGGCTTTTGTAGTTTTCAACATTGTTGCCTTGTTTTGTCCTGACTCCTTGTTGTGGACAGTTCATCAAAACTGTCAAACAATTTTTAAAAAACTCTTTAAATTTGAAGCCTCTTAAGCCTCTCTTTTCGTTTTTAGCTTCTTTGCGAATTCCAGATGTCCATGATCCTGTTTTCCTCGACATCTATAACCAATCGATTGAGAATCCTGAAGAATTCTATGCTGACTTAGCTGAATCTTTAGATTGGGACCGAAAATGGGACAAAGTTCTAGATAATAGCAATCCACCGTTTACTAAATGGTACGTTGGTGGTTACTTGAACGCATGCTATAACGCTGTTGATCGTCATTTGGCTGATGGCCGAGGAAACCAAGTGGCATTGATTCATGACAGTCCATTGACGAATACTATTAGGCAAGTGACCTATCAGGAGTTGTACGATGAGGTAAGACTGACATTTGAATGAGGACGCCATTTCTAATGACTTTCTGTTTCTACTTAGATCACTTTGCTGGCTGGAGGAATGCATAAGTTGGGAGTGAATAAGGGCGATAGAGTTGTCATCTACATGCCATTGATTCCGGAGGCTATAATAGCTATGTTAGCTACTGCTCGCCTTGGTGCTGTTCATTCAGTTGTCTTTGGTGGTGAGTTGCACTATGAGCATTGGTTTTATCAAGAGTAATATGACTGTCAAAACATGTTCAGGCTTCGCTGCTAGTGAACTGTGTTCCCGTATTGAACACGCTGAGCCTAAACTAATAATCACGTCCAATTGTGGTGTGGAACCGGGAAAAGTCATTCCCTACTTGGAAATCCTACACAACGCGGTGGAATTATCCACATGGAAACCGTTGTGCAATATTGTCTTTCAGCGAGACAACGTTATGTTCACTCCAATTGACAACAAAACTGACATCTCTTGGGTTGCAGTGCAAGGCTTAGCCGATCCAATAGACTGTGTTCCGGTTGAGGCAAATGATCCGCTGTATATCCTGTACACCTCTGGTACAACAGACAAACCCAAGGGTGTGCAACGTCCCATTGGTGGACATTTAGTGACATTGGCGTACACCATGAAAATGCTCTATGACCTTAAGCCTGGAGATGTCTGCTGGTCAGCATCAGATCTCGGCTGGGTAGTTGGACACTCGTACATTTGTTACGGACCCCTGTTATGCGGCGTGAAAAGTGTGATGTATGAAGGTAAACCAGACCGTACACCAGATCCTGGTCAGTACTTCCGTTTAATCGATCAGCATAAGGTCAACACTTTATTATCGGTCCCGACGGCATTTCGTGTTATTCGCCGCGCTGATCCTGAAAACAAATATGGCCGCAAATACAGTTTGAAGTCATTGCGAGCGATATTTAGCGCCGGCGAACATTGTGATATTGAGACAAAGAATTGGATGGAACGGATCTTTAAGGTTCCAATTCTGAACAATTGGTGGCAAACGGAAACTGGTTCGGCTATAACTACAACATGCTTAGGCTTTGGACATAATCTCAATCCACCAAGGTATACGACTGGACTTCCTTTTGTTGGATATGACAGTGAGTTTGGATTATTTTTTTAAATTTTGATTGGAAAACGTTTCGTTGACTTATTTTGTTTTAATTTCAGTTCGTGTCTTGCAACCAGATGGCACTGAATGTGAGCCACTTAAGCTGGGAAGAATTGTTTTAAAATTGCCACTGCCACCAGGAAATATGTCCACGCTTTATAAAAATGATGAGCTCTTCAAAAAGCTATACTTCCAGAAGTTTCCGGTAAGAATGATGTGAGGGCTTAGACTTTAAATTGTCCCTCTATATAGGGATATTAACTTTTGGAGGCTTTTCAGTTCAGTAGTATTCAGATCCTCCTCCAAACCAAGAGTCCAGACTCGAGTGTTATAGTCAACTTACCAGAGCATACTCGTAGTTAACCATTTACCTAGCAATGTGTCACCGAGTTTCCCCCTCAGTAGCCCTATCCACACTGTTTTCAACTTCAGGGCTTTAGAATGTGCACGACAATGGTTATCTATACTGCCTCTATGGCTTCTCTAATCGTTTCCAACTTGAGGAAAAGGATTTTGCATATGATGCCAGTTTCTTTGTCGAGTACCGTCTTGGAACCATCGATGTAGAAAGCTAGCTCTCCCTTGAAAATTAAGTTGTCTTGAGTTCTGACGAGACTTAGAATATACTCCGATGCTGCTGTTGATGGAGATCTCTTGGCTTCTCCAGTAGCCAATGCATTCTGTCCTGAGGTGTTTCTCTATTGTCTTCTTCAACTAAGACTAAGTACATTCTCTAGTGCTGCTTTTGATGTAATCTCTGGAGTCAATGCATTCTGTCCTAACGTGACTTCTAGTAAGACTAGATTGTATTAGATTATTTCTTGACGTAGGACTTAGTGCCTTATCACTGTTGTGATGTCCTCTTCTTTAAGAGGCGATGAATCCGGTGATATCTTGCGGTTAGCTGGTGTCTAGTAAGACTAAGTGCATTCTCCAGTGCTGCTCTTGATGTAGATCTCTCGACTCCATCGATAGCCAATGCAAACTGTTCTGAGGTTTTTCTTTATTGACTTCTGGTAAGACTCAAGTGCTGTTGTGAATGTGGGGTGTCCTGAGGTGTTTCCTTATGGCTTCCTGGTTCAATTTCATCCTTTATAAGTTATGCGTGAACCAGATGTAAAGGCTGGGATTAAGTTAAGCCCTGGAGATTCCATCAGTATCAAAGCACAGGGTGCCGATTTCATGTGCTATGGCGAATCAGTCGGTAATGCCTTGATGGAGTGGAACTACTCTTCCTGGACTTGAAATTGAAAGTCTTAAGCACGTTTTCCCAGCTTTTAAACAACAACTTTCCCATCTTCTCCACTCCTTGAACAATGTCCTAAAAATTAGCGCCTTAAGCTTTGAAATCATTTCGTTTTAGGGCTTCTACGACACCATGGACGCTGGTTACATCGATGAAAATGGCTTTGTTTATGTGACCGCTCGTGATGATGACGTTATAAATGTAGCTGGCCATAGAATCTCTACGTCAAGTTTAGAAGATGCAGCTTTACGTCACCCAGATGTAGCTGATGCTGCTGTTTTTGGTGTACCAGAGGCTACCAAAGGACAAGTACCTCTGTGCCTATATATTCCAAAAGATGGTAAGTAGACAATGAAAATTTGCTTCCGACGTTTATGAAGTAAAATACATTCTTCCGGTTAAGGTACCTCAAAGTCACGAGCAAAAATCTGCGGAGAGATCATCAAAATTATTCGCGATGTTATCGGACCGATTGCATCATTTCGACTTGTTGCACCGGTGAATGCATTGCCCAGGACACGTTCTGGTATATTTTAGGATTCCACATAAGTAAGCTTTGGAAGAATAAATTAAAAATATTTTTTTTTAAGGCAAAACAATGCGAAGATCAATGGCTGACTTTGCTAAAAATCAATTGGTTGTGTTGCCAGCCACCATTGAAGATGCATCAGTTTTTATAGACATTCGTCGTGCTTTGCAAGAGTTGGGCTATGCAATGAATACCCCAGAACCAGTTGTGGCCCTTAATTAGAAGATTTTTGGAGTTTGTTTTATATAAATATTTGTTTTTTTAATTTGTTAGAAAATTATTAAGTTAATTAACGTGTGAAACAAGATTTTTTTCCATCAAGAGTTGGACATGTTTTTTTTTATTCTTAGTGATTTGCGACATTTTGTTCCTGGTCTAGGTAAGATAAGAGTCGTCAATGTTATGATGGGTGACACCACAATTCAAAGATCCTTTCACCTTTCTTCTGGAACACAGCTTTAAGCAATCAGCTTGTGTACTTGGAAAGAAATGACTACACTATGATGGTATACGCGGATGAATTTGCGATTGCTGTCTCAGGAATGCACCCTCAAGCTCTTAACGAACTGAAGAAAAATGCCCTCTCTGTTCTAACTAGATGGACAGATAAATCTGAGCTCAAAGGAAACAGGAGATATAAACTCCCTGCAACCAACCCTCTAAAAATCGATAGTACAAGACTAACTCTGTCCAATGAGGCCAAATTCCTTGGTGTGATTTTTGAAAGGAAGTTATGCTGTAGCTGTAGAAATGAGAAGGAGGAGGAAACTATAACTCACCTCCTCTGTCACTGTCCAGCGTTATTTCACAGCAGAAGAAGACTTCTAGGTCAGTATCACCCACATACGTAAACTGCTGTCCTTTATTAAAAAATCTAAATGGTTCTACGGTTAGAATTCTCTATTATAAGGAACGCTCAGTCAGTCTTGGTAAATACTTGTCTATATTCCAAGCCGAAGTCTTTGCCATCAATCAGTGTGTGAGACTTAATCAATCTCAGATAGTCAAGCGGCCCTAAAGGCGACTGACTCACTTATAATCAAATCTAAATTAGTTCTAGAAATCCACAATGTGATCTCGGAGCTAACTAGGAACAACATGGTCATCGTTCATTGGATTCCTGCCGACTCATTGGCAAAAAGAGGCGCGTCAATAATATTCATTGGACCCGAACCCTTCTGTGGGGTAAGCAAATCACTTGCAAAAGATCTAAGCATGCAAGAATCCAGAGAAGCCTGGTTTAACAGACCAAAATAAGCATTTTTAAAGCCGCTATTCTCGAAAATCTAGTTTTATTGTGAATCTCGATAGGAACAACCCTAGAATTCTCAGCGGACACTACCACCTGAACAAACAACTACATCGTATGAACCTTGCAACAGATTCTGTCTGTCTTGCGGAATGAAGAGACCACTCTACACATCCTAACGAAATGCCCGGTCCTCTTTCAACTCAGAAAATGAATTCTCAGCGACGAAATTGTCCCAATGGAACACCTTGCTGCCATACAGAAAAGTTCCTTGACTTCCTGACATCTTCTGAAGTGAAACAACTCATCTAGAACATATAAGAGAAGGCACAATAGGATTCTGTAAACAACACTTTTGAAAGGACATAATTTAGTCAGTCCTCCTCCCTTGCGGACATTTCTTTAAAGTGACAAGTGATCTGCTCGACAAAATCAACCTGTAACCTATAAAAATTCTAGAAAAAATCGAAAACCACGGCAATGGAAGGAAGGATATTTCATTGACAAGCTCTGGCTATCGTATTAGAACTAAGGGAAGATCCAAAAAACGACAGATTCCATCAGCTTTTTAGGATGAACTCATGTGATACCTAATCGTTCATCGAACTTTTGTCCAAATGTCTCCAACAAACTCTTGGCGTTGTCAACTGCTTTTGTGTTCATATTTCCATCGAAAAAATTCATTTAAATTTGATGTCATGTCAAACTGTTTGCCACATCAACTGCGACAGGCCTTATAAACAAATTTGCATACAATCAAGTTGAAAAACTATTGATGAATAAGTAACGAGTTTGTAGGCCACCGACTGCCATGCATGACTGTATACCACACGCCAGACGTCCGCGTCACTTTGCTGCATATAATTTGTGTTTAGGCTGCGCGTTGTTATATGTCATCGAATTTAATAACCAATAAATTGAGTTTCAGCCATCGCAGGACATTATAGCGCAATCATCCCTAAACAGTAGTAAAACAGTTTGAAAGGAAAACATAAAGCAGAATCTAATTAAAAGTATAATTTTAATGTTTTGACATTGAACATTGTAGTTATGACAGTAATGCTATCATCAACTTAGCTGTCATCATCCCTTGTGTCAGGATATCTAAGTACTCTTAGCTGTGAGCTTTCATCTCTGACTTCAATTGCTAATGTAGTTTTCCAAATTTGATTTGAGATAATTTGATTTACTGAATGTGGACAAGGAAAGGACATCTTTGCATGACATTTGTACTCCTACGTTAATTAGCGGTATTCATGTTATACTTTTTTTTTTTTAAAAAACCTCTAGATTAAATTGAGTTTTCTTAAAGTGCGATATGCCTTGTGATTTGCTCCATTTTTCAATTACTCCCCCTTGTTCTTTCAATGCAAATACTTCGGTCAAATTTAAACGTTATTCACACCGTTAGATACGATTAAAATATTCACCTCACGTATAATGAACATTTGATTGTGTTTTCACACTTAATCCGAGTTATAAAATTTAAATCTTCCTCCTACTGGCATTGTCGAGATGTCGATGACGATGAAGATGTCAAACGTCTAATGGGGATATTTTTCAAATTAGCGGTATCTCACAAAATGATGGATGTTAAGGGGGAGTCACAAGCAAAATGTTAACAGGTATTGACGTTTGAATAATTTGGTGGGCTGACATTTTTTTTTGGTTATAAATCGTATTGAAGGAAACAGTCCCAGCCCTGTTCTATGGCGCAGAGGCATAGACTTTGTCGAAAATGGATGAGGTTTCTCTTTGACTTAGCCAGAAGAAAGAATGTCCAATGCTTCGGCCAGGCAAATCTTCGAATCTTCTACTCATGGGCGACGACGCAGTAGAGAAAAATCGCGACTCTGGTAACCCACGCAACTGGAATAGGACCTCAAACAACTTAGCATGCGAAACTGGAGGCAGCCAGCGAAAGATCGAGCTATTTGGAGACGCTTATTAGTTAAAGTTTAAGTACATCGCGAGTTCTAACGCCTTCTTAAGTAATCGTATTGAAGGAAACAGTTTTTGTAACGTAGACAAACATACTCGGACACATAATCCAAGCGATTAATCAATTCTTCTAGTTGTTTTTATGTTCATTCACTTGATGTAGGCCACAGGACGTCAACAGACCCCATATGGTCGAAAGTTCTGTAACACGAATCAGTTCTTCCCAACTTAATTCGAAAATGTTAATTTTCTTCTCAACAGGTAGGCTCCAGTTTGTCTAGTTGGATTCTATCTTTTTTCGGATTAGATAAGTGAATTCCAATGCCTGGTGTATTTTGCAATAAAGCAGTCCATTGTCACTTCTGTTGTTGAGTTGTGATTTAGGTCCTGCTCTGTTCGCTTAAGATACGATTCGGCTAGAAACTCCTTCAGAGACGGCTAAAGTTTAAGAGTGATACTAATGTAAACCTTCCAACAACATGGCAGTAATGATTCAAAATCTGAAGGAGTAATGCTGAATACTGAATAGCTTCAGTTTCGACGTTGCTCCTCTAAATTAAGACAACCCACTGAACGTACTCCTTTTTCTGGTTCTGTTATTTCCATCGAGCTTAGGTTAAGTCCAGGTTGTGTTTACTTGAGCTGAGTAGTTTGATAGAATAAGGCAATTTCACTTTATAGTGTTTGTCTTCAATCCCACTTTTCTTGTTCCTGAGAAAAGATGTCTATTGTAGCCGAAGCCTGCCATCCATATGGCTGCATGCAGGCAAGGCTCCCTGGAAACATACAATATTAATCGTGATCATGTCCAAGCACAAACAAATAATTCACACCGATGTTTATGGCAACATCTTGACCATTGCAATGATGTGAGGTTTATTAGGTCTCTCTGCAATCCCAGGAGATTAAAGGCGTTAATTTGAGACCACCAAAAGAGAACACATCTCCAAACTAACGAATGTAATCACAGTTACAGGGATGAATAGAATGAAGTTGATCTTTAACTTCGTCTGTGGTTGGATGCTTTATAACAAGGATAGATACTGACTTCCGTCACGTTCTTATGAGGTTATGTTTCCGTTTTCCTCTCTCCTTATCCTTTGCAGCACTGACTCGATAAAGGAGCCTATTTGGTTCCATCTATCGTTACGAGAGATCATCATTCCCATGACAGTTTCGGGAATGATGTTGCCTGTCTCTAATTCTAGACTAGTTCTTTCTGCTGCACCTCTGCTACAAGTGAAGAAAGTGTGGCCATCTACTGGAGAGTTGCTGTATCGGCAAATCGGGCTGCCTACTTTCCTATCTTATGGAGGTACACATTGAAGTTTTCATGTCCATTTAGAATCTGGGTGAGGTAGTAGATTACTTCGCCATGTTTTTTCTGTCTATCTAGCAACGTTTCTAATCAGTCTCACTGTCATCCTTCCTCCAGTTTCAAAACTTCATTGCCTTTCCAACTGTTGCTTGGTGAGCTCTTTCGCCTCTGTCGTTGCAATTTCCACTCAGCTTGCTCTCTGCCGCTGCGAGATCAATAGGAGTCGCTCCTGCGACTACGAGGAGGATAGTTCCGACATCGTACGGTAAGAGCTCAGAGGTTCTATATTGTTGTCATCTGTTTCCTGTATTTCTGTTGCTTCAGTGCATCGGCCCGAAATTGCATGCATGATCGACATAAGAAGGCTTCGCTTGCTTGCATAAGAGCCATCTGCCTTTGCCATGAGTTTGCTGAGTAATGTAGTGACCTTAGCAACGCGCTCTGAAGAAGACTTTATCTGCTGCCAAAAGTCGAGTTTGGAGTCAATAGTTATTCCCAGGTACTTCACAGAATTTTTTCTGAGCTGCTGAGCCTACTTGAAACTCCACAGCCGCCGGGATCTCTCTCCTTGTCATTATTAGGACTATCTCCGTCTTCTTTGCCGCCAGACTAAGGTCATGGTCTGCTATCCAGGCACCGCCGCGTCTCATTTCTTGGTTTAGCCTTCTCTGTATATCTTCGGTGTCTCTTGCTGTAAATACCGCACTGATGTCATTTGCGTCGAAAGGTGTTTTCGAGCATCTCCATTGAAAAGATTAGATCCAAAGATTGAGTCCTGCGCTGTTCCTGCAGTGATTGCCTTTCTTTGGGAACCGTCCTCGATGTCTATAGCAGAAATCATCTATGTCCAAGCTCTGGTTACTCAAGTCAAATGAACCTTATGGTTGAAACAGAGTGTACATTTGTATGTTCCATTTAGAGTAAGTGAACCTATGGAGTTTGGAGTTGAATTGTGTATTTTAGGTGAACCTAAGCTAAGTGAAGCTGAATGACAATCGATCCTTATTCTCGAAGTCCATATGGACACCAGATGTCTGACTCTACGTAAAGCTGATCGGTAAAGTTAAACTAAAACCATTCTTGGACGTTCAACATGCCCTTAACCTCTTCAAATTGAACCATATAGTGTCCGTCCAAAGATTTATGTTCATGCAACATGTTCCGTTTCATTTTTCAACACAATGACTATGTTTTATTATAACTTCTAAGCTCAAACATAAACAGGTACTTTCTATCCCATCACAGAAACCATGCAATCAAGGCTTAAGGTAATAGTTTCTAAACTTAAACACTCTCATCCTTACCTTAAGGTTTCATCCACAAGATAATCCCGTTCAACCATATGGTCATAAGACTTCTTTATCGCCCCCAGTAGTAACTCAACAATTCCTACTCCTACGATAATCTAAAGAAATCTCCTTTAACGTCAAAATGTTAAAAAAAAAAAAAAAATTAAAAAAAAAAAATTTCATATATTTACGCATAGTAAGTGAAAATTTAACATTTCGTCTCCCCCCGCCATGCTATCCTCGCATCACAAAAGCATGCGTTAAATATTCCATCAGGATTTGTATTCGTTTCAACCAATCACATGTCTGCACAAACCATGGTCGAGAAGCTTTCATCCGATATAAAAGCGAGTCCTTTCCACAAGTAAAGCACACAAAACGTTCACAGCTCATCGAGTGCAATTGTATCTTGTAAAACGTAATAAAGTTTTTAAATAGTTTAAATACAGTGAACTATACTTTACAACTATCCTAAGGTGAGTATAAAAATTATTAAGATGAAACAGTGTAGTGGTTCTCTTTAAGGGTGTTTAAGTGTTCCCAAAAAAAAAAATAGAAGTCGCATTCCACAGGTGGTTTGCAAATTTTAGTGAAAACAATTAGCAATTTCCTATTGCAGTCAAAAAAGATAAAGATAAATCCTTGCGGCCAAAAATATTGAGCTAAGTGATCATTTTTAACATTTTTAAACAATTAAATGTACCTCCATTCGGATGTTTTGTATGTTTGTTACTTTATAACACAAAAAGTTTGTGAATGTTTTCTATAAAATTCCTTATTTTAGCACTAGAGCTATCTTAAGTAAAATATAGACAGACCACTTGTTGTTCAGATTCTGCAAGCTTGAAACAAAATAAGGGACAAAAGAATGCCAATTCTGATGTGTCTTATCCTACAGAAGATTTTATGAACATTTTTCGGTTATCTGAACTTTTTTTTAAAGAGATTTTCATGGCCGGCCTCTTTTGGTGCTCTTTTCGCCTGTCTAGAGCCAAAGATTGTTTATGGTCCAAAAAAATGCGACCCACACCACTTGACCAAGATCTTCTTACGTCAATGAACGCTTGAAGTGATAACATAAACTTAAGATGACGTTCCACTTTAGAGTGAGTTAGCAAGTTTAGTGACAAGTTCAATGCACAGTGGTTCAAAAGTCCTGGAATTTGCTCTGTGGGATATTGATTGCCTTTATGTCTTTTGTCGATGGCACTATATAACTCGGACACAGGCCACAGAAAATGAGTACTCTCTTTGAACTCTTATATCTTCTGCAAGATCTATCATAAAGTGGACAACCTAATGCCCATTTTCTTCCTCGCAAAAGGGGAACTCCATTACGATATGTCTAGAGATGCCACCACTGTCTAGATATAGCTTACACATAGAGTCTAGCCAGAGATTCAGTATCTGGAGATGCTTCTTTACGAGGAAAGACAACTCCAAATATGTTTCTATTTAAGTTTACAAGAGGCTTACATTTTGTGAGAGAGACAGAGAGGACAAGTGATCCACCAATTTTTTTTTTTGATTTTGTTAGAGACAGTTCCCTTACTAGGGACTCCACAGAATCAGATAAAGGATGCTGTCTTTGGTGAATCTTTGTGAGTAAGCGCTTGCCATAGTTGACCAAGAGTCTTGCTTTGGTTCTTTCGCCGAGTATTCAATCACTCCACCTTGGAACGTCTTCCACCTTCAATTGCTCCGATTTCCCCGAAATTTGGATAACCTTGTGTTAACTTAAACTTAACCTTCTCACAAAACTCCGACACAAACTTTTCAATATTGTTTTCCACTCCACAAACGAACCTAATTCTCACAGTGTTGTGGCATAATTATGCTTTTTCCAAACACCCCCACAGTCGTACCGTATCCACAAGTACCTGTTGTCCAAAATCTCCGATTCAATAAATATTCACTGGCACATCGACCAGAATCCTTTCTCTAATTACAACATCACGAGTGTGTGGTAAATTTGGACATGCTTTTGCGACCCCCTTTCAACACACAAACACACAGGAATTTTGGCATCATCTGTCAACGTTTACAGAACATTTTGAGCCTATTTGCGTGGGTTATTTGGTCTCTTTATCTCTCACCTGTAACTATCCATCTCGATATGTCCGTACATTTGCAGAGTTCCGTTGGTTGGCGTTGTAACGAAAATTAAAATTGATGTCCTGAGTAAATTTACATTCGCTGCAATCATCTATCATTAAGGAGGTAATCTCCACCCTCATCCTATCACAGGACATGTGTAACAGACTTCAACATCTTTTGTCTGTCGTTCATATTCTCTCTCGCTCTCTCTGTCTCCTGGTATGTGGAAACAATCAAGGCAATGCAAAGAAATCGTACACTCTGAAGTCATGACCAGGTACAAGGAAGTTGTCCTTGACGTTCGTCTAAGAAAAGATTCATGGATCCTGTGTGTGTTTGTGAAGGAAGCTTGCACTATTGGTAATGGATAAAAATTGCCATCGAAAGAGGAATGGAATGGAAGCAGAGTTTTAAATGCCACCTCCTGCCATAGGTGTGTGCTAAAACATACTGAACAGTGTTTACTCCTGCATTATCCTTCACATTACTGAATATGCAATTTACGGGGTAAATTTGCGTTTCATCCTTTATGTCTGTTCGGGGGGAAGGAGTTGGTTTTAATCAAATTTTTTTTTTTTTCCTTTTCTCCATGTCGGTGGGTGTTTATGACTCCATAAGCTCGTTGACTTGTCAACGATATCGTTAAGTAGGACTTATACTTATACGAGTACTTTCAACGGCACTAACAGTGACATGATGCTGCTGGCGATAACGGTAGAGAATAAGAAGTTATAAATCCGGGTTTACATCATAATTGCTTTCTCTACGAAGGATAAAGGATCAGATTTATCTATTCTAGGACAAAGGGCTTACATCGAACGGTAGAATAAAGAATATCATTTTTTGTGGTTAATGGAGAAACTTGTTCGCTGTGATATTTAATACTCTAGCGCATTGATGTGAGATTTCTCAAAGGATTTGAAAGTTCAAAAATAATAGAGAAGAACGGGGTGGAAGTTCTAAACGCATGGGAAAATACTTTTACTTCAAATCAATTTGCTTGTTTGTTTGTGCGTTGTAAAGGATTTCCCTCTAGTTAATGGGTGACGAAGTGGGTGATGCACTATTGGGAAATCTGTTGAATTCTCATGAACTCTTTCTTACAGTGCGGACTTTAGTCAATTGGGGGGGGGGGGGGTGCTTGATGAATGATGTTCTTTCTCAGTTTGTAGTTTTCACAGAATGATGGACAGAACTGATTAACAAATTTTCATTTGAAGGACACTCCCAAGAAAATACATAGACATCTACATAGATAGTTAAGCAGCCATCAAAGCCATCACATCCACAATAATCAGTTCCCAAATTGTGAAACCCTGCCACGATGAGCTCAAGGTCCTTAGTGCTAACTATTCCAGAATATGGGATTAAGAAGGCAGATGAGCTTGCTGGATAATAATCCTTGTTCCATTATTTCAGGGGAACACAATGGATCGTTTGAGATCCGAGCGATTTCAGCCACTCGTTCAACCTTCATTTGAATCCATTGCCCTTAACTTTCATGTTTTCTTCTTTATTTTCCCACTAGATGTCATCACATATTGCTGCCACTCTCATCATTGCTTCAGTTTTCTTGGCCATCTTTGGAATTGGACAAACTGCTACTGTTGCAGTTGCTCCCCTCTGTGAACCTGGTATTCTTGAAGAAATGCCACCACACATCAAGAAAGTTTGCATTGCATTGGAAAACTCTGATCAATTGTCGAGTGCGTTGAGGGCTTACATTAAGAACGAGGCTGCTGGTAAGTTAAAACATTTTTTCAAAATCTTGATCCTTTTTATAATTTTTTTGTTGTTGTTTTAAGCTCTGATGTCAAAATCTGATGAACTTATCCCAATGAACTATGGCAAACGAACAGATGTCGATCATGTCTTTTTGCGATTCGGCAAGAGGCGTTAAGCTTACAAATTAATTTAAATAATTCCCATCACCATCGCAAAGTGTATTTCCTCTAGGCCAGACAAAATGATTCCAACATTAATAAAATAAAAAACAAAAAAAACAAAAGACATTTTTCTTCCAAGTGGTAATCGGAAAATTGTTTAGAAAAATGCAGCACACACACATTTAAATTGATCTCTTTCTTTTTTTTTTTTTATTATAATGTTTTTCGTTGGACTATATATTGTTTGTAATGTAAACTTTGTAATATATTGAATGAAATCATTAAAAAAAACAAAAAAACAAAAAAAAAAATCCTCTAAGTTGGTTGCAGTAAATTTTATTGTTTTACTTAAACGTTGCTTCAACTTTGTTTAAGTTGATGTTTCCACCCTGGAATCCATCCATCCATCCATCTTTCATTGGAGATCGGTTTTAAACAACAAAAAAAAGTCGAAGTGTTGTGCAATCCAACTCAGATCAGTTTTGTCCTCATCCTTAACTCAGTTATCATCTTGTAGAGCTTCAAATGCTCTCATATCGTTTAGCTTAAAGTGTCTTTTTAGGGGTTCAATTGTTGTTCGATTGGTTTACAATGCTTACACGATCATAAAAGCCACATTTAGCACGAATATGCAATAACAGCTCTAACTTACTTATTTACACTTACTTAGGTGACGTTACAGTTCGGGGTGAATCTTGGCCTCAACCAACAAGCTTCTCCAGTTAGCCCGGTCCATAGCTAACCGCCTTCAGTTACGTATTCCAAGTTATAACAGCTCTTACATGATTGTTTGTCCGATCTTCAAGAAACTATACTCTTTTTTAAACTGCGTCAACTACTGATGTATGAATCTTCTCAACATCCGCCGCATTGTGTGAGTGCCTAAAACACTTTGTCAATAACCTGATAGGTCCATATCAGTGCGACTTTAGGCCAAAAAAGTCCAGCAACGACCAAATTTTCACACGACGGTACATCTTGGAAAACCCAAGAAATTCGAAATCGATACCCACCACCTCCTTATCAACTTCAAGGCAGCGTATGAGAGCATTTATCGAGATAAACTTTGCAGTGCAATGTCTAACTTTAGCATCCCTGCCAAACTTGTTCGGTTGCTGAGGATGACAATGGAGTATGCTGTTCTATCAAGTTCGATAAAAGCCTTTGATGTCAAAAAAGGGATTTAGACAAGGCGAAGCGGTATCATTCGATTTTTTTTGCATCGTTTTTGAACGAATTGTACAAAACCCACCCGCCAACACCTAGGGCACAATTGTTCAAAAGTCCGTGTAATGTCTCGCATATCCAAACGATATTTTCATTATCGGAAGAATGGAGGGTAAGGGCAATAGCGCGTTCGCGAGTATTGAGACGGAATCAGCCAAGATGGGTTAAACAGTCAATGGGGACAGAATAGAGTATATGCTGTGAATAAAGGACACCCAACACCGACGTCTCGGACAGAACGTCACCGTAGACACATATAACTTCGAGGTAGTTAGGGACTTTGTCTGGGCTATTAATTCAGACAACGACTGCAGCCCTGAGATCAAACGAAGAATACATTTTTTCCAATTGCTTCTTTAGGTTCAAAAGGCAATTGAACATCGAAACCCTCTCTCGAACAATTAAAGTGACCCGTTATAAGACCTTATAATCTCGGTCCTACTCTGCTGGACTTTGTTAAAAGCTGATGTGATTGCTCTTGACTGTTTTGATAAGAAAATTATTTCGGGTGATTTTTGGTCCCGTCTGTATAGACGGTGAGATAGAACACAGCAACATTGACTAAGGTAGAAGAGTGAAAGTCGATGGACACCAATGTTCCGGCCCGGATAATTTTCGAATCCACCCCTTATGGACGGCGTTGTAGAGGAAGACTACAACTCAGGTGGCGCACGCAAGTTGAAGGGGACCTTAACCAACTTGGCGTACGAAACTGGAGCCAGCTAGCTAGCTGGAGATGTTTGTTGGTTGAAGCCCAGGTCCATCCCGAAGGGTAACGCCAACGTATGAAAGTTAGTAAGGGTGACGAAATATCTAACTTGGCAGCATAAATGCCAATTGACCAGTACTGATTGCTAAAATTCTTGGAGTATCAGTAGGAGTTGTGACGATGTCATGTCATGACTTCCTAGCAACTTTGTAAGTTATTTCACCTCGAGTTGGCCTTTGGGAGAAAACGTTGAAAGATTTTACCCTTAATTAGTCCCATCAAAAAGAATATAACCTCCGTAAGGAATCGGTCATAGACTAAACCACATTTAACTTGCTCGTCCGCTCTCTCACATTCCTCTATGTTACTATGGCTGCCAACCCGGAAGATAGTGATATTAAACCGACTACTTCCTCGGTTTTTTTTTGTCCTTGCACTGTTCTACAAACCTATAGAAGATGTGCTATGTGAATGGACGGCTTTGGTAACGGTTGGGCTATCAATGAGACTGAGTTTCTTATAAGTTCTATAGTTCGGCCAACTGCAACTTCAATCGGTGTGTGTGCCATCAATCAGAAAAGAAAAAACCTGTCTCCAGTCGCTCTGACTTAACCAAGTGAACTTCTCTTGACCAAACTAGATTAGATTAGATTAGAATTTGAGGTGGTCCTTAGTCCCTTATCACTGCGGCCGCAAGTGAGCCTATTGTGATATCCTCTTCATTAGAGCTCCTCCATGATGCCGGAGTGCGCGATGAAACCGGCGATGTCTTTGGGTGAGCTGGTGGTTATATCTTCCGCCACGAGGTAGTGTTTACCTAGAAAACGATGACGTGTTCTTATGAGGTAGTCACAGTGACATAGTATGTGTTCTGCTGATTCTTCGTCCTCGTTGCATATCCTTCATGTGTTATCTTGTGCTCTTCCCATAGTCATGAGATGTTTTTTTACCCGGCAGTGTCCGGTCAGAAAGCTGGAAGTCGAATCTGACTTCTTGTTAGTTGAAGAAGTTGTTTCGTTCTTTTTTGGGAAGAGGTTGGTATAAAAGTTTTAGCTTGTCTGTTACCTTCTGTTTGAAATTAGATTCATCTTCTGTGATGAGCATATAGGCGTTCACTATTGCTACTTTTTATGTATGAGAAGGTGAAGAGGTGGGAGATTTAGTAATGTTTCTAATGCTGCGGTTGGAGCAATTCTCATCGCCCCTTTTGTACACCCAGGATAGTCTTTGCAGTTTGTTGAGCTTGGTCTATGCGGTCTTTGGCTTGGTCTTTTCCCACCAGACCGGTGTAGCATATGTGAGGATAGGTCTGACGATGGCTGTGTACAGCCATAGCGTCATTTTGGGGTTGAGGACCCAATTCTTTCCTAGGAGACATTTGCTGGCATAGTGAGGTCCTGGCTATGTCTATCACCTTGTTGAGGTGGGCATCCCATGTGAGTTTTGAGTCTAGAGTTACCCCCAGGGTACTTGACTTCCTTTGAGAATTCTATTGATTCAGTGTACCATCTTTTTTATGCACCATCTAGCCACAAGATTTAGTGCCCTCTGGAGGCGATCCGAGATTGTTTCTTCGAATTTACCTTTGATTTGGATTGCTATATCGTCTGCGTATCCTGGGACATAGAGACCTTCATTGCTTAGAATAACAAGCAGCTCGTTCACTACGATCGACCACAATAAGTGAGAGAGAACACCTCCTTGGGGGTAAACTTTCGCAGCTGTTATGCTGATTTTTGCGCTTCCTTGTGCTATTTTAATTTTCCTAGCTTCTAGCATGCTTTTGATCCATCGAAAGGTAGTATTATCTACTCTTGTGTTTTGGATGCATCTGAATATTTGGGAGTGACTAAAGTAATAAACAATTAGAATATTGTAAAATTAATATATTTATTGTACCTAACACAATATATATGTCTTCAACATCAACCATTTTTGGTTATATATTTACAATTTCATTAAAATATTTATTAAGTAGTTTACCACCTTTCTTTACTAACAAAAACATTTAATTTATTTAAATATATTAAGTTCAAAATTGTATTGCCCTAAAAAATAAAATTCATTTAGTATTGGTCTGTGGTCATGTGATCTTCAATTGCTTCGTATACATGTCACATGTTAATTTCTTATGCGCATCTCATTGAGAAGAAAATTTGTAAATTAAAATTGAAAAATAATTACAACACTGTTACATTGGCTAGATTAAATTAAAAAATATATATTTAGTAGATATATAAAATAATTGCATCGTCCTCAAGTTGTGATTTGTTTTCGTTTGTTTTAAATATTTAACTATTTGTTTTATTATTAATTTAAGAAAGCCACTAGTTATAGTAAACATATGAACATTGCATTAGAAGTTATAAAGGATAAAATTTAGAGAGGATTCATCGATAGGCAAGGACGTGCGTGGAAGGAAGAGTTTCCACTTAGTAAATAACACTTTTAGGCCTTGTCAAATAAAATAAACGCTAAATCCCTCTTAACTTTGAATATCAGTCATCTGTGTGGTATGAAACGTATACCACATCACCACCAATGCTTACTAAACATTGGGCCTGCAAATACAGTGGAAAATGGATTAGAGAGGAGAGATGCTTTTGGAATGATAGAGCTTACCTGATTCTTATGTTGATTATCAACTAGTATTAATTCTGTCATGTAGAAAGCGACCATTGCATTGCCACCTAATGTTGTGATGTGTGCTCGGACTACAGCTAGTAGCTAATGAGATAAAAAGAAATTCGAATAGAAAATGTTTCCATTTGAAGTCGTTTATAAATTGTTTAACCTCTGTGATGAAACTGTGAACGAATCCACTTATGCCTCCGATTTCACGAATCGAGGTGCTCTCCCGAATGAAGAAAAAGTTCAGATTTCCTAAGTATTTTTCAATTTTGCCCCCAGGAACATATGTGAGAGGAGTAATGTCAACACCATATCTGTCTCTGATTGGAAACTGTGGACGAAATTTTGTTCATTATATTAGTAAAAGCCTGCTTTGGCCCTGAATAGTTCGTCTGTAGCTTGAGAAAATTATAAGATATCCAGCAATCGTGCTTGATACACTTCATTTCAATACTTACATGTCTCACTCCACGCGTTCCAGTACTCAGCTTCATTCCCGATGGTGAACCCTTTCTGAGTTTCAAAGAATAATTTCCATACGCTGAAGCGGAAGTCGTACTTTGGGTAGGCACTGGTGGAGTTGCATCCATCACTTGATCCTCATCCAGAGGGAATATGAATTCCTCATCTTGTGCCTTTTTAGTTGTTCCGTTTATATTCGCTGCTGCGTCATTGTTTATTGTCTTTCGACGATTTTTGAATTTATTCACTTCGCCTAGTCCTAATGCCATACCGGTTACAAGCAGTTGAATCTCGTCCTATCAAAGAAACATTTATAAAAGATTCGCCTCTAGAAATAAATCAACTTACACTCTCGGGAAGATCCAATAGGAACCTGAGATCGCATATTGCACATGGCATCATGCTACGCAGTTTGAAGAATATCGTCTGGCAAAGCCTGCGATTAAAACAAAATCTCTTTACAACGACTCACAGACAATCCACAAATTCATTGCAAACCTTTGAAAATGATTAGCAAGTCCGTTGACGCTCTGATTGACGCCCAATTTTGCTCGCCAAACTTGAGTGAAAAATTGCAAGTTCCTCACGATTTCCATATCTTGTAGCCCCGGCACCAATTGTGTGTTCACCACATGGAATCCTTTTGGCGGCGAGGGTTCCATAAGCAAAGAAATTATTTCCAAATCTTCGATATCATCAACTTCGAGAACACAAGTATCTTTGTTGCCTGTATTCAAGTCCATTTCGAGAACTTCATCGTCCGACTCGTCTGTATCGGATTGACCCTTATTATTCTGTTCGCAGTCCGGATCCATTGTTTTGAGTTGATAAATTTCTCGATTCCGCTCGTATGTGTCTTGTAGGTTTTTCTGCAATTCATTCAGTTTGGCTTTATCTGTCCACGAGTTGCCAGCGACTATCTTCGGCACTGCTGGTGGTGGCAGAGCTGTCAGGAATATTGCAGTTCCTGTGGCAATCAACGCAATCATTCGCTCTCCGACCGATACTTGAGCTTTGAGACCAAATATCGCATTCATACCTTTGGCTTTCAACTTGTTTATTAGAATCCGGTGAAGTTCGTATTCCAAAAATGGTAGACCATCGGAAATCTCTTTAGCATTTGATTCGGAGCGTAGGTCCTTCTTGGCCCGAATCACTTGAGCCTGCATAAAGCATCCTCGACCGGTGACGTGCAATGAATCGGGAATCTCAACGGTTGCCATTATGACATCTGGTACTTTGCCTTTCCGACAAACAGCGCATTTTTTCATTTTCACATTGAACGGTACCGAGGCGAGACTGTACGGAATGTGACACATAGTGCAGGCAAGTTTCGGACTAGTTAACTGGCTAAGAAGTGAGTTTTTCTGTGATACTCCATAAGAGGTGGATATTGTTTCTCTTGTCGCCGGTGTAGGATCAATAAGGTTCTTTACTTCTTTTATTATGTCACGTTCTTCCAAAGATGTAGACATTGTACTGGGTTTCACTCCGGTTAATTCTACTTGTGAAGCTGTTCGGTTATACATCATGTTGATTACGGCTGCTGTACCAGTCGCGGAGAGAACGCAAACATCATCGCTTTTATGAAAAAGATCAAAATTAGAGGATGTCAATGGGAATTTTATGTAATTACTTACGATATTGTTGTTGATTCACAATAGCCGAGAACAACATTACAACCCAAGGATCTGGCGTGTGAACGAATCTCCATTCTCAGTTCGGTCCACCATGAGTCGCGGGTTTCGGGTTCATCAGGATTTGGTACTCTTTCGAGAAGTTTTACTGAACGCGCTGCTACTGTTGCTCCTGAAAGAAATCATGATTTTGTTACTCAGAGCTGAAGTCGACGATGCGCAAATGGTTATTTAAACTATAAGACGGTGTCCTTTTTGAACTATTGTTCTGTTTGTATGTCAGATACGACTGGAAAGGTCCTGGAATGGATCATATGAAGCAAGCTAGATGCTGGCGTTAAGAAATACAAGAGTTCAGTGTAAGGGCCAATTTCTGGAGAAGTATGGTAAAATCGATGAAGGAACTCGGTATCTGAATGATGGATCTACCGTTTGATACCGATTGGAACTTTGCCTCAACCGAAGGCATTGTAATGCTCGGGCATTCACATAGGAGATAAAAGGTGTCCTCCTCGGCGTCTACGTCGCCACATAGGTTCGATGTACTCAAACATATTCTCTTTAGGTGGGCCGCCAGCCCACCTCATTCGCGAGAATTTTGGAATTTCACGGTGATGCTGTGATGGTGGGATTAAGTCATCCGCCATTAATTTCAGAACCTTTTCTAGCGAGCTCATACGCCTTCTCATTCTAGGGGACATTCACACCCGAGGTACAGCGCTGCAGAGGAAGACTGCGACTCAGGTGGCGTACGCAACATAGCGTGGAAAACTGAAGACAGATAGCTAAATATTGAGTTGGATGGAGGCACTTATTTTTGTGGAGGCCCAGGTCCACCCAGGACTGTGGCGCCATCTTTATTGGTTTTATAGCCGTCGATAGAAATGCGAATTTGCTTGTTGAAGTTATGCCAGTTCTCCCGTGTGGGAAGTGGCTAAGGAGGATTCGCTTCAAGCATTTTGGTTGTTCGATGAATAGTTTGCGTTATATTTCAATTCAAAGTTGTAACACTCATGTCACTCGTATGGTGGCCCGCCTTAAGTAAAGCCTACAACATCACAAAACTCAGTAGAGTCCAACGAACAGCTGGTATTGGAACTACAGGAGCGATTCGTTCGAGCCCGTCAGAAGCTCTTAATATGCTCCTCCATATCCTGCCCCTGGACTTGCACATCAAAAAATATCGTCTCGTGTAGAGCTATCAGACTCAGAGAATCTGGGCTTTGGTCCTCTAAACCCTATGGTCAGAGTAAGGCCCTTGACCTGCTGCCTAGGGATCTGGCCGCGACCATAACTGATTACACGACTCCCACACTCAAATTCAATAATAAGATTCAAGTTCTTTTTCCCGATAGGTCGGAATGGAACAACAATCTACCCCAATTAAATTACCAAGTATCGATCTTCACCGACGGCTCCAAGATGGAGTGTGGCGTGGGAGCGGGTGTCTTCTCAACAGAACTGAACTGAAGCCTGCAAGATACTTAGTCTCAGCCCTACTACCTCAAACAGCATAGGAATCTTTATTGATAGCCAGGCTGCTATCAAAGCGCTCCACTCACTTACTTCGTCCTCTAAACTAGTTGAGCAGTGTAAGGAAACTTTAACACAGGTAAGCGCTTGGTTCAATATCACTCTTCTCTGGGTTCCCGGCCATAGTAACATAGAGGGGAATGAGAGAGCCGACGCGTTAGCCAGATGTGGTTCTGCCCTGGATGTCTCCCTTGCGGAGTCAGTCTGCCCCCCCATGGGACTCATCAAGGGCAAAATTTTCCAACACTTTCTCGCTATTGCCAACTCTAGGTGGAGAAGTCTACGAACCTGTACCATATCGAGACAGATATGGCCCACCTATGATAAAAGCAGAACGAATGACCTCATTAATAGGAACCGCACTGAGACTGCAAGAATCACAGCAATTAGCACGGGCCACTGGCCAATCGGCCTTCACGCTGCCAAGTTAGGCATCCCGTCCAACCCCAACTGCCGAAGTTGCGGCAATTCTCGCGAAATGGAAAACATATTTCACTTCCTCTGTGACTGCCCAGCACTAGCCAGAGCTAGGCAGCGCACACTCGGAAAACCTTTTTTCAAGGAACTATCCGAGATCTCCAACATCAAATAATGTAACATCATTAATTTTCTTAACTCCACAGGATGGATTTGAAAAACACACTCTTAGTCACGCCCATCAACATCCAGGTCACGTGAGTTGTGGTATCAAAACGGCGCATCTGCGCTACTTGTGTATCTGGCAGGTTTCACCAGATTCAACCACTTCTACCTACCTGTAACACTCATAAGATAACACTCACCGATATGTAAAATAAATCCTGTAGGGTACTTAGTCAGCGTTAAAAATGGATACTCAAGCATATCCATATTTTCCGGATTCGATTTTATATTAGCAGCTGCACTCAGTCGCATGGACGCTGTTGCAGCAATAAGTCTTTCACTTGCCACACATATTGAATTTCCTAAATTCCATAAACAATAAACAAATCATTTAAATATAAAACATTTAAATATATTCAAAATATATATATATGTACAGAAAACACACACAAATATATACAAAGTATTTTTACTTTTTTATTTATTTAAACAAATGATTGAACAGATAAACAATCTGTGTTTTGTAATCATTTTAAAAATAAATAAAACATGAAACATTGCGAGAGAGAGAGACAGAAAGAGAGACCATCGAAATACAAAAATATTAAGTATTACTACATTGAGATGCTAAAATACATAAACATATAAATAATTTATATTCGATTCTGTAGAAATTATCTGTCTAAATATGATATGCATGAAGAGGTAAGGGGAAGATTCATAACTTGAATAAATTTTGTGAATTAATTTCGTGGCCGATTTTGTTTTAAAGTGATAAATCTACCCAGGACCGTTAAATAATATGACAACGGATGACTTATGACACTTGACGATGACAAACGAATTTCAACGACACAGAAATATGTATGTTAAACAATAAGAATTAAGCAGTAGGGGTAATTCTGACACGTCGAGACAGTCAATATACATACATGTAGCTTCACTATTGTTTAGTCGAAAGGATATAAAGTTTTGTAGATCCTTAAAGTTATATCTATTAACTGGTATCAACTTCGTATAAACGTTTCGAGGCATATTCTAAATGTGGCATATATGGTCCTATCCAACGTACTGTGTGAACGTTTGAAGGCCTTCGGTCCGACGATAGATCACATCTTCAACCTAAGACAAATCCTGGATAAGACTAATGAATTCCAAGTCGAGAATCACCACGTTTTCATTGACTTCAAAGCAGCTTAGGACAGCGTTCATTGTCTTGAGCTCTACAGGGCGATGGCGGAATTTGGGATCCCGGTAAAACTGCGGATACTCCAGATTCTATCTTGGAGGATCACCTGTAATTAACTACATGAGGTTTCAGAGAGATACAGTTTCATGCGAATTTTTCTATCTTGTGGTGAGAACAGATAGTACGCATGACAGGTGTTAACACGGAAGGCACTAAATTCCACAAATCTGGGGCCAAATCGTCTCTTCCGTGATCGTATAGCTCGTCACGTAAAAACGATCATTATTACGTCGGAATGATCGTTTATACGTAATAATGCTCATTTTTACGTGACGAGTTATACGATCACGGAAGAGACGATTTGGACCCTGTTCAGGTGCTGGAATATGCAGACGACATCGACATCATCGGTCGATCCCACCGTGTCGTCATAGTTGAATAAGAGGCGAAACGTGTTGGCCTTGAAGTAAATAAGAAAGTAGTTCGAAGTAGTTAAGGAATTTCTCCACCTCAGAGTAAATATCAACTCCACGAATGACACCATAGCGCAGATTCGACAAAGACTTTTCTTAGGAAACCGTTGCAACTTTCGGTTGGCGAAACAAATGGATTCAACGTTCCTAACACGGAAGACGAAATGTATGCTCAACAAAACACAGATTCTGCTAGATTCGCCGTCCCGGCTGCTAGACGATAAGCAGGAAAGCAGAACAGATTAAGCACTTTCAAGAGAAAAATTCTTTCTCGAATAATTGGTCCCCTATTCGAGGAAGGCGAATGATTAAACTGCGAATGGACAATAATACTTTAGCCAAGAGGATCTTCATATAACGAGGAAGATCAATCCTATTTTTAAAAGACCAAGTTTTCGCAGGTGTCCGGGACCAGAGAGGATGGAAGGCTGCAGGGTATCAGTGAGGGGACCTCTTTGGGAGATATTGGTGTAGATAGACCCAAGGAAGAAGGAACCGAGTGATTATCTAGAGGTGATAGTGTTATATAAAATGTATATCTATCTATCCCGCAGCCTATGGTTTTAATTGAATGAAGAAAAATCTGAATTTTGACAGGATATTGCACCATCGTCCTAATGGCATAAGCTCGTCGTACTACAGCAGGACCTGATAGGATGAGAAAGAAGCAATACTTGCAATAGTTGCCTTTGACATATGGCAAATGGACTGCAAATTGACGACTGTCTTCCAAATAAAAGTGGACTACCATCTAGACCTTTATGTTACTCTGTAAAGTAGATCTGGCTATGAAGGTATTCCAGGAATTAAAAGGAAACAAAATTTGATATTCCAGCTAAAGCAGGTTTGCAAACACAATTTATTGTCGACTGGAAGATCTTTGTATGCGAAGATGCTAGTAGGCACAAAAAAGTTATAATATCGTCTTCTGATACCTCATTGGATTCGCAAAGAGCACCATAATCAAGAAATGTGCCTTAAAGACGAAATAAGTAAACAATGACTTGACACAGCTAATAAATTTCGACGTTGTGCTCATTGTGCATAAAAGTTTGAACTTCATTTGAAAAACTCAGGGCCCTAACTCTGGTTTTGGTATGGGCAATGTGAAACGCAATTCATAAAATCCATACAAAATGTCCGCTTTCGAACGATCCGAACTTTAGAATCGTAATACCGAGTATGGGCCCTGCAGTCGATCGCTAAAAACTTGTAAAGAACCGGATTAATCTGCTGTCAACTTGATAGTACTCGTGTACAAACATAGCAATCTCAATTCTCTGCTTTTGAAAAACTTTATTGCCTGTTTCAGGAAAGCTTAATTCCCTTCCCTACTCAAGGAAAAAAAAAAAAAGCTTTCGATTCCCATCAAATATAAACGCAAAACGAAGTTGATACCTAAGTTAACCTAAAGTAACAAACAAAAACCAATAAGCCTGCTTATTACAGCACATTGATGTAGAGATCTAGTTTCGAAAACATGCTAAAGATCATTTTACAGGATACACTTAACCCTATCCCCTTAAACTCTTTCATGCAATCCTTTTACATGCTGATTTCGAAACAAAAAAATAAATAAAAACAAAAGACAAATCTTAAAAAGTCCCAAAGTCCACGTAAACATTTATTTAAAGGAATATCCTGACAAATATCATAACAAAGACATCTTCCAAGTAAATACATATTCGGGAATAAAATTCTTACACTGACACTTAAACAATTAAAAAATAAAGAAAAGACAAGATAAATTCGAAGAAAACAACAAAAAAAAATAACAGGAAAAACTTTTCTCATCCTTGGTCCTTCAGACATTACACTCCTGACACAATCATTGTACTCACTTTTTCGACCAAAAACTGTAAAATAAACAGAGTGTGAGTTAGCGTTAGAAAGTTTCAATTCATCATGGGTTAATACATTCGAGAGTATAAGTCCTTGTTTAGTAAAGATTGTGTTTCAAGTTGATATAAGAACCGACTTGATCAAGAATAGATTTGAAATTTGACAACTTTAAGCAGGAAATCCTTTTCCGTACTTTTAGACTTTTATAAAAATATTCTACACCAACGGCAGCAATAGAGGCGATATTGAATATTCTACCAATACATCTAGAAGCGAAGAGACTAGCTGCAACCTTAGCCGTCAGACTGAGAACCCTAGGCCACTTCGACGACAGATCGTATACAGGGCACCGCTGATAGATGAATCAAGCGATGTTGCCGATAAGAGTTTCAACTTTCCCAACAACTTCTAAGCGACTATGGCTGCAAAACAGTAACACAGGACACCACAAAGGAATAGCACTATACACAGAAGATTCTCATATCTCGAACGAATCGGGGGCGGGAGTATACTGCCTATAACCGTAGATCGAACTCGCTATACATCTCAATCCTTATGTCACAGACTTTCAGGCAGAAGTCTTTGGTGGAGTAAATCATGGGGCAACACACACAAGGAAAACATCTACTCTGGCAGCAAAGCAGCAATTAAAGCGTCAACAAACCACGTATCAAAATCCCTACACGTGCAATGCTGGGTAGACCTGACGACATGCAGAGTGGCAAGACCTCCCATCGCCAAACCAAAAAATATTCTCCGCAGGAAAGGGATGAATTGCAACAGAGCACAATTCAGATTAACGGTGAGACTTCTTACAGGGGGACAGAATTGGACTAGTTGCCACCGCAACATGCAACATTGCGGGGAGAAAGAGGAATTTTTCTTTGCCACTGTCCAGCCGCTGCGATGGCAAGAATTTGTCAAAAAGGACTGTGAATACCAGATTGAATGCACTTGTACAGCAAAGTGATCGGTGATATCCTAGAGTTTACCAAAGACACAGGCAAAATCGTTTCGACCCGTAATCACCAATCCTATCCCCTCCCACTTTCTCCAACAGTCGTTTCAGGAGAGTTACAACGGGCCCAACCGAGGCCTACGTAAAGAGATATCTCCCCCTGTACAACCAACTAACCAATAGTGCAACTGGAAGCAGTTACCTAAGGACTGGGCTAACCCCGATCCAGGTTCATCCCTAGGTTATCATTTTCTTTAGCAAGTCATTTCGAACGCTAAAAGGTGGATAATGGGTACGACACGACCTAAAATGTCTGCGGACTAAGATTTGGAAGAATAGCTCTTCGGTTGCAGAACGCTTCATAGGGAAGTTGGAGTCGATGATTTCATCCAAATGCAAGACATCAGCACATTAGAGCTGACTGTTGACCTACGTGAACAGTGACTGACTACGATTAAGATTGCGTTCATTTTGCTTGGACTGGTGCTAAGCTCCTTTAGCAGTAGAACTGAAAAACAAAATCTCGTTCCTGATTTTAATTCAATCGAGAACTTGTGCGACTTACTTGGACGTCATGCTCGGAGACCTAGAATGATCGTTAGAGTCCGTTTCAAATCACTTGTCCGTTGGGAAAGCTGAGCTTGGAATATTTTTAACTCACTTGCTCACTGGCACCGTTTTCCGAACTGACAAGTGATTTGAAACGGACTCTTCTTGTCGTCGTTACAGAACTATGTTAGAGGTAAATGGAAGAACACACTATATCGAGTACATAAGAGTATTTCCAGAAGAACCAAATACGACCATTGAAACACCTTATGATGTACCTTGTCTGACTTTCCCAACACTGAGTGATTATGAGACGAGAACAAAAATTTGAAAAAAAAGTGCATGTGCTACAAAGGAATGATTCCCCTCCTATTTGACGTGACAAATGCCTTGGATTATCCTAAATGATACCTTAAATGTTAATCTGTGATTGAAGACTCATTTGTGTGTGCATGTATCTTAAAAAAAAAATGAAAAATTTGTTTAACCAAACAAAATGATTTTAGAAAAAGAAAATCCCATCATTCCCAATCACTTACCTTTAGGGGTCACACTCAAATCAGAATCCGATGATCTCCGACAGATTTCAATGTCTTTTCCAGCGGTTGGAATGTTGTTTGCCTGTGTGTGTGTCTGTGTAGTTATTACTGTGGCACCACTCACTATTGCGACTTTTGATGGACTTGGAGACATCTTTGAAGTGGCAGAGTCATTCCGAGTGTGTCCCATCACACCAGAACTGGCCATTACCCTACTAACCGGACTCGCTCGATGATCTGTCAATGTTGCAGTTACACCAGTTGTAGCAGTAGTAGCAGTAGGAACTGCATTGACCCCACCCGTGGTTGATGACACTAGCTCCGTTGATGATCTATGATGTTTAATGGACAATGGAGTAGATGGTGCAAGCAATGACGAACTGTTAGTATGGTTACTCAAAGTCACAAGGGATTGTGAGTGATTGATAGTTTTATTGCTAAGGGACGGCTCAGAATTGCATTTCTCTGGATTGGTGTTTACCGATAGGTGGCTTGAGGATGGCGAGCGATTTGGATGAGGAAAGAGATTGTGATTTGAAAATAGTTCTAGAGGAGACACTTGGGAGGTATCGGATTCAGTGGGCGTAGGAGTGGAAGGACAAATCTGTAATATAGGTGAACTAAATGTGACACAACTTTTAGCGGGACTGGCGACTGCACTATTAGAAAGCCTTTTTGATTGGTTTGGGGAGAAATTAGTTAGCGAAACAAAGGACACTTCGGGGGGAAAAGCACGAAGCGAGTTGTCATCCTGCATGATCTCTGGTTGAGATGAGTAGAAAGCATTGCGTTTTCTTCGATTTGTCTTGGGTTTTAGGTTGGTTAGGTTCAATGCTGGGACGTCAAGACCACGAAATTCCTCCGATTGTATGTTGGGTAGAGATGAACATGAGTGGGTTTTCTTATCCGTTTTGTGTGTTAAATCCGCAATGTGCTTTCGATTGGAAAAGTCTGTTATGATTATTTTATCGTCCACTGATTCTATCACAACTTTCGGTTGTGATGGTGAGTTTTCTTTATCTTGCTGATCTACTGATTTTGTTGGCGATTTAGTTGACCGGTGCATGCATTCCTATAGGTGATGTCATATTTAAGATTTTTGTACAAAGATTTTTAAAGATTTTCATACAATAAAAATACATTTGACTAGCCGATGCATTTCTAGTTTGATGGCAGTTCTTAATGAAAGATATGATAAACGCAAGAACGCGAGAGAGCAATCGTAGACAGAGTTGTACTTGTAAACGAAAAGTCAAAATAGATACTGGTAAGGTCTAATGAAACGTCTACATTGTCCACCAAGAGAATGTGTTCCTGTCACTGGGATCGGGAAGGATGATCTGTGACATGAAAAGTAGGATACAAATGGTATACATTATACATCAGGATGCCATCAGATGTTGACATCTCAGCCATGCTGCAACAAGGTATAAGCCAGTTGCTGCCAACTCTGAAAAGAATCTTCACTACGGGCTTAGCAGGTAGAGGTGGCAGTTCAACATGAACCCAAGTAGCACTAGGATGTGCCTTATTGTTATCACGACTCGTGTGACCTGCTTGGCACTGGCTTATATACCAACATCCTATCGAACGATTAGAGTAGCTTTTATACCAAACATTTGTACAAATGACTAGTCACTGGCCGAGAACATCGGACCAATCAGTCTTTCTTCTTCTTTGCTAAAAAACATGGAAAGACTGGTTAAGCTGCATGTGCACAATGTTGCTCTGCGATGCATCCCTTTTCTGTTATGCAATCGCTATCAACGAAAAAAATCCTATGTGACTGCGCTCTGGTAGAATTGAACGCAAGTTTGACAGGCAACAATCCACGATGGGCGTTTTCATCGACAAAGACAATGCGACCTTTGATGGCTTGTGAAACTCTGCCTGAGAATACGGCATCAATAAATAGAACTTAGGTAATGGATGCAGATCGTGGTCGACATGTGATGGCAGGAGCAAACATCGGCTGCCCACGAAGTGTCGTTTTGTCTCATCTACTGTGGTGTTGCATACTGATATCGACTGTCTGCCTAACAGTCCCAACAGCTTTAGCATTTACACTCAGAAATATGCGGATGACGTTGCCTTTTGTCTACTGGTCTTTCCCAGTGAACTATCTGTGTACTAGGAATTCTCAGTTAACCATCTTCAAACTAAAATTGTTCTCTTCACTAGAAAGAGATTGTTATCTTTCACGCAAAAACAAAAAAAAGTGTTATCACACCCCTCTGTCTACGATTGAATTCAAGAAAAACTAAAATGTTACCACAAACTATAATTACAACTCCTAACCTGAAATTGTTGATACTTGTTGGCGATGTTATCTTTTAAATTTTGCAACAGCGATGTACGTCTCACGTCCGTTACACATTCAAAGTCATCTTCAGTTGCACCCGGTTGCATCCAATTTATTTCATCTGCCTCATCATCAGATTCTTCATCATCATCATCCTCGTCATCGTCATCAGAAGAAGATGAAGAGGAAATATTCAAATCTGTAGCATCATTATCAACTTCATTTAATGCGAGACTTTTCAAAATCATTTTTAAATCTTTCGCATCCACAATGGTGTCGTCCTTTTCTGCTTTTCCCTTTTTGCACTGAGTTGACTCACTCGTTGAAGCCACCTCAACACTCTCTTCAGTGATCACTGTTATTGAATCCTCACATGGTTTTTGAAAATTTCTCACAATCTCTACCGATGTTGAATCCGTTGAATGAGAACCATCTCTAAGGTTCATCTCAGGGTGAATCTCTGGTGTGGTAATAATGTTTGGCGATGAATGAATCGCATCATGAAGGTTTGATTCGAAACTCAATGTTGGCTTTTCAATAGCTGACACTGCCATACCAGTGGCATCACTAATCGAACGCATGATATGAGGCTTGGGAGATTTTGATTTACACATACCAATGGTATTGCGCAAGTCTAACAAGGAACTTCGAAGAGGTTCGATGACAGATATCGTTGAATACGAACTGCTTAGGGATTTCGAGTCATTGTCCGATTTATCGGGTTCACTAAGTTTCTTCTTCAATGCTCCGCACTTCTTGTTGATCATCATGCGTGATCGATTCTTAATTCGCTTGACATGATGTGTGAACTTTCCTCGTGGTTTTTCCCCACGTTGCTCTTCTTGTCGCAACAGAGATTTCATATTAGAAGTCTCCGTGACATTCTCATCGGAGAGGCTTTTCGTTTGGGATTTCTTGCGGTCGAAAATCAACGTTCTATCTGTGTCGACCAATGTGAAGTAATCATTATAGGGATCATCCTTTCCCGTTAAAAATTCTAAATACTTTAACGTTCGTCTGTGTGTTTTATGTTTTAATTTTGTTGCAAAATAATTTAGCAAAGTTAGGGTAACATTAAGCACACGCACATAATTCACGATGATAAAAGTTAGCAATCAATGCACGAAGACGAAGAGAAGAACAAGAAGAAGATACAGAAGAATAAATAAAAAACAAACGAAATAAATAAAAAAAAGAAGAAGAATAAAAAGAAAACGGGTTATTTTGTTTATCACAACAAAGAAGGTTTTGATTGTCACACATGCTTTCGTTCGTTCATAGACCGTTTCGAAGGTGGGGTACACCTGCTCGAGTGCAAGTGTCTAGTATGTGTCTATGAAAGATTTAAATTAAAAATCAAAGGTTGATCACTGTACTTACTCCTCGATTAGAGAGTTGTCAACGAGAGTTTGTGAACTGGGTTCCTGGATTTTAATCAGGGTAACGGCGGTGCCAATACCTCGAGCAACTACACCAACATCACCTTCTAAATCGAAACACTGCGTATAGCCGATGACTGAATTTGCGCCAAGATTAATGGCCTTAAGACCGATCTTACGCTGGACCTGAAAAAAAGCAGAACACATTATAAGTGGAATTCAATTTTATTTGATATTGCAACAATAAAGGAGGGGTGGCGAGTTTGATGAACAATGAGTTCCAAAGAGATAACATAGATCAACCTTAAAAATGAGTTCCGTGCGAGACGAATGGAGGAATTTACACTCACCTGACCAGACAGTCGAAGGAATACCACTTGTCGAGCTTCATTCGACGCTCTGGGTGTTCGAATTTTGTCAATCCACTGATACTCGGGATCATCGTTCACAACCAATTCTTCTACAAATCCATGAATTATCTGAGCCCGATAGCCATGCGGAACACAAGGAGCTAAAAGAAAAGAACAAAAACTCATATTTTTGGGAAACAAACACACTAGTAACGACATTTCAATTTACAATGAAAAAACTGCACTCCACACGAACTTTGCCTGAACTTGTTCACATCGGAGAATAGATCAACTTTGACGATAACATTCACTTCACCACGTATTCCGTGCATTGTATCAAACACCGGTATCCATCCCGACAGAACAGCACCTTTTCCCTGTGTAGACTGACTAGCTGTTTCCAGACAAAGTGGATTCAAACTTATGTTCACCTTCCCAATAGCATCGTTCGCCGAATATGTGTCATGGTCCATTAGACGGATTTGCAGGGGTTCATCTTGTAATTCGGCATCGTCCACTTCGAAACGAAACCTAGAAACATTCGATTCATTAAAATATGTATACCTACTCGTACGACAAATAGGGCGCAGTGCTGTATGCCACCCATCAATTTCATAACAAAGATAAGATAGAACTTAATCTCATTGATAGTGAAATCAAAACTAAATGAAATCTTTACTAACCAATCGGTATTCCATTGTGGATTGAGACTTTTCCGACACACATCCGTCTTATGGGTTACATTGCCCAATTTGATTTCAACATACGCATCTGTTGTCTCACTACTTCGATCCATTATGGGCAAATTCCGCCCAGCCTTGATTTTCACACCAACCTTGCCGGGCATTGTGAACTGAATTTGTGCTACTTAACTCCTCTTCTGGGGATATTTATATCGATGATCCTCGGAACACGTTCACGTTTGTGATGAAAATAACTTTACTCCGGGATGAAAGTGGTGACAGAAAACATCGTAATTTCTTGGAAATAATAATCAAAAATCACATGGAATTAGTTTAGATGAAAGTTAGTGAGTGAATTTTAATAGATTTCGAATATTTTCTGCATATAGTCACCTTGAAAGTTGAACGAATTTTTCTTTTTCTTTTTTTCTTTTCTTCTTCTCACGTATAATTCTTGTCCATACCCAAATATTTTTAGTTGATGTGACAGTTTAAATGTCAAAGTGACATGCGAGTGAGGGGAAATGAACATATGTCAAAGTTCTTCCAATGGTTTTCCAGTTGCTCAAATGGTGTTTGGCTCAAATCGTTAAGGGAAATTATTTGAATCCAACAGTGAGAGGAACCGTTAAGTAAAAGTAGAACAGTTGGGAGAAAGTCAGAAATTTTGTGACGAGTTTTCTGTGTCAGACCAGTTTTAACATGAGAATCTAAGTGGAGGACTACCAAAGTAGCACTTGATGCATGTTGAGGAAAGGAGGTGGAGAAGTGGGAATACTCTACATTGTAATGCATATTAATGGGGAAAGGTGTCCCTTGCTCGCTGATCACTCCCTAAAGCACTCTCCTATTGCCCTAAATTTCGAGCCACTTTCAAACTTACAGATGTCCTTGACAGGTACGTCACATAGTTCTTCGGTATTCTGGCAAAGATCTGAACAGTGGCAGAGAAAGTGAGTTGTGTCCTTACTACAGTGTTCAGGGCACAGTGACAGAAATGGAAACGAGAATGCAGATGAACTGGCCAGACAGGGTTCAACTCTACACGGCTCACTCGCGGCAAGGGTCCACATCTCAAATCCACTTAAACTTCCTGCAGAAGGCCAACCAGCAATGAAGGGGGTGAACCAACTGCGCCATACCAACTGCTTAACAGAACCCACCCAGATAACGCCAGAATCACGACGATAATCACGAGGCGTTAGTATTCCCTGATGATGATCTTCGCAGGGGCTATGGAGACGAGGAAGTTAATCAGGTAGGTAGGTAGGTAGAGGTGGCAGTTCAACATTAACACTAGAGGGTGCCTTTTTGTTATCACGCCTCGTGTGACCTGGTTTATAATGTGTGTTGTTGAGGATATGATACAGTCCATGCGTAGATCCAGTCTGCGAAGTTTAAAAAAACGGATTAGATCTCGTTTCCCTTTACCTGAGATGTCGTTAAGGTGGTCGTCAAATGGTTGGTTTAGTGCACGCAGTTTGGCTCTAGCTTGTGCCGGACATTTGCAGAGGAAATGGGAGAGAGCTTCCTTCTCATTTTCATTCCCGCAACTGCGACAGTGAGGTTGTATGAGATACCTAGTGTGACCGCATGGTCTCTAATTGCTCAATGCTCCGTGATTATTATTATTATTTTTTTATAATTCACTAGCGCTAAAGGGGTTATGAATACCCTTATGATGCTATTCCCACAGCGCTAGTGTTGATGTTGTGATTTTGAAACTCAGGTGGTATAAGGTTTCAGTTTTTTTTGCTCCGAGGGTGGTGTCCAGAATGACTGGGGAGAATTATTGGTACTGTTGCTATTGCTTATAATTTACAGCATTTCTTTCGAACAGCCCGATGTAATGAGTACGATCAACACTTTCAAGCCATATGACCACCCTACTGCCAGTGTTGTCCTGATTCTGGCGATATCTGGGCGGATTTTGCTTAGTAGGTCTTTTTTTCTATCGTAGGTCGGCCATATCTCTCTTGGCGCAGTTTGTTAACCCCTGCCATTGAAGGTTGGCCTTCTGCAGGAAATGTGAGTGGATTTGTCCTTAGCTACATATCTGTACTACAACTTTAAACACAAAAACAAAAATCAACATCATCTATTAATTACATCAATATATATTGATCGAAAGCCATTACACCAATAAGATTATTATTAATTACATGTTAACTGTAATTTTAATTAATTTATTAAATTTGTTTTGTCTTTTTCATTTTGTGCACAAGATTTTAAAAAAATAAATTAAAAAATAAAATGAAACCTTCAATGTAACCGTTGTACATACACCAAATGGCGGTTATTTTTTTAAGAACTTTGTGTCCTTGTTGTATTGTAAAGTAGAGGTATTCCTTTGCTTTGTGATTCATCTAAAAAGAAAATATAATAAAATTATCTGAAAAAATTTAGTTTAAAGAAAAGTTTTAAACCTGGATTAGATCCTGTTCCGGTAGCGGATGCTTCCATTTTCTTTCGTGAAGTAAACTTCTGCCAACCACGAAGTAATATCTGTTTCCGGTATTTTGGCGTAGTAAACGTATACAACAGTGGATTAACCGCTGAGTTAAGTGGCAAAATGAATATAATCAACCATGCATAGGTATCATCTAAGAGCAAAATAAAAGTAAAAATGGAATGAATAGTTGGGATGTTATACAGTTTTTAATTTGCGAAATTATCTCATTTCTCTTAACATTGCTTATGTATTTCATTACAACAAAAAGAGATCCAAAATGGGTAGCCCACCTTAAAGTGGCGGAAAACAAAATACTATACTAGCTAGTCTGAATAAACTTTAAAAGCCATAAGGCCGTCTCAATTACCGTAAAAAGAAAAATTATCAACAGAATCTCCAAGAAGCTGAGGGATGACCAACGCTTTAAATAGCACACAGTAAAGGGTTTAACCTGCCATTATTGAGGCTTTTATGGCAATAGAAGAACAAGCCAAACGGGTTGATCTCTTGATAAAGTACATGCTGGCGACCTAAAACCGATCCGTCTAACACTGTCTATGACAGAACTTCACAATTGAAAGCTACAATTTCGAAGTAGTTAAGGAGTTTAACTACCTCAGGGCAAATATAAACTCCACAAACGACACCCTAATGGAGATTCGACGAAGGATAATCTTAGGCAGCCGCTGCTACTTCGGTTTGTACAATCAACCATGGTCCAAACTTCTAACTCGAAGGTCCAAAATCATGCTCTACAAAACCCTGATCTTGCCAGTCTTGCTTTATGGAGCTTCAAAAAGTAAGACAGCGAGCAGATGTTGGAATGAAAAATTCTGCACCGAATATTTGGTCCTGTCTGCGAGGAGAACATATAACCGGGAACTCCTCAAGCTGTATAAAGATGTGAAATCCGTCGACTACTCCGGCTCGATCACATCGAGCGAATGGACGAAAATCCTCCAGCTAAGAGAGAGAATCTTCGAATTTCAGCCACCTGGTTCACAAAAAAAAGGAAAACCGAACCTCCGGTTTAAAGATCTGGCAATCGAGGACACCAGAAACCTTGGTCTAGTAAATTGTAAGCAGCGTGTCTGGGACCGATGGAAAGCGGCATTAGTTCAGATTCAGACCCTCCAAGGGTCGCTGGCCTTAGTAAAGTAAAGCCAGAAAGGCTCTATTTCACGTAACTGTAGTGCCTAGACGGCGAAAGAGCTGATGCATTAACCAGGAAAGGGTCAGCAGAAGTCTCAACACTTTACAAACTGATAGTCGTCAGTTCACAAACGTGGTATGTCTTCAGAGGCTGCAGAGATGGACCAATAATGGGCAGAACTAAGTATCAACTCGGGCTAACCAGATGTGATTTGAGAACTTGTTAATGGCTTCAACCCTTCAAACGAACACTTTATTACCATGGGTATAAGAAGCTCAGGCCTGTGTGAGTGCTATTTTGTGGCGAACGAAACGGCTTAATACTTTATCTGAGAGTGCTCAGCTTTCACATGCATTAGGATAGATGGCCTCTTGGGGAAAGCATTTCTTGAGGGCAAATAAGCTGATCAAGCTCAATCTTGCCAGTCTCCAAAGCTTAGCAAAGGCTGCGAGCACTTGGGACGCAATTGCTGATAAGAAGCAAATGGATGGCTATCCTGAAGTACAATGGACCACCAGGTCTACGAGCTTGTCGTTTTCGGATGACTACCCTTCAAATGCAATGCAATACATTACAATTGACAGTTTTATAAAGAATAACGTTAAGAGCGTTAACATCACATCTTGACGAATAAAATGGTAGTCCCACTTCCGTTACAAGTAATAAAATTCCCTTACTCAGTCTGGGGCGTCCAGAACTAACACGGCACAAAACCATCTAAGGAGCCTTCTTGTTTGGTGTTCTCAAACGCAGACGAAGTGGCGAACAAGCATCGTTTCTACACAAGAGTTATAGGATGTCAGTATACACTCATAGGTATTGCTTTTTCGTTTCTAGAGACGTCTTATACTTCTCCTACACGCAGCCGCAGTAAACTTCTGAAACCATAAGCTTTTCATTATAAGCGGATTAATTAAGATCACTCACTAATGTCCCAGGTTGGGAAACATATAAGGGAATGCTCACTTAATATCTTTGGCTTTCCTGTCTCTTAGGCTATTTCAGAAGTGAAGTCCTACTGAAGTTAAATTAAAAACTGTTACACCCACAAACAAATAGAATACAAACCTGATATGTTATAGCTAAAAAATGCCCAAATTTTCATCACAATTATTGGTGCCCAGCACATGACATCTGTGAGGACAATGAAAAAAAATCGTACAGCAAATTCACAGTCCAGCAGTGAGAGCGGCGTAGCTTTCCTAGTCCTCCAAATTGACACCATCAATGCAGTGTAAAGCAAAATAATCGCTATCAGTAAAAAAAGATTCAATCCAAGAAACATAAACGCTGAGTATTGCCATCCCAGCGGATACGGTTCTTGTATATGCAACGGAAAACACGTTCCCGAATAGGTCCCATAAAACATTGTACTCGATCGCCAGAGAACCACTGGCGCAATAGCTACTCCTGTACCCATTAACCAAATGAACAGCAACGAAATGAAAACATTTCTTGGATTCAATCGATGATGTCCACGAAATGGATCTGCAATCAATAAAAATCTCTCCAATGACATAAATGCCAAAATCAACATTGACACCTCAGAAGATGTCACAGCCAAGGCACCAACAGCTGCACAATTCCATGAACTTATCCAATCTTGAGCGACCTTATGGTATCGATTTCGAAAGCGAAAATCCTGAATCCCAATTGTGAACAAGTAAAATCCCATCAAGATGTCGGACAATGCCAAATTCCGAATGACCATTGTAACGCCACGATTCTCATCCCGATAGATGAATCTTCCCCAGAGGACCATCAGATTTCCTATGAATATGAAGAAAGCCATGATCCAGGCAGAGTATCGTAAGACCGGCTTTGTTAGAAGATCTTGAAATGAAGAGACTCCATCCGAGTTTGGTTTACACATGCGCACTTGTGGTGTCATCGAGCAGAAGTAAAATTTTTCAAACACCACATATTTGAGGTTAGTCACGGCTGCGATAGCTTTAAAGTCGATGTTTTGGAATGCGATGCCGTTTAAATTGAGATACGATACATTGATAGTCTGCAAGAGGTCTGCAGTTATGAAAAGTCCAGTTTGACCCAAGTAGCTAAACGAGAAATAAAAATAAATGACATTTGATGTGTCATTTCAAAATGACATTTCAACTTACAGTGCATCTAACAGTGTATTCCTTGCAAATGTTTCACTCGACAGGAATTTCAAAGGATTCCCCAACAAACGGCTGAAAATATAAATAATTTAATACTTAATCAAATTTTTAAACTTAAAACTAAGTCGGGTGACATTAACGTTAGCCATTATAATAAACAAATAAGGCGTGCAGACAGAAACCAAGCAATATTCTCGTGATTTAAGTGGAAATGATGAAAAATCGGAGAAACAAAACTTTGTCCATAGATTTCGAGTACTTATCCCATGGGGGCATGCAAGCGTATGACAGGTTTAAAGACTTGAAATTGACTTTTGCTTATGTGAAGTCATAAGTTTTTTTGTTGGTTGGTGTGGTTGGCCTGTTGTGGGATTTACATTTTTTCAGTTTTCTTTACCAAATCGATTTATGTTGTGGACAAGAATAGGGGAAATAAGGAACGAGCTAATCGCTGCAAAACGAAGCGAATCATGTTTCGGAGATTTAGCAGACTTTTTGAAAGAATACTGTGTAGTAGAGTCAACTGAGTCAGAGTGGTTTAAAGCCAGAGAAGTCCACACTTCGACAGATCCTGGAGAAAACCTTAGAAGTCTTTATCTCTCTTTCAATTTTAAGACCGCCTACAGCATTTATAGAGACGAGCTATACAAAGTCATCATTAGTTTTGGCTTCTCTGCCAAACTTGTTTATCTGTTAAGGACAATGGAGAATGATCGCTGCTCTAACAAGGTCGCTAAAGATCTCATTGAGACCTTTGATGTCAAAAACGGATTTGGACAAGGTAGCACACTGTCTTGCGACTTCTTCAACATCGTGACTTGAACGAATTGTGTAAAACTCTCAAGCCAACAGCAGAGGCACAATCTTTCAAATGTCTGTGCAACCACCCGCGTATGCTGACGATATTGTTAGAACTCAGGGAGCTGTCACCGGTGCATTCGCGAGGATTGAGACAGAAGCGGGCTTAGTGGTTAACGAGGACAAAACTAAGTATTGGCTGTCAACAAGAAGGGACATTCAAGGTCAACGAGTCGGACAGAATGTCACAATAGACAACAAAAAATAACTTCGAAGTAGTAAGGGACTTTGTCTACCTAGGCTCTGCTATCACTTCTGAAAACGACATCTCATCAGAAGTCACATGAAGAATAACTCTTGCCAATAGCTGTTCCTTTGGGTAGAGAAGGCTCTGGCTCTATCCCGAAGAACGAAGGAGACTCTATACATGATCTCAATTATCCCAGTCCCACTTTTACAATATGGCGCTGATGCATAGACTCAATCAAAGGCAGATGAAGATGCCTTTGGTCGCTTCGAGCGAAAAATGTTTCGTAAGATATTCGGTTCCATTTGCGTTGACGGGCTCTAAAGGAGGAGATTTAACGACGAATTATGCGAGCTGTACAGTCGCATCGACCTGGTCAAAAAGCTGTGCATTGATCGTTCGAGATTACTAGGGTATTTACATCGAAAGGACACTAACGTTCCGATCCGGAGAGCCTTCGAATCTAACCTGATGGAGGGACAACACAGTAGAGGAAGACTTTGCTTTAGGTGGCGCGCACAAGTAAAAGAGGATCTTAACTACTTGGAGTGCGTAACTCAAGGCTGTTAGCAAAGGAACGAGCTAACTTGTTGGTTGAGGCTCAGGTTCACCCCGAACCCCGGGATCGCATATGCCAGGAGAACGCCCAGAACCGAAGAGGATGGAAGACTGCAGTATCTCAGGGAGAGATTCTTCGTAAATCGGGAGTTCGAAATATAAGTAAGACCTACAGAGTTCGTCCAGAAGCCGATATCAGAATCTTACTACAAGATTTATTGGTAATAAAGCACGGTCCCAGTCGGAAAACTGATTATGCTTCTACTTGCAGGTTTTTAAGTATCCCATCACCGATAATTTCCAATGAATCGACGTCAAAACTAACCAATGACGACTGGAGAACTATATCCTGCAGATTTAAACAAAGATTGCGAAAGAAGAGTCGGAAAAACGGAGAAAAAAGAGAATCCCACGAAGAAATTAGATTGATGTGCAGCTGACTTTAAGCCCAAAACAAAGGATCTTAACGTCTGCAACGTCTAGGGAAGTCTAACCTCAATTTAAAAGATAAACCAATCGCCAATGCTTGAAATCACGGTCTTTCGAACTGGAAGGAGGAACCCAGCAATCGTAGAAGATAAGAAGTAGCATTGTCTCAGATGAAAACTTTGCAGTGATCTATCTCTGGAGCTTTGACTCTGTATATCAGAATCTGTGATGAATTTTGGTTTTAACTTCATTTGAAGAATCAACTATTTAGGTGGACCTTCAAATTATTCGTTTGCTATTTAAGTTTCGTTAGGATGGAAACACAATGAAGTAAGTGAGCTTCTGCTGCTCTACCTTCCTCCAGATCTCGTTTTATGCATCACTTTCGGCCAATAGCAATAAAAAAACGTCCACTGTGCCGCTGAAACATCAGTTATAACCATTTTAACCTATAAAACCCTACCCCAACTGAGTCCTAGTTAATCCAATTGTTGTTTCGACTATCGCTTAATCAGGTTCTTGTCCAGAGTTCAAGGGTATACGTGTACATGTTTGTCCCCCTTGTCACTAATCAAATATGCACGCACTTCACCTCCTCGTACGCATATCCTCGTAAAAACCCGCAATAAACTATAAAACAAACTTAAAGTTTCCTCTGGGATGACACATAAATTTACTACACTACACATCTTCCCCCTTCTACAACCTTGAAGTGGATACATAACCACTTTCTAAGTGAAAACGAAAAAAGAAGAATGCCCCCCCCCCCATCATCAAAAATCTATTCCATGCAAATTACCGACGTGCGTTGAATCTATTACTCGGCTTCTCGCTGTACAAATGACATCCTTTTTTTTTTTTTTCAGTCGTGCCCAGGCTCGAAAACTGTTACATTTGAAATGTATTTCAAGGATAATTTCGTGTGGAACTCTACCGAATTTCACGCTGAACATCCTTTGTCCGTCTAGACGCCAGAGACCACCCGAGAGAGCTATACATGCAGATGAAACCATCTGTCCTTCGCGGGAGATACAAAGGATTGTTTGCTTCTTTTTTTTTGTGCCAGTACTCGTACATCAAATCCTACTCTTCCGTCAAAACAATAAGGACACCCAGCATGGAGTCGTGTGGCTGAGAAAATGAAATTCAATTTCTAAAAAAAAAAGAAAAAAAAACGCTTCAATTAGGATAGAGCGCATTTGTTATTCATGCCAATTGCCGCCTGAGCTCCAACAGCATAGAGTAGAGCCTTCGTCATTATCAGCATCACGGCATGTAGTCCCAGAAGCTTAGTGGGTCAAATCCACTGGGATTATGCAACGATGTAAACTGGCCAAATGTCACGTTCAGTCAAGCGCGGGAGCATCGTCGTTGGTGTGTCTATTTAGCGTGCGACCGTGGAGACCTTCTTAAGCTCTGCGTACATATTCGGGTGAATTTTGTGTCAAATATTGTTTTGCCATTAATTACATCATAAGGGATCATAAAGGATATTTTGTCAGGGTAGTGTGGTGGTAGGGTGGATTCGTTTTTTATTTTTTTTTTGAGGGGGCACGCGAAAATTCCTGGAACGTGTTTTGCTTAGATTGAGCTATTCTGGGCGATGACATCAGTGAATGCAAATGGACATGCAGTTCGTGTGGTTACGTGAATAATATGGATATGAGCTTGGAAGGAAAGAATGATTTCTATTTGCATCAGGATGTCGTTATTCCTTCAATTGGAGCGAATATTCGTGTTGGTAATAGTTTAAAGTCTGTATTCCACTTTCGAGATTGGTCCAGTAAATCCATCAACATTGCTTGACATTCATCCGATTTTGTAATAATGGAAATGTGTGATAGTTGGACTAGAATACCAGCACAGAAGGGACTACCCAAACAAATCTGTCCAGCAGCTGACAAGTCTGTATAGGAAAAACGAATAGAGTTCCTTTGAAGACGCATAATTGGTTCCGGTTCTCGTCGCTCGCATTGTCACATGGGGTGACAAATTGTCATCAGTGCCTTCGTTTACTGGGCGTAGAATCACCTGCAATTAATCTGCTCAAGGACGTTGTGATTGTGACTTTATCTGTTGCCAAGAAGTGAGCTTCGTAATTGGAGCTGGCCTCTGGTACTTTACCGCTTTCTTGCGGGTTATCACGGCAGACTCAAGAAGGACTCAGAAGGACTTCCTTTGTCTTTCATGTTCTTCCATTAAGAGATGTACCCCTCTGATGACCGGATTGAGTTTTGTTTGCGCTCTATCGCTGTCTATTGCCGTAATCTCCCCGGCGCTAGCAACTGCATAACCTACGAAAAAAGTGTCGTCGGGCATCTCCGTAAGAACAATGCCATCATAGGAGATTTTCTAAAGATGAAGTTCTAAGAACGAGCCCTGCACTGTTGCAGCAGTGATTTCTTTTCTTCGCGTGCCTGCTGTGGTATGGTATAACAGCTCTCGGTCCTTGAGAAAGTCCTTCATCATCCGCAAGAGATACTCGGAAATATCGAAAGTCTGGCTAAATTGAAGCTTGTTGATTGAGGCCCAGGTCCACCCCGAACTGCAACGCCACCTAAGGTAAGGTATGGCTAAATTGAAGGCATTTCGCATCACAAGAGTTGCTAGCGGTTGCTCCATTGAGCCGTTTGTTCGGTCCTTATCGATTGCTTCAATCGTGGAATGGCCCTTTCTAAAATCGTGCTGTTTTCTGGACAAATCTCCTGCTCTCTGTATCGTTGCTATGAGTCTTGTTGTGCCTAGCGTACGCAGAGGTCTGTAGGCTAATAAGAGATCCGAGTCCATTTTTCCTGTGCTGATCAGTAGCAAAAGTTGTTTCTTCCAGCTCCTAGGGAAGACCCCTTCTTGAAAGCAGCTGTTGTACATGTTCAGCAGCAGCTAATGGCGTATTGAGGTAATCACTTCAAGCACTTCCACCAGCATTCTATCAGGTCCGGGGGTTGGGCTTTTAGGTTTTGTAGAGTTTTTGCCGCGAGGATCAACTTTTCTTGTCGTCGAGCCGAGATGGTGTCGGAATTGGGCCTAATAGAATGTGTTGGGAAGAGCCTGTCCATTATATGCTCCATTCCTTTTTCGTTGAGGACAAAGCTGGCCTTCTGTGTTTTTTCCCAGCTTTCTCAGAGCTTAGATCTCATGCTTCTGAACTCCATCTTCCGGAGACTTAAATTCAATAAATCCATAACGAAGAAAAACAAATAACACTTCGACTTGCTTAACAAACAAACCACAAGACTCTCCTCATAAAGTTCTTAAAAAGTCTTCGCACCCAATTTACACCTTAATTCTTCCCTCCTTCTGTCCGTGTCTAACCAATCTCAATTTACTCAAAACACAAACACAAATTGAAATCCTAATCAACTAGATGACAATCCACACCATAACCACAATTCATCGGCCACAAAAAGGGGTTAATGGATCTGGGTCCTTAGAAAAAGTAAAAAGGTATCCTACAGACACACAAAATACTACACCAGTCATCCTTGTTCATTTCTCTTCCTCAAAATCACTGCTGGATACTAGATACAGAAGAATATTAAATTACAAACTTCGCACACAATCGTTCTCTGTCCTGGATCCTTGGGTGCTCGGTCCATATCTGTGCCATCATCATCCATTCTCTTCCAAGTTAAGAAAAATATTATTGTTACGAGTATTATGCCATCACAATTAAAACGTAACGTAGATTGAGAAGATGAACGAATGACTGAATGCTTGCTCCTTTGTGTGTGACGAAGGCGTCCCTTCAATTTATGCACCCTTCCAGAGCCAAAAACAAAAAACTTATGTCGTCGTCCGGCAATTGCACTCACCGACGATGGAACATCTCCACTGCATGTGTCCAAAATGGAAGTGATGGTGTCAGACAAAGTATCTGGTAAAGGACAATGACGACGACGAAGACGTATGGAAAACCCATAAAAACTATTTAGTAAGTAAATATAGCAAACCGTTATGGAAGCATTACCCAAAATGACTGATGACATGGACACAAACACAAACACAAACATATACTCGTAGAAAAAAAATATATACTTACATGTCTCGAATGCTCTTCAGTCCCCAAAAGGCTCTCGCATGAATGTGAGTTATTCTGTTGAAATTTAAGCTCCTGCTCCTCGACATCACATAAATATGTCATGGATGGAGACAAAAAAAAAACACCAAAAATAGACGAAAAAAGAACAAGAAAACGAGAAGAAAATAATAAGAATAACAATATATCTGAGGCATGGAGGAGTGTATGTGTGTATTCCTTCTTATTAAGTGTGGCTAAGTGCGAACCAAATGAATGGCTCAAATGATGGTGTACACATCATTCCATCCCCGTTCAGCCATGAAGGACAAACTACATATGAATGGGTCCAGGCCCAGGCAGCCGAAGATAGCGCACCCTTTAAGTTAATCGATTGAAAAAAAAAAAACCGAAAAACCACTAGATTTATCAATCAAACTCTGATAAGTGAGTTCCTTGGGCATCTTGATGTCCTGTATGTCGGTGTACAGAGTCTGGTAGTCTCAATTAAGGCGACGACGGCGGGTTCGGATTTCATTGTAAAAGAGAACAGGGGGCAAGTGTCACAAATTATTAAGGTCTACCAGCGCGATTTACTATGGCAATTTTGAGAGGACACTCTGTGAGAGCAAAGAAAAGGATAAAACCGAAATGATAATAGTCGTACACCACCAAAAGGCGGGGGTGACGCACGGTGGTGAATGTCTCCACACAAGATTGATGATGATAAGTTTGGAAGACATATCCATCCACTTAATCCGGGTGGATTTAAAGAAGCGTTAAAATATGTATAATCGTCTTGGAATCTACGAGAGTGGGAAACATCGTCGTCTGATATCATACCCCATCGTCATCGCTGTGATAAAGGAGCATCTTTGCGATATAAAGAGGCTGGATTAAATCCAACCTTAATTAATTTCCATGAACTAGGCATTTATGTCGAAATGAAAGACTTATTTAATAAATGTGTGTCTACGGTGTGAAGAAAAATGAAATGAAAGTTTCTGGCACAAAAACTATTTACAGGTATCTGAGGGAGAGATGATATACTTACAGCAAATGTAACATGTCCAGTTGGTTAAAGACCTTATCATCGATCGAAGAGATTGCATTGAAATCCAGGCAACTGAAAGGATGAGAAAAAACAATTAAATGATCTCTTAGTTGAATGTGGTCATTGATTATTTAAAGTTCCTAAATAAATCCCAATAGCTGGGGTGTCTTTTTTCCATACAGCGTCACTCGTCTTCCATTAAAGGTGCTGCAAGGTTACATACTAGGACCTTCTCTATCTTCTGTGTTTTACTAACGAACTTTTGATTCGCCAATGGACGAAGATGGGGGACTTTCAAACTAACAATATGGATTCAGAAAAGCTCTTTCTTCGGTAGACAACCTTGGAAGAAGCTATTCAGGGTAGGAGATAGAGACGATATGAAAAATGCGTTCAACTCTGGAAACTGAGGACTTATAGTAAAGGGTCTCCCAATAGGGACTTCCGAAGTTGATAGCGGCCATATTGTTGAAGCGACATCTGTCAAATTGGCTGCCATTTATTCAGTCTGTTTTGCCAAATCACCATTGATGGATATAGCATTCAACAACACGTGCAAATAATAAAATTGTTTTATCAAAATGGGTGTTCTGTTCGGGCAACGTTTCATCGAAAAATCGTCTTCAGCGATGAGGCCCATTTCTGAATGAATCGGTACGTCAACAAACAAAATTGTCGAATTAAGGACGATACCAATCCACATGAGATCCAAGAGCGTCCAATGCATCCCGAAAAAGTCACTGTTTGGTGTGGATCGGTCCATATTTCTTTGAGAACGACGTTGGCCAGGCCTATAGGTCGATGATTACCAACTTCTTTTGGCCTAAATTGGATTATATGGACACCAACGACATGTGGTTTCAACAGGACAGCGCTACGTGCCACACACTTCACGCCACATTGGAAATTCTGCACGAGCGATTAGAGGGGATGGTCATCTCACGTGGGGGTGATGTGAACTGGCCACCGAGATCGTGCAATTTGACCCCGTTAGAGTTTTTCTTGTGGAGTTTTCTGAAGTCGCAGGTCTATGCGAATAAGTCACAAACAACAGCGGCCCTCAAAGCCAACATAACCTATGCCATCGGTCAAATTCAGCCTGATTTATGCGCCAGAGTCATGGAAAATTGGAAATTTCGGATGCGCGCCACCCAGACAAGCCGCGGCGGACATTTGAACGATGTCATTTTCCATACATAATGGCATCGATAGGCCTTTCAAACGAATAAAAAATGTCGATGATATCTTACACACTTTGTTTTATTGAAATTTAAAGATATGAGCGCTTAATGAAAGGCCCTTAGGTCAATGACGGATGGGCTTCTATTCATCCACCCAAAAGTGGCGGAGTTCCACAAGGATCGGTGTTAGGTCCTGTTCTATGAAACATTATGCGTGATGGGTTTCTGGAGCTTGGAATTCCAATTGAGGCAAAAATCATAGGCTTTGCGCCAATGATATCGCAATTGTAGTGGCAACGAAAAATCTGGAAGAAATCGAGGACGTCTCAAACGAATGTATCCAAAGAGTGAGGGGGTGGCTGGCATCAGTTGGGATAGAATTCGCTGAACAGAAGCAAAAACAGAAGGAGTGCTAGTGTGTAGCCGCAAGAAGAGAGAGACCAGTTCCATCAGAGAAGACGATCAAAATATAGATTCAAAAGCGGTAACCTTAGCTGTTTCAATCAACACTAGACAATCTTACAAGGAACACCTAGAAAAATGGTGCGACAAAGCTGCTCGAGTGATTCTTATCCTGAATAATGCGGATGACTGGTGAACCCAGACAGATACAGGAGGTGCAATCCATTATGTGCCACTTATTTAGGTCAAAGCAACGACAACTGTGTCTTATGCGTATTTGGTTGTGCTATGTATTTCGAATCGTGTCAGATATTTTGGCTAATGAACTAGAAAGGACCTGCGATGCCAAAACTCAGTAACCCCAAGTTTCAGCCAAAGATATTAAGCTGGAAAAAAGCAGCGAAGAATGAGAGCTTGACAGGAGCGATGGAACCAGTCGTAGAAGGGAAGATCTCATGCCAGATATCCACAAATGGATAAACCGACACCACGGAGAAGTCGATTTCTACCTTATTATCTGAACAGGGCCACGAAAAGGAAACACTATACCACTTTCTCTGTGACTATCTACCCGGTACTTGCCAGAGCCAGACAGTGCACTCTTGGAAAACCCTTTTGCAAGGAACTATCTGAGATTTCTAACATAAAATTCTGAAACATTATCAATTTTCTTAACTCCACAGGATGGATCTGAAAACTACACTCTTAGCTACGACCATCAACATCCAGCTCACGTGAGTTGTGGTATCAAAACAGCGCATCTGAGCTACTTGTGTCTTTGGCAGGATCACCAATTCTACCTACCTATCTGAACAGGGCATGAAGGAACTTATGTGGCGGTTGAAAAGGGTCAAATAGAACAACTGGCCCGATGATATCTCGTATGAAACAAGGAACAGCGAAGGCTGAGACAACAGAAAGAAGAACTTTAATTACTAACCAGCCTCGTGAAGTAATACCTAACAGCAGTCCCGTGGGGAGAGTGGTTGATGTGTGTCAAATGTTGCGTAGTCCGAGCTACTACTGTCTTTAAAAGATTACTCATCCAACAACAAATAATCAGAAAAGCAGTGAAGCTCTTTGGTTTCCCTTTGGGGAAAGGATATTACACTTACATTTCATAAATATTGTCCAGTCTTGGAAATACATCATCTTCAAGTGTCAACCAATTGTCGGTTAAATTTAACCACTCCAGTTTCGGTATATCCATTAAATTTGCCAATGGGAAAACTTTTAAACGATTCGTATTAAGGAAAAGCCATTCCAATGAGGAGAGTCCTCGAAATGAACCCAATGGCAATGCTTCAATTTTATTGTTACTTAATTTGAGTTTCTCCAGATTTGTTTGTCCAACAAAAGTATCCAAAGGTATAGCTGATATGTTGTCATTAGTTAATGTTCTAAAAATGGAAATGTAATTAAAATAATTATATTTCATAAAGTTGTATTTTATTAACTTACAGATAGGTCAGATTAAGTCCATGAAATGAATGTTTTGTGAGGGTAATGCTTCTGTTGATGATTAGAACGTGTGTAACCTAGTGTAAGAAAAATGTTTAAGAAACTAAGGATTTGGAGGTGGTTTTTCTGGAACTTGTGTCACTTAAAACAACGTAGGTTGTGTATGAAGAGAGACGAGTAAAGGACATCAGATGAGCTACCTTTACTTGGAAAATTCTGTAAGCATCAAGCTTAAGGTCGTAGTGCCCTATGCGTCTGTCGCAGAGCCTTACTAATAATAATATAAGCCGTGTTTTTTGATAACTATACTCACTTTAGTCAAAAAAACGATCTATACTCACTTCATCCACAGTAGCAGCCGCACCAACCAATTGGTTTGCGGCTCGATTTATTTTTCTTCGTTTGACAGTTTGCAAATGTCAAAACCGAGGAAAAGCAACAAATACGATCGGCTAAAGGCTAATTTATGAGATTTTTCGCGCTCTGTTGGTCAACTTATGTAGTTCTATTCTCACTTTCTGCTACTGGGAAATTTATCCCCACTTGGTGTGTTGTTATTGCTTTGTGTGTAAAATCTTACTGGGCTGGGTATACAGCTATCAAAAAAACACGGCTATAATAATAAGCATCGAGCTCAAAGCACGGTAGTCTTTAGAGATCGGATTCAATCCTATTGTTCTGTTATGGCAGTATTAGCCGTATTTTGTTATCGCCGATGATCCATATAGATCATTGATTTGTATGCATTACAACAACAACACAGGATCCTGCTATTGATCAAGATCAATTTTCCTGATCTAAAAATTAGTTTTAGTTCGAACAAGTAGATGGCATTTGCTATCCTAAATTTGGGAAGCACTGATTTATTAACGACAAAAGCTCTCGTTAGAACAAAAGAGAGGTGCAGCAACCATCTCTTTTGTTAAAAAACTGACAATTGACAGCTGACTTCAATTTTTGTTAAGCAAAGGCTGAAACCCTCCATAGTTAAGGCGCAAAATGATCTAAGTTGTTTTATTATCCTGTGAAGATCCAGATCCAGATCCGAGAATAATAAAACACGGCTATTGTAAAAAGTGAAAGGAATGAGAGATATAGAGCTTCTCTATAGGCAACCAAAATCCGTACACAAAACCTGGTTGTAGAATGCAATAACGCAATGCGCGCCTGTTGGTCCTACTCCTCCGGGAAACAATGAAAAGGCCAATAGCAGACGGAGAGGCCTCGATGGCGTAGTAGAGCACTCCCACAGCGGGACTCGAGACAATACTCGATCTACTTTCGCTTGACTGACTTGTGCAAGAATCAGCTGCAAAAAGCGCCCTCCGCATAAGCCAAACTGGAAACTGGGAACCCAGTCTGGCAGGGCATGCACGGATCTTACGCAATTTTGTGGGCAATACTGTATGCACCGACTACATGACGCCTTACTTACAATTTGATAGACCATTTTCAACCTTTTTTCCCAGCAAGGACGAATGGCAGGAAAATCAGGTATTCAATAACACAACCACTTCCGTTTACACGGATGGATCCAAAATGGACACAGGAGTGGGTGCTGGATTCTTTCCCAAGACTCTTGGGTTGTCCGTATCAATCAAACTCCCTGACCATAGCAGTGTCTTCCAAGCGGAGGTCCTGGCAGTGACAACAGCTGAAATTACCTTTTTCATCGACAGCCAGGCGGCAGTTAGAGCGATTTCTGCCAATCGAAGCTTGAAAGTCGCTGTCGCGAAGAGCTACGGGTTCTTGGCAGGGGCAGCACAATGTAAGACTCTACCTGGTCCCTGGCCACAAAGGGGTGTATGGAAACGAGACAGCTGATGAGCTGGCAAGGGAAGGATCTTCATTAGACCCCGACCAAGCTAAAATTCCACCCTGTAACCTCAAACAGGAGATTAGGAGCGAAATTCAAAAGACTGCAAATGATAGATGGAATGCGCTCAATTTTCCTGTGTTATAACTAGGAAACTATGGCCACTCTACGATGAACAGAAAACCGATAGAATCCTGCAAATAGACAAAAAATCCCTTTCTTCTCCCGGGCATAATAAGCTTAACTATCATGCAAGAAGACTTGGATTGAACATGGATGACCTATGCAGGGGGTGTGGCGACGAAGAAGCAAATGAGGACACTCCACACTTTCTTTGCCACTGTTCAGCTCTCTGCCAAATAAGATTCAAAACTTTAGGAAGACACTTCTTTCAGGACCTAGAAGAACTGTCCGACAAGTCTGTGGTCGACATACACAGATTTGTCCGCGACTCAGGCTGGCTCGATAGAACGTAGGCTTATGGTTCCTAGTAAGGGGGTTGTATCCCCTGGGGTACCACAATGGGTCTACATTGAACTAAGTGTGGCGGAGATAGAACTTCCTTTCCCGCCAACCCAATTACCTAACCTAACCTAAATTTGCTAACTGAGCCTTTAACAAAGGTATATCGACTTCATATCCGACAAAGCTGAAATAATTACATCGGCTCACGACTACAATCCTTATAAACAAAACTGAAGAAGGTCTAGCGTTAACCTTTGAAATGGCTTTTGACGAATCTAGGCTTCACAAACTGTTTATTGGCGCCCAAAGTGTCATTCGGTGTTCTGAATGAGCGGCAAGAAATGGTCGAACAAATTGGTCATGGTTAACTCAGCTCCACTGCAGATGTGAGATTCGCTTACAGTGTACGTAATGGTCGAACGCGACAAGGTCGTCTGCCACTTTTTGGAGCTGCATGTTGAAAACCGAATGGCACCCGATATAAAAGTTCCTGAGAATGATAGGGTTCGTACAAAGATCTTCCTGTAAGAACGCAAGCAAACTCCTACAATTTTCTTCACCAAAATCGTGTACATAGTACATATATGGGAGCAAAATTTAACACTTGGTAGGCTTAAGCACAAGACCCATTCATGTATTTTGAAATTTGAAGGTTTTCCTTTGTCAAATTGAGAATTTTGACATTTGACAGCAACCTTCACCGACAAGATCTAGAAACATCTGTAAGATTCTTAGCAAAGAAAACTTTATTTCGACACACCCTGTACCTTAACAATGCAAAGGTATTTTCTTAGCTAATTTTCGAGCTGACAACAATCCTTTTAAGATCACCAGAGCACAGATGAATAGATTAGGCCTAGGACATAAAATAATAACAAAATGGATCATCCCTTTAGCATAAAATCAAATTTATTAAGCATTTAATCATTTCTCGTCTTTAAGTCCTAAATATTCCGCAAGAAAGTTTACATAGGTTAGAGATATAACCTTTTTATGCGTTTTGAGACAGAACAACGATGATGACATTGGTCGCAAAATGTCATCAATTTCAGCGTCCCGGATAATTCGTACTTTCCGCCGTCCTAAATCATTTATTGGGAATCTGTGTTAAATTATCTCATAAAGAAAAAAAGCAGCTCTGGATGCAATGGCCCCGAGAGAATAGATCTTTTATTTCAGATAGAAGGCAACGAAAGAATAAATTTGACATGGATACACCATGATGAGTTCAAATTTTCCCCACACTAACGCCAGTCTTAAATTACAGAGAAAAGAAACAAACACTGTCCCAAAGAACAATTGGGCTTTGAATAAGAAATGGCGACGAAAAAACACAAAAGGAATTGGAAATGGTAAAGGAAGCGAAGAAAGAAAGTGTAAATGTGAAATTGTTTTGAAATGTTTTGTTTTTATTTGTTTTCATTTTGAGGCGGGGGGGGGGGCATGCCGCATTTAAAAGTCATTGACCGGAAAATTACGGAAGTTAATGTGATTGCGACACTCCGAACGATTGTGTTCCAGATGTAATTGTATCCTTGAAAGAGAGAGAGAGAGAGAGAGAGGGAGTGAGGATATATCCATTGAATTTTCAGCACCTAGGACTAGGTAGAACTAAACGATTACGATGGAGATGTTGTGGGTATTTGTTACCCTCAACATCCCACAACTTTTAAGAAATTAAGGACGATTTTTTTGAAATGAAACTTTTGGATTGAAGTACGTCTTTACTGAGCCTTTTCAAGCCCAAGGCCAAAAAGTGAATACATGCAGGTATATATAAAAGGGGATCCGAGGAGTGGGATTTAAAAAGAAGCGAAGCACCATCCACGTAGTACAAGCTCTGTGCGATATAGCACGTGAAGGAATTGAGGGAAAAAGATGGTTCCGAAAGGGTTGTAACAAATGACCTTCTCTGGTCAAAGTGTGGTTGTATCAATGCAGTCTAGCACACTCACCTAACATTCGACCTTAAGAACGTTTTCAATTGAGCCGACTGGATCCGTGTAGTGCTGCGTCTAATAGCCATCTGTCCCTCTACTATGACAAGGAAGAAGAACCAAAGAAGAACAAGATTACGGGAGGAGTTCCACGAGGGTCAGTTCTGGAACCAATTTTATGAAACATAACATACGATGACATACTACGAACACAGAGGCCGAGTGAAGTAGATATCATAGGTTATGCTAACGACATTGCAGTTGGGTAGTGGCCATTAAGCTGGGCATCCACGATCACCCATGAATGCCCTTCCTGGCGTGATGATATTTACAAAAATGTTTAAATTCCTTCGCGCAATGAATGTGCACTCTGACACGCAGCCCCACCCACGGGCATTCATGAGTGAGCTCACGCCGGGAATGTCTTTCATGAGTGACCGTAGATGCCCAGCTTTAGAGGAGCCATAACCAACGTGAGCCTATGGCTACAGACAATAGGTTTGGAGCTAGTGGACCGCAAAACCAAAGCTGCTTTCATAAGCAGTCGTAAAGTGGAACACCTAACAAAACAGATCGGTGAGTACATCATCAAGTCGACTTCGTACATCAAGTGCTTGAGAGTGTTGCTGAATCACAAACTAAGCTTCAGGGACCACCTAACGTAGGTGGAAAAGAAGGCCTCTCGGCAAGTTGCGGTCCCATGCATGCTAATTAATGAAACTTGTTAGAAAACCTAAGCAAGTCAATATCATTGATATGCCATAATTCGTACATTAGAAGGATGAAGTCGCCGACCAGAATTGCATCCTTAAGGGAATGTTACAACTTCAGAACTGTGCCAGCGGATGCGAAGAAGACTGCAGCGCTACGTGCGGACGCTATGAAAGAAAAATGGCAACGCAGATGGAACATCACTACTGAAGGGCTATTGACATATAAATTGAGTCCTAAAGTTAATGAATGGATTAGCAGAAAGCACGGGGAGGTGAACTATTACCTATCACATGGCATGTATGCCTTCGAGAGTACCTCTACAAGTGCAAACACTTAGATGACTCATTTTGTCAGCACTGTGAAGGCAAACCTAAGGAATGCGGCCAATTGATCCCAAGAAGCTTGATCACATTTATGTTGACTGAACGACTGTCAGTGAAGTTATCGCAAGCATAATGCAGGAACAACGTATGGATCTAAGTGGTTTTGCCTGAAACTCATTCTCTTCGTTTCACTCTATCGGCATCAACTAACTGTTTGGCATCAACAAGTGGACATAACCAACCTGAAGAATTGTGTCAACTACTGCTTACTGCAGTAACAGAGAAGCTAACCATTTACAAATAACAAAACAAGATGTCCTTTATGCTATTTTCACTCCATTGACATACAAAAAAAAAAATCCTTTCATTCTTCAAATACTCACTTCTTCGCTTATCCTCGGAATCTCGGTTTGCATGGATTTGGGTCCACAATGTAGAATACTCTTCCTGCATTCACAAAGTTTTGGATATGTTTGTATTTCTAAACAATAGAAAAGGATACACGACAAGAAAAAAGAACACAAAAACGTCCAAAACATCATTATCCCAGCCACACTCAATTACCACAATCTGTCGCCGCAGAAGTCACACTAGAACCAACACCAACACCAACACCAGCACTGCTATTGTCATCTTCCTTTCCATTCATTCGGGCAATTGCAGTTGCCACCACCTTGTCAATTAATTCCTTGCTACCATACAACATGCCACATTCGACGGGATGCTCATCACTGCCGTCCTTGCAGTCGGTACGTTCATCACATATCTTACGCTGGGGTACGCACATAGTTCCATTGTCACACGCGAATGTTCCTCGGGGACACGAACCTATACTCATATTCATTGGGGGAATAAAAACCGAAAGGAATAAGAAAAAAAATTGAACTTTAATCATATATTGAGTTAAGGAGTTTTGTTCAGAGTGATGGTATGTTCGCAGGATACGCGCCCAAAGGGGATGTGAGTGACGATTACCATTCAACAAGGATGTTGCTCTTCTGAGGGCGTACATGTATGTATTTGTGTGTCTGCTAAGTGTCACACACTGGTCGATTGTTAGTGCTAATCAGGTAGGACATAAATAGGTTATAAAACATTTATTAGGACAAAAGGGTGGACTCGCACACTCTTGGAAAAAGCGAACAAATAGCTGGCTCTGGAAATTTATGATGACAGCTCTTCAATGGCAAGGAGATTGCAAATGGATAATAGATGGGCAGTAACTTGGCGAGTCAAGAAGGCGAATCTTGACTTGGATGGAGGAGCCGATGAGGTTCTAACCTTGTAACCTAAGTTAAACTCACAATAAAGTTTATGACCCTGAAGGCTTTTAATGTGCACCGGACATTATTTTTTGGGTTTTCTTTTTAAAAATGTCTCGCCATGCAAATGTTAGGTCAGTTGGTTAGGGTTGCCACATGAAATTAAGGTGGAATGAGACAATGGATTATCGGAACATGCAACTGGTGAAGAGGTCAACCAACAAACAATGCCTTATTCCAAAAGCATTTGGCTAACTATTTTGTTGCTGTCAGTTGAATAACAGCCGCCACCATTTTATAGTTAGATGTGCATCCAAGTCAGCTTCCAACACTGTAAAGATAAACTTCAAAAGAAGGCACAATAGCATTGAAGTACTAATGGCGTCAGTGAATCGATGTGATGAGCTTAAGAATTTTTTTTTTCCTTTAAAAGAGACGGAGAATGCACCATGCACCATCAGGCGGTTGTTACGCTCACCTGGTGTGTCCGAATCCGACTGACTAAACTTCCATTCCACCTTTGGTGTATTCGGTAACCCCCCTCAAACGCGGTTACTTACGAGGGGTGGGGGTCTTCCTCTTTCTTTGCAGCACTGTGTCTATAAAGCAACCTATTTCGCTCCCTTTGTCGTGAATAGATATCATCATTCTCGTGACATTTTTGCGAGTGATATTGTCTGTCTCTTTGATCAGCCTAGATCCTTCTGCTGCCCTTCTGCTACACGAAGCCCGGCTGGTAGAGCACCCTTTTTTTCCCATCTTATGGAAATTCGTATTGAAGTTCCCGTGTCTATATTTACTTCGCCATGTTTCCATTTCGTCCATTGAGCAACGTCCCTAATCAGTCTCACCGTCTACTTTCCTTTAGTTTCAAAACTCCAGAACTCGCCCTTGCCAGTGTTGCTTGATGAGCTCATTTGCCTCTGGCGTCACCTTTAGACTCTTTACGTTCGTAGACGAATCTCCTCTACCCCGCTAGGATCGATGGGAGTCACTCCCGTGGTAACGATGGCGATCGGTTCCGACACCTTACGGTCTGAACTCGCTACTTGAAGGGATCCACGTCCCTGTACTGGTGCCATATGTTTCCTGTATTTTTCTTGCTTGACTGTATCCACCCTGAGCTAACCTTCATTACATAATATCGATATCACTGTTACCAGGGCAAATGTGACTTGGTTTCAAACTGGAAGGTCCTCAATGAAGAATCAGTCTCAGATTATAGGTGCATGACCTTAAGTTAGGTTTTAGATTGGTTGATCAAGGCTATTAACCAAATATCCAGCTTCCATAAGGATCCTTTCGTAAAAAGATTAACCTAAAGAATGTAAAAACAAACTCAACATCCTTGCCAACCACAACTATGTCCGCCAACAATCTCTTCATCAACAAATTGAGGCTGATGATGGAACTAATTACAGGACACATGAATCTTTCCACGTGAACATAGAATACTTTCTTTGTCACTGTCCGGCCTATGAGATAATGCATCAGAAGATCCTTGCATCTATGTGGATACCGAATCTGAAGCACTTGGGATAAGTGTAAAAGCTTAATACAATTGCACTCACTTATCTTTCATCCTTCTCAACACACATTTCAAAACTGAGTTGTTCTTACAGTTCCAGAAACAGAGGGGAGTACAACGAGCTCCAGGCCTGCCATCCTGATCACATTCTCAAACCATACCATGCTTGTGAGTTTAAAGAACAGAAAAACAGGAAGGAATGTCGACATCCCAAAAACAACGAGAAACACCATGAGAGATGCAAATTATATTTGAAAACTTCATTACGAGTTACAAGAAATATGAATAGGTTACAAAACCTAGACAGGAGCCATAATAACGACGAAGGAAACGCCTAGCAATCCTTCTTTGGAGGTCGGTTCAGGGAATGTCAGTTGCCTGCAAATGAAAGTTAACAATTTTAAGCAACAACTACAACATAAGCTGGAGCAACTGAAGAACCCAGAACGCGATGGTACCGATGAACTCGCACTACTGAAAACTCAGGTTGAAGATCTTCACATGAAGAATATTGCCACTGATGCTGTACTTGTTGGAATACCATTTTTCCCCGATGAAAATCTTAAGTGCATCTTTAATCGGCTCTGTGTCACATTGAACTGTCAACAACCTCCATCCATCAGCAGAATATTTCGTGCAAAGCAGAGAGATGATACTGTGATCATAATTAAATTCCTCTCATCGCACGACAAATACTCTACACTAAAGGCTTTTGTCAACTTTAGAAGGGAACACTCTCGACAGTTTAATCAATCCGACATTGGCTTTCAAACAAATAGACCGATTTTTATGCATGAAAGTCTCACGACGCAACAAAAAATGTCCATGGTATACCGCTGAAGTACAAGCCCTCATAAAAAATCGTCGCAAATACTATCTAAAATGGAGGAAAAATAATATTCCTGAAAACTGGAGAGCCTGACAGTAGGCAGTAGTGCGAAACCAAGTTACCTTACAGATCCGGCAAGCAAAAAGAAATTTTTTCGCATCAAAATTTGACGTACGACTACCGTCGAAGCAGCTGTGGAGTAACCTGCGAGAAATTGGTGTAGGTAAAAGAGAAAAGCTAGACTGCACGCTTGATCCGAATATTCTTAATGACCATTTTGTCGCCAGTACTCCTAGTCATCCCAACTTCATACCAGCTATTGGAACTGCAAATGATTTTCAAGATAGCTTTGACTTCAAAGTTGTGTCGGAAGATGAGGTTGCTAAAATAGTCCATGTACTAAAATCAAATGCGGTTCGATTTATAAAATGTATTCTTCCATACTTATTGAGCTCGCTTACACATTTACTCAACCACTGTATTACATCTTCGACTTTTCCGGTATTATGGAAAAAGGCCAAAATCACTCCAGTGGCAAAAAATAATAATCCGTTACTACCCAGTGATTATCGACCGATAAGTATCCTACCGTGCCTATCAAAAGTCTTAGAGAAGATACTAGCGGAGCAGATTGTCTGTCATCTTGAATCAGAAAGTCTCCTGTCTCCTTATCAATCCGGCTTCAGAAAGAACCATAGCTGCTCAACCGCTGCTGTAAAGATATTTGATGACATAAGGCTTCAGTACGATAAAGATTATGTAACAGTTCTATGTTTGCTAGACTTCTCTAAGGCTTTTGATAGAGTTAATCATGATATTTTATGTCAAAAGCTTGTGTTGTATTTTGGGTTTAGTAATAGAGCAGCTAGTCTTATAAATAATTATCTATTGAACAGAACGCAAAGAGTGGTGGTCCATGAAAAGGTTTCTGAACCCAGAAATCTGCCTGCGGGTGTACCTCAAGGTTCCATTTTGGGCCCCATACTCTTCTGCATGTTCATAAATGACCTGCCTAGGGTTTGCAGGAACGTATCTTTTCATTTGTATGCCGATGACATCCAAATTTATCTATCAAGGCCCATTGGCCTCATCGAAGATTTGATTGCAAGGATAAATGAAGATCTGACTGCGATCTTAGGTTGGTCGGAAGAAAATGGTCTCACCCTAAACCCAAGTAAAACACAAGCTATTATAATCTCGAAGAAAGCTTATGATACGGATGACCTTCCCTCGGTTATTCTAAAAGACGTAAGAGTACAATTCGTGAAGTCAATATGTAGCCTTGGCTTCAAAATAAACTCTAATTTATCATGTAGTGAACACATAAATTTGGTTGTGGGTCGCATTTATGGGACACTACGGAGACTGTGGATGTCAGCCAACTTTACTCCCATCGAAACAAAACTTCGGTTAATTAAAGTTTTACTTGTACCCATCTTATCTTACTCTGAAGTTGTTTACCCTAAATTAGACTCTGTTTCCGAACATAAACTACTTGTTGCATTTAATGCAATGACCCGGTACATATATGGCTTACGGAGATATGACCACATCTCAGCTTTCCGGACAAGGATTTTAGGTTGTACTTTACCACAGTATTTCAAAGTAAGAAATTGTATTTTCCTTCATAAAATTATACACACTAAGTCACCACATTACCTGTATAACAAACTTAATTTCTCCCAATCTATAAGAACACATAACATCGGCATACCTTCTTTTAATTACCTTAACTCGTCGCGCCTTTTCTTTGTTAATAGCATTCGCCTTTGGAACTCACTACCAGCAGGCATAAAGCAAATAAGGGATATCAACAAATTTAAAAATGACGTTTTTAAATATTTCTCTTATCAGCAATAATGTTCCTTCCCATCCTACTCCCGCCTCCCCCCCAACCCCCTTCCCCTTTCTTGTTGTCACAGTTCTTTGCTCTTCTTTGCTCTTTATTCTATTATTTTTGACTTTTAATCTTAGTTTCTTTATTCAGTTCTCGAAACTTCATATTTCTACTCTCTGTTCTTTCTTTTTTTCTATTTTTATACATACATATTATTATACATATATAAATCTTTCACATACCATACTGTAAAAGACTAAGTCTTACTTGTATGAACCGATCTAACAATAAATACAAATACAAATACAAATACAATAGAGTCACAGTCTATACTACGAGGGTAATTCAGCAGGCTTTTAGTCTGGTACGACAAAAACAACTCCGCTGACAACTTTTAATCGGGAAGTTGCTTATCACTTGATGGTAGATCTAGCTCCTTATAGACTTTGGTAGCGACTTTGACAGGGTGTAACTCTGTGAAAGCCTCTGCTCATCCTAGTGACCCTTAGAAGTAAAAAATACCCATGACTGTTGCGAGATAAGAGAAAAAAAACAACATCGAGTTATCGGTGTCGTATACGCAACATTTTTTGTATTGAATGGAAATTCACATGATTAGCCATTTATTCTTCAAATCAATGAGCTATTGGAGCTGAAAAAATGTTCCGGAAATATCCACGTAGTAGCTCTGACTAGTATTAACCAGGAAAAACAGATGAAAAGATCACAGGATCGACACTCGTAGCAGCACTGGTAAAATTTCACCTTTTACAGTAAAAAGCACATTTATCAGGATTTCTGATGAAATAAATTTTTCAAAACCTAGTATTCTACACCGACGGCGATGAGTAAAGAAATCGACCCTTGTCTCATTTTAGACAAGAATAGTCTAAAGACTTTAGATCTAGAATATTTTATATTCGACTGAGGTGAGCAGCCTAGGCACGTCAATCTATCTGATTAATTCTAAACCACGGTTCCTTTCTTGTCTTTACAGATACCCAGGACGAAATTATGCAGATAATGCTATTTTTCTACATGAGTTCTGCCTGTTTATGACCCTTAACTGAACGCCTATTATATTCCAATTAGTCTGCGTTATTTGAAAAGACAATAGAACTCTCGATTCGAATATGGAAATGTTTGTTCCACTTTTATTCAATGGAATTCAATAGCTTCGTGATTCTGCACAGGATAAGTCAAAAAGTTTAAGACAAACTTTTTCTTGGCTTCCGTCCAAACATTTAGAAAATACCATTTGCACGTCGTTATTACTTCAAATCATGAAAAGGATATTTTCATAAATTCGACTTTTTAAGTGTCAACCAACACCGCCATCATCAATATCAATTCATGTGTAGTAGGTCATTGGATAGAATGTTCCTGACAAGTAATTAATCAATCCTTACAACACGATGAGTTTCTGAATGTTCTTCTTGTATCTCTTCATCAGAAAATTAGGATTGTATTCTTTGAACATAAACCTCATAATCAAGTCCTTAAGACTTTTAATAGACAAATTTAACACATTAAACTTAATTTAATGGACACATTATTATTGTCAATATCAATTTGGAGAATAGACAGTCATGTCAACTAAGTTCGAATAGTACTTTGGTTATCCTGTTGGAATAATTTAAATGTTGAGTTTTGAAAGGATGAATACTATTGTTTACAGAAACTTATGCTGAAGAATATAGAGCTGCTTTCGTGTAAGTTGTTGAAGAGAAACGTTGGACGCAGTATGAGCAAATGAGAGGCAATACATTTCAAAACACATCTCTTTAGACTCACAAAACACTTGTGTAGAGGATTCTGTTCAAAAGCCATGTGGACACACTTTTCATCGACGTCCATAGCTGATCTGAAAGACCAATGTAGTTAGTACTATTTCCAAATATTTTAAAGCACAGGTCTATAAAAAAAACTTCGGGTCTTGATCGGCTCTGCAACTGAGGTATGAGGCACTGCGACCTAAAAGATCTATTGTTCCGGGAGCCTGTAAGACTTGCAGATCCTTGATCTTTCTAATAAAATTGAGGATGTTTCTAAAGTCCTCATGTGTTAGAATTTCCAAGTTTTAGAAAAATTGCCAAATGGGTGACACTAGAATCTTTCGATGGACAAAGTGATACATAAAAACTGATTACATAACGCTATACCTTGACTTCGACATACATTTCCAAACTCATTTTCCATCAAAAGAAAGCTGGGACGAAGAAATGGTCATTTAACAGGACAATACATCTCTGCGTCGGTAAAGCACAGCTCAAAAATGGATAAAGGGGTAGGCTCCGGAATCTACTCAGAGGAAGCTGGTCTTGCCCGGTTGGTGAGACTTTCAAAGCACGCCAGTATGTTCCAAGCAAAAGTATAACCGAAGACTCAAGATAGCTAACCTGCCATCAAAGACATGTAATCCACTATATTAAAATCAAATTTAGTAAAGAGGTGTCACAATAAACTTGAAATCCTAAGCTCTTATTACAAAGTCTCACTCCTTTGGGTACCGGAATATAGAGACATCGATGGCAATGAAAAGGAAGATGAACTGGCAAGAATGGAATCAAAATTGAACCGAACAATCATCGGCCCCAATAGAGGTTTTAAAACAAGACGTAGAGGTAGACTTCTGGAAATGCACAATCTTCTTGCGGTCCATCTAAAATGAATGGACTGGGTACGTTCGACATCTGCAGAGGCTGTGGGAACATAGACGTGAAAGAGGACACGACGCACTTCTTCTACGTCTATCCAAACCTCAGCTGAACTAGGCGCTTACATTTTTCGCGACACGGGCCGACTGTCAACCATGATACCGAAGGCCATCGAAAAATCATATTTGATTCGGGGTGATTTAGGTAGGCGACAAATAGACAAAACTAACCCCATCTTAAACAGAACACAATCCTAGTGAGGCGGCGCCTAGCATTATTGAATCACGTAAGATATTAGGATAGAATATCGGTGTAGATCAGGTGTCTCACAAACAACATAGCCCCAGATTCTTACTTTTTTTTTATAATAAACGTTCGCTATAGGGTTCATGGCTACCCTTAAAGTAGAGCATGGTCATTAGGGAAACTAGAAGAAAGACGGAGGAGATATCAATGCACGTTGGTTTTTAATGCTTGCTTCTTGTTGTAATGAGGAAACACAGAGCTATGCAGATCATTTCACATTCGTCTTGTACGGCTAAAGAAAGAATCCCCATATTTGATGGTACATCCTAAAGTTGACTTAAAGGTAAACTGATGTTCATTCGAAGCATGACGCGTATTGCCAGTGAACCTTTTGTAGAAGAATCGATAAAATGGTGAAAGACAGGAAATATTTTTTCGATGTTCAAGCGAGTTAATTGACTTCGGAATGTCCCTGTCATCTATAAGTCTTAAGGCGGCTTTCTGCATTCAATGTAGAATGTGTAGAATGGTTTTTGGTGCAAAAGACCAAATGTGAGCGTTTTACTCCAGCTTTAGGCAAATAAACGCCTTATAGGCTGAAGTCAGATCAGAAGAAGTAAGGTATTTGCTGCATCGTTTAAGGAAACCTAGACATTTTGCACCCTTATTTGGCGACTACAAATATGTGGTCGTTCCAACGAAGATCGTTGTTAATACACATACTGAGGATAAAAAACTGTTTCGGCTTCGGCAATGCATTTGTAACGAAGCAACAACAAGCCTCGAATATGGACGGATCTACTGATGACGATGCAAGTACCATTCATGGATAAAATGGTTCGAGACTTGGGTTTCGCTTATAGAAGAAAGCATTGAGTTTTATAGAACCCCATTTTATTATGTTGTCGAGATCAATTTAATTCATTTAACATACGTTCTCCTTCTACCTTCTAGCAGGGACGTGAGTTAAGGAACGAATATGAAAAACTGTACGTAGAGAGCCTAGTTGTCTCGAAGCTCGTTATAACAACAGAGTGTGACGTTGTGCTGTTAAGCAATTTAATACAGAGATACGCCGCGGTCTTATTCTAGATTTTGTAAGCCTGGATACATAAGATCTGATCGCAGCCTGGCTATCGATGTAAGTTACAATATCTGCTTGTGATACATCTTTCTGCTTAAAAGTCAAAGTCAAACTGATAAGGGAATCCGAAGATGTAGTGAATGTCAAGAGACGTTCCGAAAAATCAAAATAAACTCATTATAGATGAGTTAACTAACGTTAACTACAGGCACCTCAAGACTTTTATTTGTGGTTGCCCTTCGTTAAAGTGAACCCCAAATCCTTACAACCGATTGCAATTCATTATCTCATGTTTTATTCACATTTTCACGATTAAAGACATGAAATTAAAATTCAAAAAATAAAAAATGTCAGACAACAAAAAAACACATCAAATATGTATAAAAAGAAGGCAAAGTTTATAGGATTTGTTTTTTATTTTTTCATCCGTGCATCCATGGATCCATCAACTTTACCGAGTTGTCTGATGTCTACACATTAGCTAATTATTTTTCATTAGACATTCAGCCTTAATCCTTGTCTTTAAATTTATATTTTTGAATTAAATTTCTCGGTGACTCCTTCTGTAAGATGGATGGATACATTTAACTATAACACATTTGAATCAAGTGTGTCAAGCGTCGAATCTAAGCAAAAAAAAAAGAAGGTCCATCTGGTAAAAAATAAATAATCAAGGACAAGGTCAACGAAAATGTTGAACAAACTTCCAGTTGAGATGAAATTTGACCACCAAGTTGGGGAATAATTAAGAATTTGCATATTTAATTAAAACTATTCGACTTTAAACAGCCAGAGGCTGTACTCAATTAATTTGCTGTACTGCGTAGTTCCTTTTTGCTGGTTCGGTAGGTTAATAGATAGTTTTCGTAGTGAATACAACACAGATATCAACAAGTGGTTGATAAATGTATTATTTGTCCTTGTAGTCCTTATTTGGAAACAACTTCTTATAACACTTGTCTGCAAATAGTCTATTACCTACTCTGGGTGTCCTAATTCTTAGTGACATTCTGACAAGGTGGTTCTTTATTAAGTTTACGAAGCAACTTTCACTAGTGGTAGTCGACTGTGTGCTAAAATAATTATTAAATGAATATTATTGATTTGTACTTTTATCCTTTATTTCAATAGTTAGGCAATTGTATAAAATTAAAGGAATATTGAGTCTTGCTACAATATACAGCGAGATGAACTTCAGCACGACTGTGATAAATCGGATGAAGCACTTAATCAGCTCAAATGAGTTGCGGTGGTCACAGCAAGATTTTTTCAGAAAAAGGATAACCTGGAGGCAACTAATTTAGATCCATCCGGTATTTTCTTTTTGTTGGGGTAGAAAACACATCGGTATAACACTTAAATGCAACTGGCGCATTGTACTACCAGGAAACCCAGCCCTTCATTTTCAATTTTACTGAAATAGTCTGGTTATTTACATAGGTGCCTAAGAAAGCGCTTCAGACGACCTTAAGCTGCGTCAGAGAATTCGCCAACACGAATATCAACCTTTTTAATTTTACTCCAAGTTGTCAACCTATCTACAGATGGCCAATATTGACACCAACATGGCCATTTTGGCCTGATCGCCCATATGGCGCTTTACAATTTCAGCACTCGCAACATCAGGATCGAAGATTCACCACCTCTCAAGAGAAATACTCCGCAGTGTTGTCAACATCTCCACAAGTATCGCCGACTGCAGTGTCATCTCAGCCTAGCTTGGCGGAAGTCAATAAGTTGTCCCCTTTTAGTCTGCCTGACTACTGAGGAATCATACCAAACACAACGATGTTCGTTTAAGACCCAACTGTCCTAACTCAATCGTCAAAAGTAGGTTATAGTCCTGAGAAGTCTTCCTCGGAGTTTTGTCTCTAGTCTCTTATATGAGATCTCATTTCACGATCCCAGTTTAATCTAAACCCAGCCAAGAGTCAAAGAACTTGTGACCGAATTCAGAGAGTTTTTGTATTCACGAACTATACTGGAAATGACAATGCCTTAAGGGTAGCCTAGCTCAGGCCCTTTCACCCATTCCTTACAATGTAGCTCATGTGTCTTATAAAAACATAAGTCTCCGCTCAATCTTCATTTGCAGTGACCTCGATTCCTCTTCAACTCTTTTGCGCCACGTAAGCTTAGGACGACCAACTGGTCGGCCTAACTGGATGATTTGATTCACACTGTAGGGTGTGTCCAATCCACTGCATCTTCCTTCACCATATTGGTTATATGTTGCCGACCCACTCTCCGTTGGGCTGTTCGTTTAAGATACGATTCGACCAGAAAATCATCTATCTACTTACGAAGGTTTGTAGCTTACGAATGGCAGAAGTGAACACTTTCCAAGGACTACACTCATAGAGTACCGAAACAACGTTGCAAAGATTCACAAATAACTTCTCTAGGGCACCAGGTCGCTGCAGCATTTCGGAAGAATCGCTGTGCTGCCTCATTCAACCGTATTTTCTATAGACAGTGTTAACCACAGGAGGAAACATCCCTGGTATTGCAAAACGACAGGCTTTCTACGGCTTCTCGAGGGAAGAGATTAAGTGCCTAACCTATCATGAATTTATATCCATTTCCCGCTTCCATTTCGTTGCTTCTCTTACCTATCTTTCAATCCCCAAACACACCGTCAATTCATTCAAAAACCTAAAACCCATCAAGCTTCGAAACTCCTTCAAGACTACCGTTGCGAATTAATAGCCCACAATTCCACTGTTCAACACATCTGTTTTCAATTACGAGTACATCCCGACACTCGAAGTGTAAAACTTTATGTCCTGACAAATTGCAATTGCATCCCAAGAAAACACTTTCACTTTCACTCTTATGCTATTTGTATCCTCTTAAGTTGTCTCAAAATAACTTCATCTTCATTTATCCCTTCGCAAGGCTCCTCTGAATGCAAATCGCTCACTCATCCTCCCCCGCCCCAATTGAATGCATCCACGCTGCAGGACACACAGCAACCATCCTGCAAACTTACCCAAACTAAAGTAGTACGTCAGAGCCGAAATGAAAATCACGATAAACAGGATACCACCACCGGTCAAAATACTACGCTTGTACACCATACCGAAGTGAGCGGTATTGCTCAGACGAACATAATTTTAAAACGCTAAACTTGTCTGATGATCTAATCACATCCTTGAGACACTCGTTATCCTTAAAGCAGCACGTGCTACGTGCTTCTTTTTGAAGCTTTCGCGCAAAATTCGTTAATTTTTCAAACGAAATTACACGAAACAATAAAAGCCGGCGCGCGTATCGTTTGTAGTCCCGACAATGCCAAACGAATTAGCAGCTCGATTTACGCTCAATGTGCCGGTTGATAGAATTCCCGAAATATCTTGGGGATAATGTTAAATCCTTGACAATGTTATTTAACACACACACACACGCAATGCACTGAAGACAAAATTCAAACAGACCAACGATTGACTATGTTGTGAAAACGATCTCAGTGGCACACTCGAGTTGGCCCGAATCCTTCGTCGAATGGAAAACATTCACAGTTATCGCGCCCTTACACAGCAGAGCACAGCATCCAACTGAATATTTTTTTACTAATGCTCATTCAGAAAACATCCTTGTATCCTTTATAGTAATGAATTTGTAAAGCAGAGTTGCCAACACATCGATTGACGGTGGTTGGTCCATAAATTCTTGTCCAATGGAATTTGTTTTTTTTTTTACGGTTATCAGGATTGCGTGCGCAGGTGTCTGTAAATGGTCTAAACGTGGATGACAAACGACTAACAAAGGTGAGATCTGCTGGTAGATGGTAGTTCGCTATTGAGAAAGAGTCACTGCAGCCAAATAGCTCTGTTAGCTGGTCTGACCTCCACATTCTCAGGAAGTCATTCTAGGAACGGGAGAGGATAAATTGTGACCCTCTTAAAACGGGGTTTGATTCGGTTTTGGTTGGTTGTGAAGTAACACCCTTCAAGAAGATCAGAAAACTTCGAAATCTGATACAGGTATGGAACGATACTTTGTCAACGGCCTTTAGGTACTAAATAGCTATCGTGTCAGGACCTCGATGATGGGGTTAGATATGTGGATCCATCTGCCTTTCGTTGAGTTATCCCGCCTGGGGATGTTGGCCTTTCTTCTGCTTTGATCGTCCCCAAAACGATGACCTCTTGTCGGTTCGCCCTAAACCCTTTGCATCTCGTTGGGAAAGATGTCGGTTTGGACAAAGCAGCCGGTTTTATAGCTGGAATGCTTCGTCCAAAATATTTCGGAAACTAATAAGAGGTTCTGATTGCGTAAAACCTGTATGCTAACGAGATTTTCCTTCATGTTTCTTTCGTTATAAGTGGCCCCGCCCAGACCAGAGCAGTATAAAGCAGGATTAAGCTGGCTATTCTGGATAGCAGAATCCTTCTGGCGTATCAAAACCCATCGATATTTGGCACCATAGTGTGAAGTAGGGCAAAAGTAATTGCACCAACGCCCTTGCATCACAAGCCGACGATGTAGCATTTAGGGGATAGCGTTATGGATCCGCTTTTGAATGAGCGATCCAAAGCAAAGATCTCCTGAATACGTACACGTACATTCTCGAAGTCGAACAAACGGGTTTTTCTTACATCCCCCTTCACTTAATCAGTTCTTTATTGACTTCAAAAAGTCGTTAGATTTTATTAACCAGTTTATCTGGTGTGTCTTGCTCAGGAGAGAGAGTTACTTACGGCGAAGTTTAGTGCCACGTCTTACACAACGGAATCCTACAAGGTTGCTTATCGTCACCGCTTTTATTATTAGTCGCGAAATACAATGGACACTGACATTATCTGGAACTGTCTGATGTGGATTGGATACACCTTACGATCCGAAGAGAATTCAATTACCGTACTGTGGAATCTGGCAGAGGAGTGGACCACTTTTGGGGGAGCTGAACAACATTCCAGAACCCCGATACGAATAACGAAAGCACGCAGGCGTTGTTGATGCCCACGAGCTGGTGCTGACCGAGATGATTTGTTAATCAAAGCCCCTCCTTCAGTACAGCTTCCTATAGGAGGGTCAATCAGTTAAGGTTATTGGAAAAGTGCACAGACAAGTTTGTGTTCACGGGGGTCTGCTAGTTCATTATGTTATCCTTTTTTGTGTGGTCCTTGTTCCAGCCTGAGCTCTTAACAAATCGGTGCAAGTACATCAGTCGTACTTTCGTTAAGTCTTCTTGTTCTCCAAATTATCTGTTTGAACATTCGCATTCTAATCGCCCCTCCTTCAGTTTTTAAAGCCCTTACTTAGTCGTAACCCATCTTATAAGTCCGAGCATCAAAAAGTATGTCAAAGTAGTCCACGTAAGGCCTTCACTAAGTCGTTTGAATTATCTGAAACTGTTGTCTGAAAACTGGCTAAGTCCTTTGTCTTTAAGCTTAAATTTCCTTTAAAAGGGTTGAAATAGGTATAATCTCTTACAAGTTATCCAGTGTTCACCACACAAAGTGGAAAGTAAGTGTCCGTAGACGAAGGATCTCGATTAACTGCCATCACTGTCACCATCGATGAGTACTCGTCCAAACAAACATTCGATTTAACTGTCTTATTAAAGAAATTGACACTTTCATCACAGGGATCCACATCAAATTAATAAACCAAAACCCCTTCAGTTTAGTCCTTCTGCTGATGTTTGTATTTTAACCGCCAAATCATCCATAAATCTATCCACACCACACCATCTCGGTTTGAGTACACCCATCATCATCACACCATCCCAAGCATCCATCCTTCTTGATAGTTATTGTGAAACATCAAATCAAAGTTCCCAAATTCCCAATTGATAACAACTGAATTAATAGCACGGCCAGACCATCGTAGTTGGTGGTATGTGGCAATCCTAGTTGCCTAGCAGATGGTACACCAAACAATCAAAGCCTTTATCACTGTGTACTCGTGTGTCCTTCTGACCAAGAGTGACTTATTTAGAAGGATGAGTATGAATAAGTTCATGATGGTCATTTGGGGTTGGCTACCATACAACATCCAGATTCAGGTCCAGCAGTGGATGATGGTCAAGATGCCAAAGATGAACAGTCGTTCAGTCTACTGTCTGTGATTGTGTGTGCTTGATTTGGGAATTAAATGAAAATGCATCGAATGATAGACGACAGGGACGATATGAAGATGACGACGGTGACGAGAATTCTGTGCAAGATAACGTAGTTTCTTCGGCTGAAAATTGATGAGGCGTAAGGGATCATTCATCTAACAGTTTGCTCTCGTCCTGGCCGGAGGACTACAAGTAAGATGAAGTGGCTTAAAATATTTACGAAGGATTTTTTTTTTGGTCTTGCTTTTCCCATTTACATATTTTTGTTAAGGTTTGCAACTATTCCACATGATTACACTGTTGTAGTCATTGGAGTTCTTGTCGTCCTTGTCGTCCGTCTACGCGAGGGGGCCTCAAATATCTCTCAACAAGTGTATCGAGAATGATATATTGTAGATAATATTTGCACTCAGGGACGTTTTGACATGCTCCCAAATCGAAATAATTTTGTTTTCAAATAGGTTCCACACCAGCCAATGAATGAGAAATAAATTGAAAGGATTTTTTTTTTCTTTTCAACATTTAGATGGAACTAGTGGTTGGAGGAAGAGATACGGAGCTGCTAAAGGGTTGGTTGGACTCTGAATTAAATTATATTCTTCGAAATGTTAATGAAGTTGAAAATTGTATTCCGTCCCTAGTTGACAAGAACTGTGAAGTTAAATTGAAACCTTTAAAGTGCAATGATCTAAGTTATTTTAGGGAACGAAAAGTTAATGGTGTTGTTGGCCTTCGAACATGCAAATTAGAGGCCAAAGCTGATGAAAAATAGTTTTCAAAATAGACGGTGTGGAGCTGAATTTTGTAGTATTTTCCTTCATTTTCCTTTTAAGAGTGATGCTTGAGGTAAATATTTGTTGTGTGGCTTGTTCCACCATATCAACACGAGTCGTCAATGACATCAAGTGCTAAAAAATTAGTCAGATCCTTATGAAATTCCTTCGTTTGTTTTGTAAAGATTTCCTCCTATCCTGTGTTACACTTTACCCAATAGTGGGATGTAAGAGGACTTTAAAGTCCAAAACAGGGTATAACAGGACTGCATACTTTTACCACTTTTACCCTTGGTGATGTTATCCATGCAGCTTTGACAGAGGAAAGCCGAAAGACGATATCTGCCTACCTTCAGACAATATCAAATCGCTCACTACTTGAAAACCAAAACTTGCAGAGTAGAGCTGACAAAAGCCTTTTGTAATCGAATGCTGAACTAAACATTTTTAGGTCAAGAAAGTCAATTGCTTTCTTGAGCTAGGAACTATGGTTTTGACCGTTGCCGGCACCTGGCTGTTTGTGGGGACTGGGCTGCAGAAATGGCAAGGCAATAGCTGTTTCCGTAATGCTATCCAAAATTTGGAAAAGTAACTTAAACCAAGCGGAGACTGTACCGGTCCAACATTGGAACAGAACTTCTTTGCGGGTTTAGTACATTGAAACTGACTACTACCATTGTATATGAAACTAAAGCTACTATTACACGGCCATTATTCTCTACCATTGCAATGGCAGTGTGACGTCAAAATTGCATCACAAAGCTGGCATTTAAATGGTGTCCCGTCTGATTGCCACTTTTGTGACGCCACTTGCACTGTCATTGCAATGACATCGCAAATGACAGCCGACAGATGAGGGATCGGCGGAGAGAGTAATAGCAGACGAAACACAATTTTTTATTTTTCTGTCGGTTTGTGTATATTTTTGTTTTGCCATTTGTCATTGCCTTGCGGTATGCCATTGCCGTGTGAATGCTATTTTTTCGTGTGTCATTGCAATGGCACCGCGAGGAAAAAACTTAAATGCCACGCAACGTCTGTCATTCAATTTTGTGACAAAAATTACGTTATGCCATTGCCGTGTGATTGCCATTTTTTCGCAAATGTCCAATGACAGTCCGTTGTGTGAATGGCGCTCATATGCGCCCCTTTTCGTGACGTCACGACGTCATTGCAATGATAGAGAATAATGGCCGTGTAATAGTAGCTTAAGAAATGTGCTACATACGACCTTGGTATCTTATTCAAGCCACACATGCATTTTTAATTGATTAAGTTGCAGGGAATACTGGAGGAAGGCAACAACCACCTCTGGCGTCTTCCAGTAGAGCCTTGCTTCTCGCAACCATTAGCACAAATGGAAGGCACTCAAACAGCTTTTTAATGGCAGATTATACTCTTGGAGGTCTGTCATTGCCTGCCAACTTCTAGTTCATTTGCTGAGGCTCAAAACAGTGTTCCCTCTTTAGCAGTCCAATGCACTACCCATTAGCCCTGGTGACCGACGCAGTTTTAAAGGATATATTCATGTAGAACTTCGTCTGGGTAGTGAGCGCCTAGCAACAAAGCTTAAATATAGGCAATCCATGGTTAACACTTCCTTGATCACGACAACTTGCGATGCGATGTTGAGGCTCAAGCATAGATTGAACCAGAGTCTGTCACGTGTGTCACAGATAAGTATGTCCGAATGGGTTGTTAACGAATTTGTTGTCAGAGGTCTTGTTTTAAGTTTCGTACTCACAAAATGGGTGTCTCTTCCAATGATTTCTGTAGAAGCTCTACAGAACCTGCACCTAATCTGCCCGACTGAAAGGGCAAACCCTAGGAGAATACTACTATGAAGACCTCAACGATCTACCCAAGCGTGATATGTGTAAAATAAGAGGCTTTGTCTGTGGATCTAGATGGTAGCATACACAGTCTGGAACAGCAAAGGGTCTGCATCGACAGGACAACCCATATTATCTTCAAGGAAAGCAATCATACAAAGTTCCTGGCGCTTGTAAGTCGGTACTTTACGTGATATAACAATGGACCTACATTCCAGTCTAAATGTGCTTCTGCTTTGGAGAAAGACAAAGATAGCCAGTTTATCCAACCTAACCTAACCAACGCTCCATATATCGGGGTCTTCAGCGCAATGGTGCTCTGAAGCTTTCTGAACTATCACTGCTGTACAAACACGTCCACAAGCTCGTAATGCACGGATGTGGCTCTGAATTAATATTGGGGCATTCCCTGCCGTTTTCTTCCGAGCACGATGCTTACGTATTCGCTCCAACAGTGCATTGACTGCTGTTCCCGATTTTCCATTCAGCTACAGTTGAGGCAAGTAGACTTCCACCACGCTTTTTTCAAAAACTGGTGTAACGTACAGTAAGACAGATCCATGGAAACTAACTTGTACTAACCGACGAAATTTATAGAAAGAGTATTAGAAGCAAAACAGCCCTTCACATGAAGCTTCAATGGTGGTTCTAAGGGAAAGGAGGGATTTCGCAGTGGATGTGTGAGATGTTGAACATAAGAACTGTCAACAAGTTTATGAGAGAACATGCAATAGGAGCAGTCTTCATGGACTAGTCCCATCATTCTTAATACAAAGCGTAGTAGTTAGTGGCCATGGGCTCGGGGCTAGGTTAAGGATAAGTGGGATACAATTTTCCAGAAGATACCTTCTGCCCCACTTAAGAACGATTCGTTTTTACTGAACGGGAATCGAACTCAAGTAGGGACTTAAGAATCATACTAGATAACAAAGACTGACTTGCAAGAATTTACCACATAGAACCTGAAAGAGCAAGGCCTTAGCAGTGCTCTAATTTTTGTCCTCTTTAGCCAATGAGTCGACTTCTTCATTCTTCGTGAATCCTCTATGGACAGCAATCTAGTAAAGGATGATGACGTGTTCCTAGCTCAAGTCAGAGATCATCTTATTGGTTTCAAGGACTTGTTCAGATTTGATGACAGGCTAGTCAAGCGCTTTAGGACAGAAAATGAAGATAGTATACCCTAAGATGTGGGAGGCTAATTGATGGCACAGCTTGCAATATGGACAGTGTTACAGTACTATATAACCATGATATTGAAAGCATTCTTGTCTATCAACTGGTAATCCCAACACTATCTGTTTATCCAACAGAATTACTGCCAACCATTGTCAGATGTTGTTGTGCCGTCTATCTCTAGAATGTCTTCGGTGGAAAAATTTCCACAGACACCAGGCCGACACGAGATGGTAGTTGATCACCATCTTATGTTCAATCAAGGACTCCGCAGTAATATTGGATATCCCTTTTGCAACATCGAATGACTTAAGAATCTTTTAACGGATAACCTATCGCAAGAAGTTGAAGCAATCAAAAAACATTGAAGTGCTCTTGTTGGTTTGCGATAAGTGCATGTGGACTGTTAAGAGAACTGAGATACAGGTCCGAGCAAATAAACATTTATTCGAGCCTCCACCTCTCAGCAGCCAATGATTAAGTTCCGAGGGTAATCCGCGGTTCGGAGTCGTCAATTAGATTGATGGTTACTCTCGTAGGCCTTACAAACTCTTTCAACCAGTACTGCTACAGGAAATGTTTGAAAAAGTTGACAAGGAGCAGCAGTAAACTCAGTTGGAAGCCAAATTATCAAATTATTCGGCAAAAGGCCTTGGATTTGGATCCTAAATGCGGCATTTATCTGAGAATAGTATACATGGATGGAAATGAACTTGAAATCTGCTTCACGAAATCCTTGTTTGGAGGCATGTGCTAGAAAAAATGTCTAAACAGTTTTGAATAGGATTTTGACGGAACATTAAGAAGTCGTGAACGGCTTAAGTTGTTCTTTGCAATGCGGAAGAAGGATACCAGTTGTCAGTTCTAAATCATCATCCGATGAATAGCAATAACAGCCAACGAAAACAATTAGAAAAGTTCATGGAAACAATAGAAAATCAATGGTCTTGTGTACCTAACTTCTGCATTTGGTTTGCACAAAGGCAGATCCTACTAACTGTTCATTAACTATGAGACTATTAATTGCAGGAAAACTCCTGAACTTGATTTCAAGGTCCAAATGTGCTGTAAAATGCTGTTAAACACGCAAGGAAACACGTCTCCTAGGAGAGCTGTTCACAGAGACAATCTGTCTAGCGGCTGAGCCACGCAGACGATGTATAGGAAGATTCTTTCAGGCGTTTACAAAGAACCATTTAAGAAGGTTTCACAGGCTCGAGGTAATGTTGGACTATTCACTACTGGCAGCTCAAATGACACTTTCATTGTAATCCAATTGAGGACGACACAAAGAGGCTTCTCGAATCAGCTGGGTTGTCAGACAGACAAAATCGTCTCATATGTAGGCTTCATATGCAGGTTGTTGGCTTGTTCTTGATTCCTGAAGACTCCCCTAGAATCTCGTTTTGGGAGATTGTTAAGCTGATTCTAGGGAATGGAGTGAGGTGATCTAGCCGAGAGGAAATTGAGTTTTGTTCGTTAAAAAAATACGCTTGAGAAGTTTAGAAATTGGAAGAATGGGCATTTTTGAAGACTAAAGGAGTAAGGATCCATTGAAAACAGAGTAGAAATAAACGAGGATGTAGGGAAAACGCAGAAAAAGGGTTAAAAGTAAAAGAAAAAACCAAAATGAACGAAAAAACAACAAAAAATTACGAAAAATAACAAAAATTGGGGAAGAATAACAAAGATGATTTAAACAAAGGAAAAGTTGTTGTTTTTTTTGGTTTTCATATATAAGGTGGCGCCAGGCTGGGGTAGATTCAGTCTTGTGCTGGCCGTCGAGGTGTTCACATCGTGGACCTTATGTTGAGAGTTGTTCTTGGAGAGAGGTCCCGGAAGAGTGAGAGAGCGGGAGAGTAAGAGAGACCGGGAGAGTAAAAGAGAGCGGGAGAGTAAGAGAGAGCGGGAGAGTAAAAGAGAGCGGGAGAGTAAAAGAGAGCGGGAGTGTAAGAGAGAGCGGGAGAGTAAAAGAGAGCGGGAGTGTAAGAGAGGCCAAATCCTTTCAATTCTCTTCTTTTTTCTTATGACGTACTATGCATATATGTCTGTCCGTATACACGTATCCACACGTAAGATTCTCGTACACACTCGTATGCACGCTATTCTATGCGCTCGTACCCACACTCACTTGAACATACTGTCCTATGTGAGTGGTGGAGGAAGTGAACGTTGTGTTTTGTGTGTTCCTGAACATCATCAGACCAACTAATAGGGTTATGTGTGAAGAGGAAGAACACAGACCCACCCTGACACCATCATCATCTACATTCTACAACATCATATACACCATACTACACATCATACATACATATGCACATCATCAGCAATGCATCATACACAGCATACGAAACATCATCATCAGAAGTTGCCATGCATCTTGCTTACTGGTGAACCAGGTTAGTCCTATATTTTATTATATTGCCCCTGTCCCTGGTATTGCCCCTGAACAAACCCACCCAAGCCTTTAGGTTTTTTCTTTTTTGCAATGCAGTGTCTTTCCTTCCGAAAGCACTTGACAAGAAAACCCAACTCTCTTGCCCTTGCCCACCCAAGTCTGATTTTATATTTTTTTTTTGCATTGCAATCAGTGGCTTTCCTTCTGAAGGCACTTAGCAATAACACCCAAGTCTGCAAACCTTTTTTTTTATTTGTGCTTTCAGTGTCTCAAGCAGTGTTCAAGGCCTTAAGCCTGCTTTTCTATTCAATTCAAGGCCTTAAGCCTACTTTTCTTTTCAATTCAAGGCATTAAGTCTACTTTGCTATTAAATTTAAGGCCTTAAGCCATCTTTTCTTTTAAATTTAGGGCCTTAAGCCTTCTTTTCTATTTCATTCAAGGCCTTAAGCCATCTTTTCTTTTCAATTCAAGGCCTTAAGCCTTCTTTCTTTTCAATTCAAGGCCTGAAGCCTTCTTTTCTTGTGCTTTTAGTGTTTTATTCCACAGCTATACATCATCACCAGTGCAAGCTCTACATGGCACTTCCTTCCTGCTTTTTATTTCACAGATACCTGGTGAGTTCTGTGGTATTGTATTGTAATATTGCTTTTATATTTACTATATTGCTATTTATTATATTTATTGTATTGCTATATATTTTATTTATCATATATATATATTATTTCTACTATATTGCCCTTGACATATGCGTACTCAAGTCTGTAAGCTTTGCAAGCAATCAGTGTCTTTCCTTCCGAAAGCACTTAGCAAGAACACCCAAGTCTCTTTCCCTTGATAAGTCCACCCAAGTCTCTAGGCCCTTTTGTCTGAAAATTTTTAAATTTACTTTTTTTTCAGGTTCTTTATTTTATAAAAACTTAAATAAATTATATTATTTTGTATAGTACAATACAGTGAGCTTTTTGTCTAAACATTTTTATTTTTATTTTCCAGGCTCTTTATAATTTAAAAACTTGAATTATTTTATTTGATATAATACAATGCAATAAGCTTTCAACCTTTTAGCCTTAATAATATTTTATATAATACAATACAATAAGCTTTTAACCTCTTAGCCTTAAGCTGTCCCTTATTCCCATTCCTATTCCCCTTCCAAATGAGAGCTCTCAGTTTCAGAATTCCCAGCAGATGCGCCGTTTACGTAATCGCTGCAGCGATATTGCAATCGGCGACGCGATATTGCAATCGGTAACCGTGAGTGCAATCGGTCAAACCAGTGTGTAGCCCTTGGACATTGAATGGGCTCGTGCACGACGCACGCTACTACACACTCGCGTACCCACACTTGCCTGGACTATCATATGCGAGTGGATGGGAGTGAACGTTGTGTTTTGTGTGTTCCTGAACATCAGAACAACTGGTTGGTTTCTGTGTGAAGCAACATCAGAGGAAGAAGCAGTATACCCACACAGACCAACCTTGACATCATCATCATCATCTAAAGCATCAGATACACCATACTACACATGACATCAGACTCAGCATAAAATATGCACATCATCAGCAATACATCAGAAACATCATCTAAAACATCATCATCATCATCAGCAATACATCAGACACATCATACGAAACAACATCATCATCATCATCAGAAGTTGCCATGCACCTTGCTTACTGGTGAACCAGGTCAGTCCTATATTTTATTATATTGCCCCTGTCCCTTGAATTGCCCCTGAACAAACCCACCCAAGTCTTTAGGTTTTTTTTGCAATGCAGTGTCTTTCCTTCCGAAAGCACTTTACAAGAAACCCCAACTCTCTTGCCCTTGCCCACCCAAGTCTGGTAGCTTTTTTTTTATTTTTTATTTTTGCATTGCAATCAGTGTCTTTCCTTCCGAAAGCACTCAGTAAGCCCACCCAAGTCTGAAAATCTTTTTTTTATTAGTGCTTTCAGTGTCTCTCAGGGCCTTAAGCCATCTTTTCTATTAAATTTAAGGCCTAAAGCCATCTTTTCTATTAAATTTAAGGCCTTAAGCCTTCTTTTCTATTCAACTCAAGGCCTTAAGCCATCTTTTCTATTAAATTTAAGGCCTTAAGCCATCTTTTCTATTCAACTCAAGGCCTTAAGCCATCTTTTCTATTAAATTTAAGGCCTTAAGCCATCTTTTCTATTCAACTCAAGGCCTTAAGCCATCTTTTCTTTTAAATTTAAGGCCTTAAGCCTTCTTTTCTAAAGTGCTTTTAGTGTATTTTTCCACAGCGACACATCATCACCAGTGCAAGCTCTCCATGGCACTTCGTTCCTGTTTCCTGTTTCACAGATCCCTGGTGAGTTCTGTGGTACTATTTCTATTTACTATATTGTTTTTATATTTACTATATTGCTATTTACAATATTTACTATATTGCTAACATTTATTATATTACATTTGACATTAATTTGACATGCCCACCCAAGTCTGTAAGCATTGCTATCAGTGTCTTTCCTTCTGAAAGCACTTGACAACAACACCCGAATCTCTTTCCTTAAGAAAGCCCTTGATTAGCCCACCCAAGCCTCTATTTGCAGCAATGCAGTGTCTTTCCTTCTGAAAGCACTAAGCAAGAACACACCCAAGCCTCTTTCCCTTGATAAGTCCACCCAAGTCTCTAGGCCTTTCGTCTCAAATATTTCATTTCAGCTCGAACATTTCTTTTCAGCTGCCCCCTATTCCCATTCCTAATCCCTCTTTTCGTATGAGAGCTGTCGGTTTTGAAATTCCATGCATCGCCTTATCACCAGCTCTCTCCAATCCTTTACCGTTTTCTTAACCGACGCGACGGCGCGACGCTTAAACTTCTAATTTAAAAAGTTCATTCGGGTTAGGCTTTCAATACGGGACTGCTTTAGAATTGCGTTAGACAAGGAAGATAGGCTTTAGGTTTAGATGCACTACGTATAGGGTTTAGATTTAGTTGCGCGTTCCATATAGAACATAGGTTTTAGGTTTATTTGAGCTACGTATATCAGGTAGGGCTTAGATTTAGTTGCGCTACGTATAGGAGATATGTGTTAGGTTGAGTTTAAACTCATGCGGTGTAGGCCCTCCCTACGGACGGTAGGCGAGGAAGTTCTCCCTACGGACAGTAGGTGAGTTTAGTATCCGGATACTATTTAGATTTGCGTTTCATATAGAACATAGGTTTTAGGTTTATTTGAGCTACGTATTTTAGGTAGGGCTTAGATTTAGTTGCGCTACGTATAGGAGATATGTGTAAGGTTGAGTTTAAACTCATGCGGTGTAGGCCCTCCCTACGGACGGTAGGCGAGGAAGTTCTCCCTACGGACGGTAGGAGAGATCAGTATGCGGATACTGTTTAGATTTGCGTTTCATATAGAACATAGGTTTTAGGTTTATTTGAGCTACGTATTTTAGGTAGGGCTTAGATTTAGTTGCGCTACGTATAGGAGATATGTGTTAGGTTGAGTTTAAACTCGTGCGGTGTAGGCCCTCCCTACGGACGGTAGGCGAGGAAGTTCTCCCTACGGACGGTAGGAGAGATCAGTATGCGGATACTGTTTAGATTTGCGTTTCATATAGAACATAGGTTTTAGGTTTATTTGAGCTACGTATTTTAGGTAGGGCTTAGATTTAGTTGCGCTACGTATAGGAGATATGTGTAAGGTTGAGTTTAAACTCATGCGGTGTAGGCCCTCCCTACGGACGGTAGGCGAGGAAGTTCTCCCTACGGACGGTAGGAGAGATCAGTATGCGGATACTGTTTAGATTTGCGTTTCATATAGAACATAGGTTTTAGGTTTATTTGAGCTACGTATTTTAGGTAGGGCTTAGATTTAGTTGCGCTACGTATAGGAGATATGTGTTAGGTTGAGTTTAAACTCGTGCGGTGTAGGCCCTCCCTACGGACGGTAGGCGAGGAAGTTCTCCCTACGGACGGTAGGAGAGATCAGTATGCGGATACTGTTTAGATTTGCGTTTCATATAGAACATAGGTTTTAGGTTTATTTGAGCTACGTATTTTAGGTAGGGCTTAGATTTAGTTGCGCTACGTATAGGAGATATGTGTTAGGTTGAGTTTAAACTCGTGCGGTGTAGGCCCTCCCTACGGACGGTAGGCGAGGAAGTTCTCCCTACGGACGGTAGGAGAGATCAGTATGCGGATACTGTTTAGATTTGCGTTTCATATAGAACATAGGTTTTAGGTTTATTTGAGCTACGTATTTTAGGTAGGGCTTAGATTTAGTTGCGCTACGTATAGGAGATATGTGTAAGGTTGAGTTTAAACTCATGCGGTGTAGGCCCTCCCTACGGACGGTAGGCGAGGAAGTTCTCCCTACGGACGGTAGGAGAGATCAGTATGCGGATACTGTTTAGATTTGCGTTTCATATAGAACATAGGTTTTAGGTTTATTTGAGCTACGTATTTTAGGTAGGGCTTAGATTTAGTTGCGCTACGTATAGGAGATATGTGTAAGGTTGAGTTTAAACTCATGCGGTGTAGGCCCTCCCTACGGACGGTAGGCGAGGAAGTTCTCCCTACGGACAGTAGGTGAGTTTAGTATCCGGATACTATTTAGATTTGCGTTTCATATAGAACATAGGTTTTAGGTTTATTTGAGCTACGTATATCAGGTAGGGCTTAGATTTAGTTGCGCTACGTATAGGAGATATGTGTTAGGTTGAGTTTAAACTCATGCGGTGTAGGCCCTCCCTACGGACGGTAGGCGAGGAAGTTCTCCCTACGGACAGTAGGTGAGTTTAGTATCCGGATACTGGGAGGGAGGGTGGGTTTTCTCCCTACGGACGGTAGGAGAGATCAGTATGCGGATACTGTTTAGATTTGCGTTTCATATAGAACATAGGTTTTAGGTTTATTTGAGCTACGTATTTTAGGTAGGGCTTAGATTTAGTTGCGCTACGTATAGGAGATATGTGTTAGGTTGAGTTTAAACTCGTGCGGTGTAGGCCCTCCCTACGGACGGTAGGCGAGGAAGTTCTCCCTACGGACGGTAGGAGAGATCAGTATGCGGATACTGTTTAGATTTGCGTTTCATATAGAACATAGGTTTTAGGTTTATTTGAGCTACGTATTTTAGGTAGGGCTTAGATTTAGTTGCGCTACGTATAGGAGATATGTGTAAGGTTGAGTTTAAACTCATGCGGTGTAGGCCCTCCCTACGGACGGTAGGCGAGGAAGTTCTCCCTACGGACAGTAGGTGAGTTTAGTATCCGGATACTGGGAGGGAGGGTGGGTTTTCTCCCTACGGACGGTAGGAGAGATCAGTATGCGGATACTGTTTAGATTTGCGTTTCATATAGAACATAGGTTTTAGGTTTATTTAAGCTACGTATTTTAGGTAGGGCTTAGATTTAGTTGCGCTACGTATAGGAGATATGTGTAAGGTTGAGTTTAAACTCATGCGGTGTAGGCCCTCCCTACGGACGGTAGGCGAGGAAGTTCTCCCTACGGACAGTAGGTGAGTTTAGTATCCGGATACTGGGAGGGAGGGTGGGTTTTCTCCCTACGGACGGTAGGAGAGATCAGTATGCGGATACTGTTTAGATTTGCGTTTCATATAGAACATAGGTTTTAGGTTTATTTGAGCTACGTATTTTAGGTAGGGCTTAGATTTAGTTGCGCTACGTATAGGAGATATGTGTGAGGTTGAGTTTAATCTCGTGCGGTGTAGGCCCTCCCTACGGACGGTAGGCGAGGAAGTTCTCCCTACGGACGGTAGGAGAGATCAGTATGCGGATACTGTTTAGATTTGCGTTTCATATAGAACATAGGTTTTAGGTTTATTTGAGCTACGTATATCAGGTAGGGCTTAGATTTAGTTGCGCTACGTATAGGAGATATGTGTTAGGTTGAGTTTAAACTCATGCGGTGTAGGCCCTCCCTACGGACGGTAGGCGAGGAAGTTCTCCCTACGGACAGTAGGTGAGTTTAGTATCCGGATACTATTTAGATTTGCGTTTCATATAGAACATAGGTTTTAGGTTTATTTGAGCTACGTATATCAGGTAGGGCTTAGATTTAGTTGCGCTACGTATAGGAGATATGTGTTAGGTTGAGTTTAAACTCATGCGGTGTAGGCCCTCCCTACGGACGGTAGGCGAGGAAGTTCTCCCTACGGACAGTAGGTGAGTTTAGTATCCGGATACTGGGAGGGAGGGTGGGTTTTCTCCCTACGGACGGTAGGAGAGATCAGTATGCGGATACTGTTTAGATTTGCGTTTCATATAGAACATAGGTTTTAGGTTTATTTGAGCTACGTATATCAGGTAGGGCTTAGATTTAGTTGCGCTACGTATAGGAGATATGTGTTAGGTTGAGTTTAAACTCATGCGGTGTAGGCCCTCCCTACGGACGGTAGGCGAGGAAGTTCTCCCTACGGACAGTAGGTGAGTTTAGTATCCGGATACTATTTAGATTTGCGTTTCATATAGAACATAGGTTTTAGGTTTATTTGAGCTACGTATATCAGGTAGGGCTTAGATTTAGTTGCGCTACGTATAGGAGATATGTGTTAGGTTGAGTTTAAACTCATGCGGTGTAGGCCCTCCCTACGGACGGTAGGCGAGGAAGTTCTCCCTACGGACAGTAGGTGAGTTTAGTATCCGGATACTATTTAGATTTGCGTTTCATATAGAACATAGGTTTTAGGTTTATTTGAGCTACGTATTTTAGGTAGGGCTTAGATTTAGTTGCGCTACGTATAGGAGATATGTGTTAGGTTGAGTTTAAACTCATGCGGTGTAGGCCCTCCCTACGGACGATAGGCGAGGAAGTTCTCCCTACGGACAGTAGGTGAGTTTAGTATCCGGATACTATTTAGATTTGCGTTTCATATAGAACATAGGTTTTAGGTTTATTTGAGCTACGTATATCAGGTAGGGCTTAGATTTAGTTGCGCTACGTATAGGAGATATGTGTTAGGTTGAGTTTAAACTCATGCGGTGTAGGCCCTCCCTACGGACGGTAGGCGAGGAAGTTCTCCCTACGGACAGTAGGTGAGTTTAGTATCCGGATACTGGGAGGGAGGGTGGGTTTTCTCCCTACGGACGGTAGGAGAGATCAGTATGCGGATACTGTTTAGATTTGCGTTTCATATAGAACATAGGTTTTAGGTTTATTTGAGCTACGTATATCAGGTAGGGCTTAGATTTAGTTGCGCTACGTATAGGAGATATGTGTTAGGTTGAGTTTAAACTCATGCGGTGTAGGCCCTCCCTACGGACGGTAGGCGAGGAAGTTCTCCCTACGGACAGTAGGTGAGTTTAGTATCCGGATACTGGGAGGGAGGGTGGGTTTTCTCCCTGCGGACGGTAGGAGAGATCAGTATGCGGATACTGTTTAGATTTGCGTTTCATATAGAACATAGGTTTTAGGTTTATTTGAGCTACGTATTTTAGGTAGGGCTTAGATTTAGTTGCGCTACGTATAGGAGATATGTGTAAGGTTGAGTTTAAACTCATGCGGTGTAGGCCCTCCCTACGGACGGTAGGCGAGGAAGTTCTCCCTACGGACAGTAGGTGAGTTTAGTATCCGGATACTGGGAGGGAGGGTGGGTTTTCTCCCTACGGACGGTAGGAGAGATCAGTATGCGGATACTGTTTAGATTTGCGTTTCATATAGAACATAGGTTTTAGGTTTATTTGAGCTACGTATTTTAGGTAGGGCTTAGATTTAGTTGCGCTACGTATAGGAGATATGTGTTAGGTTAAGTTTAAACTCATGCGGTGTAGGCCCTCCCTACGGACGGTAGGCGAGGAAGTTCTCCCTACGGACAGTAGGTGAGTTTAGTATCCGGATACTATTTAGATTTGCGTTTCATATAGAACATAGGTTTTAGGTTTATTTGAGCTACGTATATCAGGTAGGGCTTAGATTTAGTTGCGCTACGTATAGGAGATATGTGTTAGGTTGAGTTTAAACTCATGCGGTGTAGGCCCTCCCTACGGACGGTAGGCGAGGAAGTTCTCCCTACGGACAGTAGGTGAGTTTAGTATCCGGATACTGGGAGGGAGGGTGGGTTTTCTCCCTGCGGACGGTAGGAGAGATCAGTATGCGGATACTGTTTAGATTTGCGTTTCATATAGAACATAGGTTTTAGGTTTATTTGAGCTACGTATTTTAGGTAGGGCTTAGATTTAGTTGCGCTACGTATAGGAGATATGTGTAAGGTTGAGTTTAAACTCATGCGGTGTAGGCCCTCCCTACGGACGGTAGGCGAGGAAGTTCTCCCTACGGACAGTAGGTGAGTTTAGTATCCGGATACTGGGAGGGAGGGTGGGTTTTCTCCCTACGGACGGTAGGAGAGATCAGTATGCGGATACTGTTTAGATTTGCGTTTCATATAGAACATAGGTTTTAGGTTTATTTGAGCTACGTATTTTAGGTAGGGCTTAGATTTAGTTGCGCTACGTATAGGAGATATGTGTTAGGTTGAGTTTAAACTCATGCGGTGTAGGCCCTCCCTACGGACGGTAGGCGAGGAAGTTCTCCCTACGGACAGTAGGTGAGTTTAGTATCCGGATACTATTTAGATTTGCGTTTCATATAGAACATAGGTTTTAGGTTTATTTGAGCTACGTATATCAGGTAGGGCTTAGATTTAGTTGCGCTACGTATAGGAGATATGTGTTAGGTTGAGTTTAAACTCGTGCGGTGTAGGCCCTCCCTACGGACGGTAGGCGAGGAAGTTCTCCCTACGGACGGTAGGAGAGATCAGTATGCGGATACTGTTTAGATTTGCGTTTCATATAGAACATAGGTTTTAGGTTTATTTGAGCTACGTATTTTAGGTAGGGCTTAGATTTAGTTGCGCTACGTATAGGAGATATGTGTTAGGTTGAGTTTAAACTCATGCGGTGTAGGCCCTCCCTACGGACGGTAGGCGAGGAAGTTCTCCCTACGGACAGTAGGTGAGTTTAGTATCCGGATACTATTTAGATTTGCGTTTCATATAGAACATAGGTTTTAGGTTTATTTGAGCTACGTATTTTAGGTAGGGCTAAGATTTAGTTGCGCTACGTATAGGAGATATGTGTTAGGTTGAGTTTAAACTCGTGCTGTGTAGGCCCTCCCTACGGACGGTAGGAGAGATCAGTATGCGGATACTGTTTAGATTTGCGTTTCATATAGAACATAGGTTTTAGGTTTATTTGAGCTACGTATTTTAGGTAGGGCTTAGATTTAGTTGCGCTACGTATAGGAGATATGTGTAAGGTTGAGTTTAAACTCATGCGGTGTAGGCCCTCCCTACGGACGGTAGGCGAGGAAGTTCTCCCTACGGACAGTAGGTGAGTTTAGTATCCGGATACTGGGAGGGAGGGTGGGTTTTCTCCCTACGGACGGTAGGAGAGATCAGTATGCGGATACTGTTTAGATTTGCGTTTCATATAGAACATAGGTTTTAGGTTTATTTAAGCTACGTATTTTAGGTAGGGCTTAGATTTAGTTGCGCTACGTATAGGAGATATGTGTTAGGTTGAGTTTAAACTCATGCGGTGTAGGCCCTCCCTACGGACGGTAGGCGAGGAAGTTCTCCCTACGGACAGTAGGTGAGTTTAGTATCCGGATACTATTTAGATTTGCGTTTCATATAGAACATAGGTTTTAGGTTTATTTGAGCTACGTATTTTAGGTAGGGCTTAGATTTAGTTGCGCTACGTATAGGAGATATGTGTTAGGTTGAGTTTAAACTCATGCGGTGTAGGCCCTCCCTACGGACGATAGGCGAGGAAGTTCTCCCTACGGACAGTAGGTGAGTTTAGTATCCGGATACTATTTAGATTTGCGTTTCATATAGAACATAGGTTTTATTTTTATTTGAGCTACGTATTTTAGGTAGGGCTTAGATTTAGTTGCGCTACGTATAGGAGATATGTGTAAGGTTGAGTTTAAACTCATGCGGAGTAGGCCCTCCCTACGGACGATAGGCGAGGAAGTTCTCCCTACGGACAGTAGGTGAGTTTAGTATCCGGATACTATTTAGATTTGCGTTTCATATAGAACATAGGTTTTAGGTTTATTTGAGCTACGTATATCAGGTAGGGCTTAGATTTAGTTGCGCTACGTATAGGAGATATGTGTTAGGTTGAGTTTAAACTCATGCGGTGTAGGCCCTCCCTACGGACGGTAGGCGAGGAAGTTCTCCCTACGGACAGTAGGTGAGTTTAGTATCCGGATACTGGGAGGGAGGGTGGGTTTTCTCCCTACGGACGGTAGGAGAGATCAGTATGCGGATACTGTTTAGATTTGCGTTTCATATAGAACATAGGTTTTAGGTTTATTTGAGCTACGTATTTTAGGTAGGGCTTAGATTTAGTTGCGCTACGTATAGGAGATATGTGTAAGGTTGAGTTTAAACTCATGCGGTGTAGGCCCTCCCTACGGACGGTAGGCGAGGAAGTTCTCCCTACGGACAGTAGGTGAGTTTAGTATCCGGATACTATTTAGATTTGCGTTTCATATAGAACATAGGTTTTAGGTTTATTTGAGCTACGTATATCAGGTAGGGCTTAGATTTAGTTGCGCTACGTATAGGAGATATGTGTTAGGTTGAGTTTAAACTCATGCGGTGTAGGCCCTCCCTACGGACGGTAGGCGAGGAAGTTCTCCCTACGGACAGTAGGTGAGTTTAGTATCCGGATACTGGGAGGGAGGGTGGGTTTTCTCCCTACGGACGGTAGGAGAGATCAGTATGCGGATACTGTTTAGATTTGCGTTTCATATAGAACATAGGTTTTAGGTTTATTTGAGCTACGTATTTTAGGTAGGGCTTAGATTTAGTTGCGCTACGTATAGGAGATATGTGTAAGGTTGAGTTTAAACTCATGCGGAGTAGGCCCTCCCTACGGACGATAGGCGAGGAAGTTCTCCCTACGGACAGTAGGTGAGTTTAGTATCCGGATACTATTTAGATTTGCGTTTCATATAGAACATAGGTTTTAGGTTTATTTGAGCTACGTATATCAGGTAGGGCTTAGATTTAGTTGCGCTACGTATAGGAGATATGTGTTAGGTTGAGTTTAAACTCATGCGGTGTAGGCCCTCCCTACGGACGGTAGGCGAGGAAGTTCTCCCTACGGACAGTAGGTGAGTTTAGTATCCGGATACTGGGAGGGAGGGTGGGTTTTCTCCCTGCGGACGGTAGGAGAGATCAGTATGCGGATACTGTTTAGATTTGCGTTTCATATAGAACATAGGTTTTAGGTTTATTTGAGCTACGTATTTTAGGTAGGGCTTAGATTTAGTTGCGCTACGTATAGGAGATATGTGTTAGGTTGAGTTTAAACTCATGCGGTGTAGGCCCTCCCTACGGACGGTAGGCGAGGAAGTTCTCCCTACGGACAGTAGGTGAGTTTAGTATCCGGCTACTATTTAGATTTGCGTTTCATATAGAACATAGGTTTTAGGTTTATTTGAGCTACGTATTTTAGGTAGGGCTTAGATTTAGTTGCGCTACGTATAGGAGATATGTGTTAGGTTGAGTTTAAACTCGTGCGGTGTAGGCCCTCCCTACGGACGGTAGGCGAGGAAGTTCTCCCTACGGACGGTAGGAGAGATCAGTATGCGGATACTGTTTAGATTTGCGTTTCATATAGAACATAGGTTTTAGGTTTATTTGAGCTACGTATTTTAGGTAGGGCTTAGATTTAGTTGCGCTACGTATAGGAGATATGTGTTAGGTTGAGTTTAAACTCGTGCGGTGTAGGCCCTCCCTACGGACGGTAGGCGAGGAAGTTCTCCCTACGGACGGTAGGAGAGATCAGTATGCGGATACTGTTTAGATTTGCGTTTCATATAGAACATAGGTTTTAGGTTTATTTGAGCTACGTATATCAGGTAGGGCTTAGATTTAGTTGCGCTACGTATAGGAGATATGTGTTAGGTTGAGTTTAAACTCATGCGGTGTAGGCCCTCCCTACGGACGGTAGGCGAGGAAGTTCTCCCTACGGACAGTAGGTGAGTTTAATATCCGGATACTGGGAGGGAGGGTGGGTTTTCTCCCTACCGACGGTAGGAGAGATCAGTATGCGGATACAGTTTAGATTTGCGTTTCATATAGAACATAGGTTTTAGGTTTATTTGAGCTACGTATATCAGGTAGGGCTTAGATTTAGTTGCGCTACGTATAGGAGATATGTGTTAGGTTGAGTTTAAACTCATGCGGTGTAGGCCCTCCCTACGGACGATAGGCGAGGAAGTTCTCCCTACGGACAGTAGGTGAGTTTAGTATCCGGATACTATTTAGATTTGCGTTTCATATAGAACATAGGTTTTAGGTTTATTTGAGCTACGTATATCAGGTAGGGCTTAGATTTAGTTGCGCTACGTATAGGAGATATGTGTTAGGTTGAGTTTAAACTCATGCGGTGTAGGCCCTCCCTACGGACGATAGGCGAGGAAGTTCTCCCTACGGACAGTAGGTGAGTTTAGTATCCGGATACTATTTAGATTTGCGTTTCATATAGAACATAGGTTTTAGGTTTATTTGGGCTACGTATATCAGGTAGGGCTTAGATTTAGTTGCGCTACGTATAGGAGATATGTGTTAGGTTGAGTTTAAACTCGTGCGGTGTAGGCCCTCCCTACGGACGGTAGGCGAGGAAGTTCTCCCTACGGACGGTAGGAGAGATCAGTATGCGGATACTGTTTAGATTTGCGTTTCATATAGAACATAGGTTTTAGGTTTATTTGAGCTACGTATTTTAGGTAGGGCTTAGATTTAGTTGCGCTACGTATAGGAGATATGTGTAAGGTTGAGTTTAAACTCATGCGGTGTAGGCCCTCCCTACGGACGGTAGGCGAGGAAGTTCTCCCTACGGACAGTAGGTGAGTTTAGTATCCGGATACTGGGAGGGAGGGTGGGTTTTCTCCCTACGGACGGTAGGAGAGATCAGTATGCGGATACTGTTTAGATTTGCGTTTCATATAGAACATAGGTTTTAGGTTTATTTAAGCTACGTATTTTAGGTAGGGCTTAGATTTAGTTGCGCTACGTATAGGAGATATGTGTAAGGTTGAGTTTAAACTCATGCGGTGTAGGCCCTCCCTACGGACGGTAGGCGAGGAAGTTCTCCCTACGGACAGTAGGTGAGTTTAGTATCCGGATACTGGGAGGGAGGGTGGGTTTTCTCCCTACGGATGGTAGGAGAGATCAGTATGCGGATACTGTTTAGATTTGCGTTTCATATAGAACATAGGTTTTAGGTTTATTTGAGCTACGTATTTTAGGTAGGGCTTAGATTTAGTTGCGCTACGTATAGGAGATATGTGTTAGGTTGAGTTTAAACTCGTGCGGTGTAGGCCCTCCCTACGGACGGTAGGCGAGGAAGTTCTCCCTACGGACGGTAGGAGAGATCAGTATGCGGATACTGTTTAGATTTGCGTTTCATATAGAACATAGGTTTTAGGTTTATTTGAGCTACGTATTTTAGGTAGGGCTTAGATTTAGTTGCGCTACGTATAGGAGATATGTGTTAGGTTGAGTTTAAACTCATGCGGTGTAGGCCCTCCCTACGGACGGTAGGCGAGGAAGTTCTCCCTACGGACGGTAGGAGAGATCAGTATGCGGATACTGTTTAGATTTGCGTTTCATATAGAACATAGGTTTTAGGTTTATTTGAGCTACGTATTTTAGGTAGGGCTTAGATTTAGTTGCGCTACGTATAGGAGATATGTGTTAGGTTGAGTTTAAACTCATGCGGTGTAGGCCCTCCCTACGGACGGTAGGCGAGGAAGTTCTCCCTACGGACGGTAGGAGAGATCAGTATGCGGATACTGTTTAGATTTGCGTTTCATATAGAACATAGGTTTTAGGTTTATTTGAGCTACGTATTTTAGGTAGGGCTTAGATTTAGTTGCGCTACGTATAGGAGATATGTGTTAGGTTGAGTTTAAACTCATGCGGTGTAGGCCCTCCCTACGGACGGTAGGCGAGGAAGTTCTCCCTACGGACAGTAGGTGAGTTTAGTATCCGGATACTATTTAGATTTGCGTTTCATATAGAACATAGGTTTTAGGTTTATTTGAGCTACGTATATCAGGTAGGGCTTAGATTTAGTTGCGCTACGTATAGGAGATATGTGTTAGGTTGAGTTTAAACTCATGCGGTGTAGGCCCTCCCTACGGACGGTAGGCGAGGAAGTTCTCCCTACGGACAGTAGGTGAGTTTAGTATCCGGATACTGGGAGGGAGGGTGGGTTTTCTCCCTGCGGACGGTAGGAGAGATCAGTATGCGGATACTGTTTAGATTTGCGTTTCATATAGAACATAGGTTTTAGGTTTATTTGAGCTACGTATTTTAGGTAGGGCTTAGATTTAGTTGCGCTACGTATAGGAGATATGTGTAAGGTTGAGTTTAAACTCGTGCGGTGTAGGCCCTCCCTACGGACGGTAGGCGAGGAAGTTCTCCCTACGGACGGTAGGAGAGATCAGTATGCGGATACTGTTTAGATTTGCGTTTCATATAGAACATAGGTTTTAGGTTTATTTGAGCTACGTATTTTAGGTAGGGCTTAGATTTAGTTGCGCTACGTATAGGAGATATGTGTTAGGTTGAGTTTAAACTCGTGCGGTGTAGGCCCTCCCTACGGACGGTAGGCGAGGAAGTTCTCCCTACGGACAGTAGGTGAGTTTAGTATCCGGATACTGGGAGGGAGGGTGGGTTTTCTCCCTACGGACGGTAGGAGAGATCAGTATGCGGATACTGTTTAGATTTGCGTTTCATATAGAACATAGGTTTTAGGTTTATTTGAGCTACGTATTTTAGGTAGGGCTTAGATTTAGTTGCGCTACGTATTGGAGATATGTGTTAGGTTGAGTTTAAACTCGTGCGGTGTAGGCCCTCCCTACGGACGGTAGGCGAGGAAGTTCTCCCTACGGACGGTAGGAGAGATCAGTATGCGGATACTGTTTAGATTTGCGTTTCATATAGAACATAGGTTTTAGGTTTATTTGAGCTACGTATTTTAGGTAGGGCTTAGATTTAGTTGCGCTACGTATAGGAGATATGTGTTAGGTTGAGTTTAAACTCGTGCGGTGTAGGCCCTCCCTACGGACGGTAGGCGAGGAAGTTCTCCCTACGGACGGTAGGAGAGATCAGTATGCGGATACTGTTTAGATTTGCGTTTCATATAGAACATAGGTTTTAGGTTTATTTGAGCTACGTATTTTAGGTAGGGCTTAGATTTAGTTGCGCTACGTATAGGAGATATGTGTTAGGTTGAGTTTAAACTCATGCGGTGTAGGCCCTCCCTACGAACGGTAGGCGAGGAAGTTCTCCCTACGGACAGTAGGTGAGTTTAGTATCCGGATACTATTTAGATTTGCGTTTCATATAGAACATAGGTTTTAGGTTTATTTGAGCTACGTATTTTAGGTAGGGCTTAGATTTAGTTGCGCTACGTATAGGAGATATGTGTTAGGTTGAGTTTAAACTCATGCGGCGTAGGCCCTCCCTACGGACGGTAGGCGAGGAAGTTCTCCCTACGGACAGTAGGTGAGTTTAGTATCCGGATACTATTTAGATTTGCGTTTCATATAGAACATAGGTTTTAGGTTTATTTGAGCTACGTATATCAGGTAGGGCTTAGATTTAGTTGCGCTACGTATAGGAGATATGTGTAAGGTTGAGTTTAAACTCATGCGGTGTAGGCCCTCCCTACGGACGGTAGGCGAGGAAGTTCTCCCTACGGACAGTAGGTGAGTTTAGTATCCGGATACTGGGAGGGAGGGTGGGTTTTCTCCCTACGGACGGTAGGAGAGATCAGTATGCGGATACTGTTTAGATTTGCGTTTCATATAGAACATAGGTTTTAGGTTTATTTGAGCTACGTATTTTAGGTAGGGCTTAGATTTAGTTGCGCTACGTATAGGAGATATGTGTAAGGTTGAGTTTAAACTCATGCGGTGTACGCCCTCCCTACGGACGGTAGGCGAGGAAGTTCTCCCTACGGACAGTAGGTGAGTTTAGTATCCGGATACTGGGAGGGAGGGTGGGTTTTCTCCCTACGGACGGTAGGAGAGATCAGTATGCGGATACTGTTTAGATTTGCGTTTCATATAGAACATAGGTTTTAGGTTTATTTGAGCTACGTATTTTAGGTAGGGCTTAGATTTAGTTGCGCTACGTATAGGAGATATGTGTTAGGTTGAGTTTAAACTCATGCGGTGTAGGCCCTCCCTACGGACAGTAGGTGAGTTTAGTATCCGGATACTGGGAGGGAGGGTGGGTTTTCTCCCTACGGACGGTAGGAGAGATCAGTATGCGGATACTGTTTAGATTTGCGTTTCATATAGAACATAGGTTTTAGGTTTATTTAAGCTACGTATTTTAGGTAGGGCTTAGATTTAGTTGCGCTACGTATAGGAGATATGTGTAAGGTTGAGTTTAAACTCATGCGGTGTAGGCCCTCCCTACGGACGGTAGGCGAGGAAGTTCTCCCTACGGACAGTAGGTGAGTTTAGTATCCGGATACTGGGAGGGAGGGTGGGTTTTCTCCCTGCGGACGGTAGGAGAGATCAGTATGCGGATACTGTTTAGATTTGCGTTTCATATAGAACATAGGTTTTAGGTTTATTTGAGCTACGTATTTTAGGTAGGGCTTAGATTTAGTTGCGCTACGTATAGGAGATATGTGTAAGGTTGAGTTTAAACTCATGCGGTGTAGGCCCTCCCTACGGACGGTAGGCGAGGAAGTTCTCCCTACGGACAGTAGGTGAGTTTAGTATCCGGATACTGGGAGGGAGGGTGGGTTTTCTCCCTACGGACGGTAGGAGAGATCAGTATGCGGATACTGTTTAGATTTGCGTTTCATATAGAACATAGGTTTTAGGTTTATTTGAGCTACGTATTTTAGGTAGGGCTTAGATTTAGTTGCGCTACGTATAGGAGATATGTGTTAGGTTGAGTTTAAACTCATGCGGTGTAGGCCCTCCCTACGGACGGTAGGCGAGGAAGTTCTCCCTACGGACAGTAGGTGAGTTTAGTATCCGGATACTGGGAGGGAGGGTGGGTTTTCTCCCTACGGACGGTAGGAGAGATCAGTATGCGGATACTGTTTAGATTTGCGTTTCATATAGAACATAGGTTTTAGGTTTATTTAAGCTACGTATTTTAGGTAGGGCTTAGATTTAGTTGCGCTACGTATAGGAGATATGTGTTAGGTTGAGTTTAAACTCATGCGGTGTAGGCCCTCCCTACGGACGGTAGGCGAGGAAGTTCTCCCTACGGACAGTAGGTGAGTTTAGTATCCGGATACTATTTAGATTTGCGTTTCATATAGAACATAGGTTTTAGGTTTATTTGAGCTACGTATTTTAGGTAGGGCTTAGATTTAGTTGCGCTACGTATAGGAGATATGTGTTAGGTTGAGTTTAAACTCATGCGGCGTAGGCCCTCCCTACGGACGGTAGGCGAGGAAGTTCTCCCTACGGACAGTAGGTGAGTTTAGTATCCGGATACTATTTAGATTTGCGTTTCATATAGAACATAGGTTTTAGGTTTATTTGAGCTACGTATATCAGGTAGGGCTTAGATTTAGTTGCGCTACGTATAGGAGATATGTGTTAGGTTGAGTTTAAACTCATGCGGCGTAGGCCCTCCCTACGGACGGTAGGCGAGGAAGTTCTCCCTACGGACAGTAGGTGAGTTTAGTATCCGGATACTATTTAGATTTGCGTTTCATATAGAACATAGGTTTTAGGTTTATTTGAGCTACGTATATCAGGTAGGGCTTAGATTTAGTTGCGCTACGTATAGGAGATATGTGTAAGGTTGAGTTTAAACTCATGCGGTGTAGGCCCTCCCTACGGACGGTAGGCGAGGAAGTTCTCCCTACGGACAGTAGGTGAGTTTAGTATCCGGATACTGGGAGGGAGGGTGGGTTTTCTCCCTACGGACGGTAGGAGAGATCAGTATGCGGATACTGTTTAGATTTGCGTTTCATATAGAACATAGGTTTTAGGTTTATTTAAGCTACGTATTTTAGGTAGGGCTTAGATTTAGTTGCGCTACGTATAGGAGATATGTGTAAGGTTGAGTTTAAACTCATGCGGTGTAGGCCCTCCCTACGGACGGTAGGCGAGGAAGTTCTCCCTACGGACAGTAGGTGAGTTTAGTATCCGGATACTGGGAGGGAGGGTGGGTTTTCTCCCTACGGACGGTAGGAGAGATCAGTATGCGGATACTGTTTAGATTTGCGTTTCATATAGAACATAGGTTTTAGGTTTATTTGAGCTACGTATTTTAGGTAGGGCTTAGATTTAGTTGCGCTACGTATAGGAGATATGTGTAAGGTTGAGTTTAAACTCATGCGGTGTAGGCCCTCCCTACGGACGGTAGGCGAGGAAGTTCTCCCTACGGACAGTAGGTGAGTTTAGTATCCGGATACTGGGAGGGAGGGTGGGTTTTCTCCCTACGGACGGTAGGAGAGATCAGTATGCGGATACTGTTTAGATTTGCGTTTCATATAGAACATAGGTTTTAGGTTTATTTGAGCTACGTATTTTAGGTAGGGTTTAGATTTAGTTGCGCTACGTATAGGAGATATGTGTTAGGTTGAGTTTAAACTCGTGCGGTGTAGGCCCTCCCTACGGACGGTAGGCGAGGAAGTTCTCCCTACGGACGGTAGGAGAGATCAGTATGCGGATACTGTTTAGATTTGCGTTTCATATAGAACATAGGTTTTAGGTTTATTTGAGCTACGTATTTTAGGTAGGGCTTAGATTTAGTTGCGCTACGTATAGGAGATATGTGTTAGGTTGAGTTTAAACTCGTGCGGTGTAGGCCCTCCCTACGGACGGTAGGCGAGGAAGTTCTCCCTACGGACGGTAGGAGAGATCAGTATGCGGATACTGTTTAGATTTGCGTTTCATATAGAACATAGGTTTTAGGTTTATTTGAGCTACGTATTTTAGGTAGGGCTTAGATTTAGTTGCGCTACGTATAGGAGATATGTGTAAGGTTGAGTTTAAACTCATGCGGTGTAGGCCCTCCCTACGGACGGTAGGCGAGGAAGTTCTCCCTACGGACAGTAGGTGAGTTTAGTATCCGGATACTGTTTAGATTTGCGTTTCATATAGAACATAGGTTTTAGGTTTATTTGAGCTACGTATATCAGGTAGGGCTTAGATTTAGTTGCGCTACGTATAGGAGATATGTGTTAGGTTGAGTTTAAACTCATGCGGTGTAGGCCCTCCCTACGGACGGTAGGCGAGGAAGTTCTCCCTACGGACAGTAGGTGAGTTTAGTATCCGGATACTGGGAGGGAGGGTGGGTTTTCTCCCTACGGACGGTAGGAGAGATCAGTATGCGGATACTGTTTAGATTTGCGTTTCATATAGAACATAGGTTTTAGGTTTATTTGAGCTACGTATTTTAGGTAGGGCTTAGATTTAGTTGCGCTACGTATAGGAGATATGTGTTAGGTTGAGTTTAAACTCATGCGGTGTAGGCCCTCCCTACGGACGGTAGGCGAGGAAGTTCTCCCTACGGACAGTAGGTGAGTTTAGTATCCGGATACTGGGAGGGAGGGTGGGTTTTCTCCCTACGGACGGTAGGAGAGATCAGTATGCGGATACTGTTTAGATTTGCGTTTCATATAGAACATAGGTTTTAGGTTTATTTGAGCTACGTATTTTAGGTAGGGCTTAGATTTAGTTGCGCTACGTATAGGAGATATGTGTTAGGTTGAGTTTAAACTCATGCGGTGTAGGCCCTCCCTACGGACGATAGGCGAGGAAGTTCTCCCTACGGACAGTAGGTGAGTTTAGTATCCGGATACTATTTAGATTTGCGTTTCATATAGAACATAGGTTTTAGGTTTATTTGAGCTACGTATTTTAGGTAGGGCTTAGATTTAGTTGCGCTACGTATAGGAGATATGTGTTAGGTTGAGTTTAAACTCATGCGGTGTAGGCCCTCCCTACGGACGATAGGCGAGGAAGTTCTCCCTACGGACAGTAGGTGAGTTTAGTATCCGGATACTATTTAGATTTGCGTTTCATGTAGAACATAGGTTTTATGTTTATTTGAGCTACGTATATCAGGTAGGGCTTAGATTTAGTTGCGCTACGTATAGGAGATATGTGTTAGGTTGAGTTTAAACTCATGCGGTGTAGGCCCTCCCTACGGACGGTAGGCGAGGAAGTTCTCCCTACGGACAGTAGGCGAGTTTAGTATCCGGATACTATTTAGATTTGCGTTTCATATAGAACATAGGTTTAAGGTTTATTTGAGCTTCGTATGTCAGTTAGGGCTTAGATTTAGTTGCGCTACGTATAGGAGATATGTGTTAGGTTGAGTTTAAACTCATGCGGTGTAGGCCCTCCCTACGGACGGTAGGCGAGGAAGTTCTCCCTACGGACAGTAGGTGAGTTTAGTATCCGGATACTATTTAGATTTGCGTTTCATATAGAACATAGGTTTTAGGTTTATTTGAGCTACGTTTTTTAGGTAGGGCTTAGATTTAGTTGCGCTACGTATAGGAGATATGTGTTAGGTTGAGTTTAAACTCGTGCGGTGTAGGCCCTCCCTACGGACGGTAGGCGAGGAAGTTCTCCCTACGGACGGTAGGAGAGATCAGTATGCGGATACTGTTTAGATTTGCGTTTCATATAGAACATAGGTTTTAGGTTTATTTGAGCTACGTATTTTAGGTAGGGCTTAGATTTAGTTGCGCTACGTATAGGAGATATGTGTTAGGTTGAGTTTAAACTCATGCGGTGTAGGCCCTCCCTACGGACGGTAGGCGAGGAAGTTCTCCCTACGGACAGTAGGTGAGTTTAGTATCCGGATACTATTTAGATTTGCGTTTCATATAGAACATAGGTTTTAGGTTTATTTGAGCTACGTATTTTAGGTAGGGCTAAGATTTAGTTGCGCTACGTATAGGAGATATGTGTAAGGTTGAGTTTAAACTCATGCGGTGTAGGCCCTCCCTACGGACGGTAGGCGAGGAAGTTCTCCCTACGGACGGTAGGAGAGATCAGTATGCGGATACTGTTTAGATTTGCGTTTCATATAGAACATAGGTTTTAGGTTTATTTGAGCTACGTATTTTAGGTAGGGCTTAGATTTAGTTGCGCTACGTATAGGAGATATGTGTTAGGTTGAGTTTAAACTCGTGCGGTGTAGGCCCTCCCTACGGACGGTAGGCGAGGAAGTTCTCCCTACGGACGGTAGGAGAGATCAGTATGCGGATACTGTTTAGATTTGCGTTTCATATAGAACATAGGTTTTAGGTTTATTTGAGCTACGTATTTTAGGTAGGGCTTAGATTTAGTTGCGCTACGTATAGGAGATATGTGTAAGGTTGAGTTTAAACTCATGCGGTGTAGGCCCTCCCTACGGACGGTAGGCGAGGAAGTTCTCCCTACGGACAGTAGGTGAGTTTAGTATCCGGATACTGGGAGGGAGGGTGGGTTTTCTCCCTACGGACGGTAGGAGAGATCAGTATGCGGATACTGTTTAGATTTGCGTTTCATATAGAACATAGGTTTTAGGTTTATTTAAGCTACGTTTTTTAGGTAGGGCTTAGATTTAGTTGCGCTACGTATAGGAGATATGTGTTAGGTTGAGTTTAAACTCGTGCGGTGTAGGCCCTCCCTACGGACGGTAGGCGAGGAAGTTCTCCCTACGGACGGTAGGAGAGATCAGTATGCGGATACTGTTTAGATTTGCGTTTCATATAGAACATAGGTTTTAGGTTTATTTGAGCTACGTATATCAGGTAGGGCTTAGATTTAGTTGCGCTACGTATAGGAGATATGTGTTAGGTTGAGTTTAAACTCATGCGGTGTAGGCCCTCCCTACGGACGGTAGGCGAGGAAGTTCTCCCTACGGACAGTAGGTGAGTTTAGTATCCGGATACTGGGAGGGAGGGTGGGTTTTCTCCCTACGGACGGTAGGAGAGATCAGTATGCGGATACTGTTTAGATTTGCGTTTCATATAGAACATAGGTTTTAGGTTTATTTGAGCTACGTATTTTAGGTAGGGCTTAGATTTAGTTGCGCTACGTATAGGAGATATGTGTTAGGTTGAGTTTAAACTCGTGCGGTGTAGGCCCTCCCTACGGACGGTAGGCGAGGAAGTTCTCCCTACGGACGGTAAGAGAGATCAGTATGCGGATACTGTTTAGATTTGCGTTTCATATAGAACATAGGTTTTAGGTTTATTTAAGCTACGTATTTTAGGTAGGGCTTAGATTTAGTTGCGCTACGTATAGGAGATATGTGTTAGGTTGAGTTTAAACTCATGCGGTGTAGGCCCTCCCTACGGACGGTAGGCGAGGAAGTTCTCCCTACGGACAGTAGGCGAGTTTAGTATCCGGATACTATTTAGATTTGCGTTTCATATAGAACATAGGTTTTAGGATTATTTGAGCTACGTATATCAGGTAGGGCTTAGATTTAGTTGCGCTACGTATAGGAGATATGTGTAAGGTTGAGTTTAAACTCATGCGGTGTAGGACCTCCCTACGGACGGTAGGCGAGGAAGTTCTCCCTACGGACAGTAGGTGAGTTTAGTATCCGGATACTGGGAGGGAGGGTGGGTTTTCTCCCTACGGACGGTAGGAGAGATCAGTATGCGGATACTGTTTAGATTTGCGTTTCATATAGAACATAGGTTTAAGGTTTATTTGAGCTACGTATATCAGGTAGGGCTTAGATTTAGTTGCGCTACGTATAGGAGATATGTGTTAGGTTGAGTTTAAGCTCATGCGGTGTAGGCCCTCCCTACGGACGGTAGGCGAGGAAGTTCTCCCTACGGACAGTAGGTGAGTTTAGTATCCGGATACTGGGAGGGAGGGTGGGTTTTCTCCCTACGGACGGTAGGAGAGATCAGTATGCGGATACTGTTTAGATTTGCGTTTCATATAGAACATAGGTTTAAGGTTTATTTGAGCTACGTATATCAGGTAGGGCTTAGATTTAGTTGCGCTACGCATAGGAGATATGTGTAAGGTTGAGTTTAAACTCATGCGGTGTAGGCCCTCCCTACGGACGGTAGGCGAGGAAGTTCTCCCTACGGACAGTAGGTGAGTTTAGTATCCGGATACTGGGAGGGAGGGTGGGTTTTCTCCCTACGGACGGTAGGAGAGATCAGTATGCGGATACTGTTTAGATTTGCGGTTTCATATAGAACATATTTTTTAGGTTTATTTGAGCTACGTATTTTAGGTAGGGCTTAGATTTAGTTGCGCTACGTATAGGAGATATGTGTAAGGTTGAGTTTAAACTCAAGCGGTGTAGGCCCTCCCTACGGACGGTAGGCGAGGAAGTTCTCCCTACGGACAGTAGGTGAGTTTAGTATCCGGATACTATTTAGATTTGCGTTTCATATAGAACATAGGTTTTAGGTTTATTTGAGCTACGTATATCAGGTAGGGCTTAGATTTAGTTGCGCTACGTATAGGAGATATGTGTAAGGTTGAGTTTAAACTCATGCGGTGTAGGCCCTCCCTACGGACGGTAGGCGAGGAAGTTCTCCCTACGGACAGTAGGTGAGTTTAGTATCCGGATACTATTTAGATTTGCGTTTCATATAGAACATAGGTTTTAGGTTTATTTGAGCTACGTATATCAGGTAGGGCTTAGATTTAGTTGCGCTACGTATAGGAGATATGTGTTAGGTTGAGTTTAAACTCATGCGGTGTAGGCCCTCTCTACGGACGGTAGGCGAGGAAGTTCTCCCTACGGACAGTAGGTGAGTTTAGTATCCGGATACTGGGAGGGAGGGTGGGTTTTCTCCCTGCGGACGGTAGGAGAGATCAGTATGCGGATACTGTTTAGATTTGCGTTTCATATAGAACATAGGTTTTAGGTTTATTTGAGCTACGTATTTTAGGTAGGGCTTAGATTTAGTTGCGCTACGTATAGGAGATATGTGTTAGGTTGAGTTTAAACTCGTGCGGTGTAGGCCCTCCCTACGGACGGTAGGCGAGGAAGTTCTCCCTACGGACGGTAGGAGAGATCAGTATGCGGATACTGTTTAGATTTGCGTTTCATATAGAACATAGGTTTTAGGTTTATTTGAGCTACGTATTTTAGGTAGGGCTTAGATTTAGTTGCGCTACGTATAGGAGATATGTGTAAGGTTGAGTTTAAACTCATGCGGTGTAGGCCCTCCCTACGGACGGTAGGCGAGGAAGTTCTCCCTACGGACAGTAGGTGAGTTTAGTATCCGGATACTGGGAGGGAGGGTGGGTTTTCTCCCTACGGACGGTAGGAGAGATCAGTATGCGGATACTGTTTAGATTTGCGTTTCATATAGAACATAGGTTTTAGGTTTATTTGAGCTACGTATTTTAGGTAGGGCTTAGATTTAGTTGCGCTACGTATAGGAGATATGTGTTAGGTTGAGTTTAAACTCATGCGGTGTAGGCCCTCCCTACGGACGGTAGGCGAGGAAGTTCTCCCTACGGACAGTAGGTGAGTTTAGTATCCGGATACCATTTAGATTTGCGTTTCATATAGAACATAGGTTTTAGGTTTATTTGAGCTACGTATATCAGGTAGGGCTTAGATTTAGTTGCGCTACGTATAGGAGATATGTGTTAGGTTGAGTTTAAACTCATGCGGCGTAGGCCCTCCCTACGGACGGTAGGCGAGGAAGTTCTCCCTACGGACAGTAGGTGAGTTTAGTATCCGGATACTGGGAGGGAGGGTGGGTTTTCTCCCTACGGACGGTAGGAGAGATCAGTATGCGGATACTGTTTAGATTTGCGTTTCATATAGAACATAGGTTTTAGGTTTATTTGAGCTACGTATTTTAGGTAGGGCTTAGATTTAGTTGCGCTACGTATAGGAGATATGTGTAAGGTTGAGTTTAAACTCATGCGGTGTAGGCCCTCCCTACGGACGGTAGGCGAGGAAGTTCTCCCTACGGACAGTAGGTGAGTTTAGTATCCGGATACTGGGAGGGAGGGTGGGTTTTCTCCCTACGGACGGTAGGAGAGATCAGTATGCGGATACTGTTTAGATTTGCGTTTCATATAGAACATAGGTTTTAGGTTTATTTGAGCTACGTATTTTAGGTAGGGCTTAGATTTAGTTGCGCTACGTATAGGAGATATGTGTAAGGTTGAGTTTAAACTCATGCGGTGTAGGCCCTCCCTACGGACGGTAGGCGAGGAAGTTCTCCCTACGGACAGTAGGTGAGTTTAGTATCCGGATACTGGGAGGGAGGGTGGGTTTTCTCCCTACGGACGGTAGGAGAGATCAGTATGCGGATACTGTTTAGATTTGCGTTTCATATAGAACATAGGTTTTAGGTTTATTTAAGCTACGTATTTTAGGTAGGGCTTAGATTTAGTTGCGCTACGTATAGGAGATATGTGTTAGGTTGAGTTTAAACTCATGCGGTGTAGGCCCTCCCTACGGACGGTAGGCGAGGAAGTTCTCCCTACGGACAGTAGGTGAGTTTAGTATCCGGATACTATTTAGATTTGCGTTTCATACAGAACATAGGTTTTAGGTTTATTTGAGCTACGTATTTTAGGTAGGGCTTAGATTTAGTTGCGCTACGTATAGGAGATATGTGTAAGGTTGAGTTTAAACTCATGCGGTGTAGGCCCTCCCTACGGACGGTAGGCGAGGAAGTTCTCCCTACGGACAGTAGGTGAGTTTAGTATCCGGATACTGGGAGGGAGGGTGGGTTTTCTCCCTACGGACGGTAGGAGAGATCAGTATGCGGATACTGTTTAGATTTGCGTTTCATATAGAACATAGGTTTTAGGTTTATTTGAGCTACGTATTTTAGGTAGGGCTTAGATTTAGTTGCGCTACCTATAGGAGATATGTGTAAGGTTGAGTTTAAACTCATGCGGTGTAGGCCCTCCCTACGGACGGTAGGCGAGGAAGTTCTCCCTACGGACAGTAGGTGAGTTTAGTATCCGGATACTGGGAGGGAGGGTGGGTTTTCTCCCTACGGACGGTAGGAGAGATCAGTATGCGGATACTGTTTAGATTTGCGTTTCATATAGAACATAGGTTTTAGGTTTATTTAAGCTACGTATTTTAGGTAGGGCTTAGATTTAGTTGCGCTACGTATAGGAGATATGTGTTAGGTTGAGTTTAAACTCATGCGGTGTAGGCCCTCCCTACGGACGGTAGGCGAGGAAGTTCTCCCTACGGACAGTAGGTGAGTTTAGTATCCGGATACTATTTAGATTTGCGTTTCATACAGAACATAGGTTTTAGGTTTATTTGAGCTACGTATTTTAGGTAGGGCTTAGATTTAGTTGCGCTACGTATAGGAGATATGTGTAAGGTTGAGTTTAAACTCATGCGGTGTAGGCCCTCCCTACGGACGGTAGGCGAGGAAGTTCTCCCTACGGACAGTAGGTGAGTTTAGTATCCGGATACTGGGAGGGAGGGTGGGTTTTCTCCCTACGGACGGTAGGAGAGATCAGTATGCGGATACTGTTTAGATTTGCGTTTCATATAGAACATAGGTTTTAGGTTTATTTGAGCTACGTATTTTAGGTAGGGCTTAGATTTAGTTGCGCTACGTATAGGAGATATGTGTTAGGTTGAGTTTAAACTCGTGCGGTGTAGGCCCTCCCTACGGACGGTAGGCGAGGAAGTTCTCCCTACGGACGGTAGGAGAGATCAGTATGCGGATACTGTTTAGATTTGCGTTTCATATAGAACATAGGTTTTAGGTTTATTTGAGCTACGTATTTTAGGTAGGGCTTAGATTTAGTTGCGCTACGTATAGGAGATATGTGTAAGGTTGAGTTTAAACTCATGCGGTGTAGGCCCTCCCTACGGACGGTAGGCGAGGAAGTTCTCCCTACGGACAGTAGGTGAGTTTAGTATCCGGATACTGGGAGGGAGGGTGGGTTTTCTCCCTACGGACGGTAGGAGAGATCAGTATGCGGATACTGTTTAGATTTGCGTTTCATATAGAACATAGGTTTTAGGTTTATTTAAGCTACGTATTTTAGGTAGGGCTTAGATTTAGTTGCGCTACGTATAGGAGATATGTGTTAGGTTGAGTTTAAACTCATGCGGTGTAGGCCCTCCCTACGGACGGTAGGCGAGGAAGTTCTCCCTACGGACAGTAGGTGAGTTTAGTATCCGGATACTATTTAGATTTGCGTTTCATACAGAACATAGGTTTTAGGTTTATTTGAGCTACGTATTTTAGGTAGGGCTTAGATTTAGTTGCGCTACGTATAGGAGATATGTGTAAGGTTGAGTTTAAACTCATGCGGTGTAGGCCCTCCCTACGGACGGTAGGCGAGGAAGTTCTCCCTACGGACAGTAGGTGAGTTTAGTATCCGGATACTGGGAGGGAGGGTGGGTTTTCCCCCTACGGACGGTAGGAGAGATCAGTATGCGGATACTGTTTAGATTTGCGTTTCATATAGAACATAGGTTTTAGGTTTATTTGAGCTACGTATTTTAGGTAGGGCTTAGATTTAGTTGCGCTACGTATAGGAGATATGTGTTAGGTTGAGTTTAAACTCGTGCGGTGTAGGCCCTCCCTACGGACGGTAGGCGAGGAAGTTCTCCCTACGGACGGTAGGAGAGATCAGTATGCGGATACTGTTTAGATTTGCGTTTCATATAGAACATAGGTTTTAGGTTTATTTGAGCTACGTATTTTAGGTAGGGCTTAGATTTAGTTGCGCTACGTATAGGAGATATGTGTAAGGTTGAGTTTAAACTCATGCGGTGTAGGCCCTCCCTACGGACGGTAGGCGAGGAAGTTCTCCCTACGGACAGTAGGTGAGTTTAGTATCCGGATACTGGGAGGGAGGGTGGGTTTTCTCCCTACGGACGGTAGGAGAGATCAGTATGCGGATACTGTTTAGATTTGCGTTTCATATAGAACATAGGTTTTAGGTTTATTTGAGCTACGTATTTTAGGTAGGGCTTAGATTTAGTTGCGCTACGTATAGGAGATATGTGTTAGGTTGAGTTTAAACTCGTGCGGTGTAGGCCCTCCCTACGGACGGTAGGCGAGGAAGTTCTCCCTACGGACGGTAGGAGAGATCAGTATGCGGATACTGTTTAGATTTGCGTTTCATATAGAACATAGGTTTTAGGTTTATTTGAGCTACGTATTTTAGGTAGGGCTTAGATTTAGTTGCGCTACGTATAGGAGATATGTGTAAGGTTGAGTTTAAACTCATGCGGTGTAGGCCCTCCCTACGGACGGTAGGCGAGGAAGTTCTCCCTACGGACAGTAGGTGAGTTTAGTATCCGGATACTATTTAGATTTGCGTTTCATACAGAACATAGGTTTTAGGTTTATTTGAGCTACGTATTTTAGGTAGGGCTTAGATTTAGTTGCGCTACGTATAGGAGATATGTGTAAGGTTGAGTTTAAACTCATGCGGTGTAGGCCCTCCCTACGGACGGTAGGCGAGGAAGTTCTCCCTACGGACAGTAGGTGAGTTTAGTATCCGGATACTGGGAGGGAGGGTGGGTTTTCCCCCTACGGACGGTAGGAGAGATCAGTATGCGGATACTGTTTAGATTTGCGTTTCATATAGAACATAGGTTTTAGGTTTATTTGAGCTACGTATTTTAGGTAGGGCTTAGATTTAGTTGCGCTACGTATAGGAGATATGTGTTAGGTTGAGTTTAAACTCGTGCGGTGTAGGCCCTCCCTACGAACGGTAGGCGAGGAAGTTCTCCCTACGGACGGTAGGAGAGATCAGTATGCGGATACTGTTTAGATTTGCGTTTCATATAGAACATAGGTTTTAGGTTTATTTGAGCTACGTATTTTAGGTAGGGCTTAGATTTAGTTGCGCTACGTATAGGAGATATGTGTAAGGTTGAGTTTAAACTCATGCGGTGTAGGCCCTCCCTACGGACGGTAGGCGAGGAAGTTCTCCCTACGGACAGTAGGTGAGTTTAGTATCCGGATACTGGGAGGGAGGGTGGGTTTTCTCCCTACGGACGGTAGGAGAGATCAGTATGCGGATACTGTTTAGATTTGCGTTTCATATAGAACATAGGTTTTAGGTTTATTTGAGCTACGTATTTTAGGTAGGGCTTAGATTTAGTTGCGCTACGTATAGGAGATATGTGTTAGGTTGAGTTTAAACTCATGCGGTGTAGGCCCTCCCTACGGACGGTAGGCGAGGAAGTTCTCCCTACGGACAGTAGGTGAGTTTAGTATCCGGATACTATTTAGATTTGCGTTTCATACAGAACATAGGTTTTAGGTTTATTTGAGCTACGTATTTTAGGTAGGGCTTAGATTTAGTTGCGCTACGTATAGGAGATATGTGTAAGGTTGAGTTTAAACTCATGCGGTGTAGGCCCTCCCTACGGACGGTAGGCGAGGAAGTTCTCCCTACGGACAGTAGGTGAGTTTAGTATCCGGATACTGGGAGGGAGGGTGGGTTTTCTCCCTACGGACGGTAGGAGAGATCAGTATGCGGATACTGTTTAGATTTGCGTTTCATATAGAACATAGGTTTTAGGTTTATTTGAGCTACGTATTTTAGGTAGGGCTTAGATTTAGTTGCGCTACGTATAGGAGATATGTGTTAGGTTGAGTTTAAACTCGTGCGGTGTAGGCCCTCCCTACGGACGGTAGGCGAGGAAGTTCTCCCTACGGACGGTAGGAGAGATCAGTATGCGGATACTGTTTAGATTTGCGTTTCATATAGAACATAGGTTTTAGGTTTATTTGAGCTACGTATTTTAGGTAGGGCTTAGATTTAGTTGCGCTACGTATAGGAGATATGTGTAAGGTTGAGTTTAAACTCATGCGGTGTAGGCCCTCCCTACGGACGGTAGGCGAGGAAGTTCTCCCTACGGACAGTAGGTGAGTTTAATATCCGGATACTGGGAGGGAGGGTGGGTTTTCTCCCTACCGACGGTAGGAGAGATCAGTATGCGGATACAGTTTAGATTTGCGTTTCATATAGAACATAGGTTTTAGGTTTATTTGAGCTTCGTATATCAGGTAGGGCTTAGATTTAGTTGCGCTACGTATAGGAGATATGTGTTAGGTTGAGTTTAAACTCATGCGGTGTAGGCCCTCCCTACGGACGGTAGGCGAGGAAGTTCTCCCTACGGACGGTAGGAGAGATCAGTATGCGGATACTGTTTAGATTTGCGTTTCATATAGAACATAGGTTTTAGGTTTATTTGAGCTACGTATTTTAGGTAGGGCTTAGATTTAGTTGCGCTACGTATAGGAGATATGTGTTAGGTTGAGTTTAAACTCGTGCGGTGTAGGCCCTCCCTACGGACGGTAGGCGAGGAAGTTCTCCCTACGGACGGTAGGAGAGATCAGTATGCGGATACTGTTTAGATTTGCGTTTCATATAGAACATAGGTTTTAGGTTTATTTGAGCTACGTATTTTAGGTAGGGCTTAGATTTAGTTGCGCTACGTATAGGAGATATGTGTAAGGTTGAGTTTAAACTCATGCGGTGTAGGCCCTCCCTACGGACGGTAGGCGAGGAAGTTCTCCCTTCGGACAGTAGGTGAGTTTAGTATCCGGATACTGGGAGGGAGGGTGGGTTTTCTCCCTACGGACGGTAGGAGAGATCAGTATGCGGATACTGTTTAGATTTGCGTTTCATATAGAACATAGGTTTTAGGTTTATTTGAGCTACGTATTTTAGGTAGGGCTTAGATTTAGTTGCGCTACGTATAGGAGATATGTGTTAGGTTGAGTTTAAACTCGTGCGGTGTAGGCCCTCCCTACGGACGGTAGGCGAGGAAGTTCTCCCTACGGACGGTAGGAGAGATCAGTATGCGGATACTGTTTAGATTTGCGTTTCATATAGAACATAGGTTTTAGGTTTATTTGAGCTACGTATTTTAGGTAGGGCTTAGATTTAGTTGCGCTACGTATAGGAGATATGTGTAAGGTTGAGTTTAAACTCATGCGGTGTAGGCCCTCCCTACGGACGGTAGGCGAGGAAGTTCTCCCTACGGACAGTAGGTGAGTTTAATATCCGGATACTGGGAGGGAGGGTGGGTTTTCTCCCTACCGACGGTAGGAGAGATCAGTATGCGGATACAGTTTAGATTTGCGTTTCATATAGAACATAGGTTTTAGGTTTATTTGAGCTTCGTATATCAGGTAGGGCTTAGATTTAGTTGCGCTACGTATAGGAGATATGTGTTAGGTTGAGTTTAAACTCATGCGGTGTAGGCCCTCTCTACGGACGGTAGGCGAGGAAGTTCTCCCTACGGACAGTAGGTGAGTTTAGTATCCGGATACTATTTAGATTTGCGTTTCAGATAGAACATAGGTTTTAGGTTTACTTGAGCTACGTATATCAGGTAGTGCTTAGATTTAATTGCGCTACGTATAGGAGACATGTGTTACTTTGAGTTTAAACTCATGCGGTGTAGGCCCTCCCTACGGACGGTAGGCGAGGAAGTTCTCCCTACGGACAGTAGGTGAGTTTAGTATCCGGATACTGGGAGGGAGGGTGGTTTTTCTCCCTACGGACGGTAGGAGAGATCAGTATGCGGATACTGTTTAGATTTGCGTTTCATATAGAACATAGGTTTTAGGTTTATTTGAGCTACGTATATAAGGTAGGGCTTAGATTTAGTTGCGCTACGTATAGGAGATATGTGTTAGGTTGAGTTTAAACTCATGCGGTGTACTCCCTCCCTACGGACGGTAGGCGAGGAAGTTCTCCCTACGGACAGTAGGTGAGTTTAGTATGCGGATACTATTTAGATTTGCGTTTCATATAGAACATAGGTTTCTACTACTAACAGTCATTACCTTTGTTACAATGTATGTAGGTTCAGATGCATTTTACAGTGAGAAGGCGATAACGCAGAAGAGTAGGTTGTCCAAAGAAATCTTGGTACAGATTAGTAGAGGAGGAATCAGGGTCACTGGGAACGAGTTAGAGAGAGCTTCAGTGGTAAGGGTATACCTATCAGAAATCACAATATCGGTTTCAAAATCGTCAGCCTTTAGGAAATATAAGACCGATTAATGAAGAGAGAGTGTTCTACAGTGTCGTTAATTGTTTGGTCTTTAAACCGAAGGAGGTTTTAAGGTACTGGACAGCCTTGTTCAAAATGTTGTCATCATACTTAACGCGAATCCAGCTTTTCCTATTTTACACCAAGTTTCTTAATGAAAAAGCATGGATCGCTTCTCAGTCCCGGTTTTCTTACTTTGGCTTGCAAACTGTATGACATCGAACAGACATTTGTAATCTGAGTGTCTGAGGTAACCTTGCAGATGAGAAAAATTTCCTAATTATTAATAGGACATTGCTTTGTCTGGACTCAAAGTCTCTCAAATACCTTCCGTAGCCTTGATAATTCATAGCTCTGGACACAAGTTATATAGTATACATGCTTTCTTTTGGGTCGATTGACATATAGGTGCGACTTACAGAGACTGAAATAGTGATGGATGTCAAGGTCTTCTGAAAATACCGACACCGACTCCTTTAATTGTTTATTAAACGATGGCTGCAGCTTCTTTCAAGCCGAAGTTGTTTCGAAGTGATCGCAACTTAGCAAACTGTAGAAATAATCAAAATCTATATTCATAGTCAAGCAGCCGCAGTCGACCTCAATACAATGACAGCTCAAGAAGCGATCGACAATCCATAAGATTACCCTCAGGTATATGCTGGGAAGTATGCATGCCTCCAGAGATGGAAAAAATAAACTAGCTATAAGTGTGTCTGGCATAAATCCTTCACATGCCCTAATTGAGGTCAATACACTACTATCCAACGAAATAGACATAGAATCCGTCGAGAAAGCGAATAAGCGCTGATGTCAATTAGATATTTGTGCTACAGCTAGATAGTTATTGCTAGTCTTTTATAAGATGGAATCTATCAGTCCAACAAAACTACGGCTAAGTTTTGTTGAGCTTAGATAGAAAGCTTATCTTATATGGTATGCAGCATGGCTAGGTCATCCACAAAACGCCGATACCACCATATTCTTCTCCCTGACCTTAAGATTCATATTCAGAAGCTGCCATTGATAGAGTTCTACCTTGATACTGAAGTAGGTCGGGGCAGATTTGGCCTAATCTGGATCTGAAGAGAACGGTAGGTAAGACTTCTGTCTGTTAATTGGAAGTGTCTAAGTAATACAGTAGAATTTCTTCTGGAACTTGATAGGTAGTCATGTCAAAAAAATGGGTGTCTCCTCCAACGATTCCTACAGAAGCGGTAGAGATGAGAAGGAGGAAGAAATAGTAACCCACCTTCTATACACCTGCCTTGTCCTATCAAGGCTGAGAAGGAATACCCTAGTGGGGTACTTCTATGAAGACCTCAGCGACTTAAACAAGATCGATATGTATAAAATAAAGAGCTTTGTCTGGGGTTCTAAATGGTGCCGCACATAGTATGGAATAGGAATGGATTTGTATCGATAGGATTACTACCTGCATTTTCGTTTAAATTCGTTAGGGGAATTGTCGTAACACAATGAACCTACTTAAGTCGAAGCAGAAACCTTACCTAGACGATGCTAAAATTAATCTTTTAAAGGTCAATTGTTTGTGTTTCTTATAAAATCTTTGTTGTGAAACCGGATGCTTTTTCAATCAAGAAATAAACAAATACTCTCGAGACCTAACTTTTCTTTAACTTTTCTTCCACTTGTGTAGTGTATTAACGACTTTAAACCTTATAGTCCTTTGGGTTTGCATACAATCCCTTTCATTTTCCACGAAAGTAACAATTTTAAATAAAATCAAATACGCAGTGATTGTATTTTTCCCATAAAGACAGTAAACTGTCATCTACATCACATTTCTAACAAACGTCTGAAAAAAAAAAACAGCCCATCTAAGTGCTCAATTATATCAAATATGGCAGTCGATTTTTCTCTCTCTCTTTCGCAACAGCAGTAGCACTTCTTTCGCCAAAAAGCTAAACCGCGATTTTCCAATTAAAAGAACTTTTATCGCTACAAATTTTCAACATTTTTCCACTTTAATTCGTTATTAATATTGTTTTAGAAGTTAACTCATGTTTTAATTAGTTGTGTTAGAAGTCGCATATCAAACAACAAATGGATTTTTCACATCCACCTCCGGATATTTTGCAACAGCCACCGCCGTCCATGTTGCAGATGCCACCGCCGCAGATGCCACCAGTCGTAATGAATTACAATCCTGGACAAAATAATGGACATGGTGTTGGTGGTGCTGGTGGTGGCGGTGGCGGTGGCGGTGGTTATCGTTCACATTATTTTCAACATCACTCAGGACCTGGAAAACCCGGTCATCCGTACTTTAAACCTTTTGGAAACTTTAACCGTGGTTTTGGCATGACACAAGATGATTTCGATGGAAAACGCTTGAGGAAAAGTGTTATGCGAAAAACAGTGGACTACAATGCTTCCATTGTTAAAGCTTTAGAGGTGGGACAATCATACAAAAGTGTGTAGAGTATACATTTTTATTGAATTTTTTTTTTAAAGGCTCGAACGTGGCAACGAGACGATCGAGATCGTCCCGCCCTTCAACCAGAAAATATTTACATACCTGAGTTATTGCCGCCACCTAGCTATTTGGATAATCCAACAAATTCGGTAACAACGCGTTTCGTAAAGACTGCCACAAATAAAATGCGATGTCCTATATTCACATTGGCATGGACACCAGAAGGCCGACGACTGGTGACCGGTGCAAGTTCTGGAGAGTTTACTCTTTGGAATGGACTGACGTTTAATTTTGAGACAATTCTACAGGTATGTTGTAATTTACTTTCTTTTTCTGAGCAAGTTGAGGAAGTTTGTTTCTCTTTGTTTTGTTTCCAAACGATGTGTGGTATAACTCGGGTGTCGCTCTTAATAAATGATTTTCTCTCTACTGGTCACCTTAAGTAGGCTTTTTGTTATCACATTGCGAAGAACGGCGGTCAAAAATCTAATCCATAATTTTCTTAATCTTGATGTTGCAATCTTCATGTATTTATGCTTCCATCTACTGTTGCGATTCAGCGGTTTTAAGAGTGAATAACTCAAATTACACTCCCCGTTCTTAGTTGATCATAGGGAGACGTAGTCCAGGTTTCTTGTTTGTCTACTCATTGATTTGATTATGTTTCGACGACTAAGGTCAACTCTGGCGAGCACTATCTCTTCTGTTTTTGTCAAATTCTGTTTTTGATTCTTCTTGACTTTGTTTTCCGCATGTCCTACCCATCTTAGGCGCTGAAATCGCACCTAGATCAATATCTCTGTATAGCCCGTGTCTTTCGTTGTTGAATCTTCTTCTCCAAACTCCATCGATAGACTCTTAAACGAACATCACATGCAGAGTCTTCTCAGTAATACCGACATCAGTAAAACTCCTCTAAATATGCCCCATCGGGACTTCGAAATGGAGATTATTCTGTCTTTTGTCTTTTTGATTCCATGCAACTCGTCAAGCTCTCCAGTTGTCTCCACAGATCCTCTGACATTCCCACTGTATCTTCTACCTTTCGACCCACATCTTAAATATATGACTACGTTCAGTGCAGTCAGACTTTGAGAGTCCAACCAACCAACAAGCTACCCGTTTCTTTCTTTTGGGTGGCTGTCTTAAATAACAAGTCTTACCAGCTATATTCGATCGAGTACTCTTAGTTGGTTAAGGTCCACTTCCCCTTCGCGCTCGCCATCGATGATTAAATCTACATTTTATAAACTACACCTATAATAAAAAAAAAAACTTCTTAAAAGAAACCACCTTGATGTACTTGCGTACGTCACTCAACTCGTGGTAATAATCACGGGTCACTGGACGATGGGAATCTGTCCAGCCAGACTAGAATCCCTTCCAATTTACACTTATGGAGCTGCAAAAGTTTCACCAACACTAAAACCCTTAACCACTTATTTTGCCAGAGTCTTGCCCCCGCTCGAATCACATCTTTGGACCTCTCTGGACCCTATACATAAAGTAAAAAATAACATGATCTGAGTTCTGCTGTAATCTGCTACTGCCTAGTTTCTTGCGTGTTTCTGCGAGTTGTCTTACGTTTTCCCATAATTTCCCCGGAGTTGTCCTTTGATATTCAATTCGGCTCAATTGTAGGAAATGTTACTTGTAATTTCGTGGCCATTTTCATAAGCAAATCCTCAGTTTTGTTACATAGATGCCCATTGTAGGACACATATTTTTCATTGATTTTGCTGGAAGGATAATTTTTTGTTTACTGTCTTGTCTACTGATTATGTGTTGGATGTGATGGCTTTTGAAGCTACTTCAGAATTATGAAGTAGTGCTGCTCCATGTACCTTTGTTATGGATTCTTGTAACGATCCCCTGAAGTTCTGTAAAGTTGATCCAGTAAGGAAAACAGCCTTAGGTGATGTGAACATGTAATATCTACGACGAAAGTTACATTGTAAGAAAGTATCTATAGTTTGTTCTTATTTTGACTAAAATTAAACCGATTGTATACACGATTCGATAAAAAAAAATTGTTAAATTGACTCCCAGACATCTCTTTTAACAAACCCACAAAGAGCAGTGGTGGCCGTTTTCATGTGCCACACTCATAAACAAGTTTATATTGGTTCGACGGAAAAGCGAAACAGTCTTAGCTTTGTTTTTAAGTCGAATACATACATAACTTTTGGGGATTTGTGACAGCATTCCGAACGCAGCTTAATCTGTTCTAATTCCGATGCTCACGGTCGAGACCATGCAGGTCAGTCCCCGAAACTTTATTATACTTTCGTATGAAACTTTTTTCTACGATGCCTTCCTTGCACCAAATAGCACCTCGGTTCAAGATCTCTTCTAGAAGTCAATGAAGTCGTGTCTGTTTTCGACACGTTGCTCTAACGATCAGCAAGATGTGTTTGTTGCCTGTTTGACGCAGAGAGTTGAATGTAATTGCTCTTTTATTCTATCTAAAACGGTCTTAGCCTTAATTTTGTCTACGACCAATGAACAGGCAGAGAAAATCTGTCAATGTACTTGGCGCCCCTTTTAAAATCTGGATACGGATGCCATCAACGTGTTGTAACACTTGCTAAACGTTCTCTCCATCTCCTGATGCTGCTCGAAGCTCCAATCATCTGTAAAAGTTCTGCTACAAAGAGGCTACCACCTTATACTGTGTATCAGATCACATGAAATTTTGAAGCCCAGGTCCACCCCGGACGGTAGCGCCACTTTAAGTAAGAAGCACATGAAAGTACACTTGGAATCTACGAGAGACAATGAAAGAGTTAATGAATTCGGAAGGCAGCCATTGGAAATGGATCTCTCCTACAATCTATATGCTTAGAATTCCTAATAAAAACGTGAGAATTAGAGAGAAATGTCAAGTCAGCCTCTCTTTTTTTTTTGTTCGTGCTAACTTTTGTAAATATTTTCAATTACTATGTTTTGACTTAAGCTTCTCCAATTATCGGATAGTCGGGTTTAGCAATCCTTAGTCATTTCTTAATTTTAGTTAAATATATCCTCTCTACATACATATAATTTTTCTTTGTCAGGCCCATGATGTTCCCGTCCGAACGATGGTCTGGTCACACAATGACAACTGGATGGTGACAGGCGATAACGCTGGCTACGTCAAATACTGGCAGTCCAACATGAACAATGTGAAAATGTTCCAGGCCCACAAGGAAGCGATAAGGGGAATAAGGTACAGCAAAAGAAAAAGTTTATTTTTGTCCAAACTAATAAAGAGTCCCAAAGGGGCGTACATTTTCGACCGTCACAAGGTCCATTCAAATAAAAAAAAACTACCGCCGATCATTTATTTAGCAAATAAAAAAAGCCTTTTATACCTTTAGCCGATAAGTAGGAAGCAAAAACAAAATTAAATAAAATAAAAAAAAACACTTAAACGCTTATAGAGAAGAAACAAATAAAATAAAACAAAATTCGCAGTTCCCAGCCTCTACACTGGGAAGCTTTTTGTATTATATTGAAACAATAAAGACTGATTCATATATGATTTATGCTCAATAAAGAAATTTTTAAATACTTAAGATAGAGATCTATCCCACCGAACCCCCCATTACAGTGTGCCTGACTAGAAAATAAACGAAATAAACCACACCACTGTTGAATATCTGAGATAGTTTACATTTTTTTTTCTATTAAGCAAAACGAATGTTTTTAATAAATTATTTCACTTTTTTTTTTTCTGTTTTTCTTTTGTGTTTTCATTGATTTTGTTCACATAAAAAAAAAATCCAAATAAAAATGCAATTTTTAAACAAAAACAAATCCAAAATGACGTATTTTTGTTCTCTCTCTCTCTCAACGACAACATCTTCTTGTTTTTTTCTTCAATCAACAAAATTGGATTTTTCTCAGGCGTACAAAATTTAAAAATAAAAATAAAAAAAACCATAAGCAAAGTGTTCAAAGTGTATAAGGAAACAAAAAAAAAAAGACTTGAATAAAGAAAGGAAAAGGTTTTTGTCGGCTTCTTTTTTTTTACAGTTTTATATAACACATTCGACTTATTGTCGTTTAAATTATTGATATCTCTTGTCGGTCGTCACTATATCTCTTATTTTTAGAATTTTTATAAATTAAATATTTGTTGTTCGCATAGTGGAACCTCGCAAAAACGTGAACAGACATTGGCTCTTATTAGCAAACTTAAATTTTCATTTACAGCACATTCAGACACAGTTTGGGTACCGTTTTGTCGTTCTCTTAAGAGTCGACCTTTTAGATATATAGTTTCTTAGTGACCTCGAAACTTTGTATTAATGTTTTTTTTTAAATTACAAACTAGGGAATACCTTCGTGCTTTTTTTTCCGGACTTATGGCACTAATGCTGTCAATGCTCACCTCCTATAAGTGATGGGGCAATTTTTAAAGCACATTCCGCGAGATATGTAAATCGGGACAATGAAAACAGCATCTAAATTCGTTCAGTGGTACATACAAACAGGCAGACGCACGCCGAGAACCACCTTTTATACTAAGTAGTGATACAAATATTAGCCTAAAGAAGAGAGTAACACTTTTCGTTTTAAAACGGCAGACCTAAAAGCATTTCACCACAAAGTACACTCTCAAAAGTTTGTCTTTGCCTGCACCACCTCTTAGGTGGTGTAGTGTAAAAAATCATTTGAATGTTTCTGTGGTTCGAATCAGCAGACTCAACAGGCCAAAGGACTTATCACTTGAGCCCTGCCTACTATGGTGGATTAGGTTATATACATACGTGAACCGAATGGGACTCAATTAGGCTTAAAGCCCATTGTGATGCCTAAAAAATTCTACCCGTACATCCATTTAGAGTTATATATTAATGATAGAAGTTTACCTATGGGGGTTTGGTTTAGATCACTGTTATCATGAAGTGATAGTCACCTTGAAGTCTTCTTCTTATTCTTCTACGACTACCGTGATAGTGAAAATGAATTCTTAAAGTTTCAATGGAAATATACTCTTATTTTGCTGGCTATGCTTTGGCAATTTCAAAAAGAAGTTGGATTACCCTCTAGTTAGGTCAAACATCAGAGTAACTTCTTGACGATCTAAATGATTTTGAGAAGTAGATTGGCGTTATTAACCTTAGCACTCGTAGTGGTATCACAATTAACCTACATTTGGTTTAAGTGTATCTCTCTTTCAGAGGACCTCTCCAAATTAACTGCTTAGTTAGTTAGAAGTGGTTTTCTGAGAAGAGGCACACTTAGATAGAAATTAACTGTCTAATATACATTGGAAGGTTTTCTCTTTTATTTTCTTATTATTTTCTCATACTTTCAATACGTTACAAGTTTGTCGTGAACCATGACCACAATAGACTACGAGGTCGCAGTGCATAATACCCTCTTAGAATAATAATAAATTGACTAGAAACAGTTGTTGCGTACTGGCCTAGAAGATCTCATAATCAGCGAGTAGTATTCGGCACAAATTCCCAACGTACTTCTTTGCATCGTTAAAAGTTTCCCCAAGAAGTTGGAGTGATCTAAAGTAATCTCTTACGGTGGAATGATCTATTTAGTTATTGCTTCCATTCAGTTGATTAATTAAAAACCTAATGTGAGGAGAACTATAGTGCTTTCTTGGGTTTTATGCCTAGGCAATCATAAGAGAGCTAGCTTTGGAGACTAGAATTGAACTTTCACGGTACGTGTTCAGAAAAATATCGAATTAGGCCATTATATCGGGTCTCATTTCGTCTCTCATTTCATGCACATGTTACGAACAAATTTTATGAATATTTCTAACATTCGCGACTGATTCAAATTCCTCAGAATGGAAATCCAACGAAATAACTGCATATTCTGTTAAATAGAACCAATAATCGTATGTTTTCGTATCGAAAGCCATTTCTCATAGACAGATCCTGTCGATGAGTGCTTTACTGTATTGCCCAAAGAAGCTGTTGCGCAATACTTTTAATATGCTAGATACACTACCTAGTACAAAAAGTGGTCGTCATGGTTAGTACGTCTGACTGCTAAGCCAGAGGACATAAATTCAAACCTCCCAAAAAGTTTTTTCACGGTACCATCTCTTTGCTGGCATGACTAACTTGCAAGAGTATAATGTATCATAAAAGTGCTTCCCAGTAAGGAGTCGGCAATAAAAAACTGTAAGTCTCTTCTGTTTTGCGAAAAATATAACACGCACAACATGAATGGTTTCCAGAAGCTAGAGCCTGGCTCCCTATGAGCTGTGAAGCAAAATATTTGTAGAACTCTAGGGTTAAGTAATAGTCTTAGTTGTTAGAGAATGTACATAAATACATTTGGACAGTGATTATACAATTGAGTGCTGTTATATTCTTTAACAACCAACAAGCAGGTGAAATAGCTGACTTTATCGTACCAAAACATAAAAAGTCGTAACTCATTATTTGACATTTTAAGTATAAGTAGTCATTCTTAGCCAGTTCTCCAGATAACTCAATCTTTTTTCCTTTCTATAACGAACAAATTTCATACGATCATCACCACCCAAATGGTAGGATTTGATACAAGTTGTTAGCCAAGATACTTCTTGAAAATCTTCATAAATCTTCATGAACCCAGGAATATTTTGAAGACCTTACAAGTTTCATTCTTCAGTCATAACTCTTTAAAAGTGTGACACCTTTAGTGTATATTGCAGGCATACTGCCTATCTTTGTACATTTGGGCAAAAGGCTGTTTTTTGCTATAAAATAAATTTTACAATTTTTTTTAAGGTTGTAAAAAAGACTTTTACTTGTTTTTTTGTTACGATTTTTTGTTTGAATTTCTTTTTTTTTTTAATAAATATACAATTGTTTATTTGTTTTTCTTTTTCATTCTGTGAATAAATTTTACAGCTTTAGCCCATCGGATAGTAAATTTGTTAGCTGCAGTGATGATGGAACGTTAAGAGTTTGGGACTTTTACCGATGTCAAGAGGAACGAGTGTTGAGGGGTAAGTTTTTTTTCTACAAAAGGGGTTTTCATTTGTGTTTTAATGGGTTAATTTTTAGTTGTATTGTATTTAAGTAGGAAAAGTTAATGTAAACCATTTGTTTAAACCTTCATCGTTTGATGGAAGTGATAGCACTCCTTGCTTCGCTTATTCCCTAACGTCTCCACGGCAAGGGACCAAGCTGTTGAATCCCAACGATAGCGAATAAGCATCAAAAGCCAGATTATAGGACTTTAACCCAAACTAAAATCACCTCTGTGTCCAACTCCTGCTTGTGATGGAACAATTGAATCTTGCCCGTGCATCTATTCAGACCCAATACATGCAGAATCTCTCTAGTTTTCCAGCTTCTAACGCTGGTCAAAGGACCTTTTTTTAGACCAGATCTATAGTCTGCCTTCTTTATTGTTTTGTCTTATTTTGTCCTTATGAATGTCTTTACGACGCACGAGTATGGTTGGACGATCATACCCTCGTCTCATTGTGGGACCAATTTGTAGGTAGGTTGAAGAGGTGACTACATATCATATGATGCAGCCTTCACTCGAATCTCTATGGATCCATTGTGCTCCCCAAACGTGAAATGTCCAGTCTGAAGGAGAAAACAAGGGAAGAAGATCTGTGTTGGTTTGTTGTGGGCGGTCTCTCCTAACCTTCCCAAATTCGTAATGAGTTAAACAGATTCTTAAACAGGTCGCCCAAGTTGTTGAAGTAGAATTCACCAAGGACCGTCTTTCCGGTTCTATTTAGGCTGGGGCATTCGCATAGGAAGTTAGCCGAAGCCTCTGCATAAAATTGTCTCTACATAAACGGATTCTTCTAATGTGGGCCGCCAGTAGGTTATGGCCTCCGATAATCCTCAGAATCCAGACATCTCATCCAGTCTAACGTTGTTCTACATACAAAGTACCCTACTCACTGTGCAGCAAATTTTGGTTGTTTTACATCTAATGATCCAGAGCTGATTGTTACTGTCAAAAGGGATATTCCTCTCTTCCAGGGTACGTTGTTTCGTACTGCGTATCAATATGTAGTGAGGAGAGGGTTGCATCCGTTCTCATTGTATGTCGGTTAGAAAATCGTTAAGACCGCTCCAAACTAGCTAACTAGTGAGCCTTAGCGCACAGTTTCTCGCTTGGTTATTTATGGATCAGGTGGCAACAAATTAAGCAACATGTCCAGCTACTGCTGGATATCTACTACACAAGGTGGCTGGCTTCAGCTTCCACCTTTAAGTAGTGTAGGCTTCGTTCAACTTCAATTGCCATTCTGCCAAATTTTTTTTTATTATAATTCTTTTTATCTAGATTTAATTTGATTGCAATTCTCTTTTAGGTCATGGTGCTGATGTTAAATGTGTTCACTGGCATCCACAAAAGGCTTTGATTGTATCAGGAAGTAAAGATAATCAGCAGCCAATTAAATTGTGGGACCCAAAAAGTGGCCAAGCATTGGCTACATTGTGAGTTAAAATATTTTATATAGTTTAATTGTTACGAATATTGTATCATTTATTTTCTAGACACGCTCACAAATCGACTGTCATGGATCTGAAATGGAACAACAATGGCAATTGGTTGGTTACTGCTTCTCGTGACCATTTGCTAAAACTTTTCGATATTCGAAATCTTCGGGAAGAAGTACAAGTTTTCCGTGGTCACAAGAAGGAAGCTAGTTCAGTGTCATGGCATCCAGTGCATGAAGGACTTTTTAGTTCGGGTGGTTCAGATGGTTCAGTATTATTTTGGAATGTGGGGTGAGTACCAGAAAAAAGTGATTCCTAATTACAAAACGTTTTAATACTCCGATTTACTATTGTAGTACTGATAAGGAGATTGGTGGCATTGAGGCAGCCCACGACAGCATTGTTTGGACTCTGGCATGGCATCCGCTTGGTCATATTCTATGCTCGGGTTCGAATGATCATACAATTAAGTTTTGGACAAGAAATCGCCCAGGTGATCTAATGAGAGACAAATACAATTTAAACACTCTTCCAGCCAGTTTAGCCACATTAGATGAATGTGAATATGGTAAAGAGATTGTCTTTCATCTAGCCCGAGAAATTGATGTCATTTTTGGTTATTTCTGATTTTAGATGACGCTGTCATCCCTGGTATGGGTCCAGAGGACAAGGTAGAATTCACTGAAAGTTTGACTGCCGATAAAGGATTCATTCCTGGTTTGGATTTAGATCCAAGCAAACTCAACGACAAAGATAGAGAGAAGAAAGTTCCCTACAGCAAACCGATTCCAAGAAATTTTCAAGCCCACTGGAACGACAGTCGTCGTAACGAAGAGGGCGATGACAATAATTCAAGAGATTCCAAAGACATCGCAGATGGAATGCCAGATAATATGGATCCCAATACAATTGTAGCGATATCGGTCTATGGACGGGTTGTTCGTGTTGTACCTGATTCTAAGTTAGCCGCAATAATACGAAACGGACCCGATGCCCTGAATCGGTATATAAGTTCCGGAGAAATCGAAGAACTACGAGACGTGATACCTACGGAAGCTAGACGGAGTTCATCACCTTCACGTGATCGTAGCAAGTCACCGCCCGTTAAGAAGTCGCGATTCGAACCGCGGAATCACAATGCGAAAGTAATATACGCCAGTGATGTGGACTGGCGTCAAAACTCTGGAAATCCATTTGGATCATTGAAAACGAGAAGCAACGACGATTCCGATAGTCAGAGCAACTCAAGAAATGGCGATGTTGACTTCCGGCGTATAAAATCTGAGGATAACAACAGCAGGCCGAGTCCATGGGCTACAGGACCTTTGTCTAACAACGATTCAAACCGAGCAAGTCCATGGGCAACACAACAAAACGGATTCAACTCATCCAACACTCAATTCAATACAAACGCATTCAACACCAATACAAGTTCAAATCCAAACAACCCATTCGGCGCACCGAATCACAACAGCACTTTCAGGGAAGACAGGGAATCAGAGAACAACTCAGACAACGGACAGGTAGATCAGAAGCGATTCGACAGTTCGAATAATCATCGTTTCAAGGACGAATTCGATGAAGCCGGTGGAAGTCACGGTGGGGGACACAGTGGCAGTGGTAGTCACAGCGGCAGTAGTAGTCGCCGAACCGGTTCGGAACGCAACCGAGACAGAGGGCGTAATCAAAGCGAAAGACGTCACAATAAAAATCGAAGTAGTCGACGGTATTAGAAGATTTCGCAGGACAAACATGCATGGGAATATTGATGATCTAGTAACAAACAAACAAAACTGGAATAATTTTTATCATGTTACGTTACTATTAAGTAATTTTAAGTAATTTTAGTCTGCATAATGATAAACAAAAAGGAAGAGCAACCAAAACGAACTGGGGGCAGTCCTCATCCCAAGTCAATCTGGATTGTAAACAATTTTTTTTTTTTTTAAATATGTAATGATTTAACTGTAATGCGCGTAATAACATCTTTTACTTGTTAGAATCTTAGCGAATATATATAAAAAGAAAAGAAAACCGAAACAAATGACAACCGCGAAATATGTAATTAAGAGAAAATGGATGAAGAATTGAGTTTTAAGTTAATTTATACAAAACAGAACAAAAACAAACAAAAATCCCATTCATAATGTAGTTCTACCAGTGATGGCAAAATAAATTTTTCAGTTTAGGATTCCGAAGACACTAAAAGAGAAACAACTGAGCTGGAGGCGTCGTACCAAGTAAGTAAATTTTGTTGTAAGTTTTGAAAATTAAATTTTTTTAGCTACTAGGAATGATGCAGAAATGAATGGAATTTCATATTGAAAGTGTGTAGGAAATGTATTTCGATAAATAACGGTCAATCTTGGTTTTTTTGAACGTCTTTTCTTCGAGAAATGTGAAAGTGTTGTGAATAACGATTGGCTGTGGATATAATTGTGTTTAAAAGTATGTATTCGTTGTGAGGACAAAAACAAAGGTGTTAAATGGGGTAAGTAGCATGAGAATTATTTGTTTAACATTAGTTATTCAATAAACTGTTGCGAAGAAATGTAAAACCAAGTATTTGGTGTGACAACTTATAAAGAGCCAGGGCCTAACTTCTCGCAATAATTTCTCGTTATAATTTTCGCACGAATAGAGGGGACCTACATTTTTATTGCCGACTCTGAACGGCGGATCGAGAAGCTTTTTCATGATAAATTATACTCTTGCAGGTTTGTCACGCCCGTGAACAGGTGGTGCCACGAGAAAATGTTAAGTTGTTTTGAGACTCGAACCTTGGTCCTCTAACCACAAAGATACGGCGACCACAAAACCAACTTATAAGTTGGTCAAAGCAAATACGAGCGGGATTAGCTTATATGAACTCGGGTGATTTGCCCTGTTTTTAGGAGGAGGAATGAAAGTCTTCGACGATTTTAACATTCTGAAGGATTAAACCGCTTGTTGACGCTGTAGCACATGTATTTTCGGAGACCTTACCTAATAATAAATTGGGGGACAAAAGAACAATGAAATGAAACCTATAGCTATACTTTATAGGACAAATTTGAAATTTTGTATGAAATCATGCGAATATTTAAATAAAACGAAGAAAGAAGGTACATAGTTGTTTAAATCTATAACTGATAACGGAGCCTCTTTATGCAATCGTCATTTGTTGGCTTACGGTTTCTTTCTTTGCATTCAAAGTCCGCCTACAATCACATGAATTGAATATCACACTTTTCCTAATAATTGCTCTGGAGCTGGGGGAAAATTGTCCTTACTGTTCGCCAAGTCCTTTAGCAATAGAGTCTCCCCTAATCTCACAAGAGATCCTATGCCAGCAGTATGGAGTATTGAAGACCAGTGGCAACATTGCCAAAAATCCATCAGAGATGCCGCCTCTGACGTGCTGAGTTTCACACGGCCACCATCACGAAGCCCCTGGTTTGACGACGAGTGCCGGCGAGCACATTCAGCTAAACAAGGAGCACTGCATCGAAGGATTAGAGCTCTAGGAGCCAAAAAGGAGACTAACACCGGCTTTTCAGGAGAAACAAAAGCGTGCGATCGATATCTACTTTCATGATCTTAACAAAACTCACACTGGATAACAAGTTGACCTATCCAACACATATGTAAGTAAATTTCGACAAAGAAGAACGAACGTTCGTGGCAACCATTATCTTATATGGATCGCTTGGTCTCTCTGGGGAACTGGTTCCAACGCCAAGATGTTCGGGGCGAAAAGCTTCGGTGTCACAAGCAGAAAATCTATGATCTTCCTCTTTGCTGTGAGGAAGGCAATGAATAAGTCAATAGGCTTTTGTTGTTTTTCTTAATACAAATTTCTAGTGCGATATTACAAAAAACTTAATAAAAATCAATTTAATTTCATTTAAACATAACTCTTCCTTCTCCTTCGTAGAAGTCCAATACTCCATTCGTCTTAGTTGCTGAGATTAAGCTCATCAAACTGGAGATCAACTGTAACAAACAAAACAAAAGACGTTAGAAATTCGAATACCTGCCACTGTATGTCATCTTAAGATTCCATACAGCAGAGTATTATGAATATTCCTACCACCTGATTCTCCATGTGCGGATGAAAAGTTCAAACTCGTCACGGAAGTTGAAGCTCTACTAAGCACAACAGAGTCATCCGGTTGCATTTGATTTCGAAGATAATTCTTTAAATACGCTTTCATTTTGTTATTGCGTTTGACATCTTTTGCGATACTTTCCGAAATCACCTCTTTGGCTTTCACTAGCAATTTGATCTCCGCTTTAAGTTGTCGCATTTGCCCAAGGTTTCCAGCATACTCCAGGGGTTCACAGTGTGTACGTTGTTCGAATTGAAACCGTATGCACTTTTGCCACGGGGTTATTAATTTCTGGGGATCTTCAAAGTAAACACGTAGTTTCTGTGGCATGGAATGGTTTATTTTTACACCCTTGAATGGGCGCTTATCAATGGGACATGTTTGCAAACGATTGCATGCACTACAAAGCACATGACTGCATGATCCGCAGAAATATTCCACGGTACTATTTGGGGTTTTGATGATGCCACACTTGTTGCAATGTAACCAGATCATTTTGGGAAATTATTTATTAATTTTTGTTTGGCCTAGGAAAGATGCACACCTTAGCACTTGTTATGATTAAGTGACACTTTGCGTAAAAAACCGTTTTGCATCGGAAGTAAAATGGATGACAGCAGACATTTCCTGTGAAGGTGTTGGGAGAATTCGCGTTCAGGTGTTTGGAATAGTTTAGACAGGAGTGTATCTGCTATCAAAAAATAGAGGAAGGTTGATACAAAATGATTGGAAACGATAAATGTTATCTTCTTCTTCTGTCCAGGCTTGACTGTTAAGTCCCTAATTCTGATCCTCAATCGCTTTATATTTATCTTGACCGGCAATCAATTGCCGAAATATAAAGATTGTGTGCACATTCGCGATGTTGCCATCCAGACTGTTGGATGACTGAAGTACTCCGATAGGCAAATCAAACTCCAAAATCATCTTATGGCTGTACACTGTACTTGTGGCTTACCTTTGGTAGTCTGTTATGATATCAAACCTCCATCACGAAGTAAGAATATCTGGCATGCATTCGCCCTATATAAGAAGCATATCAACGGGAGTACTGGTGACTATTTTCAACGTGCATCCATTAGTCGGTACCCTGAGAACCAATCAATTGAACTAGATTTCATAGATTTGACACGACCATTTTAAACTTATATCTGAATAGGGAAGAACAGGAGATGGTGGTAATAGCCAGCATGCAATCCACAGTCAAATACGCCGATTACCGATGCGCTTAAGCTGGACACTGGTATCTTTCCGTCATGTTGAGCATATCAAACGCAATCCGACATCCCAACATCAGTATTTTCCGAACGGAGGCCGCAGCAATGAAAACCGGGTGCATAGCGTCTCACAAACTAGGAAAGCCTAACGTAAGAAAATCTCAACTAGTACCTTGACCTAACACAAGTTCTCGTAAACGCTCTCCATATCCAGCAACAAGGTGCTTACTGCAGCCGATGGAGTATTGTACTCGTATACAAGTTCCTATACTAGTTTACATAAAACGTTGGGGCTTTACATCAAACGATGACGAGATAATAGTCGTAGTCAAGAAGAAAAGAGCGTAAGTTTCCATTTCGCGTTGTTTGTGTTTATTTTTATTTTATTAATACAGTTTACAGTACTACATAAGAGTGATTAATAAGTTTTAATGAAAATGAAAAATGCGCTTCACTTCGTAGCAGTTTTAAACCGCTCCAATCGCTGTCTCGCCTTTTCTGCGTAGGCATCCTGCCCCGCTGCTGTCGAATTCCCAGTGTTGGCAGCTATGTCTCCGAATCGCTGTTTTCGCTTTTCCAGTCGTTCACTGGCCGCAATTTTTGCAATAGCCGATGAAACAACACAGCCAAACCGCTCGGCGCGTTTCTTCATTGTCTCTATCTGTTTTGCATCAACGTACGTCAGGCCAGGACCGACAATTTTTTTCGACGGCGTTACCTTTTGAGTCTCCTCGATGCCGAACTTTTTAGCACGCATTTGCAGACGTTCCTCCAAAGTTAAAGCTGATACTTTTATGATCTGCTTTGGTTTCACATCAATTTTTGCTAATTTCGCTGATGTTGGCGAATCGCTTGCATTTTCATCGACCGCAGCTAGATCGTCTTTAACTGCTGCCTGCATGTCTGTTATCAGGGGTGTAAGTGAACTTCTTCGCTTGAGAACAATTTTCTTTGGCTGTGGTGCAGGCATATCAATTTTGTCTGCCGAAAATGAATGATCCAACTCACTGGTGGGCGATTTTAATAATTCATTTTCATCTGGTGGCAATGTCAGAATAGCTTTCTCTTCCTCATCTGTGAGTACATCTTCCAGAAGATCTTCTCCAGAAATTGCCGTATCTTCGAGCGAAAGATCACCATCTATGAGTGCAGCCTGGAGACGTTCTTGAAGTTCCGTTTTATTGCCCGTAATCGTCAAACCACGAAGTTTCAGTTCACGCTTTAAATCGGCAACCTATTTTTGTGTACCAAAAAAATGTATTAATTTCAATGCAAAAAGTGTAATTTAACAAGTGACTTACCTTCATTTTAGAAATATCAGTTTCTGGCATTTTGTTGTAAGTTTTTTTTATTTGTTTATTTGGCGTTAATAATAATTTATTAAAACAAATATTTCGCAGTGAAATGTAAACCAAAGCTTAGACAGTATTCTTTGACCAACACAATCGGTATGATATGAACATGGCATTTACATGGGGAGGTTGACTTTAGCCGATACAAAATTTAGTGTTGCCAAAAGTGTTGTGTGGTAATTAAGGGGATCTGTTCGTCAATACACATGCTCTTAAAACTGAATCGTGTTTTATTTTTTTAAAGAACTATGCATTGGTTAGGGACTTTTTAACCGTTTCGAAGTTATGTATGTGTTATCTTAAGCAATGGATAAACGCCTATTGCTCTTGACCGACTCCTGAGAAACTGGGCAGATTTGTTAAATATACTATTTTCCACATTAATACGCATTTGAAAACATTAAAAAGTGAGTAATTGTGCTACTCCTTCTTCGCAGTACAGATAGATTCATTAAGCATCTACTGGAGGTGATGTTCAAAAATACTTCTACTACCAGGCAGGTATTCTACACTATTTCAAAAAGTCTGTTTCAAAGCGAAAAGCTTTTTGTTTGTTTTTTTTTTTTTATGTAAAACGTTCGAATTTTATTTTACATCCAGCTTTAGATGCCGCTTTTGATCCTCTATTTAAACACAACCATGGACAATCGTTTTTAGACCACTTTTGCTCCTCTTTTTATACATTGGAGAAACATTGACCAATTTTTACCACCACGTGGTGACTTTTTTTCAGTCAATACAAACGAACACAGCTTTTTAATTAACGAAAACTTTGGGAGCCACTGGTATTAGAAAAGAATAATCACCTTCGACCATCGCATTGAACTGACATTTTATCATCGCATACGCGCTCTAGCAAACGGCGGTCCCATTTTGAAGTTTTTTTTTCCAACCAAAACTTGGAAAATTTTCCTCCTCATTACCGTCGTCGCGTTGAAAATTCGTGAATTTCTTTAAAAGGCTGCTAATTTTCAAGCTAAAAACAATTAAAAACTTTTATCTTCTACAATAAAATTGTAGTTTGTTATTTTTTTTTTTCCTTAGAACAATTCTTTTTCAGTGGGTAGTGGCAAATTGCAAGTGTTGAAAAGAATCGCAACGCGAAAAAGAATGATTACGATTACGATTTGTGTGTCTCCTCTTGATTCTTGATAGGAAAATAGAATCTTTCTACTAATATACAATTATATATATATTTATTTATATATATATTTGTATGAAAATATTGTTTTGTTTGTCGCTTTGATATAATAATACCTTTAACAACGTTTGTGTCTATATATTGCCTATATCGTGACCATGATCAATCTGCAGACAATTACAAATGTTTCCGATTGTGTTCCGCTGTATTTGCCGCACAGTTTATACCTTAAGCCCGTGGCCAAGTTGAGTATATCGGTGGGTTTGCCACCAAATAAAATGGGCAAATCCATCTCGAATTTTGATATTATGGATAAGTTAACCAAAGCTCTAGCGCCAGATAAATTTCTAATTCTAAAGGTATGTAATCGTTTGACATTTTTATCTTTATTTTTTGGTAAATCCACACCTCATTTTGCAATTTTTTTATCCTTATATGATACACCGGTTCTTTAGAATTGGTGGGTTTGTCTTCACACTTCTTACTTTCGTGACCAGGCATTAAATTGCTTTAGGCAATAATCGATACGAAGCTCTTGTACAAAGAACCTTTGCAAGATTCATTGCACTTCAAGTGAATGCTGTGTCATCGATGATGATTGTATGCAAGGCCAAAAGGGTCTAGTGCTAACCACGACAGAAGAGTGTTCATCAACAAAAATTACAAGAAATGTTCTAAATTTGGAAAAGAGACATACATATTTGGTACCACGGTCAAAAAGCATAGCTTGCGACACACCACGTTTAACTATAATCATAAAGCGAGCTGGGAATCTCCTTATCAGTATACCGATCCATGGAAGACATGCCTCCAGTATCATTTCTAATCTGTAGCCTTCCATCCTCTTCGATCCCGAGATAAATGCCTTTTGATGTCACGTTAGGCTAACAATGTTCGCCAACTCCTGTAACCAGTTTCTGAAATGTTTTATCGTTGGTGTCGACTCAGAGGTTATGACGTACCGTGCTCATATTAACCGCCGTTGTAGCGACAGTTTCTATAGCAGCTCCTCCTTGAGGGTAGGATGGGCCAGATGACGCTAACAATTTTGCACCTTTGCCACAAATGGCACGAACTGCTCTATGTGAATTGGTGCCACATCTTACAATCTCGCTATTTGCTGCTGTAGATGAGTAGACACTCCACGGCTTTCTTGGACCTACCCTTGAGCACCTTCTGAGGATGTATTAACTTCTGTCGGCCGCTGGGAAGTGATCTGGTCAACCATCTTATTTCGAAAGATAGTTGAGTTTACGTTGTTCCTCTAGTCTTGCATTGGTCAACATGCGACTCAGCGAATCAGCGTCGTTTCTGAATTACTAGAGGTTCTGGTGGTTGATGCACTCGTTGAAGGCGCAGCCGCAGTTGAACTTTCCCAGGCATTCGTTATCTCGGCTCGAAGCTCAGCTCTTAGCTGCTTCATCATGTCAGCTAGGCTAGCTTCCGTCGATGTTCTCTGGAGTCGACTCCATCCGTCATATACATCAACGTCAAGGTCAACCCATACTTTGACGTGCCGGAGAGTACGGATTCTATATGGGTTGGACGTCAGGCCCTTTACTTATGTATGTCCTGTCATTACTCGTGTGGCATACGGTGTCAACAACGCCTGTGCATCATCGTGTTCGGAGTCTGCAACGCCATTCAACTCTCCAATTCCCAATGCTCTAGACTAGATAACCTTTCAACCCTTCCCTGCCACGTTTGCCTACACTTGTTTTGTTCCTGTTGTCTCTCCACAACTGTTCTTAATTTCAGCTTTCCGAATCTTCCTACATCTCCTTAGTGAACAAAGTGTGTAGATTTGTGCTCATTTCAGGTCGACTTCCACTTCCATACATTCACCACTCCTTCTCGCACTAGCATTAAAATGTTTCTCCTTTATTTTAGGTGTCGAAAAGCACTCTGGAAGTGATAAGACTAGAAGCGGAATTAGAAGAGCCCAGCAGACTGCAAAGTGCATTGGCCCGCCTCGATGGGATGTCTTTCAAAGTGAATGGTTTCTCTGAGCCCTTTAAAGTACGCGCCAAAGAAACAAAAGATGATTTCCCAAATCGCCACGACTGGGATATATTCTTTCGGGATGCTCACTACATGGATGAAATGAAGGCTGGCGAACGGCCCGACACAATTCATTTGGCAAATCTACCGATTCGTTGGTTTTGTCCACGTCACATGGAGAATGATGACAACGTCAAACCCAGTGAGAGCATATTTAAAAGGATTTTCGAAAAGTTTGGCACTGTTCGTGCGGTCGATTTGCCATTGTGCGACGCGTTCCGGCAGAAGATAAGCTCGGATGTGAACGGTATTAAAGTGCATAATTTCGATCAGGATCTATTTTTTGAGGGGTAAGTTATGTAGGCTATGTAAACGCCAAAAAATAATCTAATGTTGCATCGTAGGTATGTCCAATTCGAGGAATACATTGGATTTGTTCGTGCAATGGATGAATTTCGTGGAATGAAACTTGTGCGCAAGTTTGTGGATAAGACACAAGCTGTCAACATAATTGTTGAATTTGATAAGAGGAAACATTTGAGTGATGCAAGTATTCTGCGACGGGATAGGATGAGGAAGGGTCTAATGGCAAAGGTCAAAGCGCATGAGGAAGAAGAAGAACGCAAGAAGAAAAAGGAACAAGAGAAAATCGAGAAGGAAAGGTTTGATAACAAGATATTTTATAAACGTAATTTGAAATTGATTTTCAGCATAAAAGGGATGAAGACAGGAGAGTTGATGATTTTAGGTGGTGCAACCTCTACTTGTAATTTGACAATGTTCCAAGTCAATCTGTTTATCTACGACACTAGGTACGTGCTGTTGGTTGTCTGTCTTGAACCTGTGTGTCGCTGTGCACTACTTGTGAAAACGTTTATTTACTAGTCTACGTAAACCTGCTGGTAGTGCTCAATATTTCCAACTTCTTCTGCTATATGGTTTCTAAGTTATTGAGTGTAGAATGGATCCGCAACCTGTTTGAATAATTTTCCCTATCATGACGCGCATACTATGTAAGATGGTGATCAAGTCCCATACCTGTCATTAATTTGCGTTGAGACTTAACTTTTTTTGTGACAACGCCTTATATCCTAAAGCAAGAAGATTGTTAGATTCACAGAAGCCGAGTTCGTCGTCGTCGTTAAGTGTTAGAGAGCATTCTTACGATGTTGTGGCCGTCGTGACTTAGTGGTTAGTACCAAGCGAGCGGACACAGGCTCGAGTATCAGAAAAGACAACCAAAACGTTTTTCACGGCACCACCTCTCGTTGTGTCTATAGTTTTTTTGTACTCTTCGCTGGGTTTCACAAAATCAGGATTTTGCTCGCGAATTTGTGAGCACTTCCTGTTCGTTTTCCATCGGCGGTACCACATTAATGCGCTCTTCTGCTGAAGTAATCCTCACACCTTAGAATCCATACTTCATATTCTATAATCAAGGATCGATTCAACGCTGTAAACATACACACATTTGAATTGCGTGCTTTCTGTAAGGAGAATCGCAAACTAAGTGTATCTCCTCACAGAAAGTACACTGCGCAACTTTACACATACAATCCTTTATTCCATGGTATCCGTCCTGATTGGACAACATTTATCCTTAAACAAATAATAAAACAAAAACAAAAAAATGCATTTGAAGAGTAAGCGGAAAATTTCAGGAAATTGACAGAAGAAATAAAACTAAAAGAACTAGAACGTCAGCGGGAGCGTGAAGAGCAACGCAAAAAGAAACATTTGAAAAAGTTACAAGAGAAAGGTCAGTTAGAGCTATCCCGTAAAATTCGTTTGGAAGAGAAGAAATTACTGATAGTGCGGCGAAAATTGGAGAGTATACGGGTGCTGGAAGCGCTCTTCGAGAGGCTGAAAGTAAGTTTATTCTGTAGTCTCTCTCTTCACATCTTTGTAAACTTTTCTTTCTTGTTTCAGTTGAAAGATATTCAAGATAAAGGCAAAACTATTACCCATGCAAGTATTGATTTACGTCAGCGACTGGTAGACAAGTACAAATCTGCAACAGAAAAACTCTTGTGCGAGCAAAAGAAAAAGCTCGAAACTGAGAAACTACAGAGTGGTCTGTCGGGTCTTTTAAAGCACCGCAAGGGTGAAAACGAACAGAGTGATGACAATTCAGCAAATGGTAGTGCAAGAGCTAATGGTAAAAAGAAGAAAAAAAGCGAACACATGTCATCTGAGACTTCCTCGTCATCGTCAGAGGACGAAGATCGGAAGAAACGGGACGACAACACTAAGGTTGATCAAGTATTTAATCCATTTAAGAATGTGTACACTCCAGAAGCAGCAGCAGCAGCTGAACTAATGAAGATGAGCATGCTGTCGTATGGAGTTTTCCCAGGAATGCCAGTGTATCGTCCTAGTTTCCCACCGCCACATGGCATGCGTGGTTATATACCTCGAGGTCGAGGTGGGCCAATGAGAGGACCTCGAAGGGGTGGTTACAACTATCATGGATCATCGTATGGGGCGTATAATTATTACAATGACTACAGGAATGGGGAAGGAATGTCGAATGATTATCACGAGAGGTATGGAAACGACTACAAGCCATCAAGGTCGTACTCCAGATCCAGATCAAGGTACGTGAAACAAGCCACATAGTTCTTTTAAATTATTATAAAGTTTTCTATTTTTTTTAGAAAACGCTCACGATCGAGAACTCGATCCCGATCCAGATCACATTCAAGATCCAGGTCAAGGACACGATCACGTCATCGCCGTTATTCTCGCTCTCGACGATCGCGCCACCGCTCCAATACTCGCTCACACTCGCGTTCTAGATCCAGGTCACGATCTCGATCTCACCGGAGTCGCACTAAAGAACGTTCTCGTTCTCAGTCAAGAATTCGCGAAAATCGTCCTCGAACTCGATCAAGGTCTCAATCAAAACCCAAATCACACTCTAATCGATCGCCATCCGAATCGAAAGCAAAGTCAAGTCATGTGCGCACTCATTCAAGGTCAAAATCCAGAAATCATCAGGCCCGATCCAAGACTCGATCGATGTCGAAATCAAAAGAACGATCAAAGCAATCCAGATCGGTATCTAAATCTAAAACCACATCAAACGAAGCGAGTGTGACTAAGAATGCAGATCAGTCGCGTTCAAACTCCAGACATCGTTCACAATCAAAGGACAAATCCGATTTAAAATCAAAATCCAGGACACATCAATCTCACTCTGTTTCAAAGTCGCACAGGACAAAGCCTAGATCACGTTCACAGTCAAAGAACAAATCAAGTTCAAAGAAGACTTCAAAGAAACTCGTCTCAACTCGCAGATCGCATTCATCATGGTCCCGGTCGCCCTCGCCGCACAGACGTTCCTGGTCTAAAAGTGGAGACCCTTAAAACATCAACTCTTACGTGCATATGAAGATATTCATACAAATAAAAACTACCTTTATATATTCAGGGGATATTGGTTGTTTTAATCTTCGTTTGAATTCAAAGCAACACCTCTAGGTTCTAGGCTAGGTCCTCAAGCTGGTTAATGAAGCGACTACCAAGAGTTTTAAGCTTTTAATTGGTTTGAATGGAACATTCCACACCAGTCACACGTTCAGAATGCATTGGCTTCTCCAACTACATGTGGATTTTCCGAGCCCCAAATATGTCAATTTTACTTGTTTACGTAGCCGGCGAGATGGAAATTTGCCTCATCTGAAAAGACGATTTTTTGAGTACCTTAAATTGTCGTCAATTTCGAGCTAGAGCCCAAACAGAAGCGATAACGAAGTGGGTGTTAATTTTGCTTCAATTCCTGAGTCAATTGGACCTTGTAAGCGAATAATCCCAGATCTTTATGCCAAATTCTCCTCATGCTAGTGCGATTGATGTTCAGTATCTGAGATCTTTGGCGTGTTGAGGTCCTCGGATTTAAGTGCACACTTTCGTCAACAGCTGCAATATTCTCCGTTGAGCGCACAGGACGAACACGGGAATATGTTCGATTATCAATCAGCAAACCAGTCTCATGAACTTTCTTCACAAACTTGCGTACACCAGCTGCAAGTTGATACATTATTTCGGCCAAAATAACATGATTTAAATGGCCCACCCTGTACTATAATTTTCCTCCAGGTATGTTAAACCGTCAGGGTGATCACATTTTTGTTTGTCATCATTAATCATTAATCAATTGAATATTTATTTTTAAAATTTTTATTTTGTTTCTTTTGTTTTGTGTGATTGTTTGTGTTGTGTATAATTAAATTATTTACAAAATAAGTTAATTAGAAAAAAAAAAATTAATAATAAACCTAAACTCGCATATAATTGAAACGTAATACATTATCATAAGTCTACCAAACTTCACATTTCTTCACTGGATTCATTGGAGATCCTTCGGGACATTGAAAATCTTTGGCAAAATCTTTCATATTACTTAGTGGGCCTAGGACTCTAAATTCAGATGGTGAATGGACACCAGTAGTGATACGCATTTTAAGAGATTCTAAATGAAAAATAAAAAATAAATATTCTATCGATTTGTCACTCGACTTAAAAGTCACAGATATCGTTACCTTTCCTTTGCGCAGCACACCAAGTTTGTGCTGCTGAAATCCAGAACATCTGCTGAGGTGCAAAATCTAATCCGGGTAATTTTTTCTCGGGACCATATTTATCTGCCCATTTTCGATAGGCGATGTATGACTCCTTGATACCACCATTATCAGCAATATTCTCTCCCTGGGTATTGATTCCATTCAACTTAAAATGAGAAAGTACATACCTAGTTCATAAATTCTATAGACTATTGTATTCAGGATAAACTTACGTTCAAGCCTGTCATCTTCTCGGTGAAGTTACCGTATTGTTCAATGATACATCTGGCTTTGGTTAAGTATGCCTGCTTGGTATTCTCCTGCCACCAATCGACCAAGTTACCATTCAAATCGAATTGTCTTCCCTGATCATCGAAACCGTGCGTAATTTCATGACCAATAACATAACCAATTGCTCCGTAATTCATGTATTTCGGGCGTTGAGCATGGAAGAACTGTCCTTGCAGGATACCAGCGGGGAATTCTAAAATAGATTTGTATTTAAATTAGTCGACAAGAAAGTGAGCAGGGAAAAATAAAAATAAATTGGTCCAAGCTCCATGATCGATGAGGAAACGAAATGCCGAAAAATGCTAGGCGTATATACGCTGTAGAGCTTTAGGTGTTCCGAAGAAAAAATAGTAGCGCGAGAAAAACAGCATAAGCGATGTTTATTAAGTATTTCCCCATTATGATGCTAAACGAAAAAAGTTTGGTAAAGGCTCTGGACTGGTGATTTGTAAATATAAATCCAGTCATCAAAATAATTAAGCAACAAATTAGTTGACAAAATCGTCAGAGCTGATTACTTAGGTTATTGACCACATTACCAAGTGATTATCTCAATCAATCTACCGGACCAATCATTACCACTAATATCTCGGCAGTTAGTGATTCGTTTAAAATTGCCAATCTCCGGACTTCCTTGTAATATACCGCAAATAAATGTTTTCGAAGCCCACAATTATACACCAATAACAACCAAAATTATTTTCCACTTACGTATACTGTTCTCCAGCGCTGAATAGAATGCATTTACCACAGCTGGTCTAGCATGACGAATCCAATCAGTTTTGTTCACAGGCAAACGTAGTTTGTTAAACGATTTATCTGTTCCAAATACGTTCATCTTCAAGAATGATTCGAAATATTTGCTCGAATCGATGTCCAAATTCTTATAGTACTCTCCCAATTTGTTGTCATCGATAATTTCATCGGGATACCCAATATGAGTTTTCATTGAGTGTAGCTTTTCAATAGCAGCTTTCCTTGTTTGATCATCCATCCAATCGACATTAGCCAGAATATCGGCAAACCTGCCCTTAATGTCGTTAACCATTTCCAAAGCAATGTGTTTTGCATCTTCCTTGAAATACTTGCGAACATAAAGTGATCCAACACTAATGGCCAAACTGTAAAATTCAAAGTGTAAAGTTAGTTCACTGTTAATGTTTGCCCTAATATAAGAGTCATCATGAGAGATATTTACAAAAAAATGAATTCTGTAAAGCAGACGAATGTAAACGAACACTTTAGTCTTAAAAAATTGCAAGTCTTTATAAATATTTTTTTAAACCTGATGATCGATTAACCAAGCTTAGGTAAATGTCAAGTCGACTTATGACAAATGTGACAAAAATTTAAATGTAATGAAAGTTTATTATGACATTTTCTTTTCGGCATAACGATTTAGCGTAGCGTTTGCTTTAAATGGGACACTTTTGAAAATCATATTTTGTCGATTTATGGAATGTTTTTTGGCAAGCGTAGAGACACCTTATTTTATTTTATATCCCCAAATATGTTATGGGAAATGCATAATAAAAATTAACTCATTATCGTTACCCATATCCTTTCATTTCTTCAATGTCTTCAAACTCGTGACTGTAAAAAGTATTTAAGAATTACAAAATAATGATTTTTATTTTTTGATTTTCTTATGACGAGTGATATAGATTTTGTAATCAATTTTCTTTTTCACACAACACTATTGATGCCAAATAAATTGCACATCTCTATGGGTGAAGAAAATTATGATAAAATTATGAATTCAGTATTGCCAGAGGTGATTTCATTGTTATAAATTAAATTTTCCTTACGGACAAATGTTACATAATGTTTTGCCAAATGAGAAATCAATTTTTTATGTGTTTATATTAATCTCAATTTATTTGACAGTTGCTAATTATTTTATTTCTGTTTTTGTGGGAATTTATCTGTCATATTTGTTTATTTTGACAGCTAAATGGAGATTTTGAATTCAAATTTATTCAATTTAGGTTGTTCATTTGTGTTGTCATTTCATGGTAATGAGATAGTTTAACAAATAAGGTTGTGATCGGGGAACAAGGTAATTGGGTTTCTGACTTCCGATTTGATATTGGTAAAAACATAGAAGGTGTACAATTATGATTGAAATTAGCGCCAAACAAACAAAAATTTGATATAAATGCGATTCAAGGGCAAGAAAACAAAAACAAAACAGTTTTGATACTTATAAGCAAACTTCAGGAGTATCAACATGATGAAATTTGATGTTAGCAAGCTGCAGTCATTAAGCACTTTCAATATATTTAACCATCAGATGTCACCAGAGGAAAAGGAAGGAGTATGAGAAGAGAGTGCGATCGAGGAATTGCGGGAACGAGGTTCGGAAGTTTTGCCAAACGGTAAAAAGAATCTGTTAAGGCTACAGGACCCTAATCCCAAGGGAACATCGTAGTAGGATCGCAGTTGTTTCTGAAGATTTGGAAGAACTATATCTGCAGACTGTATAACGGGGGTATAGAACCGAATACCGCTGTAAGGCAGCATGAACAATTCGATTTGGATGATGTAGACCAACAATTCATTCCATGCATCAACTTGTCACGTAAAACGCTCTTTTTAACGTGACGAGTTAGACGATCACGAAAGAGACGATTTAGCTCTTGGACGAAGTGCAAATAGTCATATCTAAGCTTAGGTGCAACAAAGCCACTAAAGTTGATGGGTTACCGATTGTTAAGTTTTGGATGACGATGGACAATGCACGGTGGTCCATCAAGGTCGGGACCTTTGATGTCGAAAAAGGACGATGCACTGTCATACGATTTCTTTAGCACCATTCTTGAAAAAATAGCGCCAACACCAGAGGCACAATCTTTCAAAACTCTACCCAATCACTCATTCACATAATTGGAAGAACGCAATGTAATGTTTGTAGTGTATTCGTGAGCACTGAGACGGAAGTGGGCAAGGTGGGTTTTACGGTCAATGAAGACAAGACCAAGTAAATGATTTCAATAAGAAATGACACCCAACACCAACGTCCCGGACAAAACGTCACCGTAGACAGACATAACTTTGAGCTAGTTAAGGACTTTGTCTACCTATGCTCTACTATTAATTCAAACAACGAAACTAGTGCTGAGATTAAACAAAAAATCACTCTCGCCAATCGTTGCATAGCAAAGTCCATCCTTGGTCTGGAAAATCTTCGTATCTAACCTCGAGGGACAGCGCAGTAGAGGAAAACCGCGACAAAGGTGACGCATGCAAGGGGAAGGCTAGGCAAAGATCGATTTGGCTGGAGAAGCTTGTTGGTTCAGGCCGAGAACTGGTTCATCAGAGATCTCAAAAATATCAACCACATTGTGGACAGTATTACGGACAGCTGTCAACAAAATCAAAGGTGAAACGATTGTGCTGCTGAATCATTCTGATTCCAAAAACTGGTAGGGTGGTCTTAGTATACAAACCCTGCCATCGATTAGCATTTCAAAATAACCACATTGTTGTTGTTAAATGTCATGAGTTCTTCAATTCTTGTTGTTAAGGGGTTTCTGAGAAATTTTAAAATCAACAATTAAAAAAAATAAATGGAATGAAATTCCAAAGCCTAGTAAAGAAGGATTCGTAGGCAACAATGTAATCAATTCCGGAAAAAACAAAAGTTCAAAGTACTCAATATTACAGGTTGGGCTCAATGCTAATTTTATTTTAATTTGATACAATTCGTGGAGTGTGGCTATAAATGGAAATTGCCTAGTAATATATGTATGTATGCTTTGCAATGCCACGCGATTGCCAGATGTTCACAGGGTTAGAACCTATTCTATTGGGATTGGAGAACATATCATTCATGAACTCCATGGGCAAACCAAGACACTTCTTTATCACTTAAAGGCATCAAATTCAAGGCCACCCAGAAATGTCTTTAACATAAAAAGATTCAAATAAACTTACCTTCCAGTGCTTATGTCAACGCACTCCTTCCAGCGAGCTTCTTGTTCTTGTCTTCCCGAGAGTGCTGTAGAATACTGCAACTGACGTTTCCTGAACTCTTCTGACAAAAATGAAATTGAAAACGCATGAATACGCCACATCATGTAATTGGCAATAACACGTTTTGGAGTTTTGGCCAAAAGTGGTCCAAGAGCATCAAAGAAATTTGGTACAGAAACATTGATCAGCTCGTCCTCTTCAATATTGAGTCCTTCTGGGAGAAGTGTATTAATGTAGTCTTTCCAATTGACATACGGGTAGCTGGCTTGAAGCTCAGAAACTGATCTCAAATTGTATAAAGCGGAGGAGTTACGACGTTTTTCATTCGGCCAGGATATCTAAAAAGTAACGAAAGTAATTTTTTTTTTCAAAGGAGCTGAACCCTTTTTCTTTTTTTGATTGAAAAAAACTTACATTAGCCAAATTCATTTCGAATTGAAGAGATTCTCTAAGCTCCCGCAGGGCGACATCCTTCTTAGCACCAAAAAGTACTGACATGTCGACCATATAGTTAAAGTAAGCCGTAACGAGTGTATCATTGAGACCTTTAACAAGGTATTCTCGGCTTAGACCAATTGCCGATTGATCAATCTGTTAAAAGAAGTTCAGACCAAAAATGGACACATTCAAAGATTGTACTTACGTCAATAATACGTTTTGTAGAGTTCTTGAGATCAACACCGATTGAGAAATCCAAAATGTAATCCATACTAAAGCCAAGCTTACGGAATTTCTTAACAGTCTCTTGCCATGTCCATGAGTTATCTGGATTCCATAAATCGCCCTTAATAACTGGCCATCCACCCAGAGATTCGGCAATTTCACGAATTGGATTCGATCCAAGTTCCTCAATTAAAGCTAAAAGAACACAAAACTTATTAAGGCCAGCACTGAAATGTGACCTTTGCCACCATTACTTTTATTCATGCAAGCCTTATACAGCTCATTGGGCAATCGGAAATGTTTTGGTGAAGTTTCCGGACGTGCTTCCTCAATTAAAGATTTCAACTGCTCCTGCAACTCATCATTGATAACCGAGAAAGTGTTCACTGCAACCTTATCCTCGGGAATGTGTTGAGTTCGCAAAAAGTTGCCACAAGCAAATTGATAGAAATCATCGCATGGCTCGACAGTTGGATCCATTGCACGTAAAATATTTGACGCTGTGTGAATGCATTCTGATGATAGGCAAACGTCTTCATCATGTCTGACAGCAGGATTGACATGATTGAAAATTGGTTCCTCTGGAACATGCAAAGCCTCAGCAACATTAGCAGAATCTGTATCAGAAGATTTAGATTATAAATATGTACTTGGATTTTTATGTATGTAATAGGTACTGACCTTTGTTCATGTGGTTTGATAAAATTACTGAAACTAATCCTATGACTAGGCCAATGATGGTTACTAAAGCGAAAATGCATAGCAATGTGAGACACCTTTCGAGGGTTGAACGCCGCTTCCACCAGTTTGGATTTCTATAAAGAAAAGTAATTAAATTACAAAATTTGTGTAACATCTTGAGAAGCTGTCATTTATTGTGTTAAACATCGGTCTATCAGTAAGGCTAAACTAACTCCTTTCCAAGTCTCAGAAAAGGCGAGGTACCTAGGGTGCATTCTCAATCCTAAACTGACACGGTAAAATAAAATTTCAGAAAGAATAAAGAAAGGGTCAATCGTCTTTTACGAGTTGCCTAGCTTGGTGGTCAATGGCAGAAAATACCACAAACCTCAAATCTAACCGAGATCCAATAACTAGCACGCACAGTAGGCACCACTGGCGCCATTAGAACCACTCCAACTGCATCCCTTCAAACTATGTATACCAACCCTGATTCCACCGAAGGATTATCTAGAATTATCTCATACCAGCTCCTGATTTCAGCATAAAAATAGTCATAGGGTATGATGGCTGGGCTCGCGGGAAAGCCATCAACCCAAATAAATTTCGATTTTCAATGACGGGTCAAAAACCGAAGAAGAAGTGGGCTCCGGGATCTACTTTCTCGAACTCAGCCAATAAGACTTCTAAACCACGATAGTGAATTCCACGCACAAGTTCTAGCTATCGCCGAGGCAGCTCGAGAATTATCAACGAAGCTAGTCTTTAGGAAAGTTATTGACATTTACATAGCCATTCAAACTGCAATCAAAGCCATTTGATTGACACTTGACAGTAGTAAAGTCAAAACTTGTAAAACGTAGTCAGGATCGGGACGTGAATCACAACGTAACACTCTGGTGGATCCCAGGACGAAATGGTGTCCACGAGAACAAAAAGATCAGAACATTAGTCAGTAATTTAATACTGCTCCCGATAGCACTTGTGAAATCCAGCATAGCACTATACTTTCAAGGATAAGCTGACGCGAGATGGATCGCACTCTCATCATGATGCATCCCACAGAACCAATTCTTGCGCTTATTAGGTAAAACTTAACAGCATTCATAAAGATTATCAAAGGTCCCAATCTACTGGGGACCGACCTCTGCAGGGGCTGTGGCGGCATAGACGGGGAGGAGGATACGCTGCATTTTCTCTATGACTGCTTAAGTCTCAGCAGAACCAAAAAAACAACCCTAGGTACTTACTTCTTAACTGATCCGAGTCAACTGTCAACCAAGCCACCGAAGGTCATTCGAAAATTCATACTGGATTCAGGGTAGTTCAAGGAAACTACAAATAGATAAAGCTAACCCCTTCTTACTTATAAACCATATAGATCCGAGTGAGGCAGCGTCTAACATCAAGCCGCCACTCTTCTTACTTAACATAACCTAAACTAATTTATCAATACGAACAGAACTTAACAAAACTAGAGGACAAGTGCAGTCAAATATGTGGATGAAGAAGCTGTCAGAAATCAGAGTACAGCTGAATTTTGAGACACAGAGTATTGAAAACAGTGAAAATCTGGTAAAATTGGAATTTATTCCGGAACTCCCATCGAATCTTAAACTGCAATGGCTTCCAAAGAAATATCGGTCAAGTGGTGGTCTAGGTCATGGCCATATGACCATACTATTCTGTTTAACGCTTACATAAAAATAATCCGAACATAATGTACGCAGAATATAGACCTTGGTAATGGAAATTGACCTCGAATTTTACATTTTGCATGTTTGTCTTGATTGACATTTGCTACCGTTGCTTTTTTTCTTTTAAAAGAAGGTTCGCACCAAATTTTTGCTGTCAATTAACGTAACGACTCAAAACAAACTAACCTTTCACAGAATTGTTACGATGAATGTGTGTGATAATTGCTTACCACTCATCATTGGAACAAAAGATGGATTTTCAAGTTTCTCGCTTTAAATTTAACAAGGTTCTTCTGATTCCAATGAAATAAGATTGCAAAAGCTAGAAAGGAGATATGAAATTTTCAATAGATTTGGTAAGGATGGCGGTTGAGCTTCACATAGACCAATATTGGTTCGTGATGATAAGTAATAGCGATTAAATCGTTGTAAAATATTTATCCAAAAGGAAGCTGCAACTGTATAAGATTGCGCAGTGAATACAAAACAACTCGATTCACATGAAATATTAGTACCCCTATTGTAAAACCTACAAAGGCCAGCATATTTGTTTGCTTTTGCATATTGTGACAGTCATTACCCTTTTTATATCAAATGAGGCTACAATGGCTACAAACGATAAGTATCGTCTAGGTTACTCATTAATTTATTCAATTTGTGTTGAAGTAATAAGAAATAATAGGAGTGATGTATTGAAATTGTTTTAATTTCCATAAGTGTTTCTTTCTGCACGTGATTGGAATAATTAAAGTGATAGTTACTTTACAATTACAATTTCCATCTTTTGCTTACCTAATTAGTATCTGATCGTCTTTACCTTGAATCAGATTTTTCATTTTCTTGCCTTTCTTTCGTTTTCCGTAAACAATGTTACAGAATATCTTAGTTTTTGTTTTCATTTGCTATTTAAGCAGTCCAATTGAAAAGATAAAAAAGTACACTAAAATTTTGTTAGATTTTGGTTGAAATTTCGCGAAAAAAAGGCTCCTCGCGTTTGACAATAACCTCCTGTCAAATTTGGCAAAAAATGTGCTCTAGTCTCTGCCTGCCTACTAAGCAAGCAAAATTTGTAACGAATTTGCATACTTCAATAGATCCTTCAGAAACCCCAATAATAAGTCAAACCCAACCTTGTCTATAGGTCAGAATTTACAGAGACAAGCTATACATTTTGACATATCTGTCAAAATCGTCCATCTGTGTAGAATAACTATAGAGAATGCGTGCTGTTACATCAAGGTCGTTTATGACCTCACTGAGACCTTTGATGTCTCACATTGACATAGTGACTTCTTCAACATCATACTTGGGCGATTCGAGCAAAATTCACACGGCAATACAAGAGTGGTCGCAATGGCTTAGAGGTTAGTGGACCATCAAAGCCTTTTGGAATCAGAAATAAATCTGTAAGACCCTTCTTCCATTCGCGCGAAAAACATAACATGCACAACATGAATGGCTGCATTCGTGATTATTGAGGCAAGAGCCTCCATTCTCGAACACGAATACGAAGCTCGAAGCGATGTTGACACCCTATGGCTCGCTGATGGTACTAGGACTAAAGTAAGTAAAATCATTGCTGTTTTTTTTTTTAATTTGAGTAGGCAACTAAGTAACGAAGGTGTCTCTACAAGTATTTAAGACCCTCATCATCCCAGTCTTACTCTATGGTGCCGAAGCATGGACTATATTGAAGGCAAATGAAGATATTTCCAGCGAAAAATTCTTCATAAGATATTCGATTGCGCTTGCGTTGACAAGATTTAGATTTAGATTCAAGTCTCTCTAGTCTTGTTATGTATACGAACTTTTTCTAGTCCTAGTTTTGTTCCAAAATTTGATCATGTCCAATACAAACCACAATTCAAAGTCTGAGCTCTAAGCTCAAGGCAACTTGAGTAGTTAGTTCATTGGATTGGATACCAGTAAAACAATCAAAATAACATGACAATGACAACTCTCCGAGAGAATAATCCGTAATCTCTAAGTACTGCTTTGCTCTGTTTACAAAACCTTATCTCGGCACCTATAGGAACATAACGATTTCGAAAGAATTTCTAAACGAACTTCACCCAAATTCAATTTCAACTTCTCAAGTACAACGAGTTGAATGTTTAAGTTTGTAACCGATGACTGCAACAAACAACTGTTTTAATGTCAAACATTTGAGAATCAACTAAAGGGCATATAAAGTTTAACTGTCACAGTTCAAATAAAGCGAAAAAAACTAACTAATGCACTAAAGTTTAAACAAATAATTGTTATCGACTTTGTCGGTAAGTTCTATCTGACAAAATTAAATATTGGGTTTTAAGAAAATATGTATAATAACTGCACTTGTGTCAGAAATTCAAGAAAATATATATCAATTCACAGTTCTACTTTGAAAAGACGTTAGGAATGTGAATGAGAGTCAACAATTTTATAAAAGTTACACATACGCCTGAGTGTTTTGTTATTTAACAGAGAGAAATATTTTTCTTTAAAAAAATTAAATGCTTTACCATAAATTAAGAGTTTGTAAAGCTCTTCCCTGATTAATATAAATATATACTGACAAAGTTTTGTAATACAAACCTGGATCCATTCTAAAGTATCTAAGTGCGCCCTTAACACAGACAAAATTCTAGTTTTTACAAACTTCCATCGTGATTTATGATATTAAGTCATATATCAGCAGTAATTTTTGAAAATTACCATCGTATTAAAATTAACTTGAAATAATATCTCCCAACAGATGGCGTTACTATTCATTTCTCATAAACATTACCATTATTCAATTTGCCATTGTGTAAAGTCAATTTCAATTCATGTTCCCTTTTCATATATTTAAATAAATAAATGTTAAGCACAGACATTTGTTTTAATTCCAAAACATAAAATATCTCTCGAACTATTGAATAATTTATAAGAACTGAATACCATCTTCCATCTCAGCTATATTGTTGTGTGTATTTTTTTGTTTGTTCCCGCATTGTATTTCATTCTACGATTCATTGAACATTTAAACCGAAAGAATACAATTCTAATTATAATAATTTATTTATCCACTCAATACATTAAGTGTTATGAGGTGACACTCCTCCAGATATTCCCAACTCTCTGGCTAATGCTAAAGGAATCAATCGACTAAATTATACCGAACCTTTTTATGTGTCAATGTCACAATGGAATCTCTCTTTCTCTGGGAGCACCACCAACAGCACTAGTAAAAGAAATCTCATTCAATTTCATTCGAGACAAACAATAGGGGAAATCTTAGACATGAAACTTTCCAAAATAGAATATTGATGCCTGAGAACCTGACAATACAACACCATTTGTCCATTTCCGATAGCTTAACGCAGCGCAACCGCCAACGAATAAGAGTATCTACCGGTAGGAGTACGAGTATATCTACACACTCAACAAATTCGAATTCGAGTTCACAAATTATCATATCTCGAGGAGAAAGTTAGATAGAAATTATCATACATACATATGTATGCCGACACATGGTACTCGTGTGACAGGGCGAAATAGAAATAGAAAGAGGCTATGACAATCAATTGATTGAAAGACAACAACAAACAAATAAATAAATAAATAAATAAAACTGCTGAGAAAAGAAAGAAAAAGCAAAACAAAAAAGAAGAAGAAAAAACTCCAACTAACGACACAAAGTGAAAGGCATAACCAACCAGACGCACACCTAATCCGTGAAATAGAAAACAAAAATAGGCAAAAATATCTTTTCTTTCTCCAGACATTGCACTCATTACTTATCCTGCTGAATGCGAATGGAAATGTGCAACTTTTACTTTCCTCAATCTGTGCTTAGATTTGAACTTTGACAGGTGACATCTGAACTGACGTAAATCCAACATGATGACCAAAATTACGTGATTTCTGACAGTCTTTTGAGATTATATAAAACCATGACATGTGCCATCATCGCCTTTGCTTAGCGGTAATAGTGCCAACGATTAAATTGAATTGCTTTGTGTATCACATATGTACTGAATAAATTATTAAAACAGAGCACAGACATTGACAACTGCGCGCGCAATATAGAATAATCTGCGTGTTCCGGTGAGCGGTTTTGTAAGCCATTTAATTGCTCTATCGCTGACAATTAGATATGAAAACAATTTTAGGCTTGAATTGTTTATGGTTATAGTCTGTTATTTGTTGGTCATTTTTTGGATAATGGATTAAAGATAGAAGATAGATGAAATGTCAAAGTTATTGGTATTGCGTCACTGTAAGCTAAAATCTGTAATCTGTGCTAGTTAATCAGGTTTAATCTCACTAGTCTTAAACTAGTCTTAATTCTTAAAATTATTTAATTACGTTAAAAGTATCGAATCAAGATTCAACTGAAATTCGGAGAAAAATATAAAACTTGCTAAAGCTTTCTGCGTCAGCCACTTAAGCTGTCATTTTTTGAAACCTAGAATAGATCATATGATTCTGTTGGTTATTATGCAAAAGGGTTTTATTTATTTTGCAATTCTACAGATGTGAACTGACCTAGTCATACCTAAATTTGCCGTCCACACTTAATTCTTACATGTGTGCAATATGAGCAAAAAGAACTAACCAAAGCACAATCACCTCAAATTCGAACGCTCTGAACCGAATAAATATGCTTCAGCTATTGGACAATCTGTCGCTGCTAGAATATTTTCCGATCACTCTTCTATCTCTGACAAAATCGGCAGAATATGTCACTGAGTTTTGTTATGTCAAAAAGAGATCTCACGAATGTCATTAACAATGACTACATAAGATCTTTTAACACTTTGACGTTTAATTTTTAAATGTCAAGTCTGGAGGCCACATAGACGTCATTTGGCGATAAAATTGTATTGAAATTGCGCGTTGTTTCATAAGATTGAGATTTAAAAGTTAATAACTTGCGTAAAAATTAATATAGTTTACAAAATGAGTTGGTATTTGCGTGCTTAGCGTAATTGTGGCACTTATTGTAAGTATAAATATCAAGTTCAAAGCACAGTGGGATTATTATTCTCTAATTTATCGGTGATGAAGAAAGTTATATCCTTCAAAATTGGCTCAAATTGTGGACTGCACTTCACCGTCGTTGCCACATTTCTTTCCCCGCTGAAACTCTCCTACACAAAATCAGACCCATTGAACAACAAGTAGTGGGAAGATACAAGGTAAAACCTTCTAACTGTGTATTCTTAATATTTTCGAGAAAGACGAGTACGATCTTGAGTGATAAAAAGCGTAGGTTACTAGAACTCCCTTCACAGTCTTTGATTCCGCCGCAAGATCCTCAAAACTGGTAGAGAGCAAAGTCAGAAAGAACTGATCGAATAAGAGTCACTCTCACTTGGGTCCCAGGACACAGTGAAATCGAAGGCAAGGAAAAAGCTGACCAAATGGTTAGGCGGGGGTTAGCCCTTAACGGCTCACTAGCAAAAAGGATCAATATTTCATCATATCAAGAAAGACTTGGCTCGATTATAACAAAACTTAAACAAACGAAATAGTTAACAGACGACGACCATATATTAAAAGACTCGTAGCCCCTAGTACAAACCACTGGGAATCCCTTCTCCGTAGCTGCAAGGGTAACAGCGAAAAAGAATCTATATTCCACCGTCCGTACAAATGACCAGCACTCTTCTTCGACGGCCTTTAAGAAAAGAATAGGACAACTAATTATTTTCAACTCCATCTATCAACCTATCAACACCCGCAAATAACTAGGTTGCATGAGTTGTGAATTCAAAATGGCGCATCCTAGCGCTAATTTAGTTCTATTATGAACCGGTATCTCTACCCACCTGCCTACCAGCACTCACCATATAATCCTTATGGAAACCCAACAATCAATGGAAGCTCTAACTGAAGATGTGGAACTGTTCTGGGATCTAGGCATGACTTTGCAGATTTAGTCTTCCAACCAAATTTACACTATTCCTGTGTTTTTGAATTATTTTGAATTTAGATTCACATATTTAGTTGAATCAGCAAAGTATAAAGTGCAGCCTGGCTATTGCTACAGACGTTCATACAAACAAGTCGGAGTGAAGCTGTGATTATTGGATTGATAGGTCAAATCAACCTTTTGTCAAAAATGTAGACGGAACACTATTTAAATAGCTTTGATTGCGCAGAAATGATTGACCCAGCTTTGCAGATACATTCCGTGATAAAGAATTATCTGATTATTGCTCAGTCTAATTCATAAGCAACTTGCTGCTCTTGGGGAGAAGTTTTTACATCAAAGCAACAAAGCCAACATGGTTCTAATCACCAAATCACGACAGTACATTGACAATCATCAGACCCTTTTTCTATTTAGTGACATTCATTTTAATTCGTCTAACATATTCCTTATAATTTTGTTTCAAGTGCGATAATTTACATAAACCGCAAATAGTTAGATTTGGCATCACTGTAATCAATTGTCAATCGAAAAATGATCGACAAAAACGATTATATTTCAAAATGCTTTGTGAAGGTCAAAACATTGTATGCATTCTCAAATGTAAACGAACTACCATGTGCCAAAAAATGAAACTCAAGAGTTGAAGCCATTAAAAAAACGTTCTTTTAGTGCGACCCAATGCCCTCGATTGTGTGTTACAATGACCTGCAAACTCACAAACTTACTCGTCTTTTTTGCAAAAAACACTAATCGAAACATTGCCCTCGATCTGTCAAAAGCAACCCTTTCCTTGAGATCAGTTTCTTGAAATATATCGAATATTTTACGAGGCTTATAAACACATGCTTATTATAACCTCTCTGAACCTTGACCGAATTAAAAAACTCAGAACGCAATTCTTTTTAAATGTATTGCACGAGCTTGCGAGGTCATTAACATGAAATGTTGGCTGTAAGCCAACCCGGTAAAAACAAACCCATATATCATTGGATCCTTTAGGCCGTCATTTATAGTTTCATAGTACGTGATCAAATTACTCTGTTTATAGTAAAACAATACGCCTCGATGCTAAATGACGTCTTAATGACGTTTTAAAGATTTTTGATTTGACTGAAGCATGCATGCAATGAATTAAATTCTGTTTGTCTACTGTCAATGGTACGTGTGTGACAGACCTTCCTACTAACTATATACCTTGCGTGTCAATTGTATACCTGTAGAGAATGACCAGGAAACATAGTAACCGTGGACAGACAGACATAACAAAGCAATTACTACAAAAGTGACATGCGACGCTTACTAATTATAAGTGGAAGTAGATAGTAGCCCCTTATTAGGCGGATTGCCAAAAAAAAAAATGTATTGCAATACCTTTTGTATGGAATTTGTTAAGTGATCTCTCTTACTAGAGCAGGATTGGTTGCCAGACAGCTTAGACCTACTAATAGGCTTAATACATTTCGACATGCGCTGTGCAGCGCTGCCCTACTACAATTCATGTGACTTAACCAGTTTTTCACGATTATTTTGTTGCTGCTCTACTGCTGTCGCTTTGTGAGTGCTAATGAGGACGCGTGCACAAGCTGACGCTTAGGCCAACAACCTCTCAAGAAAGAACCAATAATATTGTCTCATTTAGATCGAGACAAAACGGATGTTAAAAAAAGCCGCATTAATACTGGTGCCGGCGATGTGACCTGGGTGAGAGAAGGCTCCATTAAAAATAAAATAAAAAAATTATCATTATCAATTGTATTTCGAATTGAATGTCATTTTATTTCCGTCACAATGGGTTGCAGTGACAGGTGCGGAGAAATTTATGAGTTGTAAAATTTGACAATTACCTTAAGGAATAAATATAATTTATCATCTCCTGAGATGTTTACAAATGCACAATGGAATGTCAATTGGTTGTAAATACTACTTCAATGTCAATACAATTATTTTCAGTCAAAGTTATTGACAGAGATAGTGCACCATGAAATTTATCAGAAAGCTGTCATCATTATTGATGTTTTACGACGGGTGTTTTAAACAACTGTAACAGTTTCTGCTCGATGACTTGGTAATCATTAACATTTTCAATCAAAATAAGTGCTAGTGTGGGAACTATATAATATGATCTTTATTTGCTTTGAAATATAACCGAGTGAATTTCTATTTCACTGCCAAACAGTGGTGCCAGCCAATACTTTGCTGACAAATAAAATGAAGAAAAGATGGCCGTCGTGTAGTGGTCAGCATCATCGCTTGTCACGCTGAAGGTTCCTGGTTCAACTCCTGATGTCAAGAAAATTAATCTTGGGTATAGGGATAACACCGGCGGTAGACTTGAAGTGAAGCAACGGCAACAATAAAAATAATTCTCGTCAGTCATTTTGGACAGTACTCTCGGAGCAAAGACTGAAACCTAAATTGATTACAGTTCTTCAATTACCTATAGATGGTTTCGTTTGGTGCTCAGCAGCAGGATCGATTCTCTAAAGTTAAAACTATTACCAAAGACAGTATAGGTCGCCAGTAGAAAAGTGTGCTCTTACCTCTGCTATGGTCCATAGTGATTGACCAAATGTTGAAACTCACTTGGAGTCCCCATAAAAAAAACAAAACTGTGTCATCATAAAAGTTACTCAGCTTTAGACTCCAGACTTTTTGGGAAGAAGCGGGCCCTGAAACCCCGGACCTACCTCCCTTGCATCACCTATGCATCACTTGTGTGGTGGGATAAACTTAAACAAACCCCCGCATTGGCATCACAGTTGCTCTACGCACCTGGTCAACTACAGCGTTGGAAGCTCTTCTCTACCTTCCTCCCTTATACACAAGAGTAAAGAAATCAGGCTATGGATATCTTAAGATACTAAAAAGCAATTGAAGGATCAAAATAACCTTCCGAAAGCCTTTCAACTTCATCACCCACTGAATGAAACAACGCTGGTCCAATTACAATTAATTCCCAGCCAGTGTGGCTAATTGACCGATCTTAAACCAAAGTTGCGCGAGCGTTTACTGCCTGAACTTTAAACTAACAGTGTCCCTTGGCTGCTCCACTTTTGTTTTCTAGGCATATTTTGTTACATATGAGCCTGTATGCAATCGGACTATGCGCCAGCGAATGCATTAGACGGAACCTCCCCAGAAAGCAGATTGCAGTTATTCTCAGATAAAAGTTATTTTATCTACAAGGCGTTCGTTCGCCCAAAGCTCGAGTACAATGCTCACATCTAGTCTAGTGTACCGCCCTGCATATTCTACGCGAGTTAAAACTTATAACTGATGGGGAGATTGTGAAGTCAATTGACTCGCTTGAACACCGGAAATAGTTCTCTAGCGAAATAGCCAGTTGCATTTCGCCCATTCACTACTTCACCCGCAATACACTTCATCAGTTTGCCCTTAAGTCTACTTTCGGACATACCGTCAAATATAGGAATTCTTTCTTTAACCTGACAACACAAATTCGGAATGATCTTCATAGCTCCATCTTTCTTTATCACTATAACTCGCAAGTGATTAAAACCAACGTGCACTGCTATCTCATCCGCCGTGCTCAGTGCTCTAGTTTAAGGGTAGCCATGCACCCTTTAGCGTGCGCTGATTATAAAAACAAGCTCAGAGCACCAATACACACGCAAAAGCTAGCTGTTTACAGTAAACTATCTATCTATTAGGTTCCTAGACACAAGGGACAAGCTTACCTGAGAAGATGTTAAGTAATCATTTATAGGCCAACTCCCGTGGTTTATCTACCAACTCAACTGATTAAAAGATGCTCTCAAAATGGAACTCAACTACTGGATCTCATCAATTTAAAAAGTCCATTAGCCCATCAAACAATAAGAGACAAAAGTAATAGAAATTCTAGCACTAAGCAAGCGTGATGCTAACCTAAGAAACGTGCCTTTGGGCTGAGTTTGAGAAGTCTGCTTAAATTGATTTGACGTTTAACAAGTTTTAGTTAAAAATTCTTTTACGTAGTTTAGCCTCTTTCTGAGAATATGATATCATTGTGATAACAAAACGTTTTAACGTAAAGTTTTGGCAGATCTCTTGACAATTCATAGACTCCATCATAGACTAGGTTGTACAATAGAAAAGTACCTACTGAAACGCAGCGGTGTTAGTTAGAACATCTTAAGTTTATTGAACTCTTGGAATGCTATATATTTATCTGTGTATGCTGTTTGCGAAAAAGAAAGCCATACATAAGTCATGCCAAATAAAAACCCAGTAGGACCAATTTCAACTACAGTTTTCTGCAATGTAAGCCCTTCAGAGCGATGGATACTTATTGCACAAGCTAATCTTAGCAGAAATGTTTACGGTTCACCGAATGACGTTGTTGCATATTGTATGACCATTGAAGTCTAAGTTCAAAATTTCATACAAATTTGTCAATCTGTCTCCGAGAAAAGTCGAATGGAAGATTTGCTTTTTGAGTCACTGTCAAGGAAGCTTCGCTCCCTGCGCTTCAATTAATCACTCCGCCAAACTGTTCTAGTTAAACATACGCACATACAATACATTCTAATAGATTAATTACCGATTACACAGCATCTAATAACTTAATTAAGAATATTAAAAAAATAAATAAAACATATAGAACAATTATTCATTTCTTTTGACATGTTTACATTCGTGACGAGTCTTATCGCGGTTTTATTTATTTTTAATTCAAACGCTGAGATTACCAAAACTTTAATTCAAATTTGCTGGGGAAACCCCTAAATGTCAGATTATAGAGACAAAAAAAATGTTAATCTTAACTTGTGCGAAAAAAGTCTCTAATTGTTAAATAAATGCTGGACCTTGTAGTTTCCCATAAATATAAGCGTTTGAATTAAATTACAAGTGTTTAAATGAAAGTAATTGAAAGGTTTTAGAGGGTATTTCCAGAGATTGCGGATGAGAATTTTGCTACCTTGCGCAATCTATCACTTGAGATCATAAAAAAAAAACAGTGTCAGTCCTATTTCTACAACACACCTATAAAATAGAGGTATTTGAAAGACATTTTATGAACGTGCAGGCATTAGGGCACGTGGAACGTGTACCGTATGTAATTGTGTATAGCATACTAATTTAAAAGTTAGATGGCGTTAGGTATTTCACATTCAAAGTAAATTCATCGGTTATGCTGTACCATGCTTGCACTTAAAAGTGCTTTTAAACTCTACAAAGATTAATGACTTCTAGCTGAATAGATTTGGGTAAGGTTAACGCCCTCTAAGTAGACTCATGAAGATGTTGAATTTAAAAGAGGCGATAAGTAGAGATCAATGAGCTGTCCTCGAATCTAGAATGTAGAAACAATTAAAGAAAAGGTGACGGGATATGTAGACCAAACTACAGCAGGAAGGGAATCCAAAGCCAGTCAACCAGTAGTACTTTTGTATGGAATTGCGGAAACCATCGCAGATGCCAGTCAAATGTTCAACTCAAGATCTTACCAAATGTATTAGACAAGTGTTTTGGACCATTTAATCCGTACGCACTATTGTGGCTTTCGAATCGAAAGGTCAGCAAAATCATCATCCTAAAACAAATACCGAAAAAGATCGATGAATTTTAAGTAGATTCCCATTACACATTCATCGACTTTAAGGGTCGTTACTGATGAGAAGTTATAAAAGCTATTATGTCAAGTACTTGCTGCTTGGCGCTAACTCTAGGATGATAAACACGACTGCGGCATATCTTGGAAAAGACTCTAGAATTCTAAATTAATTCTCATTGCAATTGAAAGCTACATAAAGCAATGTCCAGTTTTGGGATCACTGCAAAACTCATGCATCTGAGTAGAATGATTATGAGGAACACTCGTTGCTCTGGATTAGAATACTTTTTCATTACCAATTATATTCTCGAAGGTCTGTCATTGCCTACCCAAAAGTGGTTCGGCGAAAAGCATTTGGATGTTTTTCTGAGGGTCGAACCTATAGTTGCTCGCTTAGCAGTCAAACGCACTAACTATGGCAGAAAAGGCTTTACACAAAGAGACACACTGTCATTCGGTTTCTTTAACATCCTTCTAAAGTAGATCGTGAAAAACTCAGAAACCAACACTAGAGGCACGATCTGTTAGAAATCTGTAAAACTGCTCAAATTTGCCGATGACATTGACATAATAGAACGAACACAGCGGGTGGCGATGGGTCTACCGATGAAACAAAATAACGTCACAATTGGCAGCTACAATTTTGAGGTAATCAAGAACGTTATCTACCTAGGCTGAGCTGTAAATACGGCACCAGCACAGAATCAAAAGAAAAGTAACTCTTGCCAACCGCGGTTTCTTAAGGCTAAGGAGGCAAGTGAGTACTTAAACCCTCTCGAGAACAACCAAACCATATCAAACCAAAGACCCTGTTCATTGCAGTCTTATTTTACAGCACAGAAGCATGGACAATGAAGAAGTACTATGTCTGTATTGATGGTGTGTTGCGGCGAAGATTTAACGACGAACTATAAGAGATGTACAGATAAATGGACCTAGTTCAAAAAAATCTAATCTTTTGATTTAGATTGTTAGGACATATACTCGTAGAGCAAAGTGACATCAACTCTCCAGTCGTCGAACACGCGAAGAAACACTTTACCTTCAGTGGCGCATGTCAATAGAGAGAGATTTCAATCAACTTAATGTGCCTAACTGTAGGCAGCTAGCTAAGTATTGGACTGACTAGAGGGACTTATTGGCTGAAGCCCAGACCGAACTGTTGAGCTATAAAAAGTAAGTAAAGTAAGCGAGGCAAAAGATCGAACACTGTCCTTTGTTGGGCATTCAACCTTTTATCACAGGAGATTAATAAATAAGCGCTTTATGAGCCGTGCCAAGATATACATTTTAATTGTCTCACCAAATGAGGCACTTTAAGTGTAAGTGTGACTTACAGGATTACCCATCTTTCAGAAACGTCACAAAAGCAAAAAAAAAAACAAACAAAATATTCCACTGACATTGACAAATTGACACTAGTTGTCTTTTCTGATGTCAAACTAGATGCAAGTCTAGACCACTTTGTTATTTTGACGCCACAAATTTCGAACTTTGCTAAAGTCAGCGCATTAGGTATCGTGTTTAATTGCGTTCTAAACAAAAATAAATAAAAAATGATCGCTGCCCGTCGACTATATCTCAGACACAGTCTATAACTAGTCCTGTATTATATCATCTCTCTACGTCATTTTATTTTATTTACATATAAGCCAGACTAATAACCTTTGGTAATAAGGAATTTTAAACGTCATTTGTTTAGATAACAACTTGATTTTCTTGATTTAAGTAACTGTTGCAAAATATTTTTAAATTCAAAATCTTGTTTATTTTTACAAGTAAGTCTCAAAATAATATACAAACCGATGACACATCATCGTTTCATTTGACAGCTAAATTGAGTTTCTGAATTTAACTCAATCCAATTAAGGACGTTTTCTTATATTCATTTGTGATTTCATTTAGATGTAGTGAAAACGCAACAAAAGAATAATAATCAAACAAAATGTAAATGTCAAAATTGGAAAATTATAAAAATTAAATTTAACAACAGTATTTGACTAATAAATCGATAAATAAGCTTAAAATTAAAAATACATATGCTAATTTAATTTGTTTAAGTTTTTTTAAGACTTGTAAAAAGTTATAATTTTCTATGCAAATGACAATTAGCAGAAAGTCTTTGACACGCCATCTATTTAGAGAGATCATTTCAAAATGGCTTTTGTTTAACTGTATTTTGCAAAATTATTCAATTTCACACTTATTAATTTGAATTGTTATAGTTATTGAGTGACGCTTTCGCTTGAGCATTATAAAAACTTATTCCTGCTTGACTGGTCAGGTCAGGTGGTTTTGCATGCAATCTGTGGTATTAGATAGTTAAGCGAGAAAATTGACTTAACAAAGTGGTCCTAAATAGTCTCTAAAGACTTATCAATTTTCGTCATAAGTTGGTAGAAATGAAACGTGCACATAAAAACTGAGACAAACTTAAGTGCCGTATCCTGGCAGATCAAGTCCATTTACAATAAAATTAGGACGACTTTATCAACAGAACCCGTACCGAGACAGCAATAATTGTAGCAATAAGCACAGGCCAGTGGTCAATTCAATCCCTTCAACACTCATTGCCGTAGCTGTCGGGTATCTTACAGTTGGGAAAGTCTTTTTTAAGAAATTACCAAAGATCTCTGACATACAATTTGGCAACATTCTTAACGCCACAGGATGGATTTGACGACTACCCCTATTGGTCACATCCATCAACGACCAGGTCACGTGAGTTGTGGTATCAAAAAAGCTATTAGCAACAAGCGAACCTTTGAATGCTAAATTTTACAAATATAAGGCCCTACAGCTCGTAAGGATCCAAGTCTTATCTTAGATAAAGAAAACCGTGATATCCGCAAATTTGAGGACAGTCAAGCAGTGATCAAGTCCTTGAAATCAGTTTCTCTAAACCTAATAGGTTGTTACTCTAGATTACCGATCATCTATCGCAGAGATGACGGACCACTTCAATATTAACCTTTGTTCGACGCCGGCGCATAAAGACATTCCAGGGAACTGTAAGGATGACAAACTCACCAGATATGGAACAACTATACTCATAGCTATACCGATCGTTACATTTAATCATAAATTTAGGCTGGATGATGAAGGAGCAAATCTAAAGTGAGGTGGACAAACATTCCAAAGCCAAAGCTGGGTCTGCAACATTCTTATAGACAAGCATGCAACAAGGCTTGGCTTAGATTCTGTATGGATGAAGAGGAGGTGGAAACTATTCTCTTACCTGCTGTTCAGAAACTTCCTGCGCCTTATTAATAGCTCCAATTAGTTCAATGGGTAGATAAGGAGAATCTCTCCTAAATCCATGTGGTATCAGAAAAGCCCTCTGATTGATCTAACCTAAAATAAACTCTGTCCCAGCTTCTCAAATGGAATGAACTAACAGTTTTATTGCCGACTCCGAATGACGGCTTGAAAAACTGGTTCATGACAATTTATGCCTCCGAAAGTTTGTCATTGTCTTCCGACAGTTAATGCCGAGAAAAAACACTTGGATTTGTGGTAGCTCGCTCAGCTGACAACGACCAAGGCTAACCCATGTACATATTGGCACAGTGTTATATCGTTGTTCAGGTAGATCTCACTATTGTATCAAATAGATTATTCTAGACTGAACGTAGGGTGCATCTTTGTCTCAGCACTGCATGATTGCTCAGGAACTTAATGCTTAAGTGACCGCTTGGTTGTCTGAGGAAATCGCAGTACCTTCTGCTTGGAAGATACTGTGAGAGCATCATTTAGCAAGTGTGGTTGTCATCAAAAGAAAGAAAAAAGACGACACAATGCTGCAAACAAAGACTCTCAATGATTCTATGCTTCATTACGTGTATTAATGCTTGCTTTATGAATTTGCACGAACCTTGTTGATATAAATATTTATACATTCACATTGAGGCAAAATGCACTGCGAGCAACATTAATTACTGCATGAGATGTATAAAACAAGCATTTTAATTTTGGAAAAACCTTAATGCCACGTCACATTATTGCATCGCGTGAGTTTTCTACTCACGTTCATCCAGTGTCTTGTGTGTTGACTTAATAAACCAACAAAACACCGAACTGTCAAGCATTGGTTAACCTAACCTTCATAATGACTAAATATTCACAGATCTAAATATGGTTGTGTTGAAATATCATTTAATTTGTATAATAGTGTGTGTGTCAATTTAAAAACTGCCTTAAGGTTATTTGCGCAACGAATTTTAATGCATCGTTTTATTTTAGAAAAAAAAAACCAAAGATCGTGGGCACGAACTATTACTCTGTCTCTTAGGTCATAGGACACCGACACAACGTCCGAATACCATTCATCTTCTTTCATTTGTTCAAAATGCGCGCTAATAACTGCAATAGTATCGCGCAAAAGCTTAAAATTAATTTTAATTGCCCCAACTATTCAAGTAAGTTGATGCTCAGTCGTTAGGTATAGTTAAACAAAAAAAAAAAAACACAAAATTAATATCAATAAAGTATGCATCCCATTTGTAAACACGGTATTTTATATCACGAAGTACATACACATAATATATGATGTGCCATCAGCGGGAAATGTCATTGTTGAAATATTATACAATTTCAACACCACAATGTAACCATAGCTTTACTCGTATGAAATATTTTCAAAAACAATAATGTCCTTCGTGGGGTGTGTTCAGAATGTCAATATTTTTTCAAGTGGGTGGTGGTGGCGCTTTTTTGTTAAAATAAAGGCGGAGAAAGTTAACTCAGGCGGTGATTTTTTGATTCCATCTACGTTTTGACTAGGTACTTAAACAAATTATTTAATTATAATATTTCGCGTATTGTATCATGTATCCCCATGTATCATGTGTTAAAGACTTGTAATTGTTTCTTTCCTGCTTTGGAAATATTTGCATGTCTGTCATCCTGAGAGTGTTGTAGGTACATGAATTAAGATGGTGCAACAATTTGCAATTCAAATTCTTATCACTAGCTGCTATGTAAATGAGCCACTTCAGGGTAAAAGGTGTGTGTTTGGGGTTACTAATTTAAGATGACACCATGTACCTTTCGTGACTAATGGATGAAAGTGAAATTGTTCACGGATGTAGTATTCTTATTGTTGATGCTTAACCTAGATTCTTTGGGGACTGTGTTAACTGGCCTCGGGAAGGAAGGTTATTGTAACTGATTCTTACGAAACGAGTTCTGTAGTTTATGTTGCAATCAGCTATGGAATAACAAACAAATTTGATTTGGCGCAATAGCTCATAAGAACCAAGGCTTAATTTTTCGCAATCATTCATGCGGTGTATATTTCCCACGAATAGAAGTGAATTACAGTTTTAATTGCCAACTCAGAACAACGGATTGAGAGAATTTTTTTTTTATGACAAATTATAGGTTAGTGCCTCGAAAAAAACGATGTTTGCTGACTCGAACTTATGCACGTTCGTTTAGTAGACCAACGCATTAATCACTGAGCCACGGCGACATGATCAGAGTTCGAATTATGGTTTGAGTGATCTACCGTAGCAATGGAAAATTGTTCATTATTTCACCAGAAATTGTCCAGATTTCTTCGATCCTTCCCAGAAATATTTCTTGGATTTTCTGACCACGAATTTTGTTACAGTCAATTAGTCATCCTTTGCGAAAGTGTAAAATCCACAATGTAGATCTGTCAGAAATACATCGAAAAAAATATTGGTCATCTAAATTTGACGGAGAACAGTCACAAAAGAGTCTCAGGAATACGAAAGAAGTTTCAACTTGTCGGCATGTATGTAAGCTGAGGAAACTGTTGCTACACTTATTTACGTACTTGCTAAAGGTTGCCATACAGTCCGGCGTGGACATAAGCGTCTCCCAATCAGCTCGATTTTAAGATTAAGTGAGGTCCTCTCCAGGGCCACCAGAGTTGCGGTGGAGTGGATTCGAAGGTTTTTATGAGCTGGGACGTTGGGGTCCATCCTCTCTACATGACCCAGTAACGTCATTCGTTAGGCATTCACTCTTCTGGCTAAGACGGCGTCGCTGTACAACCCGTATAGTTCATCTCCTGTTGTTGTATCTCCTCCTCCATTCACTGTCTATGCAGATGGGATTGAAATGGTGCACCCCCAAAAGAGCAATGAATCTGCCATTTAAGCGGAACAATTGTAGTGTAAGCTGATAACATTGCTTCACAATATTTTGGTCATTCTTCCAAACGGCGACTTTGCTTTGTCAATTCAGCTGACAACATCTTGTTTGATTACACGATCTATAGGGATAATACTCCCATGATCTGGGAAGCTCTCTACTATCTCTATCCATATGCTTAAATCGTACCAAACCAAGGCTAATGATTTTAGTTTTGTCAGCTGTAGTTTTCAACTCCACGACATTTGTTTCTCTCTCGCTCAATCATTTGATGGAGGTTCGTAATCCCGAGTGATAGCAAGCAGACATCATCAACGTAGGCTTGGTGTTTGAGTTGGGATGTAAAAATCTATCGAATTCCTCTATTTCCCATCAACAAAATATGACGAAGCACATCGCTAATCACCAATGATTAACAATATTAGCGACAGCCTAGTCAAACCTTATTGTGGATCTCGAAATCCTCTGACAGTCTTCCTCTGTGGAGAATGTGACATGTTGACCATCTCTCCTGTTAACCGTTTTTTTGTTTTTTTAAATCGATGAAGTGTCGATCGACTGCTGAATAGAGGATCCAAAACGAAGGAGCGGAACAAGAGAATCTTGCGAAATGGTGGGGAACATCTCCAGAAGCCAAAATCGACTTTTACAAAGCTATTCCCAACTAAGCCAGTTTGCAGCTTTGTTTCATTGGACAGGCTGCATTGGTTCAGTCGAGAAGTGGTCAACATTTTTGCCTCCCAGCACTTTATTTGCTTCAGAAGATTGACAGACACTAATGACAATTATCTTATAGTTTCATGTTGCAATTAAAAACCAACAAAATGACAAGAATGTCTTCCAACGTTTGTTCATCCATCACAACACAATTTATCTTTACATTAAAACAAAAAAAAAAAAACGTAGGCACAAGTTTATCTTTGTTTGCATGTCTAATCACGGTTTCGCATTCAATATTTATCTAATTTAACAAACAAAAAAAAAAACTTTGAGACACTTCTAATCTGTTTGCATTTTTAAAATAAAACAACTCGCGTTGCATTGTATCGTAAGTGAATTAATTATTGTTATTGTATTCGAGGTGAACTTTTAAGATAATTTATGATGAGAAAAGATAGCCCTTGGCTTACAAATTAACCATTAAACCACAGTTCAAAATCTTTGATATATTTCTCGAAAGAATCATTAACTTTTCTTTTAGTTCTCATGGTCAAACATTGATTTGTTCTTAAATAAATTTAAAAAAAAATATGTACGATGTAATAATTATCGTGGTTTTATTTGGTAGACTTTTGGACCATCGTGGTCGCCGTTGGATTGCTAAACGAACTGATACAAGTTCGAGTCGGCGGGCAATGACAAACCTCTAGGCGTCTTATTTGTCATGATAAAACTTCAAAGCTAGCCCTTGGCTTTCTACGGACTGACATACCAAATATTTATATTTTTTAGTGAATCTTTGCATTTTGATATTGAATAATTTTGTTTTTTTGTGATTATGGGTAGTCACACCCTTAAACTGTTACAGAACACGTTGTTAATTTTTTTTATGGGCAGTCAAATCAATAATAGGTACTGTATCCGTTCTCTTAGTGACGGTGTACAAAATTCCCAAACGTTGGAATTTACAAACTTAGGGAATTGAATGTCAGAGATCTGTTTGATGTATCCCATCCAGCACAAGGACGTTCTGAGAACTGTTGGTGTATTTCCGTCGCTATCAAAACACTTCTCTGAGAATTCGGTTATACATTGAATTGACATTGCATAAGTTAACACTTCCTCTCCGTGGATGGTCTTCGCCTGAGAAAATGCAGCCTTTTATCCTCTGACCAAGCGCTCTAGCATCCGCGATAGCTCTGTTCTTAAAACGTTGATTCGATCTGAAATCGGCATCTCCAGCCTGAGGGCCATGATTTAAAGATCCTCTTGGTTGCAACATTATTGTCAATTGGTTTTGAGCCAAAGTCGTCGACGTGTGGAAATCCACAAATCCACATCTCAATACAGCTCATACATATAGTTCGCGGTTAAATCTTCTCCTCCATTCGTCCTCCGCTTTTCTGCTTATCGTTTAGCAGTTGTATAGCAGAATTGGCATGACATAACATGACCATAGACAGAGTTAGGCTCCTTAATCAATTCAGACAATGACACCAGCACTGAAATCACACGTAGAATACCTTTTGTTAATCGCTGCTTCTTTGGGCTAGGAAGGCAATTGAATAGCAAAGCCCTCTCTCGAACAACTAAAATGGCCCTTGATCAGACCTTCATTATCCCAGTCCTGCTCTATGATGCAGAGGCATGTACTTACTTCGGAGAGGGGAAGATACAACAACGAATTGTACGGGTTGTTCAGCGATATCAATTTAGCCGGAAGAGTGAAGGTTTAACGACTGAGGTGGCTGGGTCATGAAGAGCGGATGGGCAGCAATGCTCCGGCTCGAATCAACCTCCGAGGAACGGCGTTGTAGAGGAAGGACGCGACCGAGGTGGCACATGTAAGTGGAATGGGACATCTACCAACTAAGCTTGGCAAACTAGAGGCAGCTAGGTAAATATCGAAGTGACTTAAGGCGCTTGTTAGATGAGGACTAGTCCACCCCGGACTGTATTGCCACTTTAAGTAATGTGCCGGATGTACATAAGTGACACCGTCATACGCTCAATGCGAATTTGACAACAACATTGCAATTCTTCGGCTTACGCTAGCTAACTCATATTTTTCCAAAAGACAGGACTTGTCTCGAAGTGAACTTGTGTTCTGGGCAAAAATAAGCGACCAAGTACCAGTATATCAACCGCAGTATCAAAACTTGACTGATAAAACCAAGCTTTTCGAAATAGCCTGGGTCTCTCTTCTACTTTACTACCTATAGAACTTAATTTTTATTTTAAAGCTAAAACACTAAACAGAAGTGTGTCATCATCATGCTTAGTGCCACTTAATGAAATTTATTTCCAACACACAGATTCAATGGTTGCACTTGCACTAATAGATAAATTTCTTACGATTAAATGCGACCATTAAGTGCATACACCTAGGACCGTAAATTAAAACGATTGGTTCTTCTTATTTTTTCTAGTTTCCCTAGACTTCATGCCATTAAGAATTTAATAGCTTGTAAGAGATAAGAAGAGCATCATCAAAAGCAACGCCGTAAACCATACCATACTTAGCAACCACATGTCAATTAATGCAAATTAAATGGGAAACCCCACAGGGATGAGATACCTGAAATCGATTCCAACAACAAAGCCTTAAGGTTATTAATGCGATATTAATGCCATTTTTTCGTGAGACATTAAACATTCAATTGGAATGGAACCTATTTCATTGAATACGACAGCAATTTCAAAGAATGAACATAAATTTGATAAATTGTCATCATAACTTTGACGTCTTGAAAGAAACAAGTGGAACCGATAATCGGTAATTTCCCTGAAACCTCATAAATTCCCACAAGTGACTGCCTTACGAGTTGATGATCAAAAACTGATGCTTTCACCGAAATCATAAACAGCAGTAACAGAGAAATTCGTGAGAAAAGACTGACAAAGGCAAGGAAAAAATCTCACATCAAGAGAATGCATCAGGGATTGGAGGACGCTAAATCCAAGGATGACCTTAAACTACTATTGATTGACCAAAGAAAGTGAAAAAAATTTGTTTCTAAAAAATGTCAAACATCATCAAACCAATTCTAACCTGCGGGTGTCTGGTCTGGTGGCTAGTCACAAAAAAACCCACCAATCTTAAGACACACTCACAAGAATCCAGCGATAAGCATGCATCAGCACAAGCAGCGCCAGAAATGACCTCCATAGCAGTCCTCGAAGCGATACTTTAACTCCTACAGGTCGATCTATACGCTAAAGAAATGGAAGCAAAAAGCGTCCTGTTTCCATCCAGAGAATGCTGGGACGAAGGAAGAGTCATAAACACGACAATACATCCACCAACGCATGGCGTGGAGTAGGTTTATGAATTTAATCAGAGGAACCAGCCATTGCCCGATCCGTGAAACTTCCAAAGTATGTTAGTGTGTTCCAAGAAGAAGTTCTGGCGCTACCTGAGGCCTTAAAACAACTATCCTCAGTATGAACTTCAATAGTCAAGCCGTCATCAAAGTCGTCTCATACGCAATACTTAAATCAAAAATAGTAAAGCGGTGTCGTAATGTGCTTAAGATCTTAAGCTCAAAGCTTACAATATTGGGTCCCGCGAAATAGAAACGTCGATGACAGTGAAAAAGCAGATAAACTGGCCAGAATAGGATCAAAACTGAACCAAACAATGATCGATTGCTTGGTTCTGACCCCCTGTGGAGTTTGTAAAACAAGACATTTGGTAAGACTTCTGGAAACTTGCCACATATTAAAGAAAAAGTGGCTACAACACAGTAGAAATAAGACAAAAGAGATACCTATGCTAAACAGATCGTACTTAGCACTAGTAATCAGCATCCTTATAGGCCGCAGCTCATCTGAAGAGACTGTGGCGACATAGACGTGAAGAACAACACGATGCACCTTTTTTGCAACTGGCCTAGACTCAGTAGAATCAGGAAAATATCCCTAGACGCTTACTTCTCTCTCTCTCTCTCTCCACCATGCCAATGAAGGGCATTCTAAAATACATATGGGATTCGGAGTGACTTAGGGAGGCAACAAATAGATGAGACTAAAGCTACGAGCAGACGATATGCAAAAGTCGCATATATATGCGAGTGCTGACGTAGCTTAATCCCTTTTTACTTTCAAACAGGTACACGCATGTAGTATTCCAGAACGGGGAACACAATAAATTCATTAAAATCCAAGTGAGGCAGCGCCTAACATCAAGCCGTCACTTCTCTAACCTAACATCAAACCATACACTGGCTTCCTCTTACTTTCATGATCAAACTTTGTTGATAGGGTTGGACCTCATGCTATTTTTCACTGAAATACAAAATGATGGTGGTGCTACAATTCGTGGTGAACTAGGGCATCAACCGACAAACCTCTTCAGCCAGCTGTCTCCAGTTACGTACACGTTAGTTGAGGTCATCCTCCAGTTTCGCACACCATCGAAGGGCCGTCCTCTTCTGCGTAGACCCCTAGAGATGGATTCATAGATGATCTAGCCACCTTAGGTGAAAATGAATCGTTAACCTCGACGAGAGTTGTGCCCTAAGTTCTCATTTCAAGTTTTAGGGAACTGTGCAATGAGTGCAAGAATATCTTACGACATCAAATGTTTCACTTGCCTACTATCGAAAGGGAAATTCCTTAGTGATAACAATCAAAACAACAAACAAAATCATTTAAAAACAATTAAAAGATCTGAGTCAACTCGTGTCATCTTCATTTTCAAGTTCCATTAAACTTTAAAGCAGGTATTTTCAATCCAAAGGCGGATTCAAATGGTAATTTAATAATACGACTTCAATGACATACAATCAAGTGTCAGTTACTTTGTGCTCATACGTCACATCATAAATGATTGCAAGCAAATTATTACCATTGCACATTGTCATTCTGACATTTCAAAGCAACTCTATACTAAAAGATCTTACATTATTAATAGCAGCTGTATATATAAACAATTTGTCAGAAATTCAACAATTTATTGAACTTTGTTATTTGACACTTGCCCTTTATCGAATAATTAGTTATGTGAACTTTTTGAGACTTCTAATGACGTCGAAAAATATGTGCAAAAAAAATTAACACAGAATATTATGACATAGAACAACATACGTCTTTCTTCTCACAGAGTATGAGAACCTGAATTTGAAAAGTAAATGTCACGACAAAATGCAAAGGCATAGAGAGAAGCTACGTAAATCAATCATTTTTGAATCCGAGCGACCTGGCAACGTCGCGAAAACTAATGAGATTTTGTTGATTGTCGAGTTGCCGTGGGTTGTTTAAAGTCGTAGAGCGCTTGAACAGATTATGATAGCGTTGAGGTCAATATCTTTGAACTACCTTAGGGATTCCCTCGAATACCAGGGATAAGGATGGGCAATCCATTGGGTATTCCAAACAGTACAGCTGGAGAAATAAACTCTAGATAAAAAAGCTACCATACGTGTCCTTCCACCAGACTTATCTGGTCCTAAATAGATGACTATAAGTCAAGCTAGATTATTAATCTCAACAATACACAATTTTAAACCGTCACTGCTGTCATTACTGGACACTGTCTAATAGAACAATACCCAAGAAGACCAGATGCAGTGGATGGTTTTACCTGCCTCACCACCGAAATATCTGGCATAAGCTGAATATCAAACGCATAACGAGATAAAAAAAAAAAGGCTGCTTATTACGTATTATAAAGGGACACTGCATAATTGACAGGCAAGCCAATAGGTTGGGCCTCAGCTATAATGATTTTTGTAGAAGTTGTATGGACAAGAAGGTGGAAAAGATAATTCTCCACCATCTCTGTGCTCGTCCCCTGTGATTCAGCTCGAAAAAGAGCCTACTAAGGAGTCAGCTTCTTCCAAAGTCTAAACAAACTGTCTGACACCAGCATAGGAAGCCTCCAGAACTCGAAAATAATCGTCGGCTAGTTCTGCAAGTAGTTTTTCTGTAAGAAATTACGGACCTAACCTAACCTAACCATTCAAACGCAGTTCTACGTGAATATTTGCAGCATACTAAAGCTATGAGTCCGTCACCTTTTTCCTGACACATTTCATCAGAAGAGCTTTAAGTCAGTTTCTAAGCGGCGGGCTTTAAGTAGATAAAAAACAGGTGGACTACATAAACGAACTTATACATAAGAGCCGTTTCTTAAAGCTAATGGAATACATTGCCATGGAAATGGTGCTCCAACAGTTAAATGGACTTGTACTATTATACGCTAGCAACTATCAACCAAGACAAATTGCAGTCAGTTCCAACTATAAGTGTAGACGGACAAATGGAGTGGCTTCGAATTATGCCCGCATATGATGGAAAAAACAGACTTGTCTTTAAGAAAGTCATCTGGGAGCATAGTCCGATGGAAACAAATTTGATTGCCAGACCAGACTCACCTAGAGTCATGATTTTCTAATTGAAATGTGAAATATTTGATATTACACAATTGCAAATTGTGGTGATTAATTAGACGGGTTATGTTCAACAATTTGTCGATGTTGGCAACGGTAAGATGCATGTAATTTATCTATACCTGTACTATAAGCACTTATGTTGGACAGCAAGTGAAAAATGCCATAATGTTGCAGTTTGACTGCTTAGTTTTAGTACAGTATGAACAATGAAAAAACCTGACTTCATGTTTATTCGATGGATTAGATGAAGTAAGTACTTCTGTGAAGATACATGTTTGGGAAAATCAAAATCCTAGACTTTCTCTCGTATCAATTATAAATGGAAGACATTACCGGAAGTCATGAAACTTCTTTCCCAGACAGTCTGACTTGATATTGACACTATAGATCAAGTTTAAGGTATCGCTTAGACTACGTTCATCTTGAAATATAAAAAGATGTTTGAATCCAGAAATTTATAATCTTTTCTACACTTTCACCATTCCCAGCAAAGAATGAATTTTTATACGATAATATGGGCGATAAAGCAATAAAAAAAGGAACCAACAATAGCATCAATGAGTATCAAGGGTCAAGGTGATAATATTTGTATTTTCTTCAGAGCACGTTGGAAAACACAGTGAGAGCAATGTGCTCAGTTATTCAATCTTTGGAACGAAAAGGACATGTGATTAGGTTAAACTAAATACGAGCTTGATGCATTCGGATTATAATCAAAATTCAATTTACACATTTGACAGCTGTCACTTAATTCTAAAGTGGAATACATACATGACATCAATATTTTGGAAGCTAAACTTGCTTGTATCTATAGGTATATGGGTATACCAATACCAACGCAACATGTTTGATCAAATACCGTGGTTCGAACTTGAATATAGTCAGAATGTGAAAGGGTTAGCGGTTTACATTTGCATGGGAGCAAACAAATTCGGAAGAGGGAAAAGGTAGATAAACAAAAATAAATAAAAATGAAGGTGAAGCATTACCTTGACAGATGTCATAAGTGTTTGAGAAGTCGTCGAAACGTCTACAAGAAAAAGAAACTGATAAAGGGCATATTGGCTTGGCAAAAACCACTTTTTTAAGAAATCTCGTAGGAAGTTTCATCCCGAGAGCATCTATAATCTTAAGATCTAAATAGTTAAGATCAGAGGTAAATGGAAGCTTTCGGCTTTCAAATCTGGCTGCCCTTGCATATTGTGAATTGAAAAATGGAGAGGGGTTAGGGATGACGCACTTAGACCAGTAATAGGTCCATTGGGATACCTCAGGATAGAGGAGGAACTCCTCCACCTATTTGTTGAACCAATGGGAGCTTTTGATAACGCGCACTTGGTTTTTGTCATCTTGTTGTACTAAGTCGCCAATATTGTCAAAAAAGAAGGCACCGAGATAGTTCCGTCTTTTAAGAGAAAGCACTGGACATGTTCAGAGAAGATAGAGGGTTGTTTCTTCCTCTTCTTTTCATTTGTATCGAATCCCAGTCAAGTGGCATGTCGAGGTATAGAACAGTGTCCTATGATGACAACTAAAGTGATATTAAGAAGTCTCCTATTGAACGAAATTAATCTCTTGGAGAGCATTTGGTCTACTAAGGGCCATATTAGTCTGCTAGTTTGGCGGTTTGTATCATTTGATTGGTTTTGCTGATTGCTCCGACTTGTACTCCGAGGTTCTCCTTATCAGAAAGGTCCACATCATAGGCCGAGATAATCGTCCTTACAGATCCTTGAAATATCTCTGTTTCCCGTTACCCATCAGAAGAGTATATCGAATTGCTCTGCAATTTCTGGCCGCCCTAGAAACGAGCGGCAAGCAATAACTGTATTCGAAACATCTGAACACTGAAACACCTCCTCCAACACCGTCTTTGGCATTGGAATCGTTCTGTATACCCACTGGAGTTTTGAAGGCCTTGCATAAGGAATATCCTTTAACTCAAATCTGATGCAATGGTTCCAGAATTAAGACTACAGTGTAGTTTTACGGTTGACTTTCACTGTGCGCAGGGTTGGTTTTTGCCACATTCTAAGCCGCGTAAGGTATGTAGTCCTGAGCCAGTGATGGTTCAGTTGCTGAAGTCTTTATGAAATGCGACAACATAAGATCGTCTGTCTTCCAAGCGGAGATTTCTGCAATACTTATGACTGCAAACAAGACTAATGACAAAAAACAAGGGGAATGGTCGGAGTATCTGCGTGCTTAGGGCCTTGCTCAATCCTCTTACTAGATCTAAAATAGTTCGAGAAGACTGGAATTGATTGAATTTGGTTAAAAAGGCTGAACTTACTAAGTCTTGTTTGGGTTTTTGGAAACACCAACCAGGATTATGGGAAATGATTTCTCCAATGAACTTTCAGAGAGAACATCTCCAGCCCTGAACCGACATTGGTTTTGCCGGTATCTTCGGTTAGGGCTTCCATCCATCACAGGGTTTCTAGCAAACACCAGTTCTACTAACCTAAGTTCTTTTTCCCTGAAGCTCTCTTACTCGACTTTATTAGAAGGGTTGTACCTGCTAGACCTGTTTTCGTTTTTGAGTGCTCCAGCTTGGTCTTCCAACACCCCAACAGAAAACTAGAGTTAAACAAGTCTTCTTAGGGGTAAGTGGTGAAAGTCTAAATAAAATACTCCAATGTACTCAGATTCCACCGGTGTGGTGTGATTCACAAGCCTTATCAATGTCTTGACCATTGAACAACGCATATACGGATAGATGGATGCACAACAAACTACCTTAAGGTGTGCGCACAATACAAAATTAAAAATTAAATGTCAAGTGCTTGACTACAAAAAAAAAAAAACATTAATTCGCACTTTCCGTCACAATGGCTTACAGCAAAACGACATCGTAAATCAACTAAAGCGTTACTCAACGCATTTCTACGTATTAGTGATAATTATTTCTAAAAGCAAAACAAAAAAGTCAACCATATGCGTCGACCTTAATACAAATTAACCAAACTGCCTCATCCATTTGACTTGAACTCTAAGCGCGCATTAAATAGTTAAATCTCAATTAAATTATTTTTGCTTCTTCATTTCTTTAATTCTCATGGCACTAAGTGAATTTTCGATGAAAGGAGAAGGAAGAACAGAAAAAAAAAACGAAAAATAAAAGACAATATAACAGGTAACTTGTGCAGTTATATAATTTTATGTAAGCCTTGAACTGTTTTTTTTTATTTTCCTAAATTTTTAAGCGACACACCAAAAAAATAAAAAAATTAAACAGGTCTTCCCTTGGAGTGTTTTATACAAAAAAAAATAATTATTTGTTAGGTTATAACTGGAAATTCAAATTAACACTTACGTTATTACCGTCTGCATACTGCTTGTCATGCTACGCTCACGGGAATGTCTCTCTAATTGTAGGTTACACTTGTCACCTTAATTGTCACTTGAGTTGTGTCAAAAGATTTATAAACATGCGAATTTAAATTTTAACAATAATATCGCTTAAGTAAATAATAAAAGCGGTTTTAGCTTATTGCCTTCTCAGTTAAACAAATACAAACAAACAAACACTAGATAAATCTACACATTGGTGATGTTCTCGGACACAACAAAAAAAAAACAACAAAAAATAAATAAAAAACAAACAAAAACCAACACTTGAAACCTGTCCCGTGGGGTATAAGGAAACAGGAAACCCGATATATTCAAAACCTTAAGTTTCCGTGTGTCCCGGCAAAAGCAAGCAAGTAGAGTTCACGGGTGAGGTGTCGTCGAGCGAATGACTTTTTGGACGCGCTTTCTAAAAGATTTCGGTGCGTTGGGTTTTTGTTCCTCTCGGTTTAGAGGTGTAGAGAGCTTGCGCTACACCAGTGTTAGCAGACAACAGCGGACAATCCAACGACGACGGTTGATTCCAACGAACTGAAGCTCGAAATAACACTTCCCAATGAATTTATATCGCCAAAGTTGAGGTTTTTGTTTTTTTTTTTGTTTTTGCTGCTGTTTGTCAACTATGCTGTGTGTGGTACCTCTGGTGGAGGAGAAGGTTGGAATCAAATTTGTCTTTATACACACTTTACTTGGACGCAACGAAGATGCAGACCGACGGTGGATTGTGCACTTTGGTGTGTGGTGTTGGAATCGATCTGATTAAGAAGAAAACCTGCCATGATTTGCGACTTTGAGGAGCCATTAGGAGGGGGGTTCTCTTTCACAGAGCTTACCGTGATCATCACCTACCTGTTTGTGTGTATCTGCATCGATGTAGCTAGTAAAAATCACTTTTAATGGAGTGAAAACTCCTGGTGGGTCACGAAAGTCTCGGTCTTGTGGTGGGAAATGCACCGGTTTGGTGAGAAGAAAAGTTATTCGCTTCAATGCTGAGATGAAACTGAACGGGGTTTGTAGTAGGTAGATCCAAGTGTTAGAAAGCAACTGTGTGGTGTAGGGTTCAGTGATCCCTTGACGCTTGGACATGGGAGCATGGAGTACATGGAGTGTACAAAGGTGTAACATACTTTCCATATGAAGTAGCAGGTTTACTTTGGAAAATAATTTTATTTTTTGGGGGGTGATGGTCAAAGTTGTTTTATAGAGGTCCACCATCTTGGAAATAAGCCTGTTTTGGGGCGTTATCCGAACACTAACTTGTGTTTTATTTCGGAAAGCATTAGGAACTAAATGATTTATGTGAATTCCTCTAACAGATTCAACAAGCCCTGTCAAAGGACTAAACAGTGATATTTGACGGATAACTTCTCCAGTAACTACAATGAATTTCTGACTTCTACGCAATCGCTGGTAGAAAAGGCTTTGGCTTTGATAGTAGAAACTAGTACATAGATTTGTCATCCAAGCATCATCAGATTCTGATAGAAAAGCTAACACGGGACACTGCACCATTGATAGGCACGCAAATAGGACGGGCCTCTTCTATAATGGACGAAAAGGAAGAAGAGATAATTCTTTCCATCTTCCTTGCACATGTCCAGCTCGAAGAACAGCAACTCCTTTAAAAAATACTGATTCCTGCTAGTTCTGCTACATGCTGCCGAATGCTGAATGATAAGCGGAAAAGCAGAATAATTGGTCCGCAATGCGAGAACGGCGAATGGAGGAGAAGATACACTACGAACTCGAGGAGCTATATCAAGGATTTAGTTCAAAAAGCCTAAAAAAAACTCGTCAATATCAAGCGAATAAATAATAATGCTTCAACCAAGAGGATCTTTAAATCACAGCACCCAGGTTTGAGACGACAAAGAAGGGGGAACCTCCGAAAAAAAACTGAGCTATAGCGGATAATGGAGACACAACTTTACCAGACATATATTTCTTGAAAGACACTTCTTCCATGATTCCGAAGAACTATGCTGCTTGCCTATCAAGGACATCTGTAGATTTATTAAAGTTTGAAACCCTCGGACAATAGAAGAATGCTTTCGGGACTGCTCCGTAAGCAAAAGCCATCTTATTCCCCAATGGACATGAGTCTCTGCTGGCCTGAGTGCAAAGTAGTAGATTCCCTTCCCCCTTGCCAACCCACCTACCTCACCTAACCTACAAAAAACCTCAGAGTAGAACATTTCTCGCTAAGGCACTCTCTGTAGCCTGCGAAATTATTTACATCCCTCCAACCACCCCTTCTATTTATGTATCTGCCTAACATTTTTACATACAGACTACGTTACGAATCCAATTTTTCCAAATAAGACTAAATCCAAAGGCAAAACTCGTGTTAACAAACTGTTTACCCTAATTGCTCTAACAAGCTTTCTATCAGACCCTAGATCAACCATCAATTATTGATTCTAAAGTGCTAATTGGATGACACTTGAAGTATGAGACATGGTCTGACGGTGCAGAAATGTAAGGTGTGTCGTAACCATCGACCAAATTACAGTTGAACGTCCTGTATTTTCGTCTTCCTTTAAGTTCTCTGCCTTTCACTTTTTCTTGACCCTGTATTGGAATTCTGATCACATCTGACTTGGAATTCAATGTTAACGACGACGAGGTGTTTAAGATGAATGCGCTTTACACTTTGAGAATATGAATTTTCCAGATTATAAAAAAAAGGATAAGAGTTTATTGTGCTGTTGACCCTGATAAAGACAAAGCCATTGAAACTTGCATACGCGTGTGATCACATTCGCCATTGAAGTGTATCAAGTGAACACTAATTTGTCCTGTGTAAGCCGAGAATGTTCTCGGATTAGAACAGTCACAGATTAGTTTACTTTATTGCGACTCGATGTGCCACTGTTAGGTTAGATCAAACTTAACGAGGAATTATAACTGACCGCAACTTACGGACAGTCCTACTTAGAAGTCCAGACAATTTATGTAGAGGCTGCACCGATACAGATATAGAAGAGAGCAAAGCTCACTTCCTATGTGAATGGCCTAGCCTATGCCTAGGCCTGAGTGACCTGTCTAAAAAGCTACCAAAAACCATTCTAAAATTGATTACAAATTCGGACTGGTTCAGGGGGATAGGCCTAACATAGATCTTACTTCGTTGTCTTCTCGTTCAAACTGGACATTCTACACAATGGATCCGTGAAAAAACGAGTGCACACAGCGTCCTTTTCCTTAAGTTCTGTAACTTGACATGACAATTTGAGTCAGACTTTCTGAAAAATGTTTTTCTAGTGGGAGCTGAGTTCTTTGATTCAAACTTTCTACGTTGCTGACACCTGTCTCCTTAAGTGATTTTCTAGCTTCCACTCTTGTTTTGGCTATGTCATTGTTAAATCCGGTAGTCAACAATATAGAAGTGATCCCTGAAGGGTTCTTTATTAGCTTTTCTAATTTTCTGATTGTGGTAAGCTTCTATCTTTAGTCCATGAGCTATAATTCTTTAAAATTATTTTCTCCTTTGATGACCTTTAACAATCGTGCATTGACAGACCTTATTTTTTACTTTGTGATGAGAACCTTCCAAACACAAGAGTTGAACATCTCATTCTGTATTTCAATCAGTTTCACAGATTTCTTCAGTTCTTGACTATCACTTCATGAGGGAAACATTGTGATTGTGCACCCTGGGTTGGTGCTTTATGATTGCAGCCCTTTACGCTGAAGTTGTCTATGACGATGCTTATACATATTCACTGCAGCATTGTGCTACACAGTTTTTCATCTGCTGAGCCTGCCCATATCAACGACCAAGGAAGAGTGGACGTAAATCTAGAATAATCTCCGGATTGTCTGCGTCTCTGAAACACCTCCAACGATTTTATTTCAAATTTTAAAAAATATGTTCGCACACCGGAAATAAAATTTCATCAGACTACTCCCCACAAGATGTCACTGCAGTAAATTTAAAACTGTCAACTTATGTAATACCCTTCCATTACGATACGCTACACATCAGTCAAGGCAGCTGTATACCGAATTTTAATGACAGTTTTAGTCAATTATTCTAATAAGAAAGTTTATAAATTAATTAATTCCATAATAACTCCATAATAGAATGTTTTTAGTAGCAATAACTGGTGGAATAGCAACTGGCAAGAGTACAGTCACAGAAGTATTTCGAAGAAATGGAATTCCTGTCATCGATGCTGATAAAATTGCACGGGAAAGTAAGTTACCCTGCACAACTTGCAAAATCATTTTGTTTTTTTAATTTTCTTTAATTTTGCAGTTGTTGAGCCGGGTAAACCCGCTTGGCGACAGATTAAAGACATATTTGGGGATGAAGTTTTCCTACCTACCCGTGAATTAAATCGTGAAGCACTAGCCAGAGTTATATTCAGTGACATCGAAAAGCGAGGCAAACTAAACGATATCACACACCCACGTATCCATAGAACAATTATTTTACAAGTGATTAAACATCTTGTGTCTGGAGCACACTATGTTGTTCTAGATTTACCACTACTCTTTGAGACTGGCATTCTAATTGATTTCATCCATAAAATAATAACAGTGACATGGTGAGTTTGCCGACGAAAGAGGGGCATTTAAATAAACAAACAAACATTTAGTATCCGGTGATGTGTGTTGAAAAATTTGTGTGAGAAGTTAGAGTTCTCGTATGTTAATGCGGATTACGATGTTCGTTCGGGTTTAATCTAGTTTTACAATGTCACAGACATATGTGACGAACTAAATTATAGAAGAAAACGCTTAACTAGAATATATGAGAAATAATTTAGTTAAATTTCCATTCACAGTGAAGGTGACCAACAACTAAAACGTTTGATGGATCGAAATCTGTTCAACGAAGAGGATGCTCGAAAACGAATAGCTTCGCAGATGTCACTGGACAAAAAGTGTGAGAAATCACAATTCGTCATTGATAATTCCGGAACTATTGAACATACCCAAGGAGAGGCATTGAAAATTGTTAGACTCCTTAACAACAGCAAGCATTACTGGCGCATTCGTTTGTATATTTTTGGGGCATTCCTAGCATTCATTCCGTTTGTACTATGGTTAAACTCTTTGTTCCACTTTCTTCCGTTTGATTTGTAAATTAAGACTTTAAAACATGTATTGTAGTAATCGCATAAAAGAATCATGTATGTACTTGTATTATCTTTTTATATACGTAAAAATATACTAGACACTTAAATGTATTTTAGTTTTTTTTATTCCAACAAACAGTTTGGTTAGTACAAATTATTTTTAACATAATTCGCTGCGAGCGCTTTCACTTTCTCCACATTGTCTGGTGTTCCGTGACGCTCTTCGAATTCCAAATATTTCTTGAAGATAGTTCGCATCTTTTTCAGTGGAATCTTTTGTATAACTGCCCGCTCAAGGGTGCGTCTGTTGGAGTGAAGAGAAATGTGATTTAATTCGTAAGGGAGACTTGAGAAAAAATTGTAACTTACCGTGCAGATTCAACTTGATTATCCTTGATTAGCATATCGATAAGTTGTGACCATACATCGACACGTTTGGGATATGATGTGACCACTTGGTCCAGTAAGGCATGTGCTGTTTCAGGATTTTTAGCATACTTGTGTGTCAAGTTCGCAAATGTGACTATAGTGTTGACATCTGGAAAAAAAGTAAGCATTGTGTAATAGTAGATCAGGATTGAAGCTGATAAAACTTACGTTTCCTTTCAGGCAGCACAGCCAAAGCCTTATGCATCATCTGTTGCGCTCGATCGTGTATGCCAACCTTGTAGAAAGCTATCGCACAACACTTCCACATTTCCAAATTGTCTTTAAATTTCTTTGACACGGTTCCGATCAATTCCAACAACTCTTGGGTCTTATTCGCTTCCGTTAAAATCTCCAACACTCGCATAAAGATCTTAAACTGATCATTGCACAGCAAAGACTCCTTTAGCACGTCATCGAAACTTTCTTTCGTGCCATATCGCAGCTCTAAATTCAACATAGCCACCCAAATGTTCATCAACTCCTCGCCCTCTCTGAATGATATCGCTTTCAATGCTCTCCGCGCCACCGCTTTGGCCTTATCTATTTCCATTGCTTGCAAATGGAAAACCATGTAATTGATCCAATTCTTACTGTTGTTTGGCTCTGACAAGACCAAACGATCGAACTGATCTGTGGTCTCGGGTAAAGTGTTTGAATTTGCATATTTCTCCTCGATCTCTCGCAGACGGGTTTCTTCTTCACGAGCGGCCTTATATTTCTCGGCCGTGGTTTGTTTTTTCTTCTTTTTTGTTGCATTTTCGGGGGCTTCTTCGTCATCGTCTTCACTACTACTGTCTGCAGTTTTATTTGCAGCGAGGCTGCTAAGATCTGTTGACCAAAAGTTTGTGGCTCCTGGGAGTTGTGGTTCTTTTGAAGGATGTGCTTGCTCTTCAGGCTTCTTTTTCACTTGCAATGGTGACTTTAGTTCCTCTAGAGTACGCTTTCGTTTTTGTGGACCTGTAGCAGGTTTACTTTCTATCTCAACTGGCGATGGAATTCGGTCTTCGTAGAACATTGTTGTCTGTTCGGCTTTATCTAATTGTTTTTTCGATTGCTTTGGGGCCTTGGGGGACTTTTTGATCTTTTTAGGCGGTTGCACATCTTTCTCTTCTTCTTCAAACTTTCGCTTATTCTTCTGTAATTCATGCCAAAGTTTATAGGTGTCATCCAGCACAGCTATGGGCAGTCGCTCGTGAACGAAGGACAATTTGATGAATTCGCCCTCCTTCACTTCCACCGTACTAGCAGCTTCGAAATCATTGTAATGTAACCGTGTTGGAATGTAAACCAAGGGATTGGAACCTTTCTTCAATGAGCAAACCAACGCATTCTCTGTTTTCAAGATTACCTTAGCGTTGATCCCTGTTTTGCCAACAAGATTCGGTGGAATATGCTTGTCGCTTGTTATTCTGCTGACATCCCCGTGGTTGCAACTTAAGTAAGCTATCTCTTTTCGATAGTCGACCCACAGCACCACACATTCCACTGTTGTGCCTTCTTTTGGATTTATTGGCTTTGCCAGCAATGATTTCTTAATCAATCCAACCACTTTGTGCTTTTCCACTTCCATGTAACAATCTCCTGTCTCCTCGTCCAAGCCTTGATAGTTTGCAGACACCTTTTCTCCGATTGTTAGCTTAGCTATCGGCTTTCCCTGTTTCTTCAGAACTTTTTTGATTTCTCGAATCTCGGTCAAATAGTTCTCAAAGTACTCTCCGGTCTTGCTAAGGTCTCCATCCCAAATATCTGTTAGCTTTGCCGTCACTCCTATTGTCTTTGTGCCTATCTCCTTGCTCAGGATCTTCACATAGACCACCTGCTCAGGTACCATGATAATGCTTGCCGGCTTGATTGCTTTGATCAACATCATCTTTCGGTGCAGCTTCACCACCTTGTTGTAGCCCTTAATCGGAACAAGAATCTCTATAATGTCGCCTTCGATGTTCTTGATAAACGAACGGAATATATTGCCTGGATGCACATACTTCCACTCTACAGAGCCCTCCGCAAAGTAGGGCACATCGCGTATGCTAAACACATTTTTTCTTATACAACAAGCAGTGATCTCCTGACCAATGCTGTATGTCTTCAACTTCACTGCAGTTAATTCTGGGAATTCCGACACCAAATGATCCGGTATGATTGCCTTCAAACTAAAGCCTTCCTCTTGTTTGCTTTGTACAAGGATTTCCAGCCCTGAGTCCATAACATGCGTCACTGTTGCCATGCAGAATTCTCCAATCTCAAAGGTGTCCTCTGGCAGACCCAGCACAATGTTTTCTTCGGTGCAGGATACAATGCGGAATGGCATGCTTTGTCCTTCATAGAAACTGGAGATTCCATTGTCTCTTGTTCGGTACAGGATTCCTTTAATGTTGTTGAAGAACTTGACCAGCACAAAGCGCTCGTCACACTTGACTATGGTACCGAGAAAAACACCATTTACTTTGGCATTGTCGATGGAAGTTAGAATTTTGCTATCTTTTGACATGTACTCGGAGAGATTGGTTACGTAGGCGAGGTTTCGCTCAGAATTGATGGCTATGACGCGGCACTTCAGTTTAGACTTCTCAGTGAGGCCACTGGTTGATGGCGACATAAAAAGACGTTCAATGACACCTGTAAAGACAAAACAAAAATTACTCAAGAAACTTCAACTGAGCGTGTGAGCGAGTTTCAGCATTGAAACATCTCATTTGGTCACCAAACTAGCAGAATAGATTCAAAATATTTTGTAACCCACCATGAGCCTTTCCGATTTGCAACGTGTAACCGCCCATTTTTTTGTCTTTTCCAGTCACAGTAGCAGTAATGATATCGCCTGCCTTGATGTCGCCCACAGTGAACACCTTTTCGTTGACAATGGCCGGGTCATCAGTGCAAATGTAGAACCCACCCACTAAATCATAATCCAATATCCTTACGGCGTGCTTCGACTTCTTTGTGTATTTATTCAATATCTGATCCATGTCAAAGTTTCCGGTTTGATTCGCTTTGATCGACTTGAGTGATATCACTCCTTTGTATTTGTTGTCCAAGATGACCACCACACCACCGCTGCCAATGTGATGAACTGCTGCACTCTTGACGATTTCTCCTCTGCGATACACAGTCGACTGTTCGTCGGACTTGAACAAATTCAAAGACAAATACACAAACTTTGTCAATGGAGCAACATACAGTATTCGTGCATTAATCGTGGAATTAACTTCGATGTCCTCAACTAAAGTCAACGCCTCTGATAGATTATGTTCATTGATGTAACCAGTGAAAGCGCCATTCATGAGAGTTCCCTGGAGACCGTCTTTCAGACGCCGTGTCACTGTGAAGTTGACAATCGTGCTCGGCAGCAAGTAATCCAGATTCGGGTCTATTTGTTCCTTAATTTTCAAGCTACTCTCATTTACCTCCTTGCAACGAATTGTCGTAGCTGATGACTGCTGTTTTAACTCGTCCACCTTCATGAAGATCAACTCTCCAACAGCATGACCTGGTTGTGATTTCTCAATTGGCAGGAAACAACGTAAGCTTTTGATGCCAGTTTCTATGATATAACCATGCTCCTGGACTTCTTCAATGGCACCATTGAAAACGAATCCCTTCTTTATGTTACTATGAATAAGTTCTGAATGCACGTCACTCGGTTTAAGGGAAAAATTAACAATAGTGCGGCCGGTTTCTTGCTTCTTCAAATCTATCACCTTGCCGTAGACAATCTTTCCAACTTGGTACATCTCCGAAAGTGGTTTGTAATTGTCAACATTCTCGGGATTTTGAACAAATTCACTTACATTCTTCGTGTACGAATCAGAGATGGATAGGGCGAGCACTTTGACTGTCATTCGGCCGGGAAGTGAAATTTTTACACAAATTTGATCAACAAATTTTACAATACCCATGAGTATCATGCCATCTTGCAGGGATTGATAGCTGACGAGTCCGGCCGATGCAATTTCAATGCGTTCTTTCTCGTCCGGTGGCAAGGTCACGGATTTGTTTTCATTTTGTTTCGGTTCGGATTTCTTTTTCCTTTGAGTCGCACCGAAAATCTATGATGGAATGTTGGTGTTTTATTGAGAAAATTAAAGATAAAGTGAAAGACTTACGATATTTTCATTTTTCTCTGCATTTGCTATAGGTTTAGCTACACCTCCACGTGGGAAACTTTTCTCCACAATTACCATTTTGCAACAGATTAGTTGCGTTTTACTTGAAATAAAAATAAGTTCACACGTGCTCGGGTTGTCGCCGCGGTGAGAAATGTCAAAAACTTAATACCGAAAGAAACGTCAACCTGTTGTGTAGTACTGCCAGATGAAAAATAAATGGAATCTTAAACTGTTCGACAAATATTCGAACAGTGTTCTTTGTAAGTGATGCGAACTAACAGACAGCATTAGAAATAAAAGCCCAACCACAATGTGCATAACCTTGCATATGCAAAATTGTCAAAAAACAACGAATGCCTGGCTGTGCACGGTTATGCATTGTCATGGCATAATCAACCCACAATGGCATATGCAAACTGACAATTCTATAATCTACCAAAAGTGAGTTGAGAATATTGTTTTTTTTTTTTTGTGAAAATTATTGTGTTGTGGAAAAAACATGAATAATATTTAAAGAAAAACTTAGCATGTTAAATGAGTTTATTAAAATTTTAAAATGATTATTTTGAATTTTAAAATTTCCAATGTCAAATTTCCGTATGCAATGTGCGGTTGCTAGCGTACTTTGCATAAGCTTAACGAAACAGAAAAAAATTAACGAACGTATGAGTATTCCTATTGCGGTTTATTAAAGGGAATCTAGTGTGTTCGTACTTTGCAGACGTTTTGCATATGCAAGGTTATGTACATTGTGGTTGGGCCTTCAATTAGACATAAGTACTATACTTTAACCGAATTTTAGCACATCAGGCTGTAATCTGCATGAGGATATACTTTTCTCGGTGAAGAGTTTTGCGGTCGCAACCAGTCCAGGCAGCTGGTAGAAGATTCATCAACCTTAATTGGCAGCAAGTGAACCGCGACATTTTAAGTGGAAATGGACATATGGATCACTAGAATCCAATGCTCGTTGTTAATTTAACTTGATACCATTCTTTTGTTTTATATTGAATGATTTTCTTTTCCTTTCGTGACTTGTTTTACGAATTAACAAATAATTACATTTTTCATAGTGTCAGTCCACATTCGGCTTAATCGGTCACACTCTTTGAACGCACCCAAACGTGAACGCGTTCGAAACTTCAAATGTCGTTTGATGTCGGTATAAAAAAAAGCCACAAAATACGCGGTTTTCAATTTCATTTGTCTCAGAATTTTATAAGCGTAAGGTTGCTGCACTTAAGTTCGACGTCGATAAAAATAAATTAACAAAAACACTTGGAAATTAATCAGCCAAACATAATTATAAAACTGTGGCTGTTTACCAACTTTTCGGTTGAAAATCCCGTCCCACGTAAGCTAGAAGTATTCGTATCAAACAATTTTTGGAGGAACCTGGAAACATGGTGGATCGCGGCGATAATGGTATGTACAAGAAAAATTAAATTTGTTCATTTTCTCATACTTTCTATTGTTTATTTAGCCGAATCTTTCGATGATGCTGTAGAGGAACGCGTCATTAATGAAGAATACAAGATCTGGAAGAAAAATACTCCATTTCTTTACGACTTGGTTATGACGCACGCTCTGGAATGGCCATCGTTAACAGCACAGTGGCTTCCAGACGTCACCAAGCAGGAGGGTAAAGACTATTCGGTGCATCGCTTGATTCTGGGTACTCATACGTCCGATGAACAGAACCATTTGTTAATTGCCAGTGTTCAGTTGCCAAGTGAAGACGCTCAGTTCGATGGGTCACACTATGACAACGAGAAAGGAGAATTTGGAGGTTTTGGATCGGTTTGTGGCAAAATTGAAATTGAAATTAAGATCAATCACGAGGGAGAAGTCAATCGGGCACGTTATATGCCACAGAATGCTTGTGTGATTGCCACAAAGACTCCGTCGAGTGATGTACTTGTTTTTGATTACACCAAACATCCGAGTAAACCCGAACCCAGTGGCGAATGTCATCCAGATTTGCGGCTTCGTGGTCATCAGAAAGAGGGCTATGGCCTTTCCTGGAATCCAAACTTGAACGGCTACCTTTTGTCGGCAAGTGACGACCATACCATTTGTTTGTGGGATATCAATGCAACACCTAAGGAACATCGTGTAATTGATGCCAAAAACATTTTCACAGGCCACACTGCGGTTGTAGAGGATGTTGCCTGGCATTTACTGCATGAATCGCTCTTTGGTTCGGTGGCCGACGATCAGAAGTTAATGATTTGGGATACGCGCAATAATAACACATCGAAGCCATCGCACACTGTTGACGCCCACACCGCTGAAGTAAACTGTCTCAGCTTCAATCCATATTCGGAATTCATTTTGGCCACCGGCTCTGCTGACAAGACTGTTGCTCTATGGGATTTGCGGAATCTCAAGTTAAAACTACACTCATTCGAGTCTCATAAAGATGAAATCTTCCAGGTGCAATGGTCACCGCATAATGAAACAATTCTCGCTTCGTCGGGCACTGATAGGCGTCTGCATGTATGGGACTTGTCGAAAATCGGCGAGGAACAAAGTGCAGAGGATGCTGAAGATGGCCCACCAGAGTTATTGTTCATCCATGGAGGACATACGGCCAAGATATCGGATTTCTCATGGAATCCCAATGAACCGTGGATCATTTGTTCCGTGTCAGAGGACAACATAATGCAAGTATGGCAAATGGCCGAGAATGTGTACAACGATGAGGAACCAGAGATACCAGTATCTGAGTTGGAGACACCCACTGCATAAGCTGGACAAAATGACTGTGGACATCGTTTTTTTATTGTATTTTATACTTCCTTCCTTGATGCCTCTCCAGAAACTTTTCAACGTCCCTTTGAAATGTATGTTTTATATTATTTTGGTTTCACTTTATCCATGAACAAAATAAACTATTAATAGCTCTATGTATACGTTGTGTGTTTGTTTCTCTAATCTTCTGGGAAGGGTTGCAAGCTGCACCAAATTCGGACTTATACGAATGTAATGCAGCAATGAATGGGATGCAGCAGAAGTCGTATCATCAAGACACGATTAGCAGCGGAGGCTGCTTAAAGAAAGAGTCTTACTTTGGTCAAGATTGTCTGAGACTAGAATGAACCAAAAAGTCAATGAGTTGTATTTAGCTACTTCGTTGACCAATTCAACACCAGAGGTCGCAGGGCCTATATAGCGATACAAATCCAGTTTCGCAATTAGCAGTGCCAAACCTGGGTCGATTAGGCATTAAGATGAATGATGGATAACCTGCAACATGGAGTGGTCAGTCAATCGCAACTGCAAAGATTTTCTATTACAGAATGACATCCACCAAGCAAGGCGAACCGGAAGCATATAACCTTACAATAAAGTTCCATATGGGTGTCGCTAACATGAGAACTCTGGAGACTTGGTATTGGACGACTTCCGATAACGTGACGAAGTAATTGGCCAAATACCCATTTAAATACATGTTGAGTCAGAAATAGGTAATCGCACATTCAAACTGGAAGCGCTGGTGTTTCTCTCATCAAACTTTTGACCTAAGAACAGAGCAGGGGCTTTGGTAGATTGGAAAGATCAAGAAAAGAAGATTAAAAGGTAACAAAGGGTACTGAAACAAATATGCATACAAATTAAGCTTACAAAAGCACCTTATCGACCTTCAGAGACTCGAGACGAAGTGAAGAGCAATAAAGAGATGTTTGAGGGATTGTGAGGATCTCTAATTAAGACAAATTGAGAAGTTATTAGTTTTAATTGAAACACGGGTGATCGCCGTAGTGGTCAGGACGCTGGACTGCTAAGCGAAAGGACAGGCTCAAGTCTCCAAGAGTATGATCTGACATGAAAAGGTTCTCAATCCGCTGTTCGGAGTCGGTAAAAAAAAAAACTGTAGACCCCTTTCATTCATGTGAAAAATATAGCACGCACAACATCGATGGTTGCGAGAAGCAAGGCCTTAGCTCTCTATGACTGCCACGCCAAATATTTGTATCGTTAGTTAGAACACGGACCACTTAGAAGGAATAAGAGGCAAAAATCAGGAAGACACAACTTGGTCAAGATTTTAAATAAATTCTAAAATCATTGAATTCTTTTTCTCTACCAGACACCTGAACGCAAGCTTGACAGACACCAAAATGACAGTTTGATACACCAGAGTTAAGTAGCACGTGTGGTTGCAATTGTTTACAAAGTGATTTCTCAATAAACTATTAAAATGGATAAAGGTAATAAGAATTAACACATAGTAAAAGTTCTTGTTCAGTGGAGCACATATTGAACAAATCACTGGCTCCCATCATAGCGATCTCTCAAGAACTACAACTTGTTTGCCGCTAAAACTTATCACACTCTAAGCTGAAAAATTCTATACACTTAACCAATTTGTTTTAAAAGATCCTTAATCTCTTGGTCCTTCCAGAATTCGAAGATTCAGATTCAGATAACTACGAAGACAATGAGGATGATGAAATCGACGAAGGTGAAATGACGAAATGCCTTTTCTGTGAAAATGATTTTCCCTTAATAGAACCGGCTATTCAACACCTTGAGAGTGGTCATGGAATAAGTTTTCCTAAGCTTAAGGGAAAATTTAACATGGATCAGTACTCGTACATTAAGGTGAGATTTATTATCTCATGGAATCCGTTCTGAATTGTTAGCCATTTCAGCTCATTAACTACATAAGAAGAGAGAAGCCAAAGGCTGATGATATTTCATCGACAAAATCAATCCTATGGAGCGATGAAAAATATCTGAAGCCAATTGAATATGAATCCTGGCTAAGTTATGGTATATTTAAGAAACATTGGTAAAGAACCTACAATAATTGTAAACAATTTTAAAGATTTTGAAGACATTCCTGCGGATTCAACAGAAAGTGTGATTACAGAGACCATATCTGTAGAGGAGTATAGAAAGATGCAAAACACTGTGACAGCACTATCAGACAAGTTAAAGGAACATGAACAAATTCTGGAACATGCTGCTGAGAGTATTGCTAAAATGCGTACAGCATACAAGCGGCTGGTTGAAAAGGAAACCACAGAGAAAGAAAGAAACTGTGTATCTTCAGTATCTTTAAAGGCTGATGAGGGATATTTCAGCAGTTATTCGCATTTCGGTATCCACCATGAAATGCTATCGGTAAGCTCTGTTAGATAACAGCAATACATCCTTATCATCCACTTGTTCTTAGGATGTTGTAAGAACAACCTCATACAGAGACTCTCTGCTGAAAAATAAAGACTTCATCAACGGTAAGACCATACTCGACTTGGGTTGTGGAACATCTGTTCTTTCGATATTTGCCTCACAAGCTGGTGCCAAACAAATCGTCGCTGTAGATAACTCTGAGGTCATCTACAATGCCATGGATATTGCAAAGTATGTTTCACTATCTTCTTTTAGTTTTCACTGTTCATTTTCTTTTATTTTTATTTTTTTAAAGAAAAAACAACATTTCCAACATATCCTTCGTCAAAGGACGTCTGGAAGACACTTCACTGCCAGTTGAAAAGTTCGATATAATCATTTCCGAATGGATGGGGTACTTTCTTCTCTTCGAGGGCATGCTGGACAGTGTCATCTATGCTCGTGATAAACACCTTAACGAGGGTGGTATTCTAATGCCCAACCGATGTACAATGAGCATCGTTGGATATGGTGATGAATCTTTGCACAACAAACACATTACATTTTGGAATTCAGTTTACGGTTTGGACATGTCCACGATGAAAAAGGAGGTGCTGCATGAACCACTGATAGATGTTGTGAATGCAGAACATGTTCTTACTGAACCCAATATTATCGCTGACTTGAATTTGACCACTGTGACGGTGGATTATTCGAATTTCTCTTATGATTTCCAACTAAAGTGCTCTAAGGAAGGAAGATTGACCTCATTTGTGGGATACTTCGACACATATTTTGGGGGACTACCTAATCCAGTGGAATTTAGTACATCACCGTTTGCGGAACCAACACATTGGAAGCAAGTTGTATTCTTTTTGGAGAAACCTGTAGAAGTTCAGGTTGGAGAGATTGTTACCGGATCATTAGTGTGTCGAAGGAGTAAACAAAGTATGCGGTCGCTAGATGTAAAAATTACTGCGTTTGGAAAGCAACAGACTTACTATTTAGATTGAAAAATAAATGCTTGCAAGCTTATTATTCCGATAGTCGTTCAACAGAGTATTCTATCATTTCCATTGGTATGCTACGGAGTTAATAGTTTGGCTCACTGGTCCACTGCCACAACGAAACCAAAATTTAACGACTGTTAACGACGTATAGTGTTCACTGGTTGTCCTCTTTCTGTTGAGCTAAAGTATGCTTCGTTTAAGTGGGTCTTTCTCGTCATTCTGCAACTACTCTCACTAAGCGGAGGCGTTTCTTATTTCTTTTGACATATTTTTGTTTTCGCTTCATAAAAAATGGACCACAATGAATCCATGGCGATCTTAGAGAGGATGCCACGTCATACATCGTCAAGTTAACCTAAATGAATTGAATTTAGTATACAAAAGGTACCTTAAAGGAATTTTTCAACTGATCGCATGCGAAATGGGAAAAGCAGTTGCCAGACACAAACGGATGAACCATACAAATGCGCACCCATTCAGCAAAAATCCTCAAATGTAAATTGAACACGTATTCGTTTTTCCATGCATCTAATCTTATTTCTAAATTCAAACACCGGCAACTATTCGTCCAAAGTTGGAGTGTTATAACCGCAAACAATGCTAGTTATGTTATGTTTCATGGCTCGGATATGCTTCAATTTAATCTTAAAAGAATAAACACGCATTATATGCGCTCGCACAATAAAATACACCACGCCTATGAAATTCCTAAAATAAAAATGATCCGTCCGAAGGTCGTCTATTAATTGCTTTAATTAGATGCGTGCGTCGAGTCAAAAAGGAAATGAAATGGTTTTAATATGACTGTGGAATTCGATTGGAGTGGAATAATACGATTAGATGGTTCCCAGGTTAATTAAAAACTTTTTTGGGTCATCCCTTGATGGAATCTTGAATTATTTGTTCCTACCTTTCGCTGAATGATAGTGAAACCAAGTTCTTTCCTTAATATTTGCTTTTTGTGTAATTAGGTGAACTGGGCACTAATTCAAGAATATAAGAGAGATTTGGGCAATTTCCGGGCAAAGGTAGATACAACATCCGCTGAGAATAATCCATTCATCATAAACAAACCGAATAGCTTTAGTAGTTTCAATCACTTCACAGGCATAGTTGCCGTAAGGCTCCCTCAAATATCCGTCTTTGTGTTACTTGATGGTCGTGTTAAATCGATTGCAGCACTCTCAAGCTCTGTTTCATGTGAAATCCGCGTAAAAGTACTAGCCAACCTAACTTCAAAATGATCGTGCCACAGGTCCCAAAAGAAACACAGCCCAGCGTAGCATCGATTCCTGCTGAAATAACAATGAACATGTAACCCATTTAGCTGAATAAATATTTTTATTTAGAACATTTAGACAGACGGATGCCCGTTATATTTATTTCATTATTTCTTTTAAATTTTTTTTTTTTTATAGAAAAATTAATTTGAGAGTATCTCATGCAACTGGAATCAATCCAGCCACCAGACTCACAAACTTACAAACAAAATACAATTGTAATGTGATAAGTGTTGAAATATATATTAAAAAAAAAACAAATGATTAGGGTATAATTTAGGTGAGGAGACTTCACCCCACATTTGCTTCGGAAAATGCTAAAAAAAAATTATCTCACGGAATTCGCATCTTACTGATTGGGACAATCATTTGGAGTTTGCTTCTTTTTGTTGCCAACTTTTTGAGCTGGAGGAGCCTCACCACCCTCTTCGTCGTCCTCGTCCTCATCTTCTTCTTCCTCTTCGTCATACTCGTCGCCATCATCATCGTCGTCATCGACAATATCACCAGTGTAGTAGAGAACAGCCTTTGGAATAATGCGAGCACGCAACAAGTGACCAATCTCAAAGTCTGTTGCCAGTATGCCTTGGGATTCTTCATCAACTTCGCCCTTATCCTCTGGTACCTCGGGTGGGTAGAAGAAATTGAAAAATGAATCGTTTGGAACGACTTTAGAGATGGTCCTGACGGCACCACGCTCCTTATGCTTTTGCTTCTTGCGAATTGTTTTGATAGTGAGATTCATGCCCTTCTCCCAGTTGATGTTGCAACCCTCGCACTTGTAGATTTCGGGACCTTCGAATGCAAATGGATACTCCTCTTCGATGGAGGCCTTTAGGAAATATTGTTTTGTTAGCACTGGATTTGAGAAATACTCATTCTTGTCGAAGTAAAACTCTAGTGTGTACGAATGCTCCTTATCTTCAACGTATTTTATTTGAATATCACGTAGTTTCTTGAGCAGCGGTTCATCGTGTTCCTGCACCATGCCGGATAGGATTTCAGTATTACGGAAGATAGTCAACCAGAAGTTCGGTATACCCGAAACGTCTTCATCCAATGCTGGCTTCATTTCTTTCATTTTCAATGAAATATCCTTAACTTTTTCGGTGATTTCAAGTTCATCAGTTTCTTTCCATTGTGGCTTTTGTTCAGACGGATCAATAGCGCCAGCAACAATCTCCTTCCGTTTGTCGAAGAGCGGTTGATATTTTTCATGATACTTCTTTTCAAGGTTATACACTTCCTCATAAAACTCAGATTCGAGTTGCAACTGCTCCAGTTGAATATTTTTTAATGCAACTATCCGGTTTTGAATTGTTTTCGGCAGAGCCCTAACCATTTCTTGCAATACCTGGCGACGCATCACAGACGACATGAAATGTGGATTGCAAATTTGCATTAAATTTTTTTCATCCGTGTCGCTATCGTTTCCCGATTCAACTTTGGCCGCAGCCTTGGACGTTTCTTTTTTACTCATTTTTACGATGGTTATTTAAGTTTTTTCTATTGTAATTGCAGGAATATAAGTTTAATTAAAAAAACTGGTGTTGGAAAACGTGCTGCCCACAGAAGAAATCCAAAACGTAAAGACTGTCAGAACGTATTCTGAGTCGTGAAGTGAAAATTTTTGAAACGCAATTTTGTTATGCGTGTTCGGAAAATCTTTGCTTCAATGGTAGCATTCAACGACGATGTGATGGAATATTGTCGAAAATATTAGAAATTTAGAGAAATTCGTGTTGACGAAGAATAAGCGATAAGTTTTAAATATCAAATAATACTCCAAATGGACGATCTGAAAAAGTAGAAGCCTATTACAATGACACAGTGTTTTTGGAGAAGCAGTTGCATAGTGCTCAGTGAAATCTGTGTTATAACTAGTTTTTGTTTTTGAAGAGAAGAAGAGATTGTTTGTGGCACTTTTTTTTAACGTTACTCTGCTTGTGTTCTTGAATGTGTACATCTTAATAGAAATTTAATTTCATTTGTTGGGAAAGGAATAGAATAAAATAGTTGAGTTATTCCAGCGCTGGATACTTCCAAAGTCGCGCACTGAAACACGCATGCTTACGTCTTACTACAGCTGCAGATGGGGCGCATTTCCTTTATTAACGTTATGTTACGTCACGAATTAAGGCGTGGTCACATTGAATAGAGCTAAGATTACATTATGATACAAGCCGTGTTTTATTAAAAAATTGAATAGCAAAGAAAAAATATTCGCGATTGCAGAAAAAAACATGCTCTGAAGATGTTGGTATAATAGGAAGAACACAACTGCTTAGCAGTGGAGCGTTTGCAAGTTTTGGGAAAGAACCTGTGAAATCGGAGAGATAAGTCTTCGATTTCATCCTGGAAGAGCAACGAAGTTGTGAAGGGCTTTTAAAATGGGACCTAAACCAATCAAAGCAGTTGGCCAAGGATCGAGCTCCATGGAAAACCTATTAAGGCCCAGTTCCACTTCGGACTGTAGCGCCACCTAAAATGAAGGAAGCAGTCAATTCACATTTTTTATTATATGAAGCAGGAAATGAGTTTGCGGATTGATTGACAAGAAATGGTAGGAAGCGAATGGAGTACAAAAGTCAATTATTAATGATAGGACCACCAAAATGTGTGACCAATGTTTACTTGCTTACTTACTTAGGTGCCGCTACAATTCGGGATCAACCTGGGCCGCAACCAACAAGCCTTTTTAATTAGCTCGGTAGCTCGATCTTTAGCTAATCGCCTCGAGCTACACACTCCACGTTGGTTGACGTCCCCTTCTACTAATGCGCGCCACTTTAGGCGAGGTCTTTCACTACCATGTTATGCCTCCGGGTTAGATTCGAAGACACTCCATAGCTTTGGTGTCCATTCTCTCTACATGTCTTAACCATCTCAAACGACCAAATGCGTACTTTTCTTTTGCCCACCTCGATGTTGCTGTACAGCTCGTAAAATTCGTTGTTGCATCTCCTCCTGCAAAACCCATCAACGCAAATGAGACCGAATACCTTACGAAGAATTTTTCGCTCGAAGCGACCAAAGGTATCTTCATCCGCCTTCGATAGAATCCATTCTTCCACGTGATAGATATCGTCAGTTCGTGGGTAGTTGGACAGACTTTTGAAGGATTGTGCCTTTTGGGTTGGGTTTTCTGCAGGATCGATCGAAGCGTGAACATTTTATTGATTGAAGACACTGATAGGGGCCAAACAGGTTGTTGATAAGGGGTTTAAGGCGTTCACTCAATATGGCAGATAAACGCGATTTTCAGGAGAGGGTCACCTTTCTTGTGAATCAGACAAACGATGCTGAGACTCCATTCCTTTGGCATACATTCGTCTGATCTCCGGCGGCTTTAAATACCTCGGATTTGAGTTAAGATATTGCTATCCGTATTTCGCGACGGTCAGGTGGACAGAAGTTTTGGCTATCATCATTTAAAGTGAAAGGTTCATTCTGGCTGACAGCGGTATGTTAATCTTCGTCACCGTCAAACAGTCTGCTAAAATGGTTTTTCTATATTAGCCGTGTTTTTTTGATAGCTGTATACCCAGCCCAGTAAGATTTTACACACAAAGCAATAACAACACACCAAGTGGCGATAAATTTCCCAGTAGCAGCAAGTGAGGATAGAACTACGTAAGTTGACCACCAGAGTATAGTCGTTTTTTTGACTGAAGTGAGTATAATTATCAAAAAAACACGGCTACTCAGCACAGACTGTGAGTTTACTATGAGGTTCTCTTCTTCATCTCTTCAGGTTTGCGTACAGGTTCTGTTTCCCTGTTCACTTTTTAGTAAAACAAACTTACATTGTTCCTGGTAATGTTCCTAAGTAATGTCGATCAATATCTTCAATCGCACTCTTCTCGTGCTCTTTCTTCTTCTTTTGGAGAAGCCGATGATCTTCCCGTCTCTCGGTCCCCCTTTTCAGCGCCGCTTTACATACATCTTCTTTTGCTGCATGTGATTGCCAACATTCGTCGTCGAATCGTGGTGTCAATTGGGTGAAACCTCGCACATCAATTACAGCATGTTTTTGACGGTATGTTGGCAACGTTGTCACTAGTCCTCGACACTTGATGCTAGGAGTTGAGGAGAGTTTTTGGGATACGCGTTTGGCAAAAGTTCTAACGGTCTGTTGCAATTGCACTCTGCCGACGATATATACGTATCTCCTAACAGTATTTCTTTTAGTTGTGGTGTTCTGGATATCCACATTCGTACCTTTATACCATGCTGTGGATAGTGGCAGTTTTTGGCCCCAATCTTTTGCTGAAGATTCTGGTGAAAAAATAAATTGTATCACAACCCTTAAGGACAAACAGGACCCCGTCAACTTGACAATCGACAATGAATCATAGCTCTTTGTTTGACAGTAAAATTTGAAACTTTTTAATGACAAACCCTGCACATGAATAGATTTCCAAGTAATGGAATTCATCAGCATTGGCATCCATATAATTTTTTATTTTTTTCTATAACTTGCCTTATTCATAAGCATTTATCACTTTAAGGGCCTCAATTCACAAACAAGTCCATTGAAAGCAAAAAAAAAAAAGTATAATCATCACGGTAAAGGAGCTGCTCTTGCCACTATATACAAGTTTGTCTTACTTTTAACGGTTTCCAGTGAATCATTACAGCAAAATCAACAAAAATAAAAAATAAAAAATTTAAAATAAAAAGAAACCACTGTCCACCATATACAAATGTAGGTATACGCGTAGTAAGTGCTAAACATTTACAGTAATACGAATAAAAAGGCTTTTCGCTTATCATTTTGTTTTGGTTCTTGTTTTTCCCCTTTTTTTTCGTTATTGCTTGTCTGTTTTTTTTTTGTATATTTTTCTTGAATTTCTTTTTCATTATTGTTTTTTGCATTTCACTTCCCCCAACACCATGTAGCACCACTTTCAGTCGAACAATCTCGACATCAACAACGTTATACAGACACACACCGTCCATACTCTTGGATTATCACCATCATCATCATCATCATCATCATCAACTTCAACGCTGACTTACTAACTCATCGTCGAAAAAACGCAGGCAGAATACGACAAAAAAAAAAAAATTCCAAACCAACCACAACTGATCTTCTTCCAGAAACGTCGGCATTTGTTATAAATACACGACGGGAAGTTCTGTACAGATTCAGTACGACTTTGAGACTCGGTCGATCAACTTTAAACGTGGAATTCAGTAACATTCTGTGTGTGGTGATTTAAACAAGTGAAACAAGTGAACGATCAATTTGTGTCTAACGATCGTGCAAAAACCGTGCATCAAACGCAAACAATTTTCGATTTGAACGTTTCAGTAGCTGTCAAACTATTTCCAAGTTACAATTGTTAAGTTTTAACAGAATTTTAAATAATGGGGCAATTGTTCCTAGGAGCAACTTTAGTGGTGCTACTCTTCACCGGAGGATACGTCAGCTCGGTGCCATACTTTGGGTAAGTTTTGCTTTTTTTTCACCTAAATTTTACTATTTTTCTCCACTTTTTCTGTTCAAAACTACTTCTCTCAAAGTGAAATGTCAAAGTTTGACTTTCATGAACATTTCCATTTAATTATCGTTATTTGTGAAGTAAACACCATCGAACACGGTTGGTGATGGTGAAATGTGTGAAAATATCGTCTTAATTAACTTGTGGTGGTATGGAATGGAATAAAAAGAACGGCAGTATTGTGACCTAAAAACCTAACTAACGGTCAAAGTAATATAACATCACCAAGGAACACAAAAACCGGATATGCTTCTTAGTGCAAAAAGAAAGAAAAATGGCAGTTAAGCCGGGATTTAATTGGTAATAAAAAAAAAACCCAGCACCAGATACGTTCTTAAATTGTTGCAAATTTGCGTTGCATTCATTTCAAACGCATACGCAGAGACGAGTCTTCGTTTTTTTTTGCAAATTAAATTCTGGTGTCGAGTTGAAAGTTTAATAAAAAGAAAAAGAAAGTTGCACACATTGGAATTGAACAAGTGTTCAGAGAGTAACACTCATAGCTAACGCCTACGAGTTGTGCTCTGTGGATGAATTATTTCATATATGTAAAACTTGTGCAAATGGAATGCTATTTCTCATTAATCAGTTAAAAATGCAAATTAGAGTTTCAGTCAATAGTCACAGTAATTGGAATCAGTTTAGATTGTTTGCAAAGATGTTTTGTGTAAAAAGCTAACAACAGCTCTTTGTTGGATTCGTCATCGTTGGTGTATCAATAGTCATGTTTGTTTGGATATTGTCGGTCTTTTAATATTGTGTACACACACCTTTCTCTATGTTTGAGAACAGATGCTAGAAGTAATTTACACATTTGAACGGGTGTTATGTACTTTCTTTTGCGTCAAATTCAAATTTGTTAGAAGTTTCGATAAAAACCCACTTAAAGTTGGTTGCTACCCTACAAAGGAGAGATCGTTGTTACATTGGTGAAAGGCCTTTACTTAAGCACCTAAAGCTGTTTGCTTTTCAGTGCAGTTTTTCAGTGATGTGCGTCAGTTCTGCTACTTTTCATCACTTGTTGTGGTGAACATTGTTCTATCCAATCATTTCTTGGTCGACACTCCTTTTTTCAATTCTGTGTTAGCGGTATCAGTGTCTCCTTTTCGTAAAGAACTTACCACCCATTGATGCTTCCTTTGTTTAATGCTGAGGTCTATTGATTCCTGACCTGTTTTCTTGCCTTTGTACCACCTTACGAGCTCAAGAGCGTCCACCACTCATACGCGTAGCATCTTTCTAGCTTACGGCTTCTTCGACTGTCCTGTGTCAAATTTGTTGATGAGAATTTCTGTCTTTTCGAGCAAAGCCCGAAGGCATCTATCCTGAAATACCAGAATTAGGCTCTTGAGGTCCACACTCTAACGTATTCTGAGGAAAACTGGAAAAGCAGTGCGACCTTAAATAATTTTTGTCGAAGTTAAGTTTTCCAACAACTGGAGAACGTCGTGATCCCAAGCAAGATCGAGGTCGAGGTCGAAGAGTGCCTGGGGATGGGGAAGTAAATTCCCTGACAAAAGACTTTTGCCTGTTTTAAACTTTGGTGGCATGTTCGTACAAAATCTGCTCATGTCTGAGGGGCATCACGCTTGTTCTGCTAGTAAGCTGCTGGCCAGTTCGTCAGCACTCTCGTTGCTGTTGATTTCATTGTGTCCTGGGACCTAGGTGTGAGTGACCCTGGTGCGAGCACTTAATTGGTTTTCGTTCTTCCAGTTGCCCTGGTTGAAAGCCTTATTGAAACTTAAGTGTAACCTGGGAGCTAAGTAATCAGCCAAGAATGCAACGAACTCGTTTGGTATCATCGCCAAGACTTTACTATGACCATAGAGCTTTGCAGTCCAGCACCCAGACTCCCTGAGCTGAACTGAACACGACCTCTTTGATGTATAGGTCAAGAGGTAGTAGGATAAGATGTAGGATAAGAAAAGGCGCCTAAAGAGCAGCATCTCAACGCGTCTGTGATAACTGTTTTTGACTTTTTTTCTTTCTTAGGGCGGGCCACCAAACAGTGGCGCTATAGGTGAGAATTGGAAGCTCAACAGCTGTGTACATCCGAATTTCCCATATTTTTTAGGCTGTACTTGGCTTCTTGATGCGCTGTTCAATGTTAAGTTCCCAACTAAGTTTTTCATCAAGAATCATATGCCCAATTACTAAGCACTGGAAGATAATGAGAGTGGCTGACTGTGCAGCTTTGGTTTTTGGTAGTAAATGGTGCTCCATTTCGGTCTTATTTGGGTTAAGTCCGAGGTCACAACTGACTGCCCACAAGTTTACTTTATTCAGAGCACTCTCCATGAGTTGACATATCGCTGAGAGAAACTTCGGTAAGATTACTATGTCGTCCGCTTAGGCAACTACCAACTACCTTAACCCTTTATCTGTTTAGTCGTATCAAGATGTTGATGAATACAATTGAATTGATAGATGCCAATGTTACCTGAATAATTTGGGTTCTCAGCATGGACACTATCTACTGACTAATATACTACTTTGAGCTTAGGTAGAGGTGGCGGTTAAACAGAACCCAAATAGCACTAGGATGTGATTTTTTTGTTACCACGACTCGTGTGACCTGGTTGAGGCTGTGTGTTGTTGAAGACGTGAGGCAGTCGGTGTCTAGATCCAGCCTGTGAAGTTAAGAAAGCGGAGTAGATCTCATATCCCTCTACCAGACATGTCCTTAAGGTCTTCGAAGAATTGTTGGTTTAGTGCACGCAGTCTGACTCTTGCTAGTACCGGACATTTGCAGAGAAAATTTTAGAAAGTTTCCTTTTCTTATTCGTTTCCGCAACCTCGGGAACCTTGTTAACTTGTTCTATGTCTCAGAAGGTGGTGGGAGTATATTCTCCGTACTGAAGGTTTTTTTTGTTTGAATTGTATGTATTACCTCAAAAGGGCCGTCTTTGTGGATCTACCTTAGCATTTAACTTACTAATCTTGAAGATTCTATGATCCACCATGTGAAACTTAAGTACCGGCAACACCTTGAAGTAAGTCTAGAAGTTACCAGTGAGGACGACATGCGTCGTTCCAACTACGATTCAAAAGTTCAACATATTAAACTCGTTATTAACAAGATCCTACGAACACATCCGTAGACATATGTAGTTCCGTATGTTTTAAGAAGAAACAAAAAAGAAACGCCGATAAAAAACAAAATAAAATAAAACGAAAGAAAAACATTGAAATAAACAAGATAATCGATGGATATTGTGGGTATTCCCGAAAAATCTCTCTCTAAATTTAAATAAATTTTGTTGTGTCAGACTGATCAGACGGACAGATAGTGTGTGTTGTCTAATGATTCTAGAAATTAACAACGAATTTCTCGAAAAACTTCATTAAATCGCAACCGCAAGCCTAATAAATTATAAATGATTATCAACTTCTCTTTTCGTGTGCAAAGGTTTGACCTATCTAATTTTATTTTAATGAACTTTAGAAGAGTCTTGTAGTGTGTTTTTTTGTTTTGTTTACGAATGCAAATTTTTAAATTTAGAAACAACTTACGATTAGAGTGTGTCTGTTTTGTGGTTAGGAAAGAGGACAATTTCGCTCAATTATGGAAAGAATATGCCAGACTGTCTCAAGTATTAATTTATACTTATGAATCCATATTCATTACCTGTCATGGGTTACAAATTTATTGAATTTTAAATATGCCAATCCCTTAGTCACAAGATGATTGGAATTGTAAGTGAATTTTACAATGTTACAAGGGCAATGTTTTGTAGGTATCTATGAATAGTCTTTAATGGAGGTTCGGTTTTTCTTGTCATCTCGAACCTGGGAGCTGGGATTTAAAGATCCTCTTAGCTCCTCAAACAAATTCAATATCTGCTGTGCTTTTTTACTTATCATTAAGCCCTTGGCACCATACATGTGTATGATAGGACTGAAAAGATCAGCAATTAAGACTTTTGAACCTAATTTTTCGGCCAAACCGAAAAAGCAACGGTTTCCTAGGGTTATTCTTTATCGAATCTTCATTTGTCTTCACTTCAAGGTGAACTGCTTAACTAACAAAGATAAATGGTCTTCCAATAGGGACTTCCGAACTTTGACAGTTGATAGCGGCCATATTGATGAAGCGACATCTTTCAAATTGGCTGTCATTTATTAAGTCTGTTTTGCCAAATCACCATGGATGAATATAGCGTTCAACAGGACGTGCAAGTAATAAAATAGTTTTATAAAATGGGTGTTCTGTTCGGGCAACGTTTCATCGAAAAATCATCTTCAACGATGAGGTCCATTTCTGGATGAATGGGTATGTCAACAAACAAAATTTTCGAATTTGGGACGATACCAATCCACATGAGATCCAAGAGCGTCCAATACATCCCGCTGGCGGCGTCATCGGTCCATATTTCTTTAAGAACGACGTTGGCCAGGCCTATAGGTCAATGATTACCAACTTCTTTTGGCCTAAATTGGATGATATGGACACCAACGACCTGTGGTTTCAACAGAACGGCACTACGTGCCACACAGCTCACACCACATTGGAAATTCTACACGAGCGATTCGAGGGCATGGTCATCTCACGAGGAGGTGATGTGAACTGGCCACAAGGATCGTGCGATTTGATCCTGTAAGACTTTTTTTTGTGGGGTCGCAGGTCTATGTGAATAAGCCACAAATCACAGCGGCCCTCAAAGCCAACATTACCCATGCCATCGGTCAATTTCAGCTTGATTTATGCGCCCGAGTCATGGAAAATTTGACATTTCGGATGCGCAACACCCAGAGAAGCCGCGGCGGACATTTGAACGATGTTATATTCCATACATAATGGCATCGATAATATCTCATACATACTTTGATTTATTTAAATTTAAAGATAGGAGCGCTTAATGAAATACCCTATAGAACAGTGACATTTTGTCCTATACCATGGACTGATATACTCGTACATAGATATACTTAGTTTTGTCCTTGAGACCAACTCTTTCATCTTAACTAGTCGTGAAAGCCTCTAAAACGGCACACGCTGGGAGCGTTCCACGATTTAAATTCAATATCGTCTGTATATCCTAGCAGCTGAACGGATAGGGCTTTCTGTAGTAATACCCGCCTTAAGAACCATCTACTCCAGCATTTCCTTGTCGAAACTCGGTACATGCTTGAAAAAGTTCAGATGAGGAGTTTCCGAAGTACAAGGAGCATCGCGTGTCTTCTAGCGTAGAGCGACACAAATCGATCAGTGTTGTCGCGATCCCGAATTTAGCCATCGTCGTGTAGAGCTCAAGGCGATGAAAACTATCATATGCATGCAAGAGGTAAGCTTCGACTTGAAATTCGATTTCCTTAAGTGCAAACATTTTATCTATGGTCTTTTGTCACCGGCCACACTAACATAGAGGGGAATGAATGAGCCGATGCGCTAGCCAGATGTGGCTCAACCTTTAATGTCTCTCGTGCGGAGTCAGTCTACTCGCTACCCGATGGGACTCATCAAGGGTAGAATTCTCCAACATTTTCTCTCTATTGCCAATTCTAGGTGGAAAAGTCTAGAAATCTGTGTCATATTCAGACAGATACCAGTTCCGCTGGTAAGTTTTAAGAACCAGCGGCCTTGTTGGACTTCATCCAACTCCCTTGTTGGCTTGAGGTAGGCGCTCTTCTTGCCCTATCACTCTCTCAACATGATGCCCATTCAACAACTGCTGGAACTGCTACAATTCCCTGTGCTTCGATGACCGCATTCCGGCCCTGAAATCAACTGCTTGGCCTTCCTAGTTCCCTGGCCAGATGTTGTTCTTGTCGCGTGTCACTTAGATTTCCTTTAGCTGGGCAACCGCTCATCAAATGACATTTGAAATAGGTGGTAAACAGTTTTTTTTTCAACCGAGAAACGTCATTAAGGAAGTTCAAGTTTCCTGTCACAATAGTTTCAACTAGGTTCAACTTTATCAAGCTATAGAGCGTATCCATCTCTTTTCATACTGAAGACGATCTCCTACTAATCTTCTAATTAATTATTATTACAAAATGTCATTGCGTTGATTAATTCAAAACGTCATCGTACCATGAATGCAATGTGTCACAGAGTAAATTGAATGCTATTGACATTAACCTAGAGAATATCCATTCATTGGAACAATATTTATGAGGTACCGCCTATTGCTGGGCAATGACATTTCCTAGGCTAAGATGAACAAATTTGATTTGAAAAATGGCCTTCAAAATATAATCGTATTGCAGTTCTTGCTTATGATCTGCCTGCTAAGTCATCATTTGTCTTCGTGGGTCATTAAGTTTCTTCTTTGATGAATGTTACATTATTCTTTTGTTATGTGATTTAATTTTTTAAGCGTGAGAATGTTTACAAATGTGTCAAAATTTATTACGCAACAAACTAATGAGTAAGCCTTAAATAAAAAACCTGTCTTTTCGCATGACTTAAGTTTGACTAAGTATCGTTGTGTCACTGAGAACTTTACAAAATGTCAAAAGTGCCTAGACAATAGAATCAAGTTGTCAGTTTCAACTTATTGATATGAACTTGACGTAGAGTGTATTTGGTGGTGCTTCAGCCTAAGAAGAACGTGGATCTCAGTTTTCAGAGATTCTCAAGGTCCAGATTTGCACGCTTAGTGATGTCTCCTTCCACTTGAGTGCGCCACCTGAGTTTCCGCCTTCCTCTACTATACCGTCTCTCGAGAGTCAAATCGAAAATTTTTCGGACTGGAGCATTGGTGTTCGTGTTCTCTACATGAATCAACCATGTCAGTCGTTGGAACTTCACTCTTCAGGCTAAGTCCATTTCGCTGTACAACCCGTACAGTTCATCGTTGTATCTCCTCCTCCACTCACCGTCTATGCAGACCGGACCGAAAATCACCCACCGAATTTTCCTCTTAAAACATCTAAGAGCTACCTCATCCTTTTTCGACAAAGCCTTGCCTCTGCGCCAAAGAGTAACTTTAGTTGTTCGAGAGAGGGCTTTGCTTTTCAATTGCGTTCTTACCCCAAAGAAGCAGCGATTGGCAACAGTTGTTCTCGGCGCAGCTGATGTCATTGTCTGCTTAGGTAAAAGTTTATCTGTCTGCGGTGACGTTATGTCTGAGATGTCGTCGGTGTTGGTTGCCCTTTCTTGTTGACGGCATATACTTGGTATTGGCCTCATTGACCGTTGAACCCATCATCGCCGCTTCCGTCACAATACTCACGTCTTCTTTGAAGACTCAGCAACTAGGCTATCAGCTGCAGCAGCTTTGTTGGATGATTGTTTCGCCTCGTCTCTCCAGAAATAAAAAGAGGCCTAGTCTTTAAGCACATATAGGACTGTATCCCGTGTTTTGGAACTCTACTTTTTTGACCGGGACAGTTCGACTGAAACAATAACCATTTACACTCCAAATTGTCCCGCTCAATTGACACTCACTCCAGCAAGCCACACTTACAGTTTCATTTTCGAAACTATATTCGAAAATGTCTGTCAATCATTCGTTCTTCTAAATTTTTGGCCTAAAATGACACATTAATTTCAAAATTCTCCAATTTAAATCACTTCACGTGTTATGTACAGATAGATGTCATACACAGGGTGGTGCATCAAGCCCGATTGGACCAAATAAACTGAAATATGAGTCCCATTCGAAATTTGTCAATGACTATTCTATCTAACCTGTTGAACACAAGATATTACAGCGTAAGGGATCTCATAAATATGGTTATTGGAATGACAAAAAGAAAAAAAGAAAAAGACGATCCCTAAACAGAACCACTAGATGTCGCAATGTGAGAAAAGAAGGAAAACAATCACACCGTACGCCATTGGAATACTTGAGTGCCATTTATGATCCTTTTGCAGTATACTCAGTGTTACACGTCAGAATTAATGAGTTGCCTTATAAGTACCGTACTTTTGATGGATGGTTTAGAATTGAAAAGAACATCACAACCGCAGATTATGACGAATGGAGCATGCTATACGACGTGATTCATTTCATGTGTCTACCTCCAGAGGGTACGAGTTTAAAAAAAAAAACAATAAAATGTGCGGCAATAGCAAAAAGAAAACAAAATGTTGAAGCCTTTGTGTTTGATTCGTTTTGTATTCAGGGTTAATATGCTATAAACCGATAAGTTGTGACCATTAAAGTGAGGTTATTATTATTTATTCATTTTGACTGGGATTCCATTCGGTTACATTGGCTAACTTAGCTTGAAAGAAGAGCTCTTGTTCCTGAAGGAATTCTCAATACGTTACGTACGTGTGTTATTTTGTTTATCCAATAATTGTTTGTTGTTTTTTTCTTGTTTTTTATTTTTACAGCTTCGAAGATGAGATTGATGCTTTTCGGCCATTGGCACGCACTGACAGTTCTTTGGACAACTCCGATGGTTTAGGTAATTTTCATTTCATACATTTGCTTATTAGTGTACTTTTTGTGGGTCGGAAAGTTGATAAACGTCAAAAACTTGACAGATCTGGACATCTAGACATAAAATATTTCATCGGGCAGAGTCTGAATTATGCCCTCATAAGTTTAGTGGAGGCATGGTCTCGGATTCTTGTTCTTCCTCTTCTCTGCAACTTTCATAGACGTTTTAATGTAACAACTATAGTGCAGTGCAGTGCAACATCCGTTTTTCGATCTGTTCAAAGTTGTTTTGTTTATTTTTGTTTAGGACCGACATAGAGCTAAGGAAAGATTTAAATTCAAGTTCGGATACCGTACATTCAGCTCTAGTGCCTGCCTTGTCAGATCCATGTGGGATCATAATGGGCCTATCATTGATCTCAATATGCTGGCAATAGCTGGCAGCCACTTCAACCTTACCTAACATAACCTACTCTGTTTGGTGTACTACCCTGTGCTGGTGCTAGGTGAGGATGTTCCTCTTCCTTAGGAACTGGTTCTCCTTCCTCCCCTCTAACTGGTACATTCCCAGATAATTTCCTCTTTTCCAAGTTAGTGCCGGCCACTTAAAATGACTTTCACATAGGCTTAAAGTATAATACCCGATAGAAACGCCTGGAGTCAGCGCAAAGTCTTTTTTTTTATGAGTTTATCTCTATTTTTACGGACTTTAAATTAGCTGAAGGAGTTGGTGCCGGTGTCTTTAGGGAACTCAGTCGTTGAAGATCTAAAATCTGCATCGATCTAAGCAGAAACCAGTTCCCAACACTCACAAGCTTTCTCACGGAACTCTGTAAACTTGGTGAACACCTCAGGAAGTAAGGTTATGAATCAACAGAGCATGTGGATCCTGATAAAAGACGAAGGGACTTCAGGTCATATTCTTAGAAACTGTGCGTTAGTTAGTAAGAAGTGGTCCTCCGAGAAGAGGTTCACTTAGACTAAAAGTAGGTCCATTGTGATTCCACTTAGTGCTAGATTTGAGCCCCAGTTTACTCCTGAAACCATTTAGATTTCCTAACGTAGCAATTTAGATCGGCCGTGCTGGCGGAAATCAGATTATTTAGCGAAACATGTGCCGAGGAAGTGTATAATACACTCCTCCACTTCCTCGTCTCTGCAACTCCTACAAAAATCATTACATACAATGCCCAAACCCTGCATGCAGTGCTCAGTGAGAACGTTAGTAAGTTTCGAGAGCTGATCTTAGTCGAATCAATGCTTTCTCTCTTTTAGGATCAAGGGCGTGCCAGATTTGCCTAGCTTAAATGCAATAGTCAAGACGATGCCATTTATGATTTGCTTTCAACAGAGTACCGTGTAATTTAAGTGTTTAACAATCGAAATAGATGTTTTGACATAGTCGACCTTCCTACCGAGAGCCTCACACAAGGGAGGCTAAGTAGGCTAAGGAGGTTAAGTAGTTGAAGAGAGAATACTTTGATTTAGATTTTTGATATTCAAAAAAAACTGTTCAACAAAATATCTAACAACTTATGTTTACTCTTGTATTTCAGAAGATGCTGTTATAACAAGTGAAAATGGCGGTTTCGATAGCAGTGCCATCTTCCAACCACAATTTTCACATTTTCCATTCCACAATAGCGATGATTTTTCTGGTCTACCATTTTCACCATTTGGACTCCCTAACTTTGGATTTAGCAATTCTCAACCATGGTGGATGGGGTAAGTAAAATATTTTTTAAGAAATCTTTTCAGGTGTGGTCCTTGACTTCATCCGCGTCGAAAGGCGGCTGAAGATAAGTTTAAAATAAGGCCAATCTTCTCCTACAGTAAAATGATTTTAAGTGGGCATCGCATCCTATTTCTTGTTCGAAAAAAGTCTATTTCTTTAGACGTAAGTACCATAGCTACATTTGGAACCTTTTCCCTATTCCAGCACTTCTTTGCAAATGACAATTCTGTTTTTTTTTTCTTGTGCGAGGCACAAGAAAATAAGTCTTCTTTCAGGTCTACCCGGCTGAATACCAGTTACATCATTGGAGCACTTAATCTCAAATGAATTGGGATACCTGGTCATTTGCTCACAAGTTATGAAAATTATCATTTACTATCCAAAACTGTCCTCTTTTAGGCAATCAAACCGTAGCTGATTTTTCGAAAATAATCCTTGTTTGCAAGACTTTCTGATTGAAGCAAATGATTCTCTTGTAGGTTCTCTCCACCTAAAGCCAAGACTTCATCTTCGATCACCAATCAATTCATTCGAACAATTCAATCTTATCTGGAACGTGTCTATCCACTTACCTTATGAACTCGAACTTACTTACTTAATGGGCTCCCGGGTCTTGGAGTATCTCTCCTTAACACTGTAGTCTTCCATCCTTTTCGATCCTGAGCACGCCGTTTCCAGTTCTTCAGACTAAGCGTTATGGCATCCGCGATAAGTTCGTCCTTAAGACGGACGTTCGGTCTTCCTCTTCGTCTTGAACTTGGGGACTGTGGTTCAAAAATCCTCTTGGCTGGAGCATTATTGTTCATTCGCTTGATGTAGTCGACTCACATTTACATCTTGATACAGCTCATTGAGTTCGAGATTGTGTCTTCTATTCGATTCTCCTCTGCTCTCCTTGTCGAAACTCGGCACATGTTTGAAAAAGGTCAGAAGAGCACACTACACTGCCTGTTTTTCAGCGGCACGCTGCACAGCTGGATCAGTTTCGCTGGGATTCCGAACTTAGCCATCGCTCTGTAGAGCTCAAGACGATAAATTCTACTGGAGTCGATTAAAAGGTGTTGCGTCTTTCTCAGGATTTGCCTTAGTGTGAAGATTTGGTCCATTATTGATCTACCGGGCCGAAAGGCACACTGATAGGTGCGACGAAGGGCTTCAGACCTTCACACAGTACGTTAGATCTTAAATGCAACATTTAGCAGGGACATGGCTCGAAAGTTCGCACAAGACATAAGATCACAGATATGGAGCCGATATTCCAGATATCGGACATACTTTCGTTCACCCATACTTGGTTCATGATTTGGATGCACCCTATCAAAACAGAATCGGTGGCCTTGTTGTTCTTTAGCTTTTTAATAGCTGTGACAACCTTTTCTATACTTGGAAGGAGGGTTACTTCTTCGCTGACTGGAGGTTTTCTTATCACTCTCTCAACATTATACCTATTCAGCAACTGCTGGAAGTATTTCTACAGTTCCCTGTGCACCGGCGACTAGGCTTCCTTCACTATTTCGAAAACCCTGCGTGTCGGTTACATCATCGATTTTTGAGATGTAGACAGAATTTCCAAAAATCCTTCCTTAGTGGGTGCCTACCTCATGAGATCAATGTATGCTTCAAAAATCTCTTTCCTAGGATAAATGGCTTGAGCTGGGTGTTTATAGATCAGTTAGTCAGTTACACCTTTGAAGTCAAGACTGAAACAGCCACTTGCAATCCAACGAATTGTTGACAACAAAAAAAACAACAGGGCTTACTCAACGTCGTTTATGTCGATGTCCAGCCCGGACCACTTAGCCCAAAAGCGATGTCGGATGCCCGAGAAGTAGATGGTTGTACTTCTGAGGCTACCTGACTCAATTTTACGACATTCCCTGCTGTCTTCACCGGGACAAGCTGTTCTGTCGCGGCTGTCCTATTCGGCCCCAATACCAAGTGCGGAGAATGATGTACAGAAACTGGAAAATATTTGCTAACTACAGTAGTTGACCCGCCATTAGTTCACGCTGAAGCCACTAGGACTAGATGTTCGCTCAAACGTTTTTGACAATCTCTAACATCTAATTCGAGGTTTATTTATGAATACTTTGTGTTCAAATTTTAGTATCTTAAATCTTTTCACGTAACAAATAACCAACGATGCGAATCGAAATAACTTGCGGCATATCGTTACCCCTATTTCAACCGACGAACGTGGCTTCAACAGCATGTTTGCCAACACTTTTCAACTTTTTATTATGTACTACCTTCTATTATTCGCACCATTTTGATTCGGCCAGACAATTTATTAGCCACAAGCCGCATCATTTCCGTTTTGAGAATCTAATTTGAAACTTTAGAGTGGTTAAATGTATCTCACTTCAGTCAAATTGTCTACACTTTTTGCATTTATAATGTGCAAATTGCAAGAGAAAAATAATTCATGAAACAAAGTTAACACAGGTTCGTCAATGTGATCTCGAAATTTTAAAGTCAAACTCTCTTTGAGAACTTAGTTATTCTATTGTATATTCAAGGTTAGAATATCTTTGTTCCTTTAACACTTTGTATGTACATACATATGTATTTGTTTAGTAAATTTTTGAAATTCAAATTGCATTATAAAATCAGAGAATCAATTCAACGTGATTATGTCATAAATGTGGTTTCCGATTTAGCAAACATTGAATAAGGTGTTCAACGTGGTCGCAGATACTTGCTCGTGTACGTTGTATTCTCGTAAAAGGTTAGAAACCAGGCTAAGTTGAAAGCTTAACCTTCTCAGACAATTGTCAATGCTCCAAAAAATGGGCTCTTGACTTACGCCGCAACACTTATGAACATAGTTGCACTTCTTTTTATGTCCTCTGAGTGTCCCTGAGTGGGACATCATCATCATCATCATCAGCACAACCACTGGGATTCGGTCCGAGCTTCCCTCACCAAATCCCTCTGCCACTCCCGATTTTGAACCGGTGTCGTCCAGTTTGGTACCACTAAGCGCCATCCTTCTAGCTTAGGCGTGGTCTACCTGTCCTGCCTCATAAATCCAGCCCACCGGACTCTACCGAGCTTAATTTTTTTGAATAACATCAATCACTCGGTAGGGCTTGTAGATCTCATGTTTCGAGACGCTCCAGAATCGTCCTACCTCACGTATTGCGCCAACTATTCTCTTTAGGACTTTCCTTTCGAAAGCGTATAAGAGGTTGTGCTAAGTCTTGGATCCATATATGAGCAGGAGCTTAGATGTTATGGTTAAGTTCTTAGATTTGAAGAACCTTGACAGACTGTGGTAGGTTTTGTTGGCTTAGGGTAGGTGGCGGCGACAAATTTCTTCCGTCTTTCCTGCTCTGTGGATAGATATTTCATCTGCGACCACGTTTTGCTACAATTTGCATGCTGTTCTTGACCTTTTTACATGCTGTGCACTTAGATTAAACATTGAATTCGAAAAACGTTAGCTTGGTACACTAAGCTCGCTTATCCCTCCTCCCTGACGAGGGCCAGACAACGCACTCTAGGCAAACTCTTCGACAACCTTCAGGAAATATCCCACAACTTATTTTTTTTCTCAACTCCACAGGTGAAGTTTAATTATTTCCACTTATCAACCTATCAACACCCGCGAACAACGGTTACATGACTTGCAGTCCCAAAATGAGTCTCGCCGTCCATCTTCCTTTCACTTCAGAGCTCCATCGGCCTTGCTGCTATTGCTTGGACAGGTCTCTCAACTTTGCCGAAGCCAAATGTCCTCCTTGCCACTAAATGATCAATGGGAGTCACTTTCACGACTACGAGGACGGTTAGTTGCAACACTACTACGGTAAGAGCTTGCTACTCGAAAGGCTCCACATCTCTATTCCGGCCCACAGCCATACAGGAAAGTTGCATGCGTGATCGACATAAAAAGTCTTCGCCTTCTTGCGGTTGGGCCACCAACATTTGCCATGAGTCTATTGAGTAATGTAGTGACCTTTGCAGTTCGCTCCGAAGAGGACTTTATCTGCTGTCAAAGGGCGAGTTAAGAGTCGAGCGGGATTCCTAGATACTTCACAGCATTTTTGCTGATTATTACCTCCGAGCCTACTTGGAACATCACAATCGCAGGGATCTATCTCCTAGTCAGGAAGACTATCTTTGTCTTTTCTGCCGACAGACTAAGGCCATGTTCATCCATCCAGGCATGGACGCATCTCGTAACTCAATTTAGCCTTCTCTGTGCATCTTCAATGACAGAGGCATAGAGCATTTGGCTGGTATAGAGTGGATGGACATCAATGCTCCAGTTCGAAAAATCTTCTCAGTAGAGGAAGACTGCGACTCTGGTGGCGCACGTAAGTGAAAAGGGAACTCTAACAACTTAGCGTGCAAAACTGGAGGCAGCTAGCTAAAGGTCGAGGACGCTTGTTGGCTGGGTCCCAGGTCCACCCTGGACTGTGGCTCCAACCTAAAAAAGGTCCGTTTTCTTTATGGGTTCTTGAATTCGACAGTCGAAGCTCCTCATTCTTCCAAAGGAACTTTAAAGTCACGTCTTGCTAAAGACGTTCTTAGATGGCGCTTCCAAAAGTAGAAGTAGGTCTGAGTAAGAGAATTGCAAGCTTTGTTTGTCGTTTGCGCTTCAAAACCACTACTTGCCCTTTAGAAAATGGATAATCTAAGGCCTTACATGAGTGTTGTATTTAAATGAACAAATTGCGCATTTTATAAAAAATGTTAGATACAAAGTCGCTTTCAGTTTCAATGCCGGCCGATGGCTTCAACTTTTCATTTTTTTTTTTCATCTCTACTTACGACTACGATGACGGTAATGGTGTCGGATCCACCTAACGATGATCATTGTGACGATGGGGAATGGGCGCTTCAATTTATTATGCCGCTCTTTCTCGGCGTTAACCCCATATGTAGGGGCATTAAGAATTATCTACTTTATGCGGAATAAGTGATTTCCTCAATTGAGTACCATAATAAAAAAATTTAATAGAATTTACGTTCTAAACTGGTTAACAGGTTAACTCAAGGGAAAAAGTTTCTTAAAAACAACAAAAATACTCTTGTGTATAGATATTTGTAAGCAAATTATTAATTTTTTATTTTATTTTTTTGTTCTTATTTTCAGACGAAATGTTTGCGTAGATCGGGTTGAAAACGAAGAAAACGAAGGTGGTGCCGATGATGATAAAAAAGAACCGACAGAGGACTTTGTCAAGCCACCAAACTTTTTTGGTGCATTCCACATGTCTGTGGACTCATGTGTGGAGAAACCTCACAAGTACTACTGCATAAAAATGTAAGTTGATCTCTATGGTATAGGATAGGATAACTTGATTTGAGCTATCCGAGGATAGAAAGACGATGTCTGTGTTCACTGGTGGTTGGGGTTGCATAACCTCTTTTTTTATCACGTGATATTTCCCAGAAGAATAGTTTGGGTAAATGCCAATCGAATTAGTATGTACTCTTAGTAGCAACGGTAGCGTACGAGTATTGTGTGATATGATTGCCTAATCGATAGAGTTCCTGGTTAAGATTTATTATGTGAAAAGATACATTTTGAGTTGAGAGTTGTTACACAACGTGAATTTGGTATCTTGTGGTGATTATGATGAATCCAGTTGTCATTTGTTACGTTTTAGGTTGAATTGAAGGGGTGAGTGCATAGCGATGGACTCTTCAGATCTCCACGAATCTGTTGAAAAGAAGGCAAAGAAGAAGTTAGTTAATTAGAAGTGATCCTCCGAGAAGAGGTGTTGCCGAGGTGTTGTGCTAGGATTCCTAAAACAACTCCTTGAACCATTTAGAATTCCTAAGGTAGCAGTTAAGATAGGCCGTGCTGGCAGAGTTCAGATCATTAAGATCCTGATGATAGCAAGGGCGGGACATGCGCGGAGGAACTAGATTATTCCTCTTCCTCGTCTCTACAGCTCCTGCAGCCCAAACACTGAGTATGTCTGTCAAGGAAACAGTGTCTTGTGAGGACGTTTCGAGAGCTAGTCTCTTGTAAGTCGAATTAATGCTTTTGATCTCTAAGGGTGAAGGGCGGACCAGATTAGCCTAGCATTGTTGTAATAGTCAAGATGCTGTCATCTATGATTTGCTCTCGACAGAGCATCGTTGTAAGTTAAAGTTAGGTTAGGCAGTAGGGTTGACAGGGCAATGACATCTTTCTCCCGTTGCACTTAGATCAATGTAGATCCATTGTGGCGCCCTTGGAGTTGCAACCGCCATACTGTGAAACATATGTCCTATGTATCACCAAGCCAGCCCGGCAGAGCATCGGTTTTAAGCTGGTGTTTAACAAAGAATATAGTTCGAGCTTCCTACCGTCTGTAACTTGAAAGCCTTGTCTGGCTAATTTGTCAAACGTACAGTTCCCTGGAAAGACACTGTGACCAGAGACGATCTTCCTACCGTCTGTACTTTGAGCGCATTGTCTAGCTAATTTGTCAGACGTACAGTTCCCCAGAATGTCATTGTGACCAGGGACTATCTCGTTTAGAGACACGTGGCAGTCTTTGACTGTCCTAGATTTTGTTGTGTTGCATAAGAGGGATGTAATCGTAGGTCGGCGATCTGACTGATAGCAGTGACTTGGGCTTGAAAGACACTACAGTGATAAGAACGACTGAAGGGTTAATGTCAAGGTCTTCTGAAGACATCTGCACCAACTCCTTCAGTTTTTTTTAGAACCGTTCGTAAAGATAGAGATAGACTCATTAAAAAGGACTTCGCGCTGACTCGAAGTGCTTCTGTCTGGTATAATCTACTTATACTCGTAGCCCATGTTGAATTCAGTCAGGGGGCAGCGTGTCAGTTGATTTAAGAAGGCTTGCGGTGACCATTGGTGAGTTTCATAGGAAACCCTCTTAACACAATATATCTAATTGATATTCCTATCATATGAGACTACAACTTCCGAGACATTGTAATATTTTAAGGGCTACTCAAGCCTAATATCACAGCCCAAGGTATTAACCTCGTCGAACGAAATTAAAACCTAAAAGCAAACACGGATACTAAAATGTAAATTCAAATTTTGTTTTTTGACAGCTCATTTATAAATGTTTGACATCTCATTTATTGAGTTTCAAGTGTCAGACAAGGTTCATTTGTTGAATTTCAATCAATCTGGACTATCCGCTATTGCGTAACGTAAAGTATTACTTCTCAATTTAATCGCTAAACACGATCAATATTTTCAGAACCAGGTCTCACAATCTGAACACCTCTCGTGCATTCCAAGTGTGTGCCCAATTTTATGACCCACTAAACGAACTTATATTCTTGGAATCAGTAGTGCTTTCGATTATCGTCCAGATGTCAATTTATTTATTCCAATATTTACTCTTTGTCGGGAGTAGCTTGTTAATTGACCCATTTCGGATGATGCACGTTCCTTAGCTCTTTTGTTTTTATGTACGAATTAGCATTCAATAAATTTGATATTCTGGATTTGATTCGAATGATGTCTCCTAAAAGTGGGTCTTCTTGATTACTTAGTACATGACGGAACTATAAGTTTCTTTTTTTTTCACCTTCTCAGGGACAAATGGGAAGTGAGTCATTGGTGAAATAAATAGAGAGAAGGCACGTTTCGTATAGACAGGGTTCTATAATTGACTCTGCTACGGTCACGGTCAATGTCGGAAGTGATAACATTTGACAGAACTACAGTAAAAAAAAAAATCAGACGTGCTTACGATGACAATAATCAGGGGCCGGCAACCTTAATGACATCGATAACAAGTTCTTATTTTCTTCACTAATTTTTGGATCGATTTGATTGTGCTATGAGTCTCAAAGTAGTACATAAACTTAAGTGACAAGCCAATCACGATTTTTGAACAGAAGTGCGTTCCGAAGTGTCATTAATTTTAATAAATGTCACGACTTTAAAAAAAAAATCAACTTTTAGTTCGACGTCGTTCGTCGCTTCTGTTGAGTAATTAAATTAAATAATAGTGAGAGCTTTACGTAAAGCATAATCGTAAGTCACTTTGAATGGGCTTGCAAATAATACCAGGAATACAGAGTGTGGCTAATTGAATGGAATTGCTTCTCGGAATCAGTTGAAAGATAATTATTCTGGAATACCAGGGGTCGAATTACGGGACCAGTGATCGAGTAACTCGTCACGTAAAAACGATCATTCCGACGTAATAATTTTCGTTTTTACGTGACGAGTGACTCGATCACTGATGCCGTAATTCGACCCCAGAATTAGGCGCTCGGAAACAAGTAACGCTCTGTGACCTAAAAGATCTAAAGTGCCAAGTAAAGTTCTACTTCAACTAGGGAATGTTATGATGGCGACTAAAATCAATGTCATAGAGACCCATTTAGAATCGGACTTGACCTACGGTCCCTTGCCAAAGGGTTTTTGTCTGTTTCGAGATATGGCGGGACATTCGCAGTTTTTTTATCTTCCAAGCAGAGTTGGCATATGTTCGTGGGAAAATGACTAACTTCATGGAATGGTAGCTACGTACACAATGTTTGGTAACGAAGGCCAAAGGGACTTTGAACACGTTTAAATGTTTGGCAAAGGCACTACGTCCCGTAATAACCCGAATAAGTTGTCTGCAGTCTTTTCTGCTAAGAGACAACAAGAATGCCTCGGATTTCTTACAGACGTTTGCCTATCTCCTGGAGTGTAATGCCATCTACAGTTTGCTAGAAACCCAACCATCGATGGAAGCCCTAACCGAAGATTCCGGCAAATCCAATGTGGGTTCAGGTCCAGAGAACCTTGTCTAGCAAGCTCATCAAAGAACTCATTTCCAGTATTCCTGCTGTACCTAGAGATCCAGACATGGCCAGTAGATTCAGTCCAGATCTAGTCCTGTATTCTCGAACTATTTTGGATCTAGTAAATGGATTACCTCCACTTGTTTTTCCAATATAATTCGGGATTCTGACGCCTTTGAGCACGGAGAGAATCAGTCCAGCCAACTTGAAGAGAACAATTTCAGTTTTCAGCCGGTTAACTAAAAGCCCATTCCTAGTACACCATCCGTGGGCGCCTTAGAGCGAACAGTTCACAGGAAAAGACCAACAGATAGTACTGCAACGCCATCCATATATACCTGAGCATAGATGCTAGGACTGTTGAGACTGCTAAGCAGCATGCACCACAGTAGAGGAGACAGAACTTTTTTTTAATTTTTTTTTTTTTATTTTTTTTCCAGCTCCAGTCGCAATGGTGTAAGGAAAAATATCACCGTGACACGTCAGTGTTGTCATGGCTATGGTCGTCCACCAAATGCTGAACGCACAGTAGAATGCCAGAAGATAGAAGTGAAAACCTTTGACGAAGCAGCCGAAGATATGGGCGGCAATGAATTCATTCGTAGTGTTAAGAACAATGGTCTTGAAGGCATGCTTTCCTCAAACATAACCCTTTTCCTGCCAACTAACCAGGCATTCACTAAATTCTCAGAGATGATGTTCGAAAATGTAAGCATGACTTGATCCTTGAAAAGTTTTTCTGTAACAACTGTTTTTTTTCTTTTTTCTTTTTAAGAACTTGGTCTATGTACCAATGGGAACTCGTCGTCGTCGTGCTGCTCCAGATCAATTTGGTTTCACTTCCAAGGATCTGCTTATGAATCACATGGTAGCTGGCTTAAATACAATCGAAGACTTAGTTAATGAGGATGTGCTGCAAACTAAATTGGGTAACAGTACAATCCGTATTAATATCTACAACAGGAATCGCAAGAATGGAATCCTGTATACGGCTAATTGTGCTCCAATGACAAAAATCGATCAGATTGTTACAAACGGAGTGATGCATTCGGTGGACAGGGTGCTGTCGCCAGTGCAAGGCAACGTAATGGATATTATTCGCCAACGTGGTGACATGGCTGTATTTAAGACAATTCTAGAGAAAACTCAGTTGAGCAAGCTCTTAGAGCGTAATAATCCAGTGACGGTGTTTGCTCCCACAGACAAGGCTTTTGAGAAGTTAGACATGAACTTGAGAAGGAAGCTAAAAGAAGGCAAGGGCTGTGCTACAAGTAAGTATATGACATTCAAATGGCTTCTTATTGGTTGGACACTTCAATGTTTTTGTAGATATCCTTAAGAGTCACCTTCTGGACTTCACTCTCTGTTCGAAAGCGGTATACGACACCACTAAAGTAATGGCTTACAATATTCTCGGTGAGAGTCTGCGTTTTGAGCTGGAAACTAATGATGAAACCGAAGCTGATATTCTTACGAGTAACGATGAGATCCTCATCAATGGATTGGCACGTCTCGTTGAAAGTGACATCGTAGGTAATAATGGTGTTCTTCATGTCATTGATGCAATTTTGCCTAGTGATGTGTCCCGTTCGGTAAGTTCTCTCATGGGCGAGAAGAAACTGAATATTTTCAAGTCACTTGTGGAGGCTGCTGGCTTAGAGACCGAATTCAATGACTACGATAACGCTACTATTTTCGCACCAGTCGATAAGGCATTCGAAGACTCCGAATGGGCAAAGAAACTGGAAGAAAATCCCGAGCAACTGAAAGATAACGCTGAACTCAAAGACTTTCTACGTGGACATGTAATCCAACCAAAGATCAAGACTTGCGATCTAAAGGAAGATCTTGTCAAGACCGTCTCTGGATCGGACTTAAGAATCAATTTATATTCAACTCATTCAATATTCACGAATGTCATGAACCGTGCAACTGTCAACTGCGCCCGATTGACACATTTCGACGACGAGAGCTGTGGATCTATTCTGCATCAAGTAGACAAACAACTAGAGAATCCCAAAAATGTACGGACACTTCCCTGATTGTTCTTTTCAGTGGTTAACTGAATTTTTTTTCTTTCAGAATCTCCTTCAAATTCTTGAATCGAATCCAGACTACAGTATATTTTCTGAAGCCGTCAAGTTGGCCAATCTGACAAGTCTGCTGTCTGATGACTCTGATAGTTATACTGTCTTCCTGCCAAAGAACGAGGTTTTCAAAGAATTTAACGTCAAAGTTCCAAGTACTCAAGAGGAAGCTAATACCTTTGTCCAGGACTATATCGTAAACGATATTGTCTGTTGTTCTGGAATAGCACCAACCAATTGGCCATTTGTTCGAACTATCGAAGCGATCAGCGGCAATCATCTGCAAATCAATCGTGAACGTCGTCCAACCATCGAGGAAGCAATGATTACCAAGTGCGATGCATTGGCCACAAATGGAATTCTTCATGAGATCAACGATGTTATAATCACAAAGCCAAAACGAAGGACATCTTCAGTGGACAAACCCAAATATGATATTCTAAGGGATGTGTTCTTTTAAGAATCAACTATCAAAGGGATATATGTAGATGGATAAGGGAGGGAGATATTTATAAAAGTTGGCTCAAAAGAAATTAAGCAATGTGGTAAAATATTTATTTATTTTGTTTTTTATGCACAAAAAATTATAAGAGAAAGGAAAAAAATAAATATTTGCTCAGAAGATCCTCAGGTTGGGCAATGGGATTTTTTTTTATTTTTTTTTATGGAAGCAAATATATTATAAAGTTTTTTTTTTTTTTTGCTGAATACATAATTCTTTTTGTAATCGGACAATTTCCCTTATAGATAAAATATATAACAAAAAAAATTAAGTGATGTATTTCATTTTTAAAGTTTAAACTTGACAGCATTTAACCGGATGTGGAATTGTGATCGGAGACCATTGAGTTTCTGGTCAGTGATGCCAAATTAATGGCTCTGTCACAGAAGTTGAAGTTTAGCTCGTAAATCAATATGTAGAAACTTGACAGTTAAATTTTTGGGTTCAAGGCCAAGCAGACTAGGTTTTGTCATATTGGAGGTGCCTTACGATATCTACTTACAAAGCCAGCAGAATGTAGAACGGAAAGGCAAGACAACACCCTGGGCTGAGCTAAGAAAACCGTTGTGTTGGACTCCAAGTCTAAAAGGAAAAGATCGCAAGAAAACTCCCCACAGACTCCACTTGGGTGACTACCACCTAAAGACTCTTCAGTAAAGTACTGAAGGATCATCTCATAGTAGCGATCTTGACAACAGCATTGCATCCGAACAGTAGAAGAAGGTGGTGGCTAAACTAGTCACTGCCTTTCTCCAAATCATGGCGGAAAATCCGGAAAACTGGGTGAGGTATGTTCAGGCGCACAACTCGAGGTCATTTCGATGGACGAAATTCCAGGTCAACCAAGAACGCCTTCATCCCAACTGAACCCTTAGATTTTGAGAAGATTCCCAGGATCCTCAAACTGATCAATCCCTTACTCCCACCTAGCACTTCTGGGGACATCCCTCAGGATTATCAACTACAGATTCAGATCTTTAATGCTCAGGGTCTTTTCTTATATTTAACGCCCGCTAAAGGGTTTATGATTAACCATAAACAAGAGTACGAGCAGTAGGGAAATATGAGCAAGGACGAAGAAGTAACCGTTGCACGTTCAATTTAAATGCTTACGGGTTGAAGTAGTTGCTGAACAGTTAAAAAAGTAAACTTCCAACGACTGAGGTGGCTGGGTTATGTAGAGCGGGTGGACACCAATGCGCCGATCTGAAAAATCTTCGAATCTGCCCGCGAAGACCAGCGCAGTAGAGGAAGACCGCGACTCAGCTGGCGCACGCAAGTGGAAGATGATGGGTGAGTTCAAAAACGTCAGTCGTTCTACCTCAGTACAATCGCAGAACATCGCTGCAGTCACTTTTTTTTCACTAACAAATCTGCGCGACAACGATGATATTTTGACGTTTATGAACACGAGATAATACAGTTGGTCTGCGGCAGTTCTGCAGTAAAACTGCATTTTTGAACGCAGGTAACGTAGTTCTTTGTTAGTAGGTGTGTTTTTTTGGTATCCCGTATGGGATTGGCGAAAAAAACCACATCGAGGACAAGGAATTTGCGTGTTAAATGCAACAACAACTTATCCCACATAGCATTAGCTAAGACCACCAAATTTTCTGGGCTTAACTTTATCCCAGATAAAAACGGTGCTACCAGACTCGAGTTTCTATGGAAACGTGACAACTGACGTGCGTTGATGTCAGTCGAGCGATTTTTTGTTATGAAAAAATGGCTGAACAAAACAGAAAGTCCGTTAAAGCAGAAATGCAATATGCAAAATAATTCGATAAATCTATATTTATTGTTAGCATACGTAAAAAGTGGTCAAGACCTGAGGAATTGGGGCTGCTGAGATGTTATTTAGCTTTTGTTTTGGTTGTCTATCTCACAGCTGTTGAGTTGAAATGTCAATCCACACGTAGTGCTGCCAATTTTTTTGTGATGACATTAGGTGCGTTTTTTTGGTAATCTATATAGGTCAAAAAAAGTGTGAGCAAAAAAAACGCCTATCGAGGGTAACGAATGCCATCATAGCAGTTTGGCAGCACTATGTGAAATGACACGTATCAGCTGTTTTTTCTTGCTGATTTAAAAAAAAAAAATTGCGGATTGTAAACAAAATTGTGGATAAAAAAAACTCATACGTATGTTTGTTGGCTAATTATTAATTTTAGATGATTTCATTATTGCAAATTTTCTATTAATTACTTCTTTTTTTAATTTTTTGTGTTCCTTCCCTAGCATTTTTTTTTTACAAATGTCTTTTATGTCACTTTTGACATTTTCGATAGCATTTTTCGATAACAATCGAGAAAAAACAGTTTGATAGCACAGTTTTTATCGCGGCTAAGGAAATAGCTCTGGATAGTTATCCAGATTTATCAATTCGATACAGGCTTTGTTGTTGTTGTAATTAACATGGAAAATATTTTTTAAGCCTATACAGATAACGAAAAAAACGCACCTATTATTAGTCCCAGATGTCGTTTTTTCGCCAATCCCATATGGGATACCAAAAAAACACACCTAGTATGATGTTTATGAATTCACCCACCTTCAACCAACTAAGCTTTGGAAACTGGAGGCAGATAAAGATCGAACTGGCTAGAGATGCTTGTTGGTTGAGACCCAGGTCCACCCCAGGCTAACTAAGTAAAGGTTGTAGTAATTATCGTTGCAAAGAATAGCCTCAATAAACTGTCACTTTTTCGATTGGGATATTACCGCAGTGCGCCTTGTGCGCCAGTGCACCGTGTTGTGTGAAGTGTGAACTCCTGCAGCCGTTCGAAAAAACCTGATGGCTCTAGGTCAAGAATGTCTACCATCGGCGAAATATTCACACTTAGGAAGATGAAAACTGGAAATGGATTGGAAATGCCAATCTGGACAAACACTTGAATTGGATTCCGTTTCTTAAACATTAAACATCACTATACGCTAATATCAACGCAGTGTGGTGATTCAGCCTTAAGGGTGTGCTAGAAAACTACAAGGAAGAAGCAGTGAATCAGAAGTTGTACATTTTTCTCGCATAGATACGTATTTGAATAACGTATCGTATGACAAAGATATTTTGACCAGTCCTCAAGTATTTCACAATCTTAAATTTTTAATTTTTTTTTTTTTTTTCGTCTCTCATCAAACCAACCAACCAAATGCAGACACCACCTTTAGAAGACGCCATAAACAACAAGCTTTTCACTTTGTTGACGTCAACTATCAAATTTATAAGCTAAAGCTTGACACCACTACCAATTAAATTATTTTCCCAATTTTCAAATTCACATATAAGACTGTAAGCTTTCTATTTTTGTTTACAAATTCTGAAGTGACACCTAGTGCGCTTTAGAACTGCCCTATAGCAATCAGCCAGCGTAAAGCTTTTCTATACTACACCCCTATCTAATTCACATATAAGACTGTAAACTTTCTATTTTTGTTTACAAATTCTAAAGTGACACCCACTCCGCTTTAGAACTGCCCTATAGCATTCTGCCAGCGTAAAGCTTTTTTAGATTATACTCTTAGTTTAGCCCGCTATTTAAGCGAATACCGACTGATCCATCGCTTCAGTAAACGTTCTCTTTTTGAATTGAACAAGTGTATAAAGTTAATTTTTATTTTGACAAAAAAGCAAGATGTCACTACCGGCAACATTCGTTAAGGGTTTTCACGATGAAAAAGCGGTTGCACGCATGGAGTATCGTCCACTTGGGAAAACTGGACTAAAAACTTCCAAAGTGTCACTTGGCGGTGGAACTTTTAGCAGTTTATATGGGTTTGTAATCAAATAATAAGGTTTAGATAAATAAAATGTAAACATAATTTTTAAGTGTATTCGTTGAGTTCATTGTGCTTAGCTCATTAGGTTGACGTGAATACTTTTGACAGATAACAAGTTGTCAATTAGTACACTTGAAAAAATGCACTTGTTGGTTTTTGTAAAAATTGTTATTTTTACAATTTATTCGTTTCAAATAAAATATGAAAGCACAAAGTACATAATTGGATTGAGTTTGTGTAGTAGTTTGTGACTAAATTTGGTGGAAGCTACAGTCTCCTTTTTTAAGTTTTTTTTTTCGGCAATGGGTTATATTCATGACATAACCAGTCTCCTATTTCACAATTTGTAATTAATTTCGATTAGTCATGAGACTAAATCTTTAGTTTCTTGTTTTTTTTATCCATTTATAAAAAATTGATTTGTAGAGTACAATACACCCATGCCGTCATCTCTACAACTTCATTCATATGTATGACAAGTTTGAAACAAGAGTTATAATGAAAAGCAATTTTGAATTTTATTAAGAAATAATTGTTGATTGTAAAACAAACATCTAACTTAAAGTGGGACTACAGTGCGGCATGGATCTAGGCCTCAACCAACCGCCCAATCTTTAGCTAGCTCCAGTTTTGCACGCTAAGTTGGTTGAGATTCCTTTTCTTTTGCGTGCGCCACCTGAGTCGTGGATTTTCTCTACTACACCGTCCATTGGTGTCTATCCGTTCTACAAAACTCAGCCACCTCAATCGTGGGACCTTCACTCTTCTGGCTAAATTGATATCGCTGGACAACCCGTGCAGTTCGTTGTTGTTCCTCTCAAAAAAGCAAAGAGCAACCATATCCATTTGTGACACAGTCCATGCGGCAGGATTGAGATAATTAAAGTCTCATAAAGGGTCACTTAAGTTATTCGAGAGAGGACTTTGCTATTCACTTGCCTTCTTAGTCCAAAGGAGTAATGATTGGCAAGAGTTATTCCTTGATTGATCTCAACGCTGGTGTCCTTGTCTGAATTGATAGCGGCGCCTTGGTAGACGAAATCTCTAACTAAATCAAAGTTATATCTATCTGGCCTGCCCTCGATCCTCAGAGATCCAAGGATAAATTCGACTAAAAAGAGACCAGCCCAGGGTCCTGCATCCTAGGCAAACATGCTCAGCGGTTGGGTATTATATGCAACAATTTCTACAAAAGTTGCAGACACAAGGAAGAGGAAGAGTACACTTATTTTGCACTTGTTCCTTGCCAACATCAGGAAAGCTACCTTAAGTGAATATTTCTGTAGCGATGTAAATGATCTGAACTCCATCAGCATAGCCGACATTAACTGCTACGTTGGGAAATGTAAATGGTTTCAGAAGTAAACTGGGGTCAAAACCTAGTATTCATTGGTATCACAATGGACCTATTTTAGGTCTAAATGTACCTCTTCTTGGAGGACTACTTCTAACTAACTTGGCTTGGAATTCGTTTCCCAGAATTTCACGCTTTATCAAGATCTTTAAGTTGTTCCAGGTTGTGCTTCTGCTTGTTTCTCTTATACCCGTAGATAGTATTCTCGAAGACCTTATCGATCACGATTAGAAATAAAAACAAAGCACCTCTGTTACGAAACAAGCCTGAAGCTACTTAGAAGGAAAACTAATTTCTTGATTAAATCTGAATACTGATTGTGAATATTTGCTTGATTATACAACTCATCTATATATTCTTTGATAAGAGCCTATAAGAGGGTTGGTAGCTGAAGGAACTGTGAAATATGACTAATACCACAGCAAAAGCTTATCTTTGTGCAGTTTTTTTTCATGTTATACCTATTTTTGAGTTTTTTTTCGGGCAGTCTTCATACTTGTTCAGTTATTAAAAATTGCATTAGAATCTTTAATGTGTATAAGAGTAGAGCAACGCGTTTGAACTCCCTGCAGCTCATCCCCAATGCACACGATTTCCCCTCTACTGTTCTGCGTGATGTTTGCTTAGAGCGGCTCACACTTTAGCCTGATTGCGTGGGTGTTTTTCATTGCAATGGTTTTATCTTCGTGACTTAACGTGTGCTCGATACACCGCCACTTACTTCACCGTATTGGGATGCCTTTTTGGTTAACGACCCGTTCTCATGTGGAGCTTTTCGTTTAAGATGCGGTTTGACTAAAAAATCGTCAGCATAATACGTGGACACCTACTTATGAAGATTTGCAGTCTACGAGTAACAGCAGTGACCCGTGGACACATGCATAACGAAGAATGCTTTTGTTTTTCTGATTCTGTTGTCCACATCCTGTTCGGTGCCACCGTTAGCCGAGATAATTGTTTTTTTTTTTTTTAAAGTAAATTTCCGAATCCCAGGAGCACTCAAACAGGTCAGGTCAGGCACAGGTCAGATCGCAAACGAACACACTACCCACAGCAGCATCGCCACCGGGATCATACTGCCTGTTAAGGAGCAATGTTTAGTGGGGTTTTTGAGCTCCAAGGGTTCAGCGCTTTTTGCTTTCCCTTCATCTTTAGCCAGCCTCGGTTTCTAATTTGATGTACATCCATAATCCTGTGCTAAAGCAAACCAATATTATCAACGTAGTCAGAACGTTTCAAGAAAGGAGTCATTGTCCATTGTATATCTCGAGTTTCCACCAGAGGAATAGCTTTCACCACAGGTTCACAGGTTACAGCTCTGTTGTAGCCCGCTTTGCAATTCGAAGTCCCCTGACATCCTACCATTGTGAAGAATACAACATTTAGCACCTTCGAACGCAACGTTTATAATAGCTATGAGTTCTGTTTTGACAAACCCCTCCAGTGCAAGGCCAAGATGCAACAACTTTCTAGCCTCTATATCACTGGCCAACTAGACTCCTGCTGCGAATTTGACAACCATGTACGCTACTGTCTGAAGCTACACATCTACCATTTCAACTTTAAAATCAAAAAATTCTCAACAATGAAGGCAACAACTTTCTGGACTCTTAGTCCTACTGGCGTTCTACCTGCTTAATTCCTGGCAAGACTTAGACATTCACTGCAGTCTTTTTAAAAGCTCATCCAGGGTCCTCCAAACTAACCAACAACGAACTTCACAATAATAAATCTTTAAGTGATCGTTTTTTTGGAACATGTGACATATATTAGGTTCCACAAAAGTTTTTGTCTCATCTACCTTTCGCTGAGGTCAGCACATGACACCTCAAGCCTACAATCAATTGTTACACACATTCCTTCCAATTTGATTAATTAACAAGCATTTTCCTAATTTTAGTGAGTTCGACTTGCAAGAGGCTATTGAAACAGTCCATCAAGCTGTAAAAAGTGGAATAAACTACATTGACACCGCACCATTCTATGGACAAGGTCGATCAGAAGAGGTTCTGGGATTAGCTCTACGAGGTGTTCCCAGAGAAGCATATTACATTGCAACCAAAGTGGGACGGTATACCAAAGAATTCGACACCATGTTCAATTATTCGGCAAAAAAAACTCGTGAAAGCGTTGAAAAAAGTTTAAAACTACTAGGCTTGGACTATGTGGATGTTATTCAGGTTAAACTAGTTCCACATCATCTATTTCATTCAAATGACAATTCGAAAACTTTTTTTTTTTTCAGATTCATGATATTGAATTCCCGGAAACCCTAAACCAAGTGCTTAACGAATGTTTACCGGAATTGGAGAAGCTTCGAGATGAAGGCAAAGTGCGATTCATTGGTGTTTCAGCTTATCCAATGGAACCTTTGAAACGTTGCATTGAATCTGCTCCTGGACGATTTGATGTAAGTCCAAATCAAAGTTTCAATTTTTTTGTGACTAACATTTTTTCAAATGTGTTACAGGTTGTCCTATGCTATTCTCGCTATACACTCCTCGATTGGTCACTAAAGGATTATCTACCATTTTTCCTCGAGCAAAATCTTGGAGTCATATGTGCCGCTGGTCATGCTCTGGGTCTTCTTACAAATGCTGGTCCCCAAAACTGGCATCCAGCATCGGAATATTTTACAGATATATGCCGCGAAGCAGGAGGTATCTGCAAAGAGAAAAACATCGAATTAGGCAAACTAGCAATGTACTTTTATATGCAATTGGACGGACCATCCACGTTCCTGACCGGAATGCAGACCAGGAAATTGCTTGAAATTAATTTGGAATCATATTATAATGGTCTCACTAAAACGGAACAGGAAGTACTGCATCGAATTAGGGAAACGTAAGTTGCAAAATGTTTACTTCCTGTGAGAGGAAGTAATTGAACAAAGAAAAAGGAAAACGCCAAAAAAAAGCAAACTAATAAATTCCACTTCCGTTGCGTTGCACTTTTCTGATCATTTTTTCGTTTTTATTTCCATGTGGTGCCTGGACCGGACTGGTGTTTTTATTTTTTATCATGTGTTTTACCAATTCTCCTTCTTCACTTGGTTATGTGCAGAATTTTCACAAGATCAATAAACTGGGAGGGCGTTGAACTGGAGAGGTATCGTGCCGCAATGAAGCTGAATGCACAGAAATGAGCATTAAGTCCCAGTGGTTGGTTAGTCGGAACCAAATGGGCGAAACATCACATTAATCCGCTTTGTTATTAAATTTTTGTTAATGTACGTGAATAAAAATATTAAAACTACCGATTAGTGGATAATTATTACATTTTTGCTTGGTTAGGTAGAGATATCGACCCTGGGAAGGAAAATGTCGCGAGATCAAGGGTGCAATTAAACAGGCTGATGGTGAAGACCAGTGTAAACAAAATTACATTTTTCATTTCTCTTTTCAATGCACATTTGTTTATGTTTTTCTATACACACACACACATTTTTTTTGGTTGCAATGAAATGGAAAAGATATGAGAAGTAGGAATAGGTGCCACAATGTGACTGAAAGTTGGTCGCAAACGCAACACTTGAATTATGTAACATGGAACTGGAAGTTGCTGTGCTTAGTACATACTTGATACAGTAGAGTCTGTAAGTAGTGAGTTAAGGAAATAAAATTTGTTGTAAAGGTCTCGAAGCAAAGATCCAAGGCCATTTGCTTCGTGAGTTATAAAGGTTTTAATAGATTTTTCCAGCACTCTACTAGTTTAGGTAAACTTTGCAGAGGCTGTGGCGACGAAGAAGTAGATGAGGACACCCCACACTTTCTTTGCCACTGTCCAGTGCTCTGCCATAAAAGATTCAAAACCCTAGGAAGACAACTTCTTTCAGGATCTAGAACAACTGTCCGACAAGTCTGTGGTCGACATACACAGATTTATCCGCGCCTCGGAATGGCTCGACAGAACATAGGCTTATGGTTCCTAGTAAGGTAGCTGGAACGCCTAGGGTATCACAATGGGTCTACATTGACCCAAGTGTGACGGAGAAGGGACATCCTTTCCCGTTAACCCTATTACCTAACCTAACCTAGGTAAAGCTAGATTCTGAAGGATCTAGGAATTTCTTACCCGAAGCACCGATACCACCCTTCAACGATTTCTATTCGATAACAAAATTCGTTACTACTATCCCTACAACGAAAGAGATCCATCTGCTAGATGCCAACACGGATGTCTCTAAAATAAAATCGAGAGTGGGTGGGGTGTATTCTCCAAGAATGTGAACGTAAGCATCTCTTTCCGTTTGCCTGACCATTGCAGTCTCTTCCAAGTCAAGATAATGGCAATTGAGGAAACCCTATCGTGGGGTATAATGCACTTTCTTCTCTGGATATCTCGCGATAAAATCCCTGGAATCTATCGCCTTCAACTCAGAAACATCCCTAAATTGCTAAATGTCTCTTAACGAGTTGGCTGACCAACTCGTTCCAGGTAACTGCACGGCTGATGAACTAGCTAGAGAGGGCGCAACCCTACCAATTCTTCCAGAAAATGAGAATTTAAGCATACCATCGCCATCTTCAAATTGCTACTTAAAAGAAACGCGATCGACATCGCCAATCACAGATGGACAGAAAGTAAAACTTGCCTTATCACCAAGCAGATTTGGCCAAAGCTGGATCTCAAACGCTCTCACTTTCACTGTCGAACTTAGTGAGATGTCATAACAGGACACTACACCATCAGTAAGCACGCCAATAGGCTGGGCCTCCTCTACAATGACTTTTGCAGAAGCTCCATGGACGAGGAGGAAAAGAAGACAGTTCTCCATCTTCTTTGCATATGTCCGGCCCTCACAGCTCGAAGAAGAGCATTCTTAGGAGCCAGTTTCTTTCACTACCTTAGCAAACTGACTGACATCAGCATAGGCAGCCTCCAGCGCTTCATAGCAATCTCCGGCTGATTCTGTGGGTTGTTTTTCTGGTTGAAGTACAGACCAAGGACCTTATCTGGTCTAAGTGAGGCTGCATTTTGCAGTCTGCCACTCCAACTTAACCTAACCTAGGTTAGAGGGGTTAGAGCCGCCTCACTTGGATCTTCTTGTTGTCCATTGTGCATGTACCTGGTGGAAGGGAAGGGGTTCGTTTTATCCAGTGGTCGCTAACCACTTCGAATCTAGTATGCATTTTAGAATGATCTTCGGTGGCATGGCCCAGGTCGCTAGAGAAGTAAGCATCTAGGGTTGTTTTTCTGATTTTACTGAGGTTTGAGCAGTCGCAGTCTACGTCTATGTTGCCACAGTCTCTTCAGTTGAGTTGACAGTGGGCTGTGGGCTATGAGGATGCGGATCACTAGTGCTAAGTACGATCTGTTCAACGTTATTGTCTCCAAATGTCAGAACTAAGTGATCGACCATTGTTTGCTCCAGTATTGATCCTATTCTTGCCAGTTCATCTGCCTTTTCATTGCTATCGATGCCTTGAAGAATGTCACCGCAGTTTTCCCGAGATCCCGGACATCTTGCTGCCAGTTAGTTAGGCAGGAAACCTGCCATCCGCCTTGTGACCGAGGTCTTCCTGGTAATCTCGAATCGGGAGATGCTAAAGTATTCAATTCGCTCGATGTTATACAAATCACAACAATGCCTTGATAGAGCTGATAGAGTTTTTTTTTTCAAGAGTTCACATGGAACAGGTAGGATTAGTGTTCAATGGAGCATTATCTCGGTCCTTTTTATTAGGACCTTTCTATGGGCTTTTATTCGAATTATTACAGACTTCCTTACCGGACATTATCGGGTTAAGAAAACTTCTCATGACTACGGGACTATAGGAATAGCACAAGACAATACATGTAGGATGTGCAACGAAGACGAAAAATCGGCAGAACACATACTGTGTCACTGTAACTGCCTCATAAGAGCACGTCATCGTTTTCTATAAAATTACTACCTCATGGCTAACTTGAAGGACCAAAATCATGCTCATCAAAACCCTGATCTTGCCCTGAATGCTGGACGATAAGTAAGACAGCGGAGCAGATCTTGGGATCCTTCGAAAGAAAAATTCTCGGTCGAATACTTTGTCCAGTCTGCGAGGAGGGCGAATGGAGGAGAAGATATAATCGCGAATTCTATGAGCTGTACAAAGATGTGGATGTAGTCCGGAAGGCAAAAATCCTTTGACTGCAATGGCTCGGCAACATCGAGCGAATGGATGAGAATGCTCCAGCTAAGAGGATCTTTGAATCCCAGCCACCTGGTTCACGAAGAAGAGGAAGACCGAACCTCCGGTTTAAAGATCTGGCAATCGCGGACACCAGAAACTTTGGTCTAGTAAACTGGAAGCCGCGTGCCCGAGACCGTGAAGAATGGAAAGCGGAATCAGTTCAGGCTCAGACCCTGCAAGGGTCGCTGGCCTGATAAGTAAGTAACTACCTCAGGGCGAAAGATATAACTACCAACTCATCCAAAGACATCGCCGAATTCATCGCCCACTCCGGCCTCATGGAGGAGCTTTAAAGAAGAGGACATCACAATAGGCCCACTGGTGGCCGCAGTGATAAGGCACTAAGTCCCACCTCAGGAAATAATCTAATCTAATCTAATGGACTTTTATACTTTGTCAAAGCCGTATTGATGCTCTGGTAGTCGGTTACCCTTCGGTATTCCTAATGATTGCCTCCAGCTTTTGCATCAAATAGTAATTAGTGTAGAAATTAAACAGAGGGACACGTTCGAGATCTTATAACCTCTTTAATTCCTCTATGTTTCCTTTGTAGATTCAAAGAACACTCGAATGTATACACGATTCGCGTCATCATGGCAACTCTGTTTCAATTCAAATAACAACATAACCAAGTTAATCAAATTTGATTCTCCCATTTCCACTTATTCCAATTCGAATCAAAAGCAAGAAGGAAGACATAACAGAATATGGTTGCTTACCCAACACAGGCTTGTTTGTATATGCTTGTTCCAACTTCGTCTTCAAATATCAACAACAAAGCCGGGATGCTTCTGCTGAAGTCGTCTCTCCTCTTACTTTTGTTCACTTATGTACGTGGCTTCTTCCTCAAATTCATTTCACCTGCTTTTTCCTTTTTTTTTCTTCTTTCTTTCATCTTCTTCTTCTTTGGTCATTATACTGCTACTGTGATACAACAATTATTATTTTAGGGGGAAAATTTGTGTATATTTTCTTTTTATAGGCTCAATGCAGTTGGCAAATCCAAACAGTTTTACGTGAACTTCATTCCATTAATCTGCTCTTGAGCTTGAGTTTTACTTCTTCTGTTTAAAAGATAAAACAAAACGAAAATAATAAAAATGATTAAAAATAGTAAATTTATGTTAGTTTGTTGCATTTTAAACTTATTTGTGTGTTCTCTGTGTGGACATTCTGAAGAGACGAAAGAAGGTAAGTCAGAGATAAGTCATCTTATTTCACTAAACGGGCATAATGTAGGTACTCGTGTTTAGATACCGGTGTTAACTTCTTTGGTTACGTCATGGATGTGTGTCGATGTCTTTGTCGTAACATTCCAAGCTGTCAGTTAGTTAATTTCTATACAAGGTCTTGATGTTTACTAACATAGTGATTTAAGTCCATGGGCCATGTCTTTTTTTTTTTTTAATATCTTCTCGAACTGAGTCGATCTGGCAAGGACAGGGACCAGATAATTTTCTGACGAACTGCAGTCTAAGGATCTTTTGTCTCTTACAACTGGACAATTTTGCGGTCATAAGCAAGATCATGGTGATGGAGGAACCTGGAGGAGTCGTGCTTGCGAATGAATGGTTGACCATTTCTTGGAAGATGAATCCCCTGCCAAAGTGTTTTTTCCTGCTTCGAGTTATGGTGGACATTCGTACGAAATGTGTTCTGCAGTTTCTTCATCTCCTTTACTCTTAACTTGTTGAGTTCGTAGTGTTCAATTAGCAATATTCGATGGGAAAATCCCTAAAAAGCTTCTTTCTTTCTGTCGGGGTGTTGAAACACCACACTGGAGCACTCAGACGCAGAAACAGGTTCATTGTTCTACCAGCAGGTACAACCTTTTTACCGTGTTTTCTTCGTCTTTCTAAGAAAGTCGAGTAAGAGCTTCAGTGATAAGGAGCTTAAGTTATCAGCATTCATCACATCAGCCCCAAAAATCTGCCACGTGATACGAGCAAAGGCAGAACAATCACATAGCTCCACAAGCGTCACAGACAGTGGTGTCACTTAAACCTAACACGTCGAGATGTTTGGCATAGGAGAAATGTCCCGTAATAACGCCAATAAGTTGTCTGCAGTCTTTTCTGCTGGGAGACAACAAGAATGCCGCGGATTTCTTACAGACGTTAGGAAAGATCTGTAAAGTCTGCCTGCATCCTGGAGAGTCATGCCATCTATAGCTGTGTTTGCTAGAAACCCAACCATCGATAGAAGCCCTAACCGAAGATATGGGCAAACCTAACGTGGGTTCAGGGCCGGAGAAGTTTTCCTCTGAGCCTTGCCTGGCAAGCTCATCGGAGACCTCATTTCCGGTACCCCCTAGCTACTTGAGTGTGTTAAAACAACTTACAGGCAAGTTTCGTTTCGAAATTGTAGGAAATCAGAGTTTTTATAAGCTGTGCAGGTTTATCCGCTTGAAACTGGGCAACTACGATCAATTATGAATGACACTCTTGCGCGAAGAAATTCAAACTTTTTTGAATTCGCACTCTGACACGCAGCCCCATCCATCGGTATTCATGAGTACGCTCACGCTGGGAATGGCAATCAAACGTGATCGTGGATGCCCAGCTTTAGGCAGCTGCAAGCGTGTGTATAAGCAACTTACAGACAAGCCAAGTTCTTATAAGCTGTGCAGAGTACATGTCAATGAGTCCCATATGTTTGGGATAAGACCTTACTACGTAACAGCTTATTCCAAATTCCTTCTATTTTTCAGAAAACAGTGACTTTTTTTAAGGTCGCACAACTTTTTGAATTTTCACTTTTTTTTCTTCTAGATATTTGGGAACAAGACTTAACGGACAGTTTTAAAATTGATGGCTCTAATGATGGCATCCAAAAGGTCAATCTTAAATGTGGAGCCGAATCCATGCAGGTAATGCTCGAAACCGAACAAGAATTCACTGGAGTTATGTACACAAGAGGAAGCTTTTACAAACAATCAGCGCCATGTTTTGTCAAACCATCAAAGAAAAGTCTACGTTCACTAGAGATGAAGTTCAACTTTGACCAATGTCAAACCCAACAAGACGGTGATCTCTACACAAACATTGTTGTGATCCAGAATGATCCAGAATTGATAACACCCGGTGATGCAGCTTTTTCTCTTGAATGCGATTTCCGCCAACCAAAGAACATGAAGGTTGAGGCTAACTTTGAAGCCAGAGATAGGTTAGTAGTTTTCCCATCCTTGATAGGACCAATGCCATGGAATCTTTTAATTTATATTTTACAAACTTGCTATATAGTAATCCACAGAAATTGCGATCATCTTCTCGGCGACGAGAATAATTGAACGTTTGAGTGGTGTATGCAAGGTATTGCAAGTTATTGCCTTAAAATAAATTTACAGAATTCTCCCTACATGCCCCTAAAAGACTAGATTCCTGTAGAAAATAATAAGTTAGTCCTAACCGTCATTCCTCTCTTTCCTTTATAATTAACACAGAATGGTAACAGGTTCCCGCATTACACTTACCAGTCCTGATCCATCGTACACATCTAATGCGTCCGATGACAAGGACACAGTACACAATACCACAGACACGGTCACTTACAAACCAGTGGGCTCGGTGAAAATTGTTGGCAACAAGAAGGTTCAAGGTACCGTTGAAGAGGTATCAATTGGTGACGAGCTTATAGGATCTGTGCTTAAAGACGAATTGTAGAAGTCAACACATCTTCCTCACACGAACACTTTCCCAAAAATACGTCACAAAGGTTGAAAAGGATTCAAGTTTTGAATTTTAATTAATAATTTTTTTTGTTTTTTTTGTTTTGTATCTTTCCCCAGCATCTATGGATAAAATTATGACCTCCAATCAGCATCCAACATTTATTTTATAATAAATCATGAATTAGTTGTGAAATTTTAAAGAAACCATTTCAGTTATACCTTTGAGTGCCTCCTGTGATATGTATGTATGTTTATAATCCAATGGAAATTGTATTATGTTTTGGAGAAATAAAATGTTAATCTAAAACTATGTTCCTTGTTCTTGAATCGTTTATTGGCTTAATCGTAACACGCCAGGGAAAACAAAAAGTCATCGCACAGTGCATATACGTAGTCGCGCAAGTTCCAAGGCTTCAGGCAGCTCTCTCATGATTACAGAATGCCAATAAAAAAAAAAAAGACTATTATCGTTAACGACAACAGGAACGCTTCTCTGGAGAACAATTATCCAAGCACATTTAACAGCTTGTATTGGAATCATAGGAGCACTACGATCGATTCTGACAGATGCTCCCAAATATGCTGCCCCTGGACATACACATCAAATACATGGTTTTGTGTAGTGCAATAGGACTCAGAGAATCTGGATTCTGGTTCGCGAAACCAAATGGTCTTGACCTTCTGCCTAGGGCTTTGGTCTCGACAATAATTTACTACACGATACCCAAACTCGAATTCAATAATAATATTCAAGTCCACTTTTCGGACAGGACAGGACAGTATGGAACAGTGACTCTTTACCGACAGTTCCAAGGTGGAATGCGGCCTTGGAGCAGGTGTCTCAGCAGAACTGAACTTATCCAAGAAAAAAAAAAAACACTCTTCGAAGTCAGTCTGGTCCCCTATTGAACTCCAGCATTTTTTGTAAATTCGAAACTCTAGGTGGAACAGCCTAGAAAACTGTGCCATATCCAGATAGATAGGGCCCACCTAGCCCACCAGCAAGAGCTGGAGTAATTAGCTCAGACCACTGGCCATATTGGCTCATACGCTGCCAAGTTAGACATTCCGTTTAACACTTACTACCGTAGCTGTAGGTTAGGTTATAGGGGTGGCTGAACTTATGTACAACTTCACTCGGATTTCAAAGGATCCATTGTGTCTGCGGTTTTGGCTTTTATGTTCACCCACATGGTGGTTGCTTGGTGATCTATCAGTAGTGACCACTTGTAGTTCCTGCGCATGCCAATCGTTGAATCTTCGTCGGGAGTAACACCAGACTAGTCATGCATACGTAAGTATGAGCATTATTATACCTGTGTACATCCAGTGGATAGTGGCAGGTTTGGGCCCTCCATCTTTTGCTGAAGATTTTGTTGCATGCGTAGAATGCAATTGAAGCTTTTTTTGTTCTTTACGTTAAGGTTTCTTTCCAGTTCAGTTTACGGTCTAGTATATGTACATCCCAGGTATCTTCTTGCATTTTTTTTAAAATTAGAGTTGAATTTCATTTAATCATGGGAGTACTAGGTCATAAGACCAGGTCTGTTTTCTGTGGATTAACATTAAGACCGCATCATTTGGGCTGACTGTAACTGGTCTGTGATTGTGGATATAAACTTGCCTGTTGCCAGTAAGACTATGTCGACGGCATAGGCAACGATTCTTATTCCACAACTCCCCAGTTGCCGTAGCTGTAACAATACACAAGAAAAGAAAACCTTATTGCCCAACCTGGCAATGCTGGCGATGACTGAGAGGGAAAGCAGAGCTGTCAAACAGCAAAAGGACAATTTTGACGGAAGAAAAGCACTTAAAAAACGAATTGGTCGCGCCAGGATAGGGCAAAGAAAAAGAAAACGAGATTTTTAGTTCCTAAATTATTGTTATTTAATTATGAATATAAACTGAATTCAATAAATTGTTTACTATAAATCAGGAAGTTGAGTTTCTCGATTTGCTGCGACAACACAGATATTTAAAATTCTAAAAATTAAAACAAAATCCACTTTGTAATTTACCTGTACATGGTTGGCATATGTACATATGTATATATTTTAAAAATTATGAATTTACACACAATAATTGTCATATTATCTGAAAAATTATTCTTTTTTTTCTACTACCATTATTGCTAAAATTTAACTTAATTAAAAAACATAAAACATTTTGCAGAACAACAAAGATTACACGATCGATCATAATACCGCTATAATATAATTTAACCACCGCTAACTGAGGTCATTGGATACAAGGTGTTTTCAAAAATACATCTAATCAAATAATTTTTAACATGAATTTTAGAAGGCTCCTTCCTGAGAGTAAACTTTCCCACGAATTGCTCATCAGTGCATGTTTACATTTAACAATATTGAATATAATCGACATCTATTAACGTAGCATATTATTTTATTGTCAGTTTTCTGTGTATCTGCGCTAATACAGTCATATACTTGTTATATATATCGATCCCAGTTAAGAATATTTGACATTGTCTACATCACAATCTTCATGACTATGGCTTAATGTGTAATTAGAATAACAATTACTTCTTTATGCCAAATATCGCTTCGCCTACACCCAAGAAGTAAACCGTTTGAGAGATACCAAAGAGAGGCGCGATCACAATCATACGACAAACTCCACCTCTGAAGAATGTCGTAACTCCTTCGTATCGCAGTGTTTTCCTGATAAAAAAAATAACAAAATCAAAAAAGTACAAAATCTAATCAATTCTTGCATCAAACTTACAAAATACAATCGAAAATGCCTGTGAATTCTTTCGAGCCGTCAAGCGATTGCGATCCCAGGCGGTTTCTCAACACATCGAAGGGAGTTACGGCGAAAGCCGCAAAAGAACCAGCAGCACACCCAGACAGAAAGGAGCACCTAAACAAATAAAATAAATGCATTATTTAAGAAAACTATAAAAAGTATAATTGCATTTTTTATTTACCAAAATACAGCATCTCCGGAGTCATCATTTTTTCGTGGTCCAAGTGAGCTTAATAAGGCAAAGAGCGGGAAGAAAATAATGGAAAATGACACATCTCGCACACCAGTAATACCGAAACCCCTATCCTTGATCACATGAGTGGCTGTAATGCTGGAAACTCTTTTGCCGACACATTTGGTTTGACTTGCAATAAGACCAGCGTTTTGCATTTGAATTCTCAGCAATTCCCTTGCAGTGGTGATGGTAATTTGGAATACTCCTGCCAGACCACCAGCAAATATTTGAAATGATAATGGGAGTAAACCAAATTCTTTGGTAAAACGATGACGGAAGTAGTCATTCGCAGTCAATTTGATAGCTTTTTCGGGAGTAACAAGCAGAATATTGACAGCAGAACCACGATACATTCCAAAATAACCCTCAGCACGATATGTTTTGCGGAGACAGTCGACCCTAGTTGGAACGAAAATTAATTATAATTATAAAAATAAAGTACATAGTACAAGGTGGGTCAAAAGTAATACCAGAATTTGAATTCGCTGCCATTGATGACACTGTCAACTAATCTCTCTAAATGTCACACCATTTGCAAAAATTATGACACTTTTAATTCACCTTGTATGTATGCGTTCTTTAACAAATATAAATAGGATCAGTAATGGAGCCAGAAATACAACGTTCACCCTGTGAAAATTTAATGGAGTAGAGGTATAGGGAAGTGAATTTCTAACTCTGGCGACTCGAGTGCACCAGATGGCTTACAGAGAGACAAAGACTGTAAACGAACAAATTTGAAATAACTTTATTGAACCTTTTGTTTCCGAAAAGCTCTAAGGCAAGTCGATGTGTTATCTCCCAACTTTTTCAACATCATACCTAAAAGGTCTACCCTTTTACAAGCCCGTCCACCTTCTAGGATACCTTCTAAACCTAAGGTCTATAAATTAAACTTAATTGGTGAACTGATTCGATTCTTCTAAAACATTAACCAAAACATTAACCTGTCGCATCCAAAAACTTTCTGTTTCATCATATAACGATGGTGGTGCACCATTCCATTGGGATCGGCGTCAGGATTAGCTTAGACTGAAGTATCAATCAGGCTGCAGTTAGGCTATTGACTTTCCCCCTAAAGATTCGAGAAATGTCTTAAGACAACCGCTCTACCATGGTTTCTTTTTCTTGCGATTACAACTACAAGAGGTATAAAGTACGAAATATTAATTGTCTTTCAGCAGAAAAGACTTCAAACTACTTATTGTACTTTTGTCAAACTCAATACATCGTTATCAAATTCGTACTAGACCTGACTTAAGTAGCCCATCTACGCAAATTTAATCTCACAAAAGCTCCATAATTAAAATGCATGCGACGCGTCATACTTACATATTTCTGAACGTGTGCCCTTTATTTGATTTTATCTTTAGATCGGGCAGCCGTTTCTTTACTAAATCCAGAGGATACACAGATGTTACGCCAATAATACCGGCAACAGCACCATTAACGACCTTTGCATGGAGTCTGTAGAGAAAAAAAAAAAAAAAACAATCAAATCAAATTCGCGGAAGTGTTGTGGGTTGAATAAAGGCTTTAAGTGATAAGTCAAGCTCTGGTGGGTACTCGGACACAGAAGCATTGAAGGCTCTCGCGTTCATAATGAATCTGGACAGCTGTGAAAAACGGAACTTCTTATTCTATTGGGACAACATTCAGGGACTTAGACAGGCTAAAAGAGTCATCCGACCCCTGAACAAAACCACAAAAAACATCCTTAATCACAAAAGGGATGACAACAGAAGACTTGCCGATTTCCTCACTGGGCGCTGCAGTCTCAGATAGTACACACATAAACTAAACATAGTTCAGGAATCTTAATGTCGACTCTGTTTAGAGGAAGACTAACGCGAAACGCGTACTATGTGAGTTCGTAGCTCTTTGCAGAGTCAGGAAACGCTTTCTCCACAAAGAACTAACACCGGAGGATATTCGTAATGCGTAATGAGGAGAATGGAGATATCCTCAACTACAATAGGAAGATTAAGGATCTTCTAGTCTAACTGGCTCCAGGCACACTAGATCTTTTAGGTTGCAGATCAAAATAACCTTTTGTTTTAATTTATAGGTGTCCGTTAAATTCAAATATTAAAAAAAAAAAAATGTTATTAAACAAGCTCCGCCAACAACTTCCAATTGACATTTTCGAGGTAAAACTTGGCAGTTCGTGGGGTATTGCAGGTGGAACTCGGGAACTCACGCACATTTGTAAAGAAAATTAGAAAGTATGTGTAATTTGGCGAGTTTTCTTTTTTGAAAAACAGTTTTCGGAAAATAGCCTGGAAAGTCGAATATCTCTGAGAATAAAAAAAAATTGTTGCATCAATCACAACAAGCCCCCTCCTTGTTATAAACTTTTAAACAAACAGGTGAGAGAGACTTTAATTTTTAATCTAGGGATGTAAGCCTGGTCCAGTTGAGTTCTTCAGTACTTACGTGAATTGCTTTTTCTGTGGATCCGTTCGGTTTTTTGAAGCCATTCTGAAAAGTAACATAAAAAGAAGAAGATTAGTATGAGGATTTAACACATTCTGATGTACATTACGTATGTTTGGCAACGATTTCATAAAAGGACATTCATATACGTTATAATTTGCAGGCAACACGGAGCTAAAACTCATGTTTCGAGCTAATTTAAGCCCCACATTTTTGTCAATCTAGACAGATGTGACAGGATAGTGTTTCAAAAGATTTAAATAAAACGACACAGTGTAAAGTGATAGAATAAATTAAGTCTGAAAGATATCGATCACAAAATTGTTTGTGTCCACCAAGGTTACTATAAAATGCATGTGAGTAAGGAGAAGTCTACGAATATGCGCCGTCATTTTAAAAGAATCACGTCATAGAGTCGTATAGGATCCCTGATTTAAGTTCTTGCATACCCAAGAGATTTTTAACCAAACACAACTAAAGTTAGAAATAAAGTTCTGTAGAAAAGACAAGGCTGAGAGAATCCTGTTTCAATTCGCATATATCCTCTACCCTGATGTAAACCGAAGCAACCACACTACGGAATTATTGATAGGATGCACACATTCAGCCTTTTGAGTGTCCGTGGATTCATAGTGCGATAGTTGATGGTGACCATTGCTGGTTGTCCTTCTCAAAATTCGACCTTCCAACGAAATGAAAACATTGATTAGAATTGCTATCTTCTCCTACTGAGCCGAAATGGGAATATTCTGTCTTCTGTGATACAAGAGTTAGGCTCTATTGGGTATCCCCACTACAACCTAAAAGATCTTTAGTGCCAAGGAAAGTTATTTTACAATTCGGGAATTTTTTGATCAAGGTCATGGAGTACCCTGAGAATCGTTCATGGTTGACTGTTGTTGAGTACACGAGTCCCCTGTTGAAGTATTTTTGTGTACATTCACACAAGACGTCCTCCTCATTTTCCTCATCTTCCGAGCAGAGTCGGTTACTGACCATGAAATTGATGTCCACCTTGTTGAGATGGTAGTTAAATTAACAATTTTAATTAACTTTACCCTTTAAGGCTTCTCTTGGTACTTTCATAAGTTGATCTACAATTTTACGCTGCTGGTGGATAAACTACAGATGGGAGGTGGACATGTAAAAATTGATTGAGCTCCTTCTCTGGTGACCTTATCGGCAATGTAGTTGCCATCTATGCCCATGTGATAGATGATATTTTTGTTTGGAGCAGCCAGCTGCCTGAGACAAGCTTTGAGTCAAAGCGGTATGAGCTTTAATCCGTGATTATTTTTCAGAAAAGATGAAAATCTATTCTGCGGAAGTATTGTCCAACGAATTCTCTGGTGCCCAGCTCGATTACATGAACTTCTGACTGAGACAGATGTGGAGCAGCCAAAAGAAACTACTACCTTGAAGTTCGAGCTGTGTTCAGTTAGTGGACCAAACTGACTGAGAATTATTGGATAGGCGAAGAATAAAGAGATCGCCTTATGAAGGAAGCAACAGCAAACGCCAACGATATGTCCAGTTTTGCGGCACATCCCAAACTTCTGGTTCTGTAAAAATATACTGTCATCGGCTTCAAGAAGCGGCATAAAGAACAGACACATTAACAAGTGAAAGTATCAGAATCTAGAGGGTATTTTCCTCCCCCTTCTACTCCGGGTTCTTGTAGTTAATGAAGTCCTAATGAAATTGAGGTTTAGTGGAGTTAAGGTATTAGCCTATGCAGAAAATCTAGCGATACTAGCGACAGGAACATGCAAACTCCTATCCACTATTAGTAACCAATTAGAAGGTGCCCTGAAGGCAACAAATAACTGAACCAAACTTTGCAGATTTGCTGTCAATCCGCAGAAAACAGAGCTTGTTTTTCTTGCACAATGATAGTAGTTATAGTTGATAAAGCCATAAAATCTCATTAATATTCAAACAACCGTGCTTAAAGAAAATATAAAAATATATTGTATTTGTGTAGTTTTCTACACACATTTGGATTTTGTTTACTTAATAATTATATATATCGTCACCTGAATGCAATAACTAGATAACTTGATTTTGGATTCGATAAGAATTGGTTTCAATGGCTGGACACTTCGTTTTCTTTACTTCCTGCCATGGGGGTACAAAAACTAACAACAAAACAATGGATTAACACTCAGTGCAAGAAATAAACCTTTTGAGGTAACGGTAACCACATGATGCAACATTTAATCGACATTGCCTTTTGATACTTAACGACAACCCCTGGCACAGAAAAAATATAACGCGTGGTTGTCTATTTGACTTACAAGTCAAATTGTTTTTGCTGATTTTCTTGAAAATATAAAAAGTCGAGTTATCTAGTTATTGCACTCAGGTGACGATATGTTGGCAACATAAATGATTTTGTTTGAATAAATGCATCGTTTCGGGTAGATGATGTTAATACTACTACTACTACTACTGCTACTTTTGGCCAAGCAACGCTTCGCCTACACCGAAGAAGTAAACCATTTGAGTGATACCAAACAGCGGCGCGATAACAATCATACGGCAAAGTCCACCTTTAAAGAATGCTGTAATTCCTTCATGTCGGAGTGTTTTTCTGATAATAAAAAAAAAAACAAAATCATGAGTATAAAATCTTATCAATTCTTGCATCAAACTTACGAAATACAATCGAAAATGCCTGTGAATTCTTTCGCTCCTTCCGCCCCTTTCAATGACTGTAAGCGGGTTTTTATCACATCAAAGGGAGTGACGGTGAAAGCCGCAGTAGAACCAGCAGCAAGTCCAGATAATAAGGTGCACCTTAACAAAGTTATATTATTCAAAGAACCTCTATAAGTGTTAACTCATTTTTTATTTACCAAAATACAGCTTCTCCAGATCCATCAGATCTTCGCGGTCCAAGTGAGTTTAATGTGGCAAAAAGCGGAAAATACATAATGGAAAATGACACATCTCGCACAGCAGTAGCACCGATACCCTTATAGAGTCCAAAGATACCCTTTTCCTTCATCAATTTAGAGGCAATTTGTGTTGCTGAAACTTTGGGAACTGTTTTGCCAGCTAATTTGGATTGAGTTGCACTACGACCAGCGTTTTGCATTTGAATTTTCAGCAATTCCATTGGAGTGGTGACGATAATTTGGAAAGCACCTGCCAGACCACCAGCAACCATTTGATATGATAATGGGAGTGAACCATCTTCTTTGGTTAAATAATAACGGAAGTAGTCATTCGCAGTCAATTTGATGGCTTTTTCTGGAGTTATTAGCAGAATAGTGACAGCAGAACCACGATACATTCCAAAGTAACCCTCAGCACGATATGTTTTGCGAAAACAGTCCAACCTAGTTGGAAAGAAAAATTATAAATATAAAATAATATGTATGCGTTCTTCAACAAATTTAAATAGGATCAGAATTACAACGTTCACCCTGTGCAAATTGAACGGAGTAGAGGTACAGGGAAGTAAATTTCTACCTCACACAATTACTTACCCCGTAAAAATACCAGCATGGCGGCTCGACTGAGACAGTCAAACACATACTCTTCGAGTTCGAGTGCACCAGATGGCTTACAGATAGATGGCTTGCCTTTTGTTTCCGAAAAGCTCTAACACAAGTCGATGTGTGATCTCGCAACTTTTTCAACATCATACCTAAAAAGGTCTGCACTTTTACAAGCCTGTCCATCTTCTACCATAGGTCGACAATATTAACATTAGTGGAAGAATGCAGTTCAATACTACGTTCACAAGATTGAGGCAGATTGTAGATCAATAATTAACCCTTATAATGACAACTGTCCTATATGTACTCTTTGCAATCGTAGGCTCTGACTAAGAAGACTTTAAATAAGATATTCATTTCAGTTTAATGGGGTATATCACAGACCAAATATACTACAGTGCCGCATTTCAATGGTAAGATGCTCAGAAAATAAGCCAAATCACATACCATAACAATTGCGGGTCAAATTAGAGATATACCTAGTTTTACAAGTTGCATTAAATTTATCAAAAGAAAATATTCACCATTTCAACGTGCAAATTGTATTCATTAAGCGTGTAGTCGGAAATAATGGGTTCTAAAACACAACAAGTGTTAAGCTTGATAAACTCGTCTGACCCCGATAATCAAATTCGTACTAGACATGACTTAAGTACGCAATCTCACAAGACCTCCATGCTTGCAACTCGTCATACTTACATATTTTTGTACATTTTCTCTCCATTTGGTCCAACCTGTTGAGTCTGCAACCGAGTCTTTACCAAATCTAAAGGAAACACACATGATACGCCAATAATACCGGCAACACCACCATTAATGATCTTCGGAAGGAGTCTGTAGAGAGAAAAAACAATCAAATCAAATCACTCTGAATTGAAATAGAAAAAAAATTTTCTCTCTCGTCTGTGCTAGGTAATGTCACCCAAAGTTAAATAACTTAAATATTTAATCAAAGCATCAACAAATTGTGGAGTAACAAATAAAGCGCCGTGAGATAAAATGAAGTACATTGTAATTGTCCACCAAGGGGAGGCACGCGACACGTAGTTTAAGTTTTACAAATTCTTTACAGACGCAGCAGACAAAAAGACAATTATTTGGCAAATAGCCCACTATAGCGAGCGAAAAAATATCCGCGCCGTCTCTGAGAATAGAATAAAAAAAGCTTGTTGCATCAATCTCAAGCAGGGATAATTATAAACTTTCATACGAAACCGGTAAGAGAGACTTTGATTTTTAATCTAGGGATGTAAGCGTGGTCCAGTTGAATTCTTCAGTACTTACGTGAATTGCTTTTTCGGTGGATCCGTTTCGTTTGAAGCCATTCTAAGAAGTAGCATACAAAATAGATTAGCATGACGATTTAACACATTCTGATGTACTTTACATACATTTGTTTGGCAACGATTCAATATTTAACATGAGAAATAGTAAAGGACATTCATATATGTACGTTATAATATTCAGGTAGCACGGAGCTAGGACTCATGTTTCGAGCTTGTTAACCAAGCCCCACATTTCTGTTAATTAAACACATCTAGACAGATGTCACACGATAGTGTTTCAAAAGATTTCAATAAAACGACACAGTTTAAAGTAAAAGAATAAATTAAGTCTGAAAGATATCGATCACAAAATTGTTTGTGTCCACCAAGGTTACTATAAAATGCATGTGAGCAAGAAGTCTAAGATTATGCGACAATGAAACCGTCATATTGTCATAGATTCGTATAGGATCCCTTGCATACTCAAGAGATTTTTAACCAAACACACTAAAAGTTAAAAATAAAGAAAGATCTGGTGTCTGTTCAATAGAAAAGACACAGCAGAATCGATAAGTTTGGGTGAAATTGATGCCCAGCTTGTTGAGATGGCAGTTAAATTAACAATTTTAATGAATTTTAGTCTTTAAGGATTCTCTTGGTTCTTCCATAAGTTGATCTACAACTTTACGCGGCTGATGGATAAACTACAGATGCGAAGTGGACATGTAAAACTTGGTTAAGCTCCTTGTCTGGCGAGACTCGGCAATAAAGTCGCTATCTATGCCCATGTATCCTAAAGCGCAATAGATTATATTTTTCTTTGGAGCAGCCAGCTGCCTGAGACAAGCTTTGGGCAAAGGCGGTATGAGCTGAAAGCTTTAATCCGTGGTTGTTTTTCAGAAAAGATGACAATCTATGTTGCAAATGTATTATCCAACGAATTCTCTGGCACACAGCTCGATTACATGTACTTCTGACTGAGACAGATGTGGAGCAGCCAAAAGAAACCATTATCTTGAAGTTCGAGCTGTGGTTAGTTGTTTGACCACACTGACTGAGAATTATTGGATAGGCAGAGATAAGAGAGATCGCCTTATGAAGCAACCAACAGCAAACGCCAACGATGTATCCAGTGTCGTGGCAACATGAAGAATATAGCAGAAACCACTTTGGGTCACTAGCTACCACAAGGAAAAAATAAAAACCGTGGTATAACGTGACAAAAGCGGCATATCTGTGCAGCGTAATACCAGATCAACTAGAAATGACTATCGAGTCAGAAGATTAGAAGAAAATAAAGCTCTGCGTAAAGAAAAAAGCGCTTGAGTGATCTTACAGCTAATGATGGAGTTTTGAGATATCACAACCAATTCCGGAGATTTTATCAAGCAAATGTACTACAATGCTCCAGGGAGTTTTCACATCCCAAACTTCTAGAACCGAAATCACACAGGAAACCGAACTTGTTTTAAAAATCAAGCAATTGCGGATGCCATGACTGAAAAGCTATCTGAAGAGTCTACTTCTAGTAGTCACAGAGACCTTTGCTTCTTCTTAAGTGAGGAAAATAATTCCTTCACAATAGTTGGGGAATCTTTCTTTTCAGAACTTCAGCATTGAAAATTTCAAAACTAAAAAACGCACATCATAATTTACCTGTATATGGTTGGCATACGTACATATATATTTTAATAATTATGTATTTACACACAATAATTGTCATATTATCTGAAAAATTATTCTTTTTGTTTTTTTTTACTACCATTATTGCTAAAATTTAACTTAATTAAAAAACATAAAACATTTTGCAGAACAACAAAGATTACACGATCGATCATAATACCGCTATAATATAATTTAACAGCACAAAGTAAATCTGCTTATACTATCATAACTAAGGTCATGTAATACAAGGTGTTTTCAAAAATACATCTAATCAAATAATTTTTAACATGCATTTTAGAAGACTCCTTCCTGAGAGTAAAATTTCCCACAAATTGCTCATCAGTGCATGTTTACATATAACAATTGAATATAATCAACATCTATTAACGTAGCATATTATTTTATTGTCAGTTTTCAGTGTATCTGTCTTAAAACAGTCAAATTCTTCTTATATATATGGATTCCACTTAAGTATCTCAATTCGAATGCTTGGCATTGTCTACATACTTAACATTTTAAACGCACACATTTAGATTTTGTTTACTTAGTTATATATATGTTGGCATAAATGCTTTGCTAGTAGATTTAATGATGATATTAATATTTCATCTTTTGCTTTTCATTTTGAATTGGAATTACAAATGTTTTGTTTGGCCAAGTATCGCTTCACCTACACCCAAGAAGTAAACCATTTGAGCGATACCAAAGAGCGGTGCGATAACAATCATACGGCAAAGTCCACCTTTAAAGAATGCTGTAATTCCTTCATATCGGAGTGTTTTTCTGATAAAAAAAAAAAAAAAAAACAAAATCATGAGTATAAAATCTTATCAATTCCTGCATCAAACTTACGAAATACAATCGAAAATGCCAGTGAATTCTTTCGCTCCTTCTGCGGTTTTCAATGCCTGTAGGCGGGTTTTCACCACATCGAAAGGATTGACAGCCAAAGCCGCTAAAGAACCAGAAGCACACCCAGACAGAAAAGAGCACCTAAACAAAATAGTTATATTATTCAAAGAACTTTAAAAAGTGTAATTCCATTTTTTATTTACCAAAATACAGCTTCTCCGGAGTCATCATTTCTTCGTGGTCCAAGTGAGTTTAATGTAGCAAAAAGCGGGAAATAAATAATGGAAAATGACACATCTCGCACACCAGTAGCACCGATACCCTTATAGAGTCCAAAGATACCCTTTTCCTTGATCACTTGAGCGGCAATTTGTGTTGCTGAAACCTTGGGAACTGTTTTGCCAGCTAATTTGGATTGAGCTGCAATACGACCAGCGTCTTGCATTTGAATTTTCAGCAATTCCATTGGAGTGGTGACGATAATTTGGAAAGCACCTGCTAGACCACCAGCAACCATTTGAAATGATAACGGGAGTGAACCATCTTCTTTGGTTAAATGATGACGGAAGTAGTCATTCGCAGTCAATTTGATGGCTTTTTCTGGAGTAATTAGCAGAATATTGACAGCAGAACCACGATACATTCCAAAGTAACCCTCAGCACGATAAGTTTTGCGAAAACAGTCCAACCTAGTTGGAAGGAAAATATATTATTATCTTACTAATATTATAAATGTGAAAGTTTTGATGTTTGTTACTCCGTAACGCCTAAACGGCTGAACGGATTTGGATCAAACTTCGTTAATAGATAGTATATGTCCAGACTTATTCCTTAACAATGCCTACATACTTCCTTAGGAAATAGACATTTATTTAGTTTTTATAGAAAAGCAGTGAACTGCGCAACTCAGCCAGCGGCACATCGTATGGATCGTTAATCATGGATCATAGTGTTCCCGGCTATGGAAGGAATTCGTAAGGGCATGAAAATAATGAAAGTGTGGTGAGTAAGGTGGGTACGTTTCAGCTTGGTGTTGTTAAAGACCATTGAATCACCCCAAGTTAAGAATCTTAGCTGAGTATTGGCATACTATTAGGGAGCATTTTCCGAGGCGCATCTCTCTCTTTCCGCTGAAGCTTGGGCAATCAGAGAGAAAACTGGCCGTGTTCTTCCAAATCGCCACAGCATCCTCTGCAAAAGTTTGCAATACATAGTCGGCTAAGGTAAAGTAATGATAAATATCCTATACGATCGCTGTGTGCTTAGCGCTTAGTGCGTTGGATTGATGGGTAAAGATCTCTGGTAATCAACGCCTATATAGCAATTAAGTAAAATCCAATGGAGACAATAGAAAAATGCTCTGAGAACACAAACTTGACTTGGCTTTATTTTTTCTTACTGCTAGATCTGGAGCAGATCTGACAATACTTCAAGAATATGAAGCAGGTCATGTCGGGCAACGACCTTCCCAGTAGAGTTTTTGAACTCCTTGGAATTATCTGCTGTGCCGTTTCATAAACTAGATCTGAAAGCTTGTGTTTCATCATCGATAACATCGATGCTCCGAGACTATGTCATAGTACCATGCTGCCAATCACAGAGTTGGGAAGAAATGTGATCACGGCCACAATTCTCACCGAAGCGGCCAAAGAGCGTACTAATTCCTCGCATCTCTACCTATTATATCCAACACTTTTCCCTTTTTATTCAAAAAATACAGTTTCCAGTTAAAGCTGAATTTTCAAGGACGATTAATAAATCATAGGGGCAATCATTAAACTTGCTGGATTACATTTTCCCGAAAATGCATGGTCTATTTATGTTGGAAGATTTGATTGTCCAAAAAGAAACCAATACACCAGTCTTCGATTGTGTGATAACACCATTAAGTTGATTAAAAAAAAAAAAAAATACAATAATGAAAAAACACACGTTCATTTTATCAATATTCGCAGCCTTATCTACATGCATAATCTCGATATTATCTGTTTAATCGCCAAACATACAGATAGCTTTGTTTTTTTTTTTAAATGGTTCGTACTATTTCAACAACGAAACAGCTTCACTTAAAAATTAATTAGTGAAGTACGTATAGTGTAATACATGTACTTGAGTAGATAATTCATTTAGGAAATGTTCAATGGGGTAAGTCCCAGCCCAAATATACTACCTTCTGTTGCGATATGCAGATAATGTTGACGTTTCCAGCGAACTATTGTAAAGGCTTGACATTCAATCGACAGAAGTTGTTGATAAACCAACATAACTACTTATAACTTTAAAGTAATTAAAGCGTTTATACATGTCGGGGTAAACCTAAAGCCTATAAATTAAACTTACTTGATGAGCCGATTCGGTTCTTCTAGCTTCTTTTAGCGACAAAGATCGAAGGGTTGAAACACTAAATTCTACGAAATATCTCTTAATATCTTGGGTTTATTCAAAGTTATTCAGAAGACACCGACTGTCAGAATTGTTTTAATTCTGTTTCACTTAGGCTATTGACTTTTCTCCATATAGATTCGAGATAACCACTCTTTCATGGTTCCTTTTTCTTGTGAATGCAACTACAAGAGCTGTCTTTCAGCAGAAAATACTACAGACTACTTATTGCGGTTCTAATGTGCTTTTGTCAAGTTTAACTGAAGTAAAATAAACCACAAATTATACCATCACCTGCAATGTCTGTTGCAAGTGTGATGACGAAACTGTAGAACATTTTCTCTGCGAATTCCCGCCTTACGTTTGTAATAGGTAGCCGATCTTGAAAATAAACCAATCACATAGCTTAACAATTGTGGGTCAAACTAGAGATATACGTAGTTCCACAAGCTACCTATCTGACTGCAACAGCGTAACAAGTTGCATTAAATTAATTTAGAAGAAAATATTCACCATTCCGACGTGCAAATTGTATTCATTAAGCGTGTAGTAGGAAATAATGGGTTCTAAAAAACAACACTGAAGTGTTTAGCTTGATAAACTCGTCTGACCCCGATGACGAACTCAAACCTCTGAAGAACCTAAAACAAGGCAACATTAAAATCAATATATCGTAATCAAACTTGTACTAGACATGACTCACAAAAGCTCCATGCATGCAACTCGTCATACTTACATATTTTTGTACATTTTCTCTCCATTTGGTCCAACCTGTTGACTCTGCAATCGAGTCTTTACCAAATCCAAAGGAAACACACATGATACGCCAATAATACCGGCAACACCACCATTAATGATCTTCGGAAGGAGTCTGTAGAGAGAAAAAACAATCAAATCAAATCACTCTGAATTGAAATAGAAAAAAAAAAATGTATCTCTCGTCTGTGCTAGGTAATGTCACCCAAAGTTAAATGATTTAAATATTTAATCAAAGCATCGACAAATCGTAGGGTGACAAATAAAGCCCCATGAGATTAAATGAAGTTCATTGTAATTGTCCACCAAGGAGGCACGCGACACGTAGTTTAAGTTTTACAAATTCTTTACAGACGCAGCAGACAAAAAGACAATTATTTGGCAAATAGCCCACTATCGCAACAAAAACAAAAGTAAAAATGATATAAACTAAGAAATATCCGCGACGTCTCTGAGAATAGAAAAAAAAAAATCTTTGTTGCATCAATCTCAAGGAGGAATATTTATAAACTTTTATAAGAAACAGGTGAGAGAGACTTTGATTTTCAATCTAGGGATGTAAGCCTGGTCCAGTTGAATTCTATTTCATCAGTACTTACGCGAATTGTTGTTTATGTAGGTCCGTTTGTTGTAAAGCCATTCTGAAAAGTACACAAAAAAAATATAGATAAGCATGACGATTCAACACATTCTGATGTACATACATCTTTTTGGCAACGATTCAATATTTAAAATGAGAAATAGCAAAGGGCAGTCATGTACGTTATAATTTGCAGGCTAGGACTCATCTTGCGAGCTTGTTTAGCCCCCCATTTCTGTTAATTAAACACATCTAGACAGATGTCAAACGATAATGTTTCGAAAGATTTAAATAAAACGACACAGTGTAAAGTGATCACAAAATTGTTTGTGTCCACCAAGGTCACTATAAAATGCACGTGAGGAAGGAGAACTCAGTACGAATATGTGACAATGAAACCGTCATTTTGAAAGAATTTTGTCATAGAGTCTCATTGGATCCCTGATTCGAGTTTTTGTATACTCAAGAGTCAACTTTGAGTCGAAGCGGTATGAGTGATTGTGTTTTAGAAAAGATGAAAATTATTCTGTGGAGGTATTGTTCAATGAGTTCTCTGGCGCACAGCTTGATCGTGGTCAGTTAGTGGATCACACTGACTGGGAATTATTGAAGATTGGACACTAAAAATAGGCGGAGAATAGAGAGATCGTCTTAGGAAGAAGCTTTCCACTATGCTATCACCAACAGCAAACGCCAGCGATCAGTCACCAGTGTCGCGGCATCATGAAGAAGATAACAGCAATCACTTTGGGTTACTAGCTACCACAAGGAACCAAGAAAAACCGTGGTATGTGACAAACGTGGCATATCAGTGCAGCGTAAAACAAGGTCAGCGAGGAGTGACTATCGAGTCAGAAGATTGGAAGAAAATAAAGCTCTGAGTACAGAAAAGAGTGCTAATGATGAAGTCACAATCAAATTCGGCGATTTTATCAAGCAAATATACAGCAACGCTCCAAGGAGTTTTCACAACCCAAACTTCTGGGTCGAAGCAACAAGGGAAGCTTTATAAAACACGTGTACCGTGTACTCACTTTAAATTGTGTACTACATCACTGTACTCGCACTTTTGGTACCTTCCATTTTGCACACAGTGATGCGAAACTGAGGACTAAAGAAGAGTGAACTTGTTTAACGTAACACGATATTTTGCCATCACTGTTGATATTCTAGTTAAATTATTATTGTTGCCAACCTGTCTTATGTATATCGAACTTGTTTGTTACAAATACACTTTGTTATGTAACAAAATTCAATATTTGATACGAACATTATGTATCTGTGTAATATTTACATATGTGAAACGAAAAATACTTCTCTAACAACCCAAAGTGTTAATTTAAAAATATAAATTTCAGCTTCAATCTGTGATGATCATCAATTCGCACAGTTAAGTGCCTTTACTTTGCTTTAATAAAGCTCCCAATCAAAGTGTAATAGTTTTCTTGTTTACTCGCTAAATAAACAATAAAAAACATTTAAGCATACATTTGACCAATAACTTGATTAATATCAGCGTCCTAATTCAATTAGTTTAGCTTGTTTCGATATTCGATTTAAGAACTATCCATCCTTGAGCGCGGCCAAACAACTCATAATACATTTATTCTCTAAAACAAAACAATAATATAGACAAGCTTTAGCTCTAGCTACATAAAAGCACACACAACAGATGATATACGTAAAAGTGTGAAAAGAAAAATTGTCGTTCTGCTATAAAATGTTTGGGAATTCTGTTACTAGGACGAAGATCGTCGGTTGAATGAATTGCGAGGCAATTTAATAATAAAACACCAATAATTAAGATAGAATTTTTACTGATGAACGTGCTATATTATGTAACTTAAAGGGTAACGACTTTTTTTTTTACCCCTCATCAATAAAGATAATGATGTAGGTACACACAGTTTTATCGTAGGCGGTCGAGTAGTCTAATGCTCATGATATCTCACGTATTTTAGCTTCATGGGTGATTATCTACGAAATGGCTTAGTTCCTTTCGCTGATTTGGTGCTATTCATATTGAATATGATGTTGCTAACAAATTACTTACATGACAAATGTTGTTAATGATTTTAATCTGGTTTAATCGTTGATGGTTTAGGAATGCCGCAAGCGATAGATAGATTTTCAAACTGGCACGAGTAAATTAGACCTTTTACTGTCGACTAAGAACAGAATTGAAGATCCAGGTTATCCAACATACCACTGGACAGTGGACAACCAGAGAAAAATTTACAAAAAGTTGAATTCGAAGGAATCGACAACGAACTGAAATTTCGATTGATTAAACCGTGGATTTTTTTGACTTTTCTTCTGACTGGTGGGGGTGACATTTCTATAATCGTTTGGATTGCAAGTGGATGATGAGAAAACAGTGGTGCCAAGTCTTTTTTTGTAAGTTTTGGTATTTAAAATAATAAACGTGGCACATTGGTTGTATTTTACGAGCCTGTTCAAAATTCAAGAGGCATATATTTGAGTTGTTTGTAGAAGTATAGAGATGAGCTGTTTACATGCATGTCTAATTTAGGCAATCCTCTCAAACTGATCCGTCTATGAATACAAGGTGACGATCATGAATTCATGATGCTTCGTCAACAACTATACCGGACCTTTTGATGTCAGAAGCATTTTGAGTCAAGCCAATGGGCTATTACCTGTCTGCAGTCAATTTAATCTACATGCACCGTTGTTTCCTGGCTCATAGAGTGATGTTTATACTTGTCTATAACCTCCGTACATAAGTATGCATGCTGATATTTTAGCATCTTACTGTTCTTTCGGTGGTCTTCTCACTTCTTTGCTCACTGCTCTGTGTTTAGCCCAGATACATCTGAAAATACTCAATTCAGCTCCCAAAAGGGACCTGCTATGCATAGCTTCTAATGTTATGATCAGCGAATTTTGCTTCGCCAGGTAATTTGATATGTATTAGCATTAGCAAATTGCGAAAATTGATTTGTTGTGCCCTTATTCGTGAAGATGTTACAATGTGCCAATTACTTTCGTTTTCGCTTCATTAGATGGTAACGAAGCGAAGGAGAAATGATCTGCCAACATCCTATCACTGGAACCATTGAGCTGACTTCGAAATGTGCAGCAAGAAAATTGGCCTTCTTCAAAAAATATATTTGGGATTGATGACGAGGTCATATTTTTACGAATGACAACAGTTCGTTTTACCCCTGTTACAGTTTGTGGTCAAATAAAAATTTGACACGTTGAATATCGATATATTTTGCAGTCATTTGTGGTGTATTTTAGCATTTTTCGATTTTCTTCACTAGAGTTGTTGTCCTTGTACCTCACACTCACTCTCAAAGTTTCTTTACAACTCTAATCGAAGCACACATTTTATTTTAGTCCAATCAAAATAAAGTATTTCGTTCGTTAAAGTACAAACAGCAACAGTTTGTAGAAGAACTTCGAAATTAAATCTATATTTTTCTTTATAGCTAACAACATGTTGAACAGCTCAACCGAAGACCATCTCTGAACAAAGCCCAACAAAACGAAATTCCCCACGAAACATGTCTTTAAACAAAAAAAGTGGTTGACTTGTCTCACTTGCACTAACGTCTTTCGTATCTGAAATGTCAACGGCAAACAACAAAACATCCATCCGATTCCAAAGGAACACTTTCCTTCTCTTTCGATTTTACAAAAGGTGAAGATGGTGAATTCTCACTCTAACTTCGAATATTCGATATCGAATAAATAATTTTTTTTTTCACACGGCGAAGAGGGCGATTTGCTTCTGCTGATAAAAAAAAGGGCGACAAAATCTCCAAGTCTCACTTGTTCGTGATCTTTTTTTTATATTTTTTAACTTTTTAATTAAAGTAAGAAAATCCCGTGCATCCATTTGCACCCTTAATTCCCGTACACCGTCGATTATACGAATCTAAAACTCGTGGAACCGCCCAAAGCCGAATTTTCCTAAAACAAGTGCGCTGCCAGGAACGACAGAAAAAAAAAAAAAAAAAACGGACCTGCCCCAGAGATCCCCGACTCATCCAATACAAAAAACAAAGAATTTATTTCTTTTTTTTCATCTCTGAAAAGGCGAAACAGAAGAATCGAAAGAAAAATAATTCGTGATCGCTCGCGGGAGCGGTGTGGTGTTTGGTGCTTTAAACAAAAAGAAAAAAATTGTTCTCTACGCTTGCAAATAGAATAAAAAAAAATTGCAAAATCTCTGGCGTACCTACTCACGCAATTAATATTTCAAAGAACAATTTATTTTATTTCAATTGAATGTGTATAAATGAGTCACAGTCTCAAGACAATCAATCAAATCAAAGGATGTTTCTGCTGCTGGTACTGCTGCATGTGTGAGATTCAGTGAATTTTTAATTTTTTTTTATTGACGACAGCGATTAAGAAATCCAAGTCCACCCACTCCGTGTAAAAACTGTTGAGTGCAATACTTGTCTTGGTCTGGACGCAGGTTCTTGTTCTTTTTGTTTGCCTTTTTTTTTTTTTTTTTGTGGAGCATTTCAGTAACAATCTTAATTGAAAGGAATTCAAAACCAAGTGACGCGCACTGTACACAGTTGAAAGTGTATTTTATTTGAAAGAAATTTAATAAGAAAAAGTTCAAATAGAACGCTACCGCCAGACGCAGCTGTATACGAACGAGAAAAGTTCACATAATGACCGAATATAAATTGGTTGTTGTCGGTGCCGGTGGTGTGGGAAAATCTGCACTCACCATTCAATTAATACAAAATCATTTTGTAGACGAATATGATCCAACCATTGAGGACTCTTATCGGAAGCAGGTTGTCATAGGTTTGTATGAGATTTTCTTTTATAATTGATTTAATTGATGAAGAAGGACCACGTTATTAGTCACATCTTTGGCTTTAATTTATCAATCCACCCACTTGAGAAATTCATAGAACAATCGGCAATAACACATTGCTCATGCATAAGGAAAATATGTATGTATTTCTCAGAATCGTAGAATCGGCTTGTGAATCAAGCGTGATATCAGATACAATAGATTTGGTATATGGTGTACCACCCATTGGTTCCTTGTGTGATTCAAAATAGAAGAATGCAATGAGATGCATATGGAAATGAGTGAAATTCTGTATGCAGCTGTTGATAGTCGCGGGGTTCTTGTACTCAAAACGAATCGTTGTTGATTGTGAAAAGAAATGAATAAGAAGGGAGAGACTTGCATTTAACTGAAGAAAGGCGCATTGTTTGACTAACATCTCTAATTCTTATCCACCTTGGTACTGAAGTCATCAAATTATCTTACTGTAATTCGAGATGGACCAAAAATAAGGAAACCGTCTGTTAATTAGTTAGCTGAGTCCACTTTTACAAACCAAGTTAACTGAGGTTACTTCTTACTTAACTGATGGAACCCAACTTGGTTCTTAAAGGTTTCTGAAAGCCTTCGTATTCGTAAGATGTAAAACGACATATGCACATGGATCTCAAACTTTTCTTACACCGTTCGTATGCACAGAACGTGAAAGGACCCGCAATAGATTGTACAATAGCAACTTTCAGCTCACAGCACTTCTGCTTCTTCAGCCAACACATTGTGAATGTATTAATCTCACTTGGCGTTATGTTGTAGTCCTTTCAATACAAACCCAACTGGCTTAGATAGATAGATAGAAGTGTTATGCCCAAAACATTGAACGACCTATGATTAGGTCATTGTTTCTGCAAAAATCCATCAAACTCTCTAAAAATATGCTAGAACAAATTGTTTACACTGTCAGTGTATGCTAATGACCGGGGCTGACTGACACTCAACCAACAAGCGCCATCGTGAGCTACCTGCCTGCAGTTTCACACGCCATGTTAATTGAAGTCCCTTACCACCTGAGTCACGGTCTTCATCTACTGCGCCGTCGCTTTGTGGTGGATTCGAAGATTCTCCAGTGTGCATCTGTTCTAAAAGCAGTCATTTTAGGTTAAATTAGTTGGCTGATATGCCCATGATGTGTTTTCCTATCGTGGTTTTAGTTACTTGGTGTCAATCATCCGGACGCCCTTTTGAATTTTTAATAGTGCTCCTTTAGACAGTTCGTCGATGGGATTCTATTTATTTTTTGACACGAGGTTTTGGACAATAATAGAGAAAATGGGCTGTGTCCTCATCAACATCCTCTGCATATGTCGTCATGGTTTAGATGTTATTTTTTTGTATGATGTCTTAACATGTTGTGGCCGGTAACCACCACTGCCAACATTGACAGCGTTTTCCTGTTATTTTGTTGAAGCTTGTTGGTCCTTGCTTTATTTGCTTTCATTAGAGATTTTTGTGTAATTTTGGACCTAAGATTGCAGTGAGAAGGTTTAACCGTATTGTCTACTTGCTCTCGATCTAGAGCTAGTCCCTTTCTAGCTAATTCATCAGCTGTTTCATTATCAGAATGCCAAGAACCCTAAGATCTGTGCAACAACACTTTAGAAGCTTTGATGTCGTTTGCGTAGCAGCTTTTGCTTTTATAGCCGCCTGGCTGTCAATTAGCATTGACATGCATAAGGCGGCTGCTGTCACTGTTACAACCTTCATCTGAAAAACGCTGCTGTGATCTGGAAGTCTTATGAAGCTACTTGATCCTAACTCCTTGGAGAAAAGACTCGCTCCTATGCTTATGTCAATTTCTGAGCCATTGGTGTTAGATGGATTTAAGACACTTCGTTGTTTTCCCAACTCTTCTCTGGCTGATTCGGAGAGGACTCTTCGCTGCGATCTAGTATAGTGTTTTATTTTCTCCTTGACTCACTGTCTATCCAGAAAAGACCACAAATTACATTCAGAATTTTTCTCTCAAAACAACCGAGTGTAACCTCAGCCATTTTTGGAATGATCCATGGTCTTGTGTAGAGAAGAAAACGAGATCCTTAAAAATAAATGGAGCGTGTTACACGCAGGTTTTTCTAACGTCTGCTAATAAATGCTATTTCCGACGCAAATATTGCATCATTTCCAGCATAGAATGCAAAAACTAATGATTATCTGATGCATGTTGGTTGAAACCATCAATTGGGTCATATCCCTTTGATCTGAATTCTCTAATTAAGATGAACTCTGTTGCACTTTTCGCCCTTCCCTTTGTTTTCCATGTACACTGTGATGAATATTTTGTATGCTTTGTTTTCATCTTATATTCTTTTCTTGTTATTCATTCAAATTTTATTGGAATTAATTAAAGGCGAGAGATCTGCCTGCTGTTCAGTCTCTATCACGAATATTTCACATATTACTCATCTAATATTCATTGTCTGCTGTTTATTAAGAAAATATTTACGAAACGAGCGCGCGTTGTATCTCCTTTTGTTTCTGGTTCAGTTCTCTTTCTTACTGTGGCTAGAATTATTAGTAGGTACTTTTGTTTTTTACTGCACGCCCGCCGCCGTTGTCGTTCAGAACAGTGAAGCAAACGAAGAAATTAATTATCTTTAATTAATTAATCTTATCACCGCCGAACGAAGCAGAAGAGATATAGGTAGATGGCAGGGGCAGCATACATTGGTTTTTATTTCTGTGATTTTTGTGCTGCGCTATGGAAGAGCATGTACTTCACCTAGTTACTCGTATCTTTGTTGCCGACTGGCTGTTGTGATTTTATTTCTTTTTATTTATGTTTTTGTTTGTTGCAGATGGAGAAACATGTCTTCTTGATATCTTGGACACCGCCGGACAAGAGGAATACTCAGCAATGCGGGATCAGTATATGCGAACGGGCGAAGGATTCCTTTTAGTTTTCGCAGTGAACAGTGCCAAATCTTTTGAAGATATAGGTGAGTATTATGGTTGTTGTCAGCCTATTGTTTGATTATCTGGTGTTTGTTTGATTTTTATCAGTAACTAACAAGTTGGTCGGTAGAGTGTGCTCAAGTGCATGTGTTTGGATAACACTTTGGAGTATGAGTCTGCGATGGAATTTTTTTTTTTTTTTGTGGAGTAAACGCATACTCGATCAATAAACCGCACACGCTCGGTAATATGAGAGTAAATACGATGTGCTGTAGTTGAGCGCCACTGTTTGTTATGTGGCCTCCTGTTTGATCTATTGACTTGTGTAGCGAACGACGACGGCTTATTACTTAATTGTGATATGTTTCCGTTTGCAAAGTGCGTTGATCGGCCAGAGAAATCAAGAGTGTAATGTAATTATCTGGAAGCGTGAGAATCGGAGAGATCAAGGGAAAAGAGAAAAAAAAAAACAAAAAAAAGTGAATATTGAGAAAAGAAAAGAAAAGAAAATTTGAAATGAAAATTTGTATTTATCTCGAGCATGGAAATGGATAGTTAATTTATACTCCCACTGTTGATTGCGAATTGTTTGACGAGTGTGATCCCGTATCACCATATCACCGGCCTAAGGCTAGCAGATGTATCATTTACCCAAAGGTATAACTTTTGGTCTCCCCGAACGCCTTAATTTACCACCCCTTGATGCATATCTTCCAAAGCTGAGATTTATGCAATACTTATGGCTGCTAACTATATTACGAAAAACAGGTGGAGGGGACGGAGTATCTGCGTCTGTAGCGACAGTTTTAAGGTCTTATTCAATCCGCTTGCTTACTTTCGTATCAGGCCAACGACCCTTGGAGGGTCTGAGCCTGAACTAATGCCACTTTCCATTTTATTTTAAGTGGTTAGATCGCTAACTCCACGCACAAATCCCAATCCGATCGGGGTAGAAAAACACTCTTTCAAAAGAGATTTCAAAGTCAAAATTCCCCCACGGGAGAACTGGCTTTGCTTCCAGAACTAGGAGGTTTCTGCAGAAACTTTAGAGTAGAGATGAGGAGGACGAGAGAACTGCAACTCAAATGGTCTTTCCAACGCTATCTCGCAGCAGAAGACTTCTGGGAAAAATGTATCCTCTTGCCTTGAACACGGCTGCTATTAGATCACTATTCAGCGGATGCCAATGTAGCTATCCAAGGACGCTGTATAGTGACAGGGATCTCGTAAGTGGCATATCGCATAGTTGAGAGCGATCAGAACCTTACCCTGAATGTGCATTTCCATGCCAATGGAGGAGGATGGCCGATTCTCTTATAAGATCCAAAATAGTTTAAAAATGCAGAACAAGATTGAATGTGCACCTTGTTTGGGACCCTGGAAACAGCAGGATTACCGGAAATAATCTCCTCTGAATCTAGTCGGAGAACTTCTCCGGCCCCAAAACCAACGTTGGGTTTGTTCGTATCTTTGGTTAGGGATTTCATGGTTGGTTGGGTTTCTAGCAAACACAACAATATGTGGCATGACTCCAGAATGCGGGCAAACTAAACGAATATTTCTCGATATATTATCGTCTAGGTTTTTGTTTACTGTTAACAATCTAAATCTTTATATGAATATTATCTTTAATTATTATTTTTGCTTTTTAGGAACATACCGTGAACAAATTAAGCGTGTAAAAGACGCCGAAGAAGTCCCGATGGTACTTGTTGGTAACAAATGCGATTTACAGGCATGGGCAGTTGATATGAGTCAAGCCAAAGAGGTACCCTTTAATTGTTCTCCCATCACAGAAACAATAAATTATTTTCAATTATTTAAAGATCGCTAAACAATATGGTATTCCGATGGTTGACACCTCTGCCAAAACTCGTATGGGTGTTGATGAAGCATTTTACACACTGGTGCGTGAGATTCGCAAGGACAAAGAGCACCGGGGGAAAAAACACCGCAGGAACAACAAACCGTCTCATCGTAAATTCAGATGCGAACTTCTCTAAAAATTAACACAAGAAGAAAGTAAACAAACAAAACATCAACAATTGCAAACAATTCAATGCAAGAATCAAACACAGAAACTAAAAGAAAACGTAACATGAAAACAGCAGATGAAAATAACAAAAAAAATAAAAATAAAAATATATACTAAACCTTAAACACACACAAGAAAACAAAACAAATTAATAGTTATTATCCTCTTTTAATTTTTAAATACTTTGTTGGCAAATTATCCTTTTTTTTTTATAATTTTTCTTCGTCTTAGTTTCGCTTAAGTCTTTACTTTCTCAAAACGTTAAAATGCAAACGAAACATATTTTATCACATATAGATATATGACTTTAAGCATACAGTAACATTTGTGTTTTAATCTTTAACTAAGATTTATAATGAACAACATTTCGCACAGATGAATACGCATAAACATTTGATACTTTCTCCTCCTTATAGTTAAATGTTTGAGAACTATATTTTGTTACTTGTATATCATAAATCTATTTTTTTTAATTTTCAAAAAAAAAAACTAAAAACTAAAAACAAACAAAAAAGATCACTAATGTTAGGCATAAATAATTTTTTACGATTATAAATAAAAAAATAAAATTTATAAACTTAGATATGATACATGATTGATACTAAATGAGGACAAGAAATTTATAATTAAAAAAAGAAAATTCTAAACAAAAAGAAATATAAACTATTTTTTACATAAATGTTAACATTATTTTATTTAGGAAAGAAAGAAGAAACAAATTTACTAAAAATTGTAAAACCAAAATTGTTAAGGTTAAAACTATAAACAAAAAACTTTGTAAAGAGATTTTAAAAGGAGTAAAAAAAAACTCGAAAGGTTAACATCGGAGGGATGCTTTAGGTCGATCGCTCACTCTTAATAGTAGAAACAATGTGTACAGTTGATGGGCACATAGAAAGGACAGTCCGTGAGGTTTACAGGCAATTTTAAACTTACACCTTTTATGTGTTTTCTACGACTTTATGTTCGATTTTCTACAATGGCCAACTTTCAGCTTCATAATGCTCATTTCCTTCTCAACTATTCGGCATCATGTTTGCCTAGGTCGATTTATTCTTGTACTGCATTTGGTTAGTGGATTCCATATAACGTGGTCTTTTGCCCCCTCATGAGATCTAAGGGCATTTGCAATGCCTAAGCGAAGTCGTGTGTAGTTCCAAACTTTCTATCCACTGTCCAACGCCAAATGTTTGAAATGGAACTTTAACTTCCTTGCTTCTCCACTCCAAGTAGTTTGAGAACAACCCACTCTTTCATTATTTGTAAGTGAATTCGATCAAATTTTTTCATTGCATGATTCCGTCATGGAATGGTGATATCTTTTGGAACCTGACATACTCTAACGTAAAGCTATATAAATCCTATGATCCACAAGATAATTGAATGATCTACACAGAAGGCCGCCGGCAGGAGACATTTTTCTTTTCGACATCAATGATTGAATATAGGTATTCGTTGGCTGTTTCTAAGGCTCTCTACACACAGGGCTAGTCAAAATAAACTTAACTAACTAGTAACTGAAGTCACAGTCACAGTTACTGACTCATTAGTGAGACGATTTCGCACACGTAACTAGTAGTTTCTTCTGAGTCGTCCTGGCCGCAGGACTATCATTACAATCATTTGACATTGTGGATAGTAATTCTGGTGATAAAGCCGTCATATTATTACTGTTTTACCATCGTTACAGAAGAAATAAATTACGAAGAAAATTCTGGTTTCATACTTCCCTTCAGTTTTATCCTTCTTTGAGTACCCGAAAAGCTTAAAAACATACAAAACGAGGCTTTTTCCACTTCACCCTCAAAGAAATTTTTTAATTAGTGAGGAAAACATTCGTCATGAGGAAACTGGGCAACTAACTGACTAGACAACCCAATCACCTGAAACTGATTACAAATTAGTTACCAACGAGTTTTGTAACCGGTTTCGGTGTCACATTTAATTACCTAAGTAACTCAATGCGAATTGGTTAGCAATTTGTGTTAGAGGACCTAATACTTTCTACTATCTTGCCAACTATCGGAAGAACAAAAATAATATTCTTCCAGTTCTGGTGCTCCTTGAGGTAACCCCTGTTACAGCTACGAAAATAGTGTGGAATAATTTGTTCCTCCTGCATGCAGCTTCTACAAAAATCGTTTGCATGTACCCTAAGCCTTGCTTCATGCTATTAGACCTATTAGACAGTAGTGATACCTATTATGGTGCTTATATGCAATCTGTTGAGATAAATTAAATTCTTAAAGCGTTTCAGGTCTAGCTTTGGCCAAATATGTTTTGTCGCTTGACATGTTTTACCACTTGTCCACCTAATGTTTGTTCTCTTGATAAAATCTAAATTTATGTTTACATTCGGTAATTGGGTGACTTAAGGTGTTTTTATCTAGAAGTATGTGCACTAACTTATCAGGCCAGCAACTCTTAGAGCTAATTCCGCTTTCTCCATCTTTCACGGCTCCAGGCACCCTGCTTCCAGTTCGCTAGAATACGATTGCCTGATCTTTAAATTGGAGGTTTGGTTTCGTTGATCAGGTAGCTGGAATTCGAAGACTCTCTTAGCTGGAGCGTTCGCGTTATTTCGCTTGAAGTATTATTTAAATTGTTGCATATCTGGCGAGTTCATCTGCTTTGCAGTTCCCTGGAATATGTGACAAAGGTGAATATTGAACTGCTCCACCATCTCTATGAGACACGATCAGCAATCTAGAGCTTGAGTCGAGATGTTGATAAAGATGTAAAAAAAAAAGTTAAGAACCTTATTTACATTAGATATATTAAGTTAGTTGGACCTTAGCCCTCTATAGATTGCCAAAACGAGCAAGTAGCAACTAATGAATTTCATTAACTCTGACCTCCATCAACTGTTCAACTACGTTGTTTCTACCGATGACACCGATCACGGCTTTGAAGACAAAACGAATCAGATCGTCGTATCTTTATTTTTACTAACATAATTTCCTTAAATAAAATTCCATTTAAAACTAAAAAAAAAAAGAAATTCTTTCGAGAAAATAAAACATCGAAAACTAAATAAGAAAAAAAGAAAAAACTGATAAAACTTTATCTCTATCTAGTAATCTTCACACAATTATCTGCGCGCAAAATAGTATTAACTGTAATTTTATTTTTTTTTTATATAATTTTCCGTGGTGCAACAAAATAAAATACAAAAAGAAATATACATATTGTGCTTTGCATTAAAATAAAAAAAAAAAAACAAAATAAAATAATAATCGCAAAATCTTTATAAATGTATTTTATGTAATCACTCTTTTTTATTATATATATATTTAAAAGAATATATATATATATATAACAACATAATAAAATTAGCTTTTTAACGTTTTTTGCTATTCAATAATAAATAAATTAAAACAAATTAAATTACGCCATAATTAAAAATAAGAAAATAAAAAATCACAAGAACATGTTTTGTGTTTCTTCAATTTTTTTCATTTTTTTTTTTTTCTAATAGCTCATAATGGATGATAAAGTATTTATTAATGTAAAATGTATTTAAAAATAATTAAAAAACAAAAATAAAAAATTGAATATTTTCTTTTACTTTTATTTTTATATACAATACGTACTCGTATTAATATATAAAAGATACTCCGCATATACAGCTTTTGATTTCTTTGTTCTTATTCGTAACTATTGTGTTCTAAAAAAAATATATATATATGTATGTATATTTGTTTACATCTTTTCTTGTTTTCTTAACTTTTTTTTTTATACGTAGTCATTATAATAAAAGGAAATTAAAGTATTTTTATTTTTTATTTTTCAATTTATGCATGGAAATTACTAAATAAATGATTAATCTGATTTATGCAAATTTTTTTGGCATATTATATGTATGTTACGAGAAAAACAAAAATAATAAACTGAAAATTAATGTAATATTATAAATAAACAAAAAAAAAGAAGAAAAATGTATGGTATAACTTAATGTAAGTTGCGTTTGATTTCATTTATGTTGGCTTTCGAAAATTAGGTTATGCCCGTCGTACACTTATGTGTGTGGGCGTTTTCTATGCCTGCAAAAAAACCTTTGGAAAGAAGTGGAGACCTTAACCAAAGATGACCTTGTGGATGTAAATAGCCGTAGTGCATCCAATTCTCAGCTACGAATCACTAGTATGGTGGCCCGCGTTGAGCAAAGGCTACAACCTCACGAAACTAAAAAGGCTCCGAAGAACAGCCAGGGGCCAAATGGTCTCTTCCGTGATCGTATAACTCGTCACGTAAAAACGAGCATTATTACGTAGAAATGATCATTCTGTATGTAATAATGTTTGCTTTAACGTGACGAGTTATACGATCACGGAAGAGACGATTTGGCGCCTGGCTGTTCTTCGGAGCCTTTTTAGGCACCGCGGGCGCATTAAGGTCGGCCCCAACGGATGCCCTTACTGTGCTCATGCATCTTCTGCCTCTCGACCTACACACAAGGAAACTGGGTGCTGGACCGCAAGGCCTTATGGCCAAAACATCTTGGACTCGTTACCAAACGCCTCCATGGTCACGATTTTACGGCCAAAACATCTTGGACTCGATACCAAATGCCTCCATGGTCACGATTCCAATTGACTACATCACACCCAAACCAGAGATAAGTTATAAGTTATGATTTATCTCTGCCCAAACAAAACTTCAAGAAAAACTTTCACGTAGGATTGCCCACCAGAGCTCAGTGAAAGAAAGACGAAGTAGTGAAGGACGGTCATCTACACCGGCGGATCAAAGATAAACTGTGGCGTGGTGGCCGGTGTGAATCACTGAAAATATCAATATCATACCGCTTGCTGGATTTTGTCAGCGTTTTCCAGGCAGAACAAACAAAACATTGCTATCCTCATAGATAGCCAAGCCGCTATCACAGCTATTGACTCGGCTACCAGAACGAGCTTGCCCGCATGAGCGAACGCTTCAGAGTCACACTGCTCGGGGTTCCAGGACGTGCAGATGAAATGGCCAGGCAGAGCTCAGCTCAAAACGACTCACTCGCGGCAAGGGTCCACATCCCGCTATGAACAGTTAAAGGACAAATCCACTCACACTTCCTGCAGAAGATCAACATTCAATGGAGGGGGTTAACCTACTGCGCCATATCAATAAAGATATGGCCGACATAGAGTAAGAGTAGAACAAAAGATTTACTAAACAAACCATTAAATTCAGAGCTCGACTGTCCAATGAGTAGATATTGCGAATGGCTCAGAAAAAAAGAGGCCTTCCTCGATATTGAGGGAGCTTTCAACAACGTCAAATCGAATGCAATCACTGGGGCACTGGCAGGACTTTGAGTCCTTTATGAAAGATTCGTCAGCGTAAAGATGAGTAACACCACAACTCAAAGATCTATCAGTAGAAGTTCTGTCAAGAGGGCAACTCTCACCTGTCCTCTGGAACACGGCTCTTAACGAATTGCTTGTGGACCTGAAGAAGAATGGCTAAACTCTTTCAAATGGGATTTCAAAGTCAAAATTCCCCCATGGGAGAACTGGTTTTGCTTCAAGAACTTAGAGGTTTATGCAGAAACTTTAGAGTAGAGATGAGGAGGAAAGACTCAACTTGTCTTTCCAACGCTATCTCGCAGCAGAAGACTTCTGGGTCATTTCTATTTCAATGATACCAGTTACCTAAGCCAAACCTCCAAACTTAAACTCCTTTCTCTTTGGTAGAATTCTCCCTCATAAGGAATCACAATGGGCTCTTACTATCTACCTTGAACGCCTTAACACACCTGGAATAGCCATAGATTACAAAGAGTAACTAAGTGAGAGACTCTCCGCTCAACTTCGGGATACCAGCCATTCCCGAAGAGATGCCCCTTTGTAAATGACAAAAAAAATGCACATCTTCTGGCGGTGCAGCGCAATAAAAAATTAAAGAAGAAGTAATCCCTCCTCCCAGTATAGAAGAGGTCAGCGCAACTATTAAAGAACTGAACAAGCCCGCCGGCTCTGATAGCTTAACAGCAAAGCTTTTCAAATATGGAGTTGATGTTTTGGTAGGGTGTATGCTCGGCAACTGGAATATGATCTCCACATGACCCATCTACAAAAAAGGTGACCCTATGCCTTCCGCCAACTATAGAAGCATGTCCAACGTACTTCGGGAACGCCTGCAGCACATTAATTAGCGCGTACTAATGTGGCTTCGTGCCTGGAAGATCGACGGAAGCTGAATTTTTCAAATACGCACCGGATTTCAGCAAGAAAATGCTCTATCCTGTTATTTACTCAATCTTATGCTGCAGGACAGGTGTTAACACGGAAGGAACTATCTTCAAAAAAATCTGTCTAGTTGCAGGGATACGCAGACAACATCGACATCATCGGTCCACGAAAAAACTTTTTAGCCATACCATAAAAATCACATAGTGTAGGTGAGCCCTAAGCAAACTTAAACTGCGTGATGTAAACCCACGTACTCATGTCACTATTTCTGTCATTTTGGGCTGTCACCGAAGTAGTGTGCCCTCCCAAAGTTAAAAAAATTTCCAAAACTTATTTATTTAATAAAATTGCATTTAATATAAGAGGACAACACATATTGCACAACTTAATGGCATCGCTTACAAGGGTCGTCAGCCTATCCCGAGGAATCGGCCTGCTGTGCAATCGCTTTTCTCTGATAACTATCAAAGTGGAATCCGCCGCACCGCAGCTGATCAAGTTAGTGTTATGAAAGCGATTCTTACAAATTCACATTTTCTCACTGAAACAGGAATCATCATCTGCTTCCAGTGGTTAGTTCCTTTCATACCACCTCGTCCAGACGAGATCTTATGGAATTCTTCGATAAAAAGGAAAATTGGGGTGAAAACACAGTCAAATGCGGCCGTGCATGGAAAAAGGAGGAACTCCGTATCAAATCTAATACAGAACTACATCAACTGTGGTACATTCTGTTAAAAGAAAAGAATATGCTACTGACAATGGAACATGAGTGTAATGATCAAATGCAGCTGTTTCCAAGTCCAGAAAGATTGGATAAAGTAACGAAATTTTCATCTCCCGTAAATAGATGTTTCACTTTAAGTTTTCCCACTGTAGGTTGAAATTTCAATGGAAAACTTGGAAACCGTTGTGCGTGAGCGTAATAAAGCTTACCATTTACTCGAGACCGGTGAAACAGGTGAACGTCCTGGTCGTTTGGTTGCAAATCCTCTTGGCATCAAATACTACTATAGGTGAGTTGAGAAAACAACCAAAAACATTGATTTGACGGAGTTATCTTTGTTTTAGGGCCAAAGAACATGTCCTCCCAGCATATATGAACATTAAGTGGATTAAAAAACAACCGATTGGATTCGGTGGAAAAGCAGTCCGTAAGTTTTTGTTACTGTACCGCGAGAAGCTCTACAACGAGAAAAGGAAGACCAAGAAGTAAGGAGTGTATTTGCTTATTATCTTGAACTCTGTTACAGGGAATTTATTTATTTTTTTAGTCGCTCTCGCAACCATGTGATGATGTTGCTCCGAAGAAATCCCAAATTGAGCCTAAGTCTACTTAAGGAGAAATATCCTGATGTGGACGTCGATAAACTAATTAAATTGGATAAGACTCGTGGTCACTATGTACCGAAAGTTGGAGTTTAAACTTGATGTACGAACAAGTTTTGTAATAAATGCAATTTGTTCATTTGGTAGTTTTTTGTCGTTCACTTCCCGTTTGGTGGATCGAAATTGGGGGCGAAAACGCATCGTCAACTTCGCGCATTACCCACTGGATAAGCCGTTGGACAACTGGTCTTCGCATCTACAATACCGCCTGATGAATACCTATATAGGTCCCAAAACGAGATCCTTAAGATCTCAAGAAAACTCGTCAAATCACTACTAATTTTCTTTAATACAAATTCGATTGTACATACACTTTGCCTAATCTAGTCGTTAAATGTTGTCTTTTTGCCTTTAAATTCCGCAATTGATGGTTTGAGTTTCTGTTTCGCTGCCCACGATGGATGTAGATTGTCCTGGATCTCGGCCTTCCCAACATTCTTAGCTGCGTTACTCGGTTTGGATAAAGGCTTTTGATCAGACTTCTTATTCTCCCCATTATCATCGAATGTAATTTTCTGCCCTTTAAATTGTGTTATAATTGGTTTCCGTTTTTGTTTAGCAGCCCACGATGGATGGAGGTTATCTTTAATCACTCGATGCTTAACATTTGATGATGGTGCGAAACGTTGTTTAATTTGTTTTCTCCCCTTCTGTACTGATTGCCTCCTGTTGCTGATATTCCTTTTATAATGTCGCATTGCATTGTCACGCCTTTCTCGACGAATAAGACCATCATCAGGTGCCTCGGGCTGAACGCGATCGATGACAGCTGTCGACACGTAGTTATCGCCTGTCCCAGTGACAAAGAACGGATCAATTGTTGTCACTGGTTTTTCGTTTTGTTTTTGAGGTGATGCTGGTTCACCTATAGATTGGTTGGCATCCAAAGATTTGATTTTTTTCTTTGGGGGATTTTTCTTCGTTTTACCCATAATTTGTGTGGGTTTGGAAAACATTGTTGTTGGTTCATAAATGGGTTCATAAATAGGTTCAACCTTCCATCCCTTAGCGGGTGCAACTTGTTCTTCTTCTATCAATATATCTGAACTAGCATTTTCTAAAATTTCCTCATTCCATGGGAGTTTCTTTGCCACGTTGGTTTTCATCGTTTTCTTTCTTTTGCCTACTTTTCGTGTTTTCTTTCGTTGATCACTTTGAAGAAGTTTCTTTTTCCGTTTACTTGGTGCCATGATTTCGTCTTTCCAGCCCGGATTACTTTCATTTAAATACAAAAGGGTTGTGAAGTTGCTCACCATTTTGACTAGTATTTTGTTATTGGCAAGCAGTGCCACTGCTTTGTCCTCCGGTGGTGCCCGACCATTTGTGAGGATAGCTGCGGGCTTCTTACGAAGAGCGAGAATTTGCCGTATAATGTCTGCAGTTCTTAATTTCTGAAAATAAAAAGGAAAGAAAAGTACTTGAGACACAATTTGAGGGTGTGGGGACAAGTTTTGTTCTTATGCAGTTCCACAGAGATTCACACTATCTAGGATCGATATTAAAAACTCCTCTCAAGCAAGTTCGTTGCTCCATAATGTAAGGAATATTTCAGAGACGAAAAAGAGAAGGTTAGTCACGAACAGAATCACAGCTAAATTCACCTGACGTGTGTAGTTCCCACAGCGTGTTGCCTGTCGAATATTTCAAGCGAAATACTCGGCTGCAGTTCAATTTTCAAAGAATAAAGTTAAAGGTAACGCTATTGTACTACACCTATGGCGACAACCAATATAACATTGGAATCGCAAACGAGTACGCATATCCTTGTTACAAAAGTTTATTTTCTCGGCAGGCACAACATACCCAATATTATTTAGTACTCACCTTAACACAAACCATTATCTTCGGTATTTTCTCTAATTTTTGGGCAACTTTCACATTATCTGGCGTCAGTTCAACCAAAGCTTTTAATTTACGAATTTTCTGCACGAGTTTGTTGATTGTTTGGCAGCGAGCCTGTAGAATCCTATTTTTGTTGGTTATAATCTATTTAAATTAACAAAACCATAAGTTTTTATTTGTCATATGAGCACAAATTAAATAGAAATACTTTCCAGATTATTTAATAGTAATTTGTCCAGCATTTTTAGTCAGATTTATTAAATATTTCTCCACGATGTTTCTTTTTGCATGCTTTAAAAAAATCAAAACCGAAATGTCAAAAATTACAATCCAGTCTAGCCACTGGAAATAATAAAAAAAAAAAAAACATATGACTTACAATACGACACGTTACGTTATTATTTCTTCTGCGTTATGGATGTTATTTTGACAGTCAAATCTCAAATGTCGTTCGTATCAACAAAAATGACGGAATCCACTTTGAAGGAGTTCGATAAAAAAGATTTTAACGTTGATAAATGTACTTTAAGCACTTATAAGTTTATTTAAATTGCCTATTAAATGTGGTTCTTGTTCTTGTAGATGTTAACCATTTGGTTCAGGAATGTGTTGGTGCTGCCGAACTACAACAGAGGAAGTCTAAAATTCAAGCATACAGTGACCAGACATCCTCCTCCCTTAAAAAGCATGTCTATGCCAATTATATGCAATTTATTGATACTGCAAAGGAGATTTCTCGTAAGTTTGAACGTCCCAAAGTGTAGAACATTTGTAATAAGTTTTTTTTTTTTATGTGTATGTGTGTTTAGATCTCGAATCGGAAATGTATCAATTGTCCCATATTCTCATCGACCAGAGAAATATATTGTCTTCCCTTACCGAAGGCACAGCATCAAAGCCTGGAGAAAGTGAGCAAGCAAGCATAGAAGATGGAACTGAAGATTTACAAAGTCTACATGCAGCCAAGACAGTAAAAGAAATGGTACAAGGTTACAAGGGAGATCTTGAGGGGAAGACATTCCTGCATGAGGGTGCATTGATTGAATTAGACTCGAATGACTATCGGCCCATCCAGAGAGTGTTTTTCTTTCTGTTCAACGATACTCTGATTGTGTGCAAAGTGAAGCATGACAAGTAAGTATTGGCAGATGGGGCGGAATAAACAACTCATTGTTGATTCTCTAGGAGACTGGAGTTCGTCACGCAGTATGATCCTCGAAAAATCGCTGTTATAAACATCAAAGATTTGGACGGGGTTAAAAATGCAATTAATATCATAACACCGGATGGGTCCAAGATTCTGCAGTGTGTTACACCGGCAGGAAAAGTAAGCCTACACTTACGTCTGATTTTCTTGTCTTACGAGTATATCTTTATACACTTGTCTTTCTTTAGAACGAATGGATAGAAAAGTTCGAAGTGGCCTTTAAGTTTAACCAAATCTCAAAACAGCATAAAAAAGGACCAGCCCCGCAGCCACCAAAGCTTCACAAACAAATTTCATCGCTGGATACGAAATCAATTGCAAGTGAATTGACTCCAACCGAAGAAAGTGGTATTCCAGCTGAGAATTGGGGTCCAGATTGGTTGTCATCGGCTCCTGATGAGATAGAAGCACTCATCGTTCAACGACACTTTGAAGAGTCACTGGCGCTTGTCCAGAAATCCGAAGACTACATCAAGAAGGACGCGACATTTTGGAATGCAGCCGAAATATCTGGCAAGATTAAAACATTGAAAAAAAATTTGGTAAACGTCCTGCTTCAGGATCTGTCCAATTGTCAAAATCGATCATTACCCCTTGCATTGGGACTTTCACGTAGACCGCTGAAACTTCTCGTAGAGATGCAGCGAGAGAGACAAGCATGTGCCACACTACTGCGAGTGAGCACAGTAACAATTCGTGCTGCACAACGTGAAACTCGTCGTGGAAATCAAGATATATCTCAGATATTTTTCCGTGATATGGCGCATGTTGTGACAGAATTCTTGATTGCATTTGGCGAGGAGTCTGCTTGTGTCAGTTGTAAGTACCAATAAAGACAAATGGTTGTAAAGAACCCCAATTCAAATCCGCTTCGTTTTGTTTCAGCTATGATTGTTTGGTGCAATGCAGAATTGCAGTACTTTGCGGGACAACTGATTAAACATTATTTGACCAAGGGTGTTTTGTTGGAGGCAGTAGCGAAGATTGTCGAGAGCATTCGGGAACCATGTTCATTGGTGTGTGTTTTTTTTTTAAAGTTTTCCACTGGTTCTGTGTTGAATTCTCATTTGTTTTCGCACAGTTAACAGAGATTGGCTTAGACTTGTCCTATCACGTGGAGGGACTACTACGCAACACACTTGATCAGATTATCGATGACTCACGTTTCCGTTTGTTGGAGACCATAGGTCGCACCGAGGATTCATGGCAACCACACAATTTACAAAACAAACCGAATGTAAAGAAATTCCTGCGAGACATGGAAAAGATTGGCATCAATATGAAGTCACAGATCACCGGTGACACTTTTGTCAATTTAACACAATCGACGGTGAATTTTTGTCGCCACTTCTTGACTCTTACCGAGAGTTGTGGTATCTTGGCGAAGAATGAAACATTGAGGCTAAGTGTGGAGGTGCTTTTGAGGGATTTGTTCTTGGCGCAGCATGCTATTAAACCGGCTTCGGATATTAGTGTTGATGTAAGTATCATAGATTGTGCATAGATATTTTGAAGAAGGGTTAGATTGCTGAACTTCCCAACTGGTGCTAGAGCTAAAGACCATAGACTGTTTATTGCCGTTTGCCATAGTGCGATGAACTTGCATGCCTTCCTTTACGCTTAAAACTCTATGATCAAATTTAGATTCGAAAGGCCTTTCACCCATACAAGTACGAGGGTAATTGACAAATCAAGCAGGCACTGTACTACGGTATATCCGCTGTAATCTCATGAGTAGGTGACGCCATGTCAGTGCCGCGGAGGTGGAAAGTGCTACCAATTTCTTCTCAGTGCAGCCAATTAAATTCTAAATGTTGTCAACGACTTGGTGATGATAACTTCCATTCTACTTCCACTTAATAATAATAATATGGTCAATTTGGTTCATAGGCCTGCGATAAGAAGAGCTTGTGTAGTTCCGTGTACCATTCTATACGGGAAGAGTGTGCCGCCGATCGCTATATAACTCGATCAACCACTACTAGACTTCTTCGGAATACCGTACTTAGAAATTTAAAGTGCCAATCAGATGGGATCATAGAATTACAGTGAGTTCTTGCTGCTACTGACGATGCAGTTTGAGTACTTGACACTACTTCAATTGAAATCAGTTATGACATGTATTTTCTTCTTAAATCCTTAAACTGTCTATTCTTAGAGATTTCAATGGAATGAATGAATAAATGAATTGTGCCAGGGTTATATATACTGCGACCTTAAAGTTCTAGAGTATCCCTAAAGGACATAAAAACCTGTATTGGATCTAGGGATGGGAGGTGTTTCTCCTCTATCTGGTACATTCCCATACAATGCACTCTGTCCCGAGTTAGTGCCCAACAGTTTCTAAGGACACGATCTGAAGTTTTTTTCGGTTTCTATCTTCTTGGGGTTTTCACGGAGTTGACAGTGCTAATGGCAGTCTGGCTCTCTCACATGATTGTAGTGTCTCTCTTGTGATAAATGTTGACGAGGTAAAGTTGGGCACACCTTATCGCATAGACTTCCACCTGGAAGATGCTGGTAAATCTGCCCATTGGTTTCGAGTGCATATACCACTTTCCTCGGCTATTGTCGATCTCGGTAGCATATACGAGTTAGTCTGACTCACTGGTCCATTCTCTTTTTGTATTCAGTTTTATGGTGAAATTTTTAACGTTAATTTGAAGAGTAAATCTTCGTCCATGAGCTCGATGAACTTTCTTTTCCCTATTCCCTATTTTGACTCCAATAATCATGTCGTTTGATCGCTCTCTTTTCAGCCTAATTTCGTTGCGAAAAATAAGACATACCTCGTTGAAGACCTGCTCGCTGCTGCTATCGACAGATATGAGAAATTCTCTGGAGTCAAGTGTGGCAAACTTACAGAAGTCTACATTCAACTGAGGACTCCACCCAAACCAAAGCCACGTAGTGTCTACCAAACCGATGTTATTTAAGGGACGCCAACAAACAAAAGAAAAAGCCTTAAGTTGTATTTATCACAAACTTGCTTACGATATTATATTCACTTACGTACAATTCAATACAACAGTTATAAAAACGAAAAATTTAACTAAACACAAATGTAATTAACTACAAACTCCGTTCTTCATTGTCATCTTAGACTCTGATTCTTTGGTTTCCGACCTGGTCTCACGTTAAACACACTAGCAGGGAGTACCTGTCCCAATCGTTCCTTTCCTGCGATCGCCAACAGTCTACGCTCATGGACCTTCCTGTGCTTCGCCAAATGATCTGACCGGGCAAAGCATTTCGTGCAGTAACTACACTTGTAGGGTTTAACTCCAGAATGTGACCTCCGATGTCGTGCCAATTCATCCGAACGCGAAAATTTCCACGTACAATCTGGCCACGTGCAGATGTATGGCTTCTCACCCATGTGTCTACGCATGTGTGCCTTTAGATGAGCTGGTTTTGCGTAGATCTTTGTACATTCCCCAAAGGTACAGGGATATGTCTTTTCAGACAATTCACTGATATCTGTTGATGGTCGTCGAAAGAGATTCAAATTCTCAGTGGCATCTTTCAGGAATAAATCACAAGAATCATTACACAGTGGTGTCTTCTCTGGTAGGATCTGTACAAGTTCTGGTATTTCCACAAAGCTATCAAGGAAATTGATCTCCCATTCCAACTGAGATTGCTCCAAATGTGTTGTTCCCTCATCCAGCGGAAGTAAATAATCCAAACATAGTTCTAGTTCACGATCGATTCCTAATATCGAATTTGATTGTTCGTCATGCAGGAATTCAGTGAGTTCTCCTTGACTGTTGTCCAGATAGCTGTAGTAGTCACATGTGTAGTAAGGATCACCTGTTGCGTAGCTATTGTTGTTCATGTCCTCACAGTAGTTCCCATTGCAGCACAAATCTTGCTCCAGATCATTGAAGAGTTGTTGGAATCCGTTTGAAAAAAAATCCATCACTTTAACTCCAAGTTGTTGCTTGAGTACTGAAGATCTCGCGACCGTTACAATCGGTATTTAAACGCTTGTTCCGAGATGAAATTTGAGCGAGTGCCTATCCGGTCTCTCTTCAAATTCATTATTAATTACAAATCGAATTGAGAGATTTCAATTTTGTGGTGCGGTGCGTTCTATTGAATGATAATGATAATGAGCTAAACCGTAATACTTTTTTTTTTACATTTTTTGCTGGATATCTGGATCGACGAAGCGACGGGTACCGATCACTCCCAAGGGAGTCGTTAAATGCGCAAAAAGAAAAAAATAAAAAGTATAGACATCAGCCGCTCATCACGACGATCATCACCGTCATTGTCGTCATTGTAGTCCATTGTCCGTTTGTGTGTTATCCAAAGTGTCGTATCGTGGGTACCAGACGGTGTCAGGCCAATTTTCGTTGTTCACTTGGAATTGTCAACTCCTTTGGGAGTTCTGCGTAACGGTCTAAATGTCTGAACTTTCTATGTGAGAAAGGCATATGTGTGTGGCCGAATTAGTTGGAAATCGTTATTAGCGTCATCGAGCTCAGGAGAGTTTTGGGTTATTGCGCGTGGTAATGCAACGATTGGTCTCTTATCACCATGATGGGTTAAGTTTCATTTGAGTTATCTCTCTTTTCTCCAACATTGGCGCCACGTTTTTGCAATCCTCTTTAATTAGAACGACCATTTCAAATGCGAACAACAAAAATGGTGGATAATTGCGTTTTGCTATTCGATTTTTGCACAACTACGTCATTTTTTGTTTGTATTCAGTTCCTGCACCGAGTGCACTTGGACAGTGGAAACCATTTTTTTTTTTTAGATAAACATGACCTAGACTAGTTTCGGAAAGAGACTTTGAATAGCAAGTGACAAACGATTATAGATGATTAATGACACGGTAATGGAAAACATCTGTCGAATTCATCATCATCCCTGAGGCCTAATCAGAGATGGACGGAATCACTCAACGGGACTTTACAGATCTTTGATGTCATTGGTATTTTTGTTTACTCCATTTCACTTGGTTGATGCGTGTTTCCTGTTGATGTCAGGTCTCCAATGTTTATCAAGTGTACTTGTTGGTAACTTTCCACATGGTCTACTATGTAAACCCCTCCGTTCGTGGTCCAGCTTATGATGAATGTTTGAATTAATAGAATATAATTTTGAAGAAAAGATGAACGACCGATCGCATATTTTTGGAAGAGCCACTGACCACATGATACCAAAATTAAAGATAATTTCGGTGAGATTATGATGCGCGCTCTACGCCACTTATTTGCCAAATCAACTAGTGACACGTGTATGAATCAAAAACAAATCATGCATAAGTTACACATTTGGAATTTAGAAAATTCTGGAGAATTTGATGGCGAAATAGATGTTACAAAACCAGAGGACTTAACTATTCTTACGTGGGGTAGCTCACCTACTCGTCGGAGGGATGAATATTCCAATAATCCTGGAAAATCATGCAGTAACCAGGTGCATGGAACAAAATGAAATCAATAGATAAGGATTGCCCATAAAAAAAACCACAATTCGACCAGCGTAGGTTCATAGAGCTCAGCAACTTCTAAAATTTGCCGAAAATGTCTGATTAAGAAGCTGTTTCAGGTGTAAAGGTGATTGCACTTATATTTTATGCGTGAGAGTAAGTTTGTTTTGTTACCAACATCTTAGCCATACATTTGCTAACCCATACCTTCTCTATTCTCCAGATGGTCACAGTCATCAATGTTGCAGGAGGTGAACAACATCCTCATTTGGTCGATTCTCAGATGCAACCATTGGGCCGCTCTGGAAGTCAACGGACTTCTTAGGGTGAAACTGGTTATTCGTGGATCATCAACGAATAAGCGATGCACAAGTGTGTGTGCTTAACTGACAGCTATTCTTCAGAAGTGCACACCATTCCAGTTGATAACTTTTATTCCTGAAGTTATCGCTCCTCTCTTTAATCGTCGTTCTCACTGTTTTATTCATAATCTTCAGCCTAACCACATCAATATGGTCACCACGGCAAAGGCTAACTAAAGAGCAACAACTTTCTAATGTCAACTGAGCAGCAGATATATCAGTTAACTAGATATCAGCGGTTACAGCAATCAAATAACTCGAACGCATCGTGCTTATCAGCATAGTGAAGATCCCAAATCAACTCCAAGCATAATTCAACCGCTGGTAATTGATGAACTCCACTCAAGAACTAATAATCAACGACTCCAGAGCAATGTGTCGCAGTTCCTATTCTAAACTCCTGCGCCGATCGATGTCCTCTTACAAGCAATTCTTACCTTACAACTTCAGATACTCGACACCTACTGGACAAATCATGCATCACAGAGTGGAGATTGCAACTATGACTTCGACAAAAGAAACTTGAAGACCTCTCTACACATTCCTTATCCGTTGCTACAAAAATTGTACCAGAGTGATGAGAAATAAAATATTCCTGAAGCTTTGAAACTACATTCTTTTTATTTTTGAAGGTCTGACGTGTGTACTAATTTTTTTTGTTTTGACAAGTCCGTACATAACGATAGGTACAAAATTTTGCAAGACGTCATCTTGCAGATTAACCTCTAGAGTATAAGGCTGCATTAAAAAAAAATTCTGTTTGCCTTTGTTAGCGGAATGACCGCAAAAGGAGCGGAACGATTGACCGCAAACCAAAATTTCTAAAACGAATTCTCGCATTCTAAAACTAAATCCCAAAAGCAAAATCTCGCTTATCAACATCTCACTTTTAAAGAAGAGTCGCAGTTCTGCAACGCTCCGCTTAGCTGCTCTGCTTGGGTTCTTGCTTTGCGAAAGGGACATAAGTCCATAGCTGGGAATATAACAAAAACCTGTTACCAATTTTGGACATAAAAGGACCATAGCAGCGAAGTGGTGCAGTCAGTGGTGCAGATCACCTATGTCGTTAAGGTAGAATTCCCCTAAATGGAGTCTTTTTTTACGGGAGAGAGCTGGGCAGTTACAAAGAAGGTGGGGAATAGTTTCCTCCTCCTCTTCGTCCATGCAGCTCCTAAAGAAATCGTTTGAATGGACGCCAAGCCTTGTTGCATACTTGCCTATTAGACAGTGTCCCGTGATGACACCTATTATAGAACTGATATGCGATATGTTGAGAGAAATCAAGTTCTCTCCATAGATCCCCATAATGGGAATGTGTATTGCATCGTTTCGGTACTCTGGTCCTTTTATGTCCAAAATCGGTTAGGAGCAACAGGTTTTTGTTATATTCCGAGTTATGGCCTATCGCTTTCGCCAAGCAAAGAATAGACCAGGAAAGCGGAGCAGTTATCGCAGGACAGTGATTTGGAGTTTGGTGATTTTGTATTTAGGGATTTTTCAGTTGAGAATTTTGCAATTGGGTATTATGTGGGTATCTCCCAAGGTTTCTGGCTTCCGCGATTGCCTGATTTTTAAACCGGAGGCTCGGTCTTCCTTTTCTTCGTGAACCAGATGCCTAGAATTCGTAGATTCTCTAAACTGGAATATTATTCTCCATTGGCATTCAGTTGGCAAGAGGTTTTGTGGAACATGATTTTGGATCTTCGAGTAAGGAATAAATAAATATTTTATTTCAGTGCGAGATCATCATCATCATTTTTAATCATGCCTATGGAATAAGAAAGGGGAAAAGTAAAACTTTGGCCTGGGTAGAAGAACACATCTTGCAATCACTTATTTGACCTAAAAAAAAAATCAAACAAAACACGTTTAGATTTTTCAAAAAATTTACATTTTCGTGTTTATTTACGTTTATTATTTAGTTTCCATTTTTGTTTTGTTTCTCTTAAAATTTATTAAATAGCATTTTTTTCTTGTTTTCATTTTATTTATTTTATTTATCTTTTCATTTTACTTTATTTATTATTTTATTTGTAATTCTTTTTTCTTTTCATACATAGACTTAGAATTAAACATTTTGTTTTTCTCGTTTTTCTTGAATTTTTTGTTTTTGTTTTTAAAATGTTTCTTTACAGAGCTTTCTTGTTTTGTTTGTGTATGTGTTGTGTATTTTTTCTTCTCTTGTTTGTTTTTTTTTTTTTCTTTAAATCTGTGTATTTGCATTTTCTTTTTACTTAATTCTTAAATTGTATATAATCCTTAAAAATTAATTTCTTTTAATTATTTCTAAATTAATTTTCTTTATTTTTTATTTTTCTTCATCATTTTTATGCTTTTTTTTTTATCTTAATTTCATTATTTCTTTTTTTAATTACATACATATATATACTTACAGTGAAAGTTAAAATTAAAAATTAATATTTTTTTTTCTTCTTTTTGTTTTCATTTATCTTTTTTGTTTTTAATTACAATCATTAATAAAGTACATATTTCTTTTTCTTTTTCTTGTTGCTGTTTATAATTGTGTTGACAAAAATGTAAAATACGTTGTAATAATTTTTTTTGTGTGTTTTTTGCTTGCTTTTATAATTTTTTTCTTTTATTTTTTAATTTTTCTTTTGTGAGTTTTGTGGATATACATGGTTGGTTGTGTTTTATATATATATAGTTGTATTGTTATTTAAATTTTTTTTTAAAAATAATACAAGCAAAATTTCATTTAAATATTATTTAATAAGAAACAGTGTATTTGTTTACAAACACGAATTGTGGAGTGGAGGAAGAAGCAAAATGGGTGATTGTGATGGGTAGGCGAAAACATTTAAAAAAGTTGTACATACAAATTTATACACATAACATCGCGCGTTTTGAATAGGTAAATATTTTTGTGTTGTTTTTTATTTTTTTTAAATTTTACAAGTGTCTTGTGTTTTTAAATTAGAATTGATAGTTTTCTTTATTTGATTTAGGTCTTGAGTATCTGAACTTTGCGTCGGAAGAGTTTTGTTATTCTATAATTGCCAAGAGTGGAGTAAAACACTTCAGCGATTGAGCGCAATGGCGCATTTATAATAAGCTGCAGACACAGGCACAGTGTTGCTGCAGCCGACCGTTTAAAAGTCGCTAAATCCTGCATACATGTACACATTTGTAACGCCCCAGAATCCACTGGGTTTCAACAAACTAGAAGTAGCCAGAACCAAACGAAGGATGTCGCTAGAAACCGATTAAAAAACGGCCAAAGTCGTTGAAATTCAAAGTCGTTACAAACAGGAGAAACACTTTCTCTGCCACTATGTCCAGCCACTGCAAGGTTACGTGAAAGAATACTGGAGTATATGTGGGAACCAGATCTAAAGCGCGTAGACAGAGAGTTTGCCAAAAACATTAGAAGATTTTCCGACTTCCAAAGCTTCTTACCGTAATCATCAGCACTATCCCCCACACAAAAATGCCTCCAACAGTCGTTTGAGGGGAATTACAACGAGTCCAACTGAGACCTGAGTAAATAGCAATCTCACCCTCCTAACCAGTCAGGCATGCATTTTATTTTCATTTCTGGCCCTGTCGACTATTCTTTAAAATCGTTTCTTCTCTTTTGTTTTTGTGTAGCTAAAGGGTCAAGGGTATGAGAAAATGTGTGTAGTAGACGCGACAAAAAGGCTCTAGTAAATGCTTAGTATATTGTAAAGTTCGCACTACGTTGCAGGATTTGTGTAAATACAGAAAATAAATCACGAGCAAACGCGCTAGTTCCATATTTGTCCGTTTTATTACCCAAAAATGACTTTTTCTAACAGCAACAGAACCAGAATCTTTGAGCTCTGGGAAATACTCTCAAGGCAAAGGAAAGGTAAGGCACTTCTTGATAGCGTCAACTGAAAAAAGTGTTACAAATACAAATATTTGGCGCTACAGCTCGTAGAGAACGAAAGCCTAGCTTTTCGCGGCTATTCATGTTATGCATGAACGTTGTGTTATGAAAGACGGATTGAGAAGCTCTTTCATGAGAGGCTGAATACCAAAACGTCAAAAGAATGCGCATCGTGAACACATCACTGCCGTTGTGATGCGAAGTTATGATGCTTTCGTTATGCGATGCTTTAACGATGCGTTGCAATCTTTTTTGTCCATTTTTTTGTTTGTACATTTTATAAAATTTAATATGTAATAAAATAACTAATTTAAAACAAATAATTTCTCACGAATCTGGAGATGACACTTCCATTTTGGCGGAATAAAAAACAATAAAATGTCAAATGACATTTGCATCCGATCAGTTCACGCTGCGCTGTTTGCTTTTCTTTGTGCGGTAGATACATTCCCAATTTTGGAACGTTATACATTGCATCACCGTAACCTATTGACGATTGGGAACGCTTGACTTCCCAGTGGTTTGATTTCTCAGGGGTTTGTCATTGCCTGTCGAGAGGTGATGCCACAATAAAAACTTTTGTTTTGCTGAATCGAATCTGTGTCAGATTGCTTAGCAGTCTAACGAACTAACCACGGAAACCGAAAAAGTCGTAGTTTAAGTAAAATTTGGTTAGGAGTTTTAAAAGGAGACTGCAAAACTCAAAGAATTTTCAAAAATTTGTGAACCCGTGCCGGAGGGGGAGTAAAGAAGAAAGTAAGGGTAATGGGTAAGGAACGAATAGGTGCATTTATTCAACAGCGGAAGTTGCAGAACACATGATTCTGTATTAGGGCATATCATCCGAAAAATACATTAAACAGAGGAGTAAACTAATTGAAACATGGCAATTATTGCAGGGATCTAAGATATAATTAGAAAACCAAAGGGAAAGAACACATTTACAATTCAAGACTACTTTGATAGCATAAAGAGTTTTTATTAAGTGAAATATTACAAACAATCTGCCAACGAAAAACCAAAACAAGTCCGCATCCAAACGCAAAGTTCACAAAATTCCTTTAGCCATATCATGTGCTAAATATTTTCCATAATTCTTAACATTGTTTTAGGTTTTCACTTTTCTTATTTGAGTTGCAAGGTAGCATGTGTTACTTTAGAAAACCCAATCGGAATTGTCTTGAAATCTTGATGAACTCTAATTGAAAAATTCTAATGTTTATCTTTTCTAAATCAACACACCCCCACCCATCTCTTCCTTCTTACAAAAATATCCATACATCCTTTCTAAAGCTTTTTGTTTGCTTTCTTTTCATTACACATCAACATTTCATTTGTTTAATAAAAACAAAAAAAAACCTTTCTCTTAACATTTCAATTCATTTCTTGTATCACATGAGATGTGTTTTAGATTGTTATGTGTTGTGTTTTTGTTTGTGTGTGCACTAATATCCACATATCATCTTGTTATCAACTAATTATTTATGAAACGTTTAATCATTTGTTTTTTGTTTTTTGTTTTCTCCATCATTTATAACTTCTTATTTTGCTTCATCTCATCATTACATGCTTACAGTGTAATTTATCTTACTTAAGATGTACATTTATTAAAAAGAAATGCATTAACATTAACTCTTGTGTTTTTTTTTTCTCTTTTTGTTTTCTTTCAAGTATATCTCTTTAAAGATTATAAAATAATTGATAAAAATAAAACAAACAAACAATGTTTATGATTATACATATAAGAAAAACAAGAAATTTCAAATAATAATTTTTTTTTTTTGTTTTCTTTTTCAATGAATATAATATAATCTTTATTTACATGTAGGCGACTTCTAAATTGAAATAATTTAAAACTAATTTAAGAATAAAAAAGAAATTAACATTAAAAATATAAAAAAAAAAATAATAGGGGGGCTTGACACAATCGTTTTCGAGTTGGAAATTGCGCTTTTTTTTCTAGTTTCTGTTGGTTTTTGTTTAGAAAATATATTTTTTTTTTTTTGTTATAAATTGGCTTTCATTCATTTGTTTTTTTTTTTAAGGAATAAATTATAACGATAAAAATTATTTAGCAAAAAAAGGAAATTAAAGAAAATATATAAATCCCTGAAATTAAAACAAAATAATTACGAAATGAAATTGTAAACCAAATACACGATGTCTTCTCTCCGACTCATCAGATGAACTATTTCTTTCTTCTTTTTTTTTGCTTAGTATATGACTTCGTAGACGGTGGCTTTTTTGTCTCCAGATCCAGTAACAATGTATTTATCATCAGTTGATATGTCGCAGCTGAGCACTGACGAGGTTTCTTTGGACTAAAAATGGAATAGAAAAAGAAATTGTTATAGATTTTGATTGCAAAAAAAATAAAAATACAAATTGCTCATAGAGAGTCAACGCGTAGATCCCTTTCCACCCTTATAGGTGTGTAGGTCTATAGAGACCTGAGTAGTTCCTCTTCGCTAGCCCACGTACTTAATCTAAGCAGGGCCTAGATTCTTGTGACCATCGCGTATTTTTTGCACATTTTATTGCCGACTACGGTTTTTTATGACAAATTATACTCTCGAGAGTTTGTCATTGCCTGCCAAGAGGTTATGCTGCGAAAAACGTTTGCTTGTTTTGTTGTCTCGAACCTATGACAGGTCGCTTAGCAATCCAACACAATAAACCCTGAGCCATCTCTACTTAACAAAGGCGAAGATCCTACGTTAGATTTCCGATACTTATAGTAAGCCAGACCCACATTTGGCTCTTGTGGTGTGTTTTGGAGTGTTGTGTCGCTATCGTTTCTATTTCTTATGGTTAGTCTGGGTTGATTCTATAGAAAAAAAAGTTACACTTAGACCAAGAGCAAGTCCATTGTGATAGCACTGTGAGAGCTATAGTCTGAAACCATTTCCCTTTCTGATGTTTGCAAGGGCGGAACACGTGCAGAGGAAGTGTACAATAGCTTCTTCCTCTTCCCCGCATTGTTGCAGTAGATAAGATGTTTGTGTAAATCAGGTGCTTAACAAAGGACATGTGATCAGCTTTTTGAGACGGTCAAGGAGCCTACTCTACACTTAGAGAGCCTTGTCTGGCTAGTTCGTCAGCCTCAATTTCGCGGAATGTCGTAATAATCTGGGACCCAACGGAATGTGATGGGCTGTTTAGTGATCTCATTGAGAGACACGCGGCAGTCCTTTCGAAAGAAAAATTCTTCGTCGGATGTTTGGTCCGGTGTATGAAGTTGACGAATGGAGAGCAAAATATAACTGCGAACTATACAATTATGTATTCATGCTCATGCTGTACCGGGATGTGGATGTAGTCCGACGACGACCTAGTTTACTTCAATAGGCGTTCTAAGACGGAGGGCGGATCTGCGAAACAACTTCAGGTCATAATTGCATTAAAAAAAACATAATTTCTGTTATTTTTCTCAAGAAATCCAACTTTCTTGTGAACTGTGAACGCCGGTGCTTTAATTGCTCCTAAAGAAGCATCTCTACATACTTAATCTCTCCCCGGACTAAGTATGAGAGCGAAGAAACCTCCCTGTATATCACTAACTTCATTTGACACAAAAAGGCACACTTTAGAAAATGGACCACACTTGGTGTCAATTCATCTGGAAAGGAACATAGACCTTCTGACACTATTCTCCACTATTGTCCAGGAACACAAATGAATAGACACAAAATGTGTATAATCTAAAATCTTAATCTATTACTTACTTGGAATATGCTAGCGCCATACGGTGTCCTCCATGCATTCAGCAAATTATCCTTTCCAGTTGACACAAACCATTTGCCACATGTCGCAAATCTCAGCGACAGAACACAGCTTTCGTGCAGATGCAACTGGTATTTGTCTGGTTTCGATGCGTGCAATACTTCTACGTGTGAGTTCTCCATACCAACTGCCAGCCATTCTCCTAGAATAGACATTTACACACATTATCATACCTCGGAGTCTGCAGACTTATGTCAATTTACCTGTTGGACAATATCCCAAGGAGAAGATCTGTGAACTGAAATCATGTTGTTGCAGTTGTCTGCCTTCTCTTAAGTCCCACGATCTCACGGTGTTGTCCAGCCCACCGGTCCATAAACGCGAACCATCAGGACTAATGTCAATGCAAGATGCACCATCTGTATGCCCTTGGAATTGTCGCACCAGCGTCTCATTATGTAAATCCCAAACGGCAATATTACCATCACTGCAGCATGAGAAGCAGACCTTCGAATCGGGACTGATCGCTAATGCGTAGCAAGCAGGAGCTGCAGACGTTAGCTCTGCTTTGATTCTCGGGGTCGGACTAGCCAAATCCCATATTGACAAGTTGGATGCTTCACCGCCCACAATCAATGTTCGACCATCGGGCAGCAGTTTCACCGAACGAATGTAATTGTCGCGTTGTAAACAGTCCAATTGACTGATTGGTGTCATGCTACCTTGTCGCGCGATATCCCATACCTTGACACATCCCTTACCACCGGTGTAGACGTATTTCGTTGGATTCGAGATCGTTACTGCGCACACAACCTCTCCATGGGACAATGTGCTCATTTGGCGTGCGTGCCTTGGGATGCCCACACCCACTAGGGCATCCGGCGGAAAGGGCACCGGTTGTAGTGTGCCTTCGCCGTTCATGTGGAACGAGTAGGCTCTGTAAAGGAATACTTTGTCAGAGGAAGAGTCTTAAATTCGATTGGATTAACTTACGGTTTTCCGCCCGCCAGTCCACCCGGATGTGGGATGCCATTGGCTCGTACATGAGCGTGTGGGTCATACGCCATGGGTGGTCGTCCATACGCGGGATCCGGTGGTGGCCGTTGATAGGGATCCGCTGGCCTCTGATATGGAGAATTTGGGTAGCCCGCTGGCGGAACCTGTGGAAGTACTTGCTTTGGGTTTACCGGCATCGGGACATTCGGTGTTGGTGTTCTGGCCTTAGCGCCTGGAGTTCCAGGCTTGTCGAGCTATAAATAAAAAAATAAAAACGATTTAAGCAATTGAGAAGCAATTTTTTTTAAGGGACATCGTCTTACATCTTTAGTTTTAAGGCTGGGCGTCGATCGTGAGGAGCTTGAGCCGGATCGTGATGGTGGTCTATCGCTGGTCGGTTTTGAATTACTGCCACCAGGCTTGTCGGATCGATCTCCGTTGAGACCGATACTGTCACGATCACGATCACGCGAATCTATCGAGATGTGATCGCCATTTGGTCGTGGGGATGGTGATTCCTGAAACAACATAACACAAATCCACATTAGCATCGTTTACATTGCACAAGATCTCGATGAGATGAAATGTTAAGTGCCTCTAGCCGTTCCCACTGCGGAAACTGATGAGGATCACTCACTCCCTCACAAAACTACAACAACAAACTACTACTACTACAACTACGTGGTAAAACTCAACTCACCATTTCATTTGATACATCTACGACTAAATCCTGATCGCTTTTCTCGCCATCATCGTCCTGCAATATAAAAATAAACAAAAAACAATTTTGAAAAAAAAAATCGTAATCATTTTGAGAATTGAGTGGTTTGCTTCCTCTTGTCTTGCTTTGCTTGGGTTTTTGGTTCGAAAAAATAGGACATAAGCTAAGCCCTAGGATGGTGAGTTGAGTTGAGTTTATACGCACACACACGCACACGCAAACTTAGCAAGGCTCCAAAAATATCCTCTCTTCCTCTCTCTCGCTTGCCTTCGAGAAGAGCGGATCACAAAACACACAAGTTTTAGCAGGAGAAAATAATGTCAGTTATGTTGTAAAATAGAGAGAGGGAGAAATAGAGAGACAGATAGAGAAAGAGAATGGAAAAAGAACTCTGAAGACAAACACAATGCACAATGAAATAGGGTGTGCGGTACGAGTACAAGAGTAAAGAAGAAGGATATGATTAGAGTTCGGTACTTACATGGGCCAGTTTATCTTCTTTTCTTCGCTTGGCGTCATTCTCAATGTCAAGAGGTGATCGGGTACGATATTTCTCACGCTCCGCCGGCGATACGGAGTTTCTCTAAAAGTAGACAGAAAAAAAAAAAAAGATTGATTTCCAAAATTAATTCCAAGACCGATAGGAACCACACCGACATTTTTGTATTCGAAACAATGGATTGAGTACATGATAATGAAACGTGACAATGAGCTTAAGAGGTAGATTGAGTATGCAAAATGTAAAGACTGCAAAAAATAAGCCTGTCTACATGTCAGAAGGGTCAAACAATGCAACGAACAGTTCGGAAAAAACGACAATTTGTAGGTTCTTAGCGAAGTTAGCCTCTTTGATAAGGCTAAGCATAGCTTAGGCTAAGAAACAATGACGAGTTTGTAAGAACAAGGATAAGAAGTTGAGGTCTTAACGAGATACAAAATATTGAAGAGATGATCCCTGTTTCAAATTTTAAAGGAGGTATCTAGTGGTCTTCCAACTCCAGCCTCATTTTCAAATCACACCTAGAATTGATCTTGTCAAGCAAATCTGGAAAATCGATTTAGATGTTTAAATGAACCTCTTGGACAGAGGTTTCGAATTTCGACCAACAAGCCTTCAGAGAAAGGATTTCTTAACTAGTCTAAGCTAGAACATATGTATTGTCTCGGAATCTTTCCGTAACCGGTAATGAGTTACAATTCTTAGAGAGGACTTCGGAGAGCATGGCCGTAAACGTTGCAAAAATACTTGAAGACGGCTGCCTTTTAAGTAGAAAGATTTGACGAAGTCCTTTGGAGTTTAGAAACTTATTAAGATTTTGCAAGTTGTCCTTCAAAAATAGTTTCCTTTAACAAGGTTTGGTAGGACTGCAGTTCATAGAATCTGTGGTGGATTGTGAGAATCGACTAGCCTAATTCCTTCGACAAGGTCGATGTATACTTTATGATGTATTTAAGGGAAAGCACACCTGCGTTTCATGGACAACAGCTGCTTCATTCAGAAAGCGAAGACTTGGTATAGAAGTTGTGTTCGCTGTCATTCACTGTATCTTTGTCTTCTTTGGCAGCGTCTACTGTAAAAAAAAATTGGTGTGGATATCAGGCAGAAGCAGCCAAAATTGGTTTATTGGTTAACGAGCGCAAAATAAAATGCTTACTGTCAAAAAGGGGCACTCAACATCGACGAATCCGACAGAGCACCACAGTGGACAGCTATAACTTTATGGTAGTGAAGAACTTTGTCTTCCTTGGTTCTGCTATTAGTTGAAACAACATCTCATTAGAAACCAAACGAAGATTAACCCTTGCTAATCACTGTTTCTTTGGAATGAGAAGGCAGTCCCGAATAACTAAGCAGTTTCTGTATAGGACCCCATTCATCACAGTCCTACTTTATGGAGCTGAAGCATGGACCCCATTGAACGCGGCTGAAAATATCCTTAGACGTTTCGTTTTTTTCTTTTGTAAAATATTCGGCCCTGTTTTCATTAACGGTCTATGGAGGAGAGGATTCAATGTCGAACTTTACACTGACATCGACCTGGTTCAAAAACTGTGCATTGGAAGTTTAAGATGACAAGGACATGTAGAACGAATGGGCAATAACGCTTCGGCCCGCAGAGTTTTAGATTCTAACCTGAAGAGACAATACAGTAGAAGAAGACCTCAACTTAGGACCGCAATTACTGGAAAGGCTTGTTAGTTGAGGCTCAGGCTTACTCCGAACTAAAACGCCATCTATGCAGTGAGGAAAAAAAATCTCCTCCGGAAGCTTTAAAACATAAGCCATCAACCCCTTGCCCAGTATGTTTATTCAGCAAATCCATGAACCAATGTGTAAATTCAGATAATTTTTTTACAAAGTGAACCTTATTTTGCGCCAGATAAGGAAATATACCATGTTTAAAGCAGATATATGAAAAAAGGACAAGTCTACATCACCAAAAAGGACATTTCCAATTTAAATAGCAACAATGAATGACAATGACTGAAGAAATTACAGAATCAATGCAAATAATACTTACCAGTCTCTCCTCAGCAGACGGTCCATCTAAATTGCTTTTCATTTCTGGCCGATGATGATCTGGCGGTGCCTTAAGAAGACTCTGTGGTGCATGTGGCAAGCCCATTGGTCCACCCAATGCTCCAAATGGTCCGGCTAACGCTCCAAGACTTGGCATCGGTTGTGGTGGTCCACCGGGTACTTGTTGCGCATGGATTTGTTGCTGCAAAAATTTTTATAATAACATTTTAATTAATACAAATCACGAACACTACAAACACCATTTAAACATTTATATTGCAAAATTATTTTTATAAATCTTAAAAAAAAAAAATAAAAAAAAAAATAAACAATCAAGTTGCGTTAAACATAAGCATAAACACAAAAAAAAAAAAAAACATAAAACGAGATGCAAATGCAAGACTGAACGAACTTAAAAATAAATAAAAAATTAGCAAAACAATTCACAATTTAGCAAAAGAAGCTCCGACAAGAGTGGGTGTATGAACTTAAGTAAAAATGCCCGTGAAAGAGTGGTACAATCAGCAAGACTCATTCCTAAAAAAAAAAAAAACATAAAATGCCATCTAATTTCAATTTTCTACACGAATGGATATTAATTCGAATCAGATAAGTGAAGAGCGAGGATGTGAACGATGAAACCCAGTAGCAAACAACAGACTGAACACAGTGGAATCGCCATCAAAAATCCAATTGATCATTCGGACCCAACCACTGAGCCACACATCGAGCAGAGCCACTAGGGCCACCCATCGCGTGGACGAATTTTACGGTTTCATGATTCTGAAATGAAAATTTTCACAAGCGACAAATAATCATAACAGAATTATAAGTCCACCGCACACGTAGCTGGAGCGAGGACAACCCCGCTCTCGACACTAGATGCAGATGTGGCATCTCTGCCAACCCCAGCCGCCCTCCTCATTGGGAATTCGATTCAGTTTCGAATTCGCTTGGTTGCAACCACCACCGCCAATGCGACTCCTGCTGCTGCTCAGTTTTATTCGATTATTCTGGCTCTTTGCATTCTGCGTTGCTCTGGACGATGGATCCGATTCCGATTTCGATCCTTCCACCAGTCCCCAACAACCCCTCTATTTGGCTCTCAGAGGAACTGCAGAAAATTTGGTCAGTGATGGCTGCCTATAAAACCTTACACACCACCCATTCCACCTCAACAAACCGCTATAGCAGAGTTTTTAGTAGTACACCACTCTCACCACAGCGAATACGGTAATTAACCGGCTGCACCAAGATAATATTAATCAGCTGCAGGTATGGGGTGTCACTCTTCGTATATGTGTGTTTGTGTGTATCTGTGACTGCGGATTCCTTAACCATCTCCATTAGTTCGCTCTCTGCCTCAAAGCCTTGTTGACCTTCATTTAAGAATGATACCACAACCACGACTCCCATTGTACCGGAGCTCATGTCGTCGTTGAACACGGGTATACCGTATACCTATCTATCTGTTCGTACTGAAATGTAAAATAGCTCTGGTCACCGCACTAGTATCCTCCCCCCCCCCCTTGGGCTGCTGTCCGATGGCCGCAACCACGAAAAAGTGGTCAAATTTCAATACAGATTAACACTCCACAGTGTCCGCAGAGAGAACTGAATTGGATGCATGTACAGAGTGCAATGGAAAATTGTTTGGCAGTAGCTGTAGTGGAACCGGACGGAGGTTTGTGATACACTACGGGACGGAATTATGGTGATGTCAATTTATTTGCATTTAGGGAGCCCTGTTTAACTAGAAATGTCAAAAGTGTCACAGAATAGTGGTTTGTTAGTTTCCAAGGGGGGAATGGTGTATTTCCCAGGTGACAGGGGTAATATTGTTCGAAATGGAGAAATTTCGATACTTTAAGATAGGCATTGGGACAGCTTTGATTCTGCTGAAAAGCACCAAGAGACGTACTCTATGACATTTTTAGACAATCTAGAGTTGGGTTAATGGATTTGCTTAACATACACACTGGATGTTTATGGTTAAAATCAATGGGTTTATGTCTTAGCTGTGGTGATCTTTTTTTGACCATAAGGGCATCTTCTCTGAACATGTAAACTAGAGTAAGGGTTATAAAGACAAAGAAGTGGAGGGAACGGCCTCTTACTAGATCCAAAATAGTTCCAGAATGCAGGACTTGTTTAAATTGTGCTGAAAGAACGAGTCTCCTAGATCTTGTCTTGGTCCCAGTACACAGTTGCGTTACAGGAAATGAGACGTCCGATGAGCTTAAGAGGAGAACTTTTCCAAGCTCGTCACATCTTCAGTTAGGGCTTCAATTCGGCGGTTTCCAGCAAACAAAATGTAGATTGCATGATTCCCCAAAATTACAGGCGACTTTCAGCAGAATGTACTACAGACGACTAATTGGCGTTTAAGCGAGCCACTACGCTTTTGCCCAACATGTCAACTGCGAGGCTTATGGAAAAGGTGTCAATACGGCGGAACATTTCCTATGTTATTGTTCTGTCTTTGCTCAGATGGGAGACTTTTGGCATTGATGTGAGGGGTGTTGGTAAAGGGTAGTACGATGGGCCTCTTTTTTTTATCTGAGTGCTCCAAGCTAAAAAAAAAAAGCACAATGTAAAACTCTGCTGGGTCCCTAATCACAGCGGTGTTCCAAGTAATGAAACAGGTGATGAATTAGCTAGAAAGGATTCAGTCCTGGACCGTGAGCAAAGAAATGGTACGGTTAAATCTACACTCTGCATACTTAGGGCCAAAATTGCACACAAATCTTAAATGAAAGCAAGGTTATGGCCAGAATTTGAGAAGGCAAGCACAAGGAAGCTTCTACAAAAGAACAGGAAATCGCTGTCATTGCTAATAGAGGCGCTTACCGGTCATAACATGCAAAAATACTACACAAAGAAATTATATCTAAACGATGACGACAGGGGTTCCTGAGGACACAACCCATTTTCCCAGTCAATGTCTAAACTAGGAGAAGTTTGATAGATCGCCATCAGACCTCCTCAAATTAAGAAGAGCATCCAGACAGCTGCCTAATACCACGATAGGTAAACATATCATGAGTATCGCATTGGGTCTACATAGACCAAAGAGCAGCTTCATTAGCCTGTGACAAGCAATTTATAGTAAAGCAAATGATTCATTCAGAGAAAACTATAAGCTCCAAGATTTCACCTTTTAGAAATAATGGCAACAAATTTTCGTTCCGTACTGTAAAACCCAAAACCACTGTATCAGAATTACACAGTGACGACGATCCTGATACCTATGGTCAGTGTGTGTGGTTACGGAAATAAATAAAAAAAAATTGCCACTCCGACAATCCTACAGTACTCCTATCATACATTATTAACCATACGAGTGGATTTATTTCTGTACTTCACCCCCTCCAACCTTTAGCACAATGATAACCACCAAAACCGCAAACACCACACCACTCATAGTGGCACGAAGCCGCCTCACAGTCCTTTTCATCATTCGCTCTCTCGTTCAGCGTATGCATTCACAGTTCACACAAATTCAAGGATTTTTTATAAATACAAAAAAAGGACACAATTCAATGATCACAGAGTCCACAGAGTTGCGAAACCATACTATTGTGTTGTCTACTAAAATCACTGCAATTGACCACATAATTAAAAGGACAATGTGGCGCCATAACACACGACGAGCATATATATACAGCCGACAACAATACCGCATACATCGACGACCTCATATGTTGGGCCGCCTCCCCTAGCCTCCTGTGGGAATGTCAGTCAGAATAGACATGGATTTGGATACAAAAAAAAAGGACGACCACACACAGTTAGGGACCATCCATTCCATATCCACGAGAAATTATTTAAATGTGAATGATGTTGATGGGGAGACTAATTTCTAGAGCGGCTTTCATTTTTGCATATGAAACCCAAAATAGTTTAACAACATTCCACTATTTTTGTGTGAAGCCAAGGGTAATTTAACAAAATTACCATAATGTCTAAATCGGTACGTTGATGATGACAATACTGCCCATCACATCACCCTAAGGCCCCACTGAACATATTCATACGTATGGAAAATTTCAATCTGACAATCACGCACCAACAAACGGTGGTTGAATAATATAAACAATTGTGTGCAAACTCTTTCTAATTCCGATTTCAATTGGAGTCGTGGTTTTCCCCCCCAGAACCCATGGAATGCCTAAAGGTGGTGCTGTTAGACACGTACTTGTTCGGACAGTGGGGCAGGACAGTGTTTCAATGGAAACCGGGTAAAACATGGGGTCCGAGACCATCAACCTTAAGATAATGACTTAAAAATAAATAAAATACAAATATTTGGCCCGACAGCTAATGGGGAGCCAAGACCTAGCTTCTCACAACCATTCATGTGGTGCGTGTGACTAAGATTCAAAAAATTGTCTGCAATGGCACCAGTGGCGGACACTCATTCAACCGACACTTGATTTAATCGTGCAACTTTTGGAAAAAGGTCGCGAAGCTGAAAACAAAAACTGATTACACAACCCTATACTCAGACTTCGAGCTCAACTTCCAAACTCTCTTTGCTTTCAAGAGAAAGTTCGGTCATTAAACCCGACAAAAAAATAAATTTTCACCGATCACAGCTAAAAAAAAATTGATAAAGGGGTAGGCTCCGGAATTTACTCAGAGGCGCTTGCCATTGCCCGATCCGTGTGTACCAAGCAGCAGCAAAATACTGTGAAATATCTGGGAATGACCCTTGACTTGCAAATCCACCTTTTGGCAGAAGATGAAGTCTTCATCGGAGCAAGCTGCATTACTCAGCAGATTCATTGCCAATGTAGGTTGCCCAACTACAAGCCGACGAAGACTTCTCACGTCGATCACACATGCCATTCTATGAAATCTGAGCCAGAATAGAGACATGCAATCCTCCGCGTAGCAAGTTCTTACTTTTCGATGTCGGAACCAGCCAACCTCGCTGTTGCGGGAGTGACTCCCATCAATCTTCTAGCCGCAGAGAGGGGATTTGTAGTGGATTTGGAGTTTGGACAGCAGTGACGAAGGAGCGGATCTACTGTGCCGGGCGCTTGTTAGACTAAGACTCTAATAAAATAAAGTTGAGGATGTCTCCGTTCAAGGCGTTTCTAATGTCTTCAGGTGTCAGGATTTACTTGTATGTGTTTCGTTGATTCATCTTCCTCTAGAGTCTAGACAAAGTCAACATTCAGTTTCTTGAACTATATTTAATTTATGTAAGTGATATCTGAGGCTACAGTGTCCGTAGAGGTAGCTCTTTTGTGATTTAATATGATCTTTGTCGTTTTGGGCTGTCTAAGTCCCAGTAGGACAAGTATTTTCGTCTTTCTCAGCCGTCTAGACGAGTGTTCTTAACGCGGAATCAGGGATGCCATGAAAAGATTCGGCACGTATGTACCTTTCAGAATAACCTTTCCTAGCTATTTAGATAGCCAGTTTGTTACCTTCAATGCCTCTGTATCCTGGTACCCACCATAGTTTAACTTTATTTCGTTTTGATAGATCTTGGAGAGCAGCCAGAAACGGCTTTGAGTTGCAGTAAAAGAGAATTGTTGGTGAATTTATTGATGGTCTGAAAGACACTAGAGCTCTCTTGGATTGGGCCCACAATGGATATACATTTATCAAGTGTATGGATTTCCTTGCCCTGTCAACCAGGTCCACCCCTGACTGTAGCGCCACCTTAACTCAACCCTACTTCCTAACCTAACTTTCAATGAAAATTCAAAAAAGTGATGCTTGTTTTTCTTTGTCATGAAATTAAATGAAAATCATACATAAAATAACAAAAACTAAGTTTTAAAGCAAATGATATTAAATAAATAAAAATACTGTGCACATATATATAAGATTTCTTTATGATTTGGCAGCAAAGCGGTAGAAGATGAAATTATTTATTACAACTAAAACAATGTATGAAAACATTAAAAAAAAAAATTATTAAAATGAACCAAAAAAACATAAATGAAAATTGAATGGAAACCAAAGGGAGACGAATAAGAAAAACGAAACGAAAAAAAAAATGAAAATGAAAAGCGTAAAGGACTTTCATTTCAAAAAAAGAAATTAGAAAGATAGATTGAGAGTGAGAGAGAGAGAGAGAGATTTGTTTCTTCAAAACTTACTAAAAGCTGTTGAATTCCCTGTTGTTGGTGGTTCTGCATTTTACGAATTAAATTTATTTTTTTTTTAGTTTTTTTGTTTTTTGTTTTCGTTTTTTGTTTATTGAAAAAAAAAAAAAAAAAAAAAAGTCGGGAAAGGAGAAGAAAAAGAACAGAATAAAAATAATAAGTATATTAACCAAATAAAAAACGAAAAGAAAACAATGTTACTTGAGTTATTTTTATTCTTTTACTTTTGAAAATATAAAAAAAAAAATACTATCAATCTATATTGACAGTATTCTTTTCGTGAACGAAATTTTGTATCAGTTTTTATATTTATTTTTTTTTTTTATTTTTGAACGTTCTATACTGATGTTGTTTTTATTCATTATTTGCAGAACACCACAAACATTCAAATCGGAACTCAATTCTAAGGACTACAATGAATTTTTATTTTATTTGTTTCTTATTTTTTAATTTATTAACTAGAAATAGTTTTTTTTTTATATAAAATTTAAATAAATATATATATATTCAGTATAGAACGACAGAGGAAAATATGATTAATGGGTCAGTTGTCAAGAGAATCGTAGATTTGAGGGGTTTTAGGGTTTTCAGCAGTGTGTGTGATATGGTCGCCAAGTGTCCTTTTAAATTTAAAAAAAAAAAATTTTTTTTGTTTTCCTTAAAGTACAAATATGTATTTTTAGCTAATCGATAATTTTACAATTTTCTGCATTGATAAGAAAAACCAAAGAAATTGTAAAAAATAAATTTAAATTAAAAAAAAACAGCACCGTGTTTGGTTGGTGGAGACTTTGGTGTTGTATAAGCTTCAATCAGCGATAAACAGGCAATACTCTCGGCAGCTACTGAATGATATGAGAATTGAAATTTATTTCCTTTTCCAATCCACAGAAAGGAGGATTATTCTTTATCTACATATTTTATTATTGATTAGGGCACAAGGGACCCTGAGATCAACCCCAACATGAACCTCACGCTGCTGGATCCCCGCTTAAGAGCGGCTTCATTTTGGATCCAACTACCTTATGGTCACTCCCGTATCTTATACAGATTCTATGACATACAAAACAAGTTTGATCGAACCCTCCCATTTATCTCTTTCAAAAGGGATTTCAAAGTCACAATTCCCACACTGGACAATTGACCCAGCTTCGATAAATCGGTCAAAAAACAAACTCATATTACACAAACGGTTCTAAAACCAACAATGGTGTGCATAAACCAGCCGATGTGCCTCCCTGATCACTGTAGTGTTTTACAAGCGGAAATAATGGCCAGGCAGCTTTGAAATCCTTATCAAATGTCACTAATAACTCTTTGACAGCCCTTCAATTCAAAATTCACCTTTGTTGGATGCCTGGACACAGTGACATCCCTGGTAGACAAACTTGCCAATCTCTGGTAACACCCTAGAGATTCCCTTCCATACCGAAGGTTTGAGTATACTTAACAGAACAATGAAGCTTATCATTAAACAAAGTATGAGAAGAGAAATCAACTCCAGATGGAAAAACGGTCATACGAGTCATTCCACCAGACTTATCTAGCTAGGTCAAGGGAGCTTATTACTCTCAAACAGGGAATTCTATAGGCATCACAATGGGCTCTGAGCCTAAGTGAATCCTGTATGACATCTTTCCACCTTACTTAACCTAGGGCACAAGGACAAAATCAAGCACACCGTGTCAGTAAACAAAGAAATACACGTTCATTGCTTAGGATTAAATGCCAGTGCCGACAAAAAGTAAGAAACCAGAAGAAGGTGGAAGGACTCCGTCGAGAAAAAAAAAAAAAAACAGTTGACTAGGAGACTACTGAACAGTAATAACAGTATTGTTATAAATGTCGTCCAATACCACCTCTTAACCTGGAAATGACAAGAACGACTTAATCTTTGTTTTAAAGGCTAACCGATCACAGATGGCAAGAAGCTTGATTAAACGAGATCCATGACAGTTTTGTGGAAACTTAAAGAAAGACCGGTGGGTTTTCTCGCGGACATCATGAAAATACGCCAAGAGGACCAGGCTTCAGGGCATTTTTTGTGTAAAATGAACAAGGAGGTGGATTTTGTCGAATACGAACATGACTGTGATGACGAAAAAGCCCATGCTTTTGGTACGTTTATTTTGAAGCAATAGTGCCACTAGAAGCGACAGAAAACTACCGAGCAGCTGAATGCGAATATCGTACCCCCATTAGAACTTAAAAAGTCCAACATCACCGCGAAATTTCAAAAACTCGCGAACAAAAGATGAATTTCACTAAAGGCACCTCTTGAACGTTCTGGACACAACTTAATAAGAGAAAAACTAAAGAAATCATCGCACTGAACAGAAGTATAACATAACCTAAGGCTGGAGAGCCCTGATCGCGTTGAAATGTTGCTTGCCAGCAGTCACACAAAGAAGAAAGTGCAGAAGTGAGAAGTGATTTAGGTGGGTAAGAATCCTTCACCACTACTGACTGCGCGCTCAGTAGTGTCTATGCAAGATTTACACCTTCCCCCAACGCTGTCGCGAAGAGCTCAAAACCCTCACCGCGAATCACAATGTAACACTATGGTGGATCCCTGGACACAAAACTTTCCACGGGAATGAAATGGCGGATGAATTAGCCAGGAAGGGCTCGGAACAGGACATATCAATGGTCGACCACTCAGTTCTTCCCCCCTCCCCTAGCTCTCGTCAAATCTAGCATTGCACTAGACTTCCAAAGACAAGCTGATGAGAGATGGAGCGCACTCTCATCATGCCGCATCTCCAGGAAACTCTGGAAAAATATCAACAAGATAAAAGCGAGATACATTCTTGCGCTAAACAGATCAAACTTAGCTCTCTTCACAGGGATCATCATATGGCGGCCCATCTTAGAATAATACGTTTAAGTACAGACGAGTTATGCAGAGACTGTGGTACTATAGACGCGGAAGAGAACACGGGCCACTTCCTTTGCGAATGTCCCAGTCTATACAGAGCAAGGAAGACGGCCCTCGGTGAACACTATTTCAACAATCTGGGCGACCTGTCTAACAAGCCACCAAAGGCCATTCTGAAATTCACTACGAATTCGGGATGGTTCAGGGAGGCCGAACAGTCGTAACTACACTCACCCAGACCTTTTCCACGTCAGAGGAACACAATGGATCCGTTAGAGATCCGAGTGAAGGGCTGCATCGCGCGATGCCTTCACTGGATGCCACCTTCCCCAATCGTCAAAACAAGAAGACCCTTCATTCAGGTTTGCACAGAAAGTAAACAAGGAAGTGGGGATACAATGACGTACAGCATACCTGGAACATATAAATGAGTAAAGTCGTAGACAAAGCAAAAGAGAAAGGCCTCAATTCAGATCATGCACTCAAGTGTTAACAAACTTTAACCATTTTAATGTTGTAAGAAGCAAAGATACTAATAAGTTTCAATCCAGATCCACCGCAGAGATCTTAAACTATATGCAGGAACGACTTGCATTAAATTCTTATTTACATATCTAAACCTTTCCTAAAAAAAATTAACTTTAAAATGACAAAAAATAAATAAAAATCCATTTAGTAGTTTTCTCGAGTTAAGCGCGTACAAACAAACATAGGAAGGCACCCTGGCACTCTAGTGTTTTCTAAACTAAAAAGTAAGTAAGCATTGGACTTTATAGACTAAAGGTAAAGAGGGAAAAGAGGATAGAATAAATGAGTTAATAGGAAATGATAACACATTAAAGAAAAATTCAAAGATGATTTTAAAAAAAAATTAAAAATATATACGTTCAGATGGCATGACGAAGTTAGCACAGCGAAAGAAATGAAAACAATATTTTATAAGTCATCACTTCAATGGGAGTCTTCTTCTCCCTACTATACCCTGATCCTAACCAATCAATGTTTAAAACTTTCATACTGTATTGATAAAACATCCTTTTTATTTGAATTATACTCTTAATAACCAACAAATTTGTTTCGAGGGAATGTGCTTTGCATAATAAGAAAACTAGACTTTGACCCATTAATACATTTCCTCTTGACTAAACAAAAAAAAAATCAAAAGAAAACCAACGGTATGTGCTTTCAACATAATTAAAACAAAATTTTAAACAAAAGAAAAAGGTAAATACAAAACAAAACAAGAACATTCCAATTGTTTTAGTGAAACTAAATTTACAAAAAAAATAAAATAAAATCAACTTTAAAATTGTTTTCTTCAAATAAACAATAAAAAAAAATAAACAAAATCTTAAAAACAAAAGTAAACATAAACAAATTATATACCAATGCAAATTTTTTTTTTCTTTTTTATTTTAATTCTACTTGATTAAATAATGTTTTGGTGTCTTTTATTTTTTTTAAATAAGAAAATAAATTTTAAAAAATAAAATAAAAAATTATATCTTTTGCACAAATTGCAAAGAAAAAAAAAAAAAGAAGAAATATATATATTTTTTTTTTGAGTTTTTAATTTATACTTTAAGAATTGAAAAGTTGTATAATATTTTGAATTGTTTGAACTTACCCCAATTATTAAATTTAATTCAGGCATCGTAACTTGTTTGGCCCGTTCGACAGCCTGTAACACTTGTTGCTGATGATCAGCTTGTAGAAATGGTAAAAGCTGACTTATTAGGGTATTTAACCGTTTCGCGATTTCTGTCTGTAATTAGTTAAATTGAAAAAAAAATATCGAGTTAGTCTTGTTAATAAAATTAAAATAAAGAAATAAAAACACAGTAGAGTGTGACAATAATAGTTGGATGGTGTAAAAATAGGGTAGGCACTGACTGAGTGGTGTCAAACTTTGCAATGCCCAGTGCTGTAACTGTTATAACACATTAATTGAGCTTATTTTGTATCCAAGTGGTAGCTTTGTCCACTTGTTAAACTTATAAGCGCGAGTTATGACCACCAGCACTATTAACAAGACTCCAAATGAAATTAATAGTGAAACAAAAATTCTGGTAAAGGGACATTTGGGCTACTCTGATATATTCGGAGCTCAGGTCGTTGAGGTTTTCTAAGTCTAAGTCAGAGTTGTGGAAAAGACATGGTGACAGATGAGCCTTTAATGAACCAATGGCAGCGTTCGCATCCTCAATGCGGGTTACTGGCATCAGTCTAATTGGCCCCTCGTCCTAGAGGTTTCTACAATGGCATTGAAAAAAAAAAAAAAAAAATTTTGACGCGACAGCCGTGTTCCATTTTTCGCACGAGTGGAAGGGACCTAAAGTTTTATTGCCGACTCCAAGCGGCGAATTGAGAAGCTTTTCCTTGTAGGTTTGTCATGCCTTGGTGGTTTTGAGGATCAAACCTGTGTCCTCTCGCTTAGCAGTCCAACGTACTAATCACTGAGCCACGGTCCTCCTTCGGTAAAAACTTCTAGTTACGAAGCAACTGATATTGACCAATCTACTCTTGATGACCACTGCAAACGAAACAAGGACAACGACCTTCGGATCTGCAATTACAATTAGCGGAGACCCTGGACTGTTGCAAAGTAGACACATCTAATAAATGCAATTGGATGGGCCGAACGGCGATTGTTGTCGACGACAAAAGGAGTGCTTATTTGGATGTGGCCTGTCAACAAGGGCCAATATAAGCCTTATGTGCGCACGCATCCCCACAGAAAACAAAGAACAAAGCTTCTTGCTCTTGGACAAAACTTACGAGCGGTGCAGAGCAGAGCAACGTATCTTTGAATCTTTGAATCCACACGGATTCAAGCTAATCGACTTTGTGGCAGGGGGTGAAAATATTGTCGCAGCTAGCATGCGGTTCCTGCATCTCGATATTCATAAGGGGACTTGGAGATCTCCTAACCAACACACTGTCAATCAGATTGACCACATTACGATCAACGTAAGGCGTTCCTCCAGATTTATGGATGCCCCAACGTTCAGAGGGACCAATATCAACTTGGACCCCTACCTTGTTGGAGCCAAGATATGGTTGCGGATATCGCAAGAAATACTGTAGGGAAGTTTGATGTCGGACCGCTAAAATGGAAAAAGGTCGCCAAATCCTTTTCCAACAATATCAAATGGTCATCAGATATGCCGCTTCTAACGTGCTCGCTATAAAGCCCGAACCGAAGGCTCTGGAGACGAACTAGTAGAGTCGCAGTCGATGCTGGACGAAGTAAAGATAGCCATACCTAAACTGGAGTCCAACAAAGCCGCTGAAACTGATGGTCTAGCTGCTGAACTATTTAAAACATGCACCAACTCATCTGCAAAATATGGTCGGATAATAGCATGGTCGATGAACAGCATTGTTTGTCCTCGATCCTTAAGAAGGGGACCCTTTAAACTGCGCTTACTATAGAGATATAAGTCTTTTCAACATCGCCTATAAGATCTTATCTGTCGTATTGTTTTAGCGCATGAAGCCCTTTGCCAACAACCTGATTGTTCCATATCACTGTGGTTTTAGGCCAGAAAAGTCCTACAAATGTTCATACTACGACAGATCTTGGAGAAAATCCAAGACTTCCAAATCGATGCCCACCACCTCTTTATCGATTTCAAGTCCGCGTATGATATCATCTTTTCTCTCGCGTTCTTACTAATTCTCACGTTCACGCTTACTCCCTTCCATCGTGAAGACGTACGACAATAAACCAATGGTTGCTCACGCTCCACTACAACTTTTTGGTTTCACATTTCACTCATGCCTTCAACAATGCAACGCATTCCTTCCTCACTGTTGGCGTCTTAAATTTTCTCAACTTCGGTTTCCATTTCCAAAGTCCACCATATGCCAACCCTGTTCCACACAAAATTTTTCATCACGGTCGCTGTCATTATACAAGAACTCTGTTCCACAATGACCGCCTTAGTGCAGAGCATTACCATCGCGTCAATTTCACATTTCTGACGACAATGATGATGATGATGATAGTAGCGCACCTATCCCAGGAATAGTTGACACAAAAGCAATTTGGTTTCGGGTACCCACACTCTTAGCCGCAACTAAGGTACCATCAGTACATCAGGACTTTTTAGGCGAAGCATCTATGACATTCCGCCTGACGTTTGGTTAACTGCGTTGATCTATCTGGGCTCCTCGCCACCATCATCATTGTCTACTGCTGTCTTGCGTTCATTTCCTCCCTACACGCCAATTGGCGGGTCGTCGTAGTTTCCGTCCTTCGGTGTCTGTACGCCTCAATGCTGAAAGTGCATTGGAAATTAGGTTTGCGGTAGATGACAATGACGTTTCTGTAATTTTCATACGTGATCCTAGAGAGAAAATTTCACTGGCACTGTTCCGGAACCAGTCGTTCTACTTCAATTTAAAAACCAGAACCTGCTCCTGCTCTTTGTTTTGGGCTGTGATGCCGCCGCTACTGGGCTACTCCCATCAATCTGTGGGATGCTAGCAAAAATCATTTTGGGTCGAGGGGCCAATCAATTGTACAATTCTTCCAGCAAGGGGTCTCTGCCTTCCAGTCTATTGCTCAGAAAGGATTCACTAAATGTGAATTCGGTTAGATTGGAAATGATTGGCCAGTTGGGTTACTTATTTGCGACTCAAAGTTCCTCTGTAGTTTCCCATGTTCCCCTGTCGATTGCGGTGCTGTTCAGTAACGGAAGCGTCATGCCAAAAGTGAATTTTGGATGTCAGTTAGGCTTCTGTGTGGTGGCTTGGACAGGGCAGGGTTGTGCAAACGAATGGTTGCATTTTGGAGTACAGTTTAAGAGGGAGAAAGGAAATTAACATTACACACACACAGACACTCGATATGTGGAAGTCCTTTATTGACAAACTAGTGCTGCTTGCCATTGGAACCAGGAAGATATGTGCATGTGGAGCGGGTTTACGCAATTACAAAAGCAGAGGACGTTCGTTTGCATTGCGAAACGTTCTCATATGTGCCCCCGAAACGATGGTGCCGGCATGTGTAACTCTGGCATTGACTGTAGGCTGTAATTTGCTTAAGGTTGGTCGTGTGGAATTCTACGTTGTCGTTGTCGAACGTCGCCGTCGTTTGTGTCATGCCTTGAACAATGTGCACGAAGCGTAAAGTTGTCCAAAAGGTGGTGGTTCTACTCGTATGTTGCAGAGGGAGTTGTTCCTCTTTTTTTTGTCCTTTTTCATGAATAGAGTGTGAGTGCTTGCCGATTGAGGCTCCATGATGATGTAATTCTTTAAAAGTCGATATGTGATACGGTCTGCCTACCAACTGAGGACGAAGTTACTTCGTTTTGTTACGACCTGTGCGGGCTTAGGACGGCAATTCGTCATTCATGGAGAATGCAAAATGTGTCAAAGGAGGTGGCTTAAGGTTTAAGGAGTTCAGTCCACCACTGTACAAATCATAGAATTAGATGTCCGCTCATTGCATGAAGAGACCGGAGAGTTAAAAAAAAATAAATTGCTTCAAAGACAAGGTGAAGTCCGTCAAATTTGTCCAGTCATAGACTGCAGATGATCCTGCGTACTTTAACTTCCACTGCTTGCCACGCAAAAGCTTGAAGAGCATGTTTTCGAGTGAAGAAGTGAAGAGCTAATACTGAATGTCAAAAGCCTGTAAACTTTGGGTATGCTGATGTTCGGAGCAACAGGGCGTAGTAGACGCCGATATTAGGGACTCTAAGTACGAAGCTTATTACAAGCTTACTGATGTCACATTCCGTGGGCTATTCGTCAATTCATCAACAACTGTCATGTGTGCGACAAACTATCGCTCAATCTATGGTCATGATCAAGGTAGTGTTCATCAATGAGCGAGGTTGACATTCAAGCTGTGTTCCACTTGTCATCAGACGCTTGCCATCCAGACACGGTTCGTGAAACGTACTAAAGCTATGTTCTCGACAAAGTACGCATGTTGTCGACCAAAAACCGATCCGTCGAACACCGTCTAGGAAAGAACTTGACAATCGACAGCTATAATTCTTGAGGAAGTGAAGTTGTTCATCTATCTCAGGGCAAATATTAACTCCACAAATTACATCCTGGAGGACATTCCACGAAGGATATACATAACCTTAAGTAACCGCTGCTACTTCGGTTTGTCCAAACAGCTAGAGTTCAAACTCCTAACAAGAAGATCCAAAATCATGCTCGTCGAAACTTTGATCTTGCTAGTTTTGCTTTATGGAGCTGGATGCTGGAAGATAGCTTAGACTACGAACAGATCTTGGGATCCTAGAAAGAAAAGTTCTAAATGGAAAATTTAGTCCTGTTCTGGGAGGAGGACAGAGCTGTATAAAGATGTGGACGTAGTCTGGAAATGGTTGTCCGAGCGAATATACGAGAATGCTTCAGAGGATATTAAGAGGGTCTTCAAATCCCAACCACCTGCTTCACAAAGCAAAGAGAGACCAAACCTCCGGTTTAAAGATCAAGAAATCGCGAATGCCAAAAACCTTGGCTTAGCAAACTGGAAGGATGGAAAGCGGCATTAGTTTAGGCTCAGACCATCGCTGACCTGATATGTCTCTATGACATTTAGTGAGATTTGACATTTAGAAATCAAAAGACTCCATTTAAAGCCATTTTCATCTACAAAACTTCAACTTTGACAGTCACATTCACCGCAAACGTCAACTGTCACATACATATTTCATTCTCAGCATAACCACAATTAAATTCCTCTCGGCAAATTACTTTCCAAAATTTAATTTCATTCCGTTTTTTTTTTTTTTTTTTTAAACTAGTAAATCTTGAGCAGAAAAAAAGAGAAGAGTCCTCAAATCAACCACCACACCACCTGCAGCGAATTATAAAAAAAAAAAAAAAAAAATTATAATGTCAGCGGATAATTTATCTCTCCACCCAGAACCGCACTAAAAAAATTTTTTACGACTTTTTCCACCGGACCGGAATTGACTTATTTTTTTTTTTACTTCTTTGCCATTTGGTATGTGTTTCCACCTTTTCAAGGACTACGACAAGATTTTATTTTTTTTTTAAACATTTTTCTCTGTCACATTTCATTTTATATATTCTCCTCCTCCCGCCCATTTTTTTCCCCCCCATTTTTTCAGTATCAAACCGGTGCCTAGTGGTGAATTTCAATTCAACGTTACGGAGGACTAATTACATCAACAGGAACACAGGGTGCCTATTAACAAACAGCACTGAAGAGAAAATAAAAAAAATAAAAAACTGGAAGGCTGGCATGGCACCGCCTTTTGAAACGCCACCAAGCAACGGTTGGCTTTGACCAAAGGGAAAATACTTTCCCTTTCCCTTTTCTCTTATTTTTTTTTTAACCAGAAAATTAAGGTCATTTTATTAATTAAATTGAGAGGAAAACGGAAAGGCAAAAGGGAAGCAAAAAAGAAAAAGAGAAAGAGGGGAGGATTTTTTTTTTATTTTTTCAAACTTACCTGCTTGTGCATTTCTACATTAAGGCCATAGGACATTTCATAGTACTGTAACGAGAAAGAAACAAGGAAATGTTTTTTGGTTAATTAAATTATATTTCATTTAGTAAAATAGGGTTGTAAGGATTATTTCGTATACAAAAAGGACATGGGACACATAAAACAAAGCAAAACAGAGAGAAGTAATGCAAATGGCTGACTATAACCTCAATCTTATGGTTTATGGATGTAGGACTGTGGTTGGATCCATAAAATTCTGCAATCAGTGGACACCCTTTGTCTAAAGACCAAACACAAAGCCTCTATGCACACACAGGCTGTGCTCAGACAACAGAGCCTAGATCGTAAGTGAAATAAATTAATTTTTTACCATGCAAGGATACTAATCCACCAAACCATCATTATATTTGGAAACCCTTGCCAACAACAGCCCCCACACAAGACCAGTCACATCTGACAACATCGTTAGCTTGACGTTTGGTTTGGTTAGAAACCCATAACCGATATCTCTGTCACGCCCTCGATTAAAAATTCGATTTTGCCTACAATCTCCTGCGCGACGACATCCCACGTCCTCCTCCCCCTCAGAGTGTGTTATGTACGAATGTGGTATTTGACTCGATGTCAGGTTGCCATGTTCGAAATGCTTTCATGGTTTTTCCCGAGTTTGAGGGAGGTAATCCTACCACACCATGTGTGAACTGGTGTGCATTCATCTTCTCTTGTTAAAACAAGGCTTCGATGGTGGTGGAGCACAGCGAGTGGGCCATCATCATCATCATCGTCATTCTCATCGTGCACCGGTAATCCTACTGCTAACTAGGTACTGACTCCTATTTCGTCATTCAGAAGTCGTGGATGGAGGAGGAGGGCTTTCCAGTACTCTTTCCCTCTGTCTCTCTACCTCTCTTTGAGGAGGATGTAGAATTTACGGATTTTGAAATTTCAAAATGGTGTTTTGTGTGTGTTCTTTTTTTTCTCTTCTCTCCACAGCCATACATACATGTATGCCACAATTGCAGCATAGTTTCAATGAATTTATTAATTGAATAACGGCGAAGCGTCGATTGTATCATCATCCTGATGTGCAACAATCCGGCAAAGAGAGACATCCTAACACAGATTGTACATTCATAAGGACGAGCATGTTTGTTTGTATTCACATCACAGTCGAACGGATTGAAGGATCATTATTAAGGTTTTGGAAACATTTGAAGGATGGTTTTGGTTAGGTTTTAGAAGGTTTTCTTCTGAAGACAAACTGCGTTCGAGGATGAACATCAGCTAGTTGGACTTCAGACTATACAATCTACAAAAGAATAGCGAAGACAAAAACCATCAAAGACTTGCTCTGTGAATTTAGAACCAAAGACTGTTCGTGCAAGTTTCGTTGGTAGATCCACACTTTCAAAGGGAATACAAAGTACTAGAGAGCCACGAAAAAGTACATCTTCTCTTACCTAAGCTAGGCTAGGATCAAAATAAGTACACCACTTGCCCTATAGAAGTTTATATTTTGTCGGCTGCGACTTCAATTGAGGAATACGCCTTGGTATCCAATTTTACTGCAGCTTTCGGCTACGGAATGAAAATGCAAGTCGCACAACTAGAGTCTCATTAGACGGTGCATTTCTCGATTGGATGTCACAATTTGGTGATGACCTAGGACGAAACTAATTAAGGTACATGTATAGAACACATCGACTCTCTTCCACGAGTCGTGTCAGTCAGATTTGTCCTCCGCCGTTCTTCCCTAACCGCGATTCGTCATGTCAACGTTAGCATTTGTTTGAAAGATATTTGGCTAATCCTCTGGGCTTGAATCTATTGACAACCAACAATACCATTTCTTTAGCTATCCAGTGCCAGACACTCACACAGTATACATATCAAATTTCAAAAGACCCATCTTCATTAGATGCTACCTAAAGTTTCCGAGTCTCTTGGACAAGGCTTCCACCTTTTACACAGTTCCTTCTGTCATGCTTTGAACTTCCTTCTTGGTGCAGCCGGCAGACACTTTAATTGTCATTTAGGCTCACTTATCGATCATGCCCTTGACCATTTCCTCATCTAAGGCAGGGAGCTATGAACTAAAAAGTGGACCCCCGCTTCGAAGCCTGCCTGTGAACCAATAAAGATCATGTACTTAGAGGTTTTTTCTATTTCGAACTCGAAGAGGAAGAGTGTTAAGTCTCGAAAGTTGGGAAACAAATTTGGTCAATCAAAAATCCATGATCGAGCTTAAATGACTCGGTAGCCTTTCTGAAAACGCACTCCAATCCATTCCTACCAGGCAGTTAAATAGGTAAAAATCAAAAATCTGGTACCGGAAGCAAAGGATCTGAAGTGAGACCAATATGCACACTGAAATGCCATCTCAGGTGAACGTTAGAAGTCGAAATCGATAAAGCTGGAAATAAGCTTTCAAGGTTTGAAAAGTTTCCACAAACAGAACAGCTCCACATTTTGTTGTGTCATGACAAATATTCTTAGGGGCTTTGAAGACAGGAACCTTAAGCACGTATCTCTAGAATTTCCTTCGGAGCTTATAATTTAGAGACTTTCATGATTTATTCGATGGATGACTCCATTACATTAATCTTTAGCTCTGTGATAAGTCATGATAAGGCGGTTTTTGATCGAGTTAGAGAGCGCAATACCGTTTCAAAGGTTTCTTTTGAGCTAAACTCAAGGATGTTGCTGAAGCAAATGAACCTTGTTCACATGCCTTCAGAGATGGCAATTAAGATGACACCACAGTGAATGGCGTACTGAGGCCTCAGTCAGTAAACTTCTTCAATCAGTTTGAACCATATCTAACTGCCTTCAACACTCCAGTTGACTGAGGTTCTCCCTTTCACAAGACCGAGATTAATTTGGAACTCTGTATTCCAAACTCGAAAGTTAATTCCTTCCCCCCGACTCTTACAAGACTTCGAAAAGGCATACAGATGACAGTTAAACTCTTGTAATCCTTTGAAAGTCCTCCACCATTACAAGTTGACCTGAAATCTATTTCTATTTTAACTAGCTTTTGTCCATTAAAAAAAAAAACAATCACAACCACCCCAAGACCATCGAAAAGACCACTAAAGCACCATCCTTACCACCACCATCCACCAATCCAATCCAAAAGCATCTAACAAATTAAATGGCTCCATCTCTGTGCTCAAATTACCCGCCCCCCTGCGCTCAATTAACGTGACTCCATGGATAAACTTTGAATTATCTTCTTCAACCCACCACACCACCATCATTGAGAACACAGAGAAGCCGAGGAAAGATGAGGACAAACATAAAGTAGAACCCAAAGCAGAAAGCAAACGAAAAGAAAAAAGAAAACAGCAACCAAACCATCTCCATTGTCACTGCTGGAACCGTAAAATGAACAAAATATAATGAAACGTCTCCTACCCATGGAAATTCATTTAAAACCCACCTCGGGTTAGCACGGGATCACAAAACCTTTGTCATCCCTCTGCCCCGCCCCTCAACCGGGATCTATCAATGGAGCCGGAGAATGAAAGAGAAGAGGGAGCAACGGAGAAACAGTAGCAAAAGTGTAATCAACAATTAAATTCAATTTAGTTACACACAAAACTGGAAACCCCAGACATAAAAAGCACGCCAAGAGAGGAAGCAGCAGCAGCAGCAGGGCACAAGGACCGAGAGACAGAAGGGACACAAACCAAGCCGAGTAGCGTAGCGATGTTGTTGTGCCACTGTGCGGTTATGGTGTGTTCAAGGATATGTATTGCTTCGAATTGGAAGCAGTGAATGGGCAGGGGAAGAGGAAAATACTTATTGTCACTTGTTTCAGCATCAGGCAAAGTGTGGTTTATACAGGGACAGGGAGTCGGAGTAGCGCCAACTGATGGATTGGGGGCTCCGCACACACAGAAGTCAAATGGAATGCTTTATTGTTATTTAGCCAAAGTTACGGGTGTTGGCCCTCAAGCATGGTTACGCTTTTCCATCGTCCTTTGCGCGCACAGCATGAAGCGGCGAACTGGCTTACACAAATCAGAATATGACATTGGAACCGTTTCGGTGGGGGGGTTTTGCCTCGCGAACTCGTGTACACCACAAGCACCACAGCCAACATTGTGGTGTAGAGAAACTTGAATAAGACACAGAACACGGCAGGGATTTACACACTCGCTAACGGTGGTGTACACGTTTGAGGGAGGCTTTGACAATGGTACGAGACGATGCGACCATTGCCGATTTGATGGTCGTTGGCTTGACATCGCGGCGCTATTGTCTTTGAAGTTCAACTTTGCACTTCTCTGCCGTTGTGAGAGCACTCACACACTGAACGAACACATGTTAAGAGCAAAGGGTGAGACTAAATTGCTTTGAGGGCTTTACCCCGACCATGCCGAACCCTTGGCCTTGTGATCTCTTGATGGTTGTATTAGAAATTTCTCCCGCTGATTGTAGACAATGGAAACGATGGCAGCAAAGTTGACAAAAGGATGCATTTTCAAGCGTTCATTTGGAGAGTTACATCGTTTCTAAGGTAACGATGGTTATGGGCACTGCAACGATGAGGGCTGTGCATCTTAAATTGGAGAATTGTTTGTAACCAAAGCAACGAGACATTGAAAAACTTTGAACCATCAACTGAAAGCCATCGTTGGTTCGCTGATTTTTGTTAGGTAGGTTTAAGACCTACGTTTGTTTTCACAACTCGCCGCCGCCCGATAAGAATGCTAATTCTTAACATTTTCTCAACGCTTTGCACACTTTGACGCTTAAAACCAGACAACCGAAGGAAGAGGAGCATCCAGTTAAGAAAATGCCTACTCTTACCTCGAATTTTAGAAGAGAATGGGTACGACAAGGTAGAAACTAGAAGTAACTAAGGCAGTTGCGCAGAAGCCGATAAAGCGACAGCAAAAAAAAGGACAATGCCGTGATGAGCCATCAACTGTTGCGGAAGGTAGGAGCGACTGAGATGAAGATTCAAAGCTTGATCCAAAGATTTTGCTTTAAAAAAAAAAAATTAAACTTCACTGCAATTTTAATTTGTGCTGGTAACACTAAACTCGAGAGATGCCATTGCACTGTCAATCTGCAGCGATATCTGTCAAATTTTCATCATGGCGACCAAAGGTATGGAATCCATTTCCTTTCTTTTTTCCCCTAAGCTGGAAACACAAGCTCGTTTGGTTTAAAAAAAAAAATTCTCAAAACTTTAAAAATGTTCATTTTTCGAAGGCGGTTCTCTCATCAATTACTCTTTCCCTTACAGTGGTAACCCTCATTGTAACCAACTGCAAACGACACACGAACAAGAGTTCAAATCCATAGACAAAACAAAAAAAAAAAATCAATCTCATCTCATTCATGAACGAAAAAGGAAAATACACACAATGACGAGATACAATCCGACGCTGGTCTGGACTGCCTGCCTGTTCTATATAGAGGTGCTGCTCTCTGCTCTTCAAATTCAACCATGAACACCAGAACAGACGAACTAAGTACACTATGCACACACCCACTTCCTCAACGAGTATCCAACGTCGAAGCAGGAGCCTCTTATAAAAGTTATAGACGAGCACACATATATACGAGGTGGTGGTGACTCTCTAGAGTATAAAAGTGCATAGATTACGAGAAGGGAGTGATGTGTAAGGTACTAAAGCTCAGGGCAACATAACAACCATATGTGTACTCGAACACACTGCTGGGACGACAACAACGACTGCACCAGAGATATCTATCGCACTGTGAGTGGGTGTCAGTCAAGACCAAGAGTATAAAGGAGGCAAAAGAAGGAAACAAACCCAACGCTTGAGGGTATCGAAACGAGTTTGAGGATTTTATAAAGTGGTAGTTTTGTGATGATGCGGTTTTCTTTCGACGTGAACAAGCACCGCAACACCACACATCCTTTCCTTCTTCTTGCCACCATCATCATTTAGCTGTTTCACACAGTGTAGGAGGGCAGCACAAGAAGGAGGATACGCCAACATCCTGCCTCTGTGTCCTATTTGCTTTTTGATAGCAAGAGCAGTTAATCTGGTTGAAGAGCATTTTCTGTACCGACTTCCCTTGCTCAACCATCACCATCTGTTGTAGCTCTGGTGCTCATGGTGCTTGAAAATTGTCGGCATCATAAATGCATCCAAGGAATACGTGTGAGTGCTCTGCTTCATGCATGGATGCCATCCCAGAGATAGGCAGAAAAATAGAAAGAAAAATACTTTTATTTCCCAAGAGTGGGTGGATGTGCAAAGCGGAAAGAGATTTTGTGTTGTGTTATGTCTTGTGTTCCGTTTTGTGTTGACCAACTTGCAGGAGGAGAGGTTGATGGGTGTATAGACGTTGATGCTGTCTAACAGATTTTTGTTGTTCCCTCGTTTTTAAGTGTTTGCCGATGTGCATGTGCATAAAAACACAAGTTTCACATTCATCCATCCATCCTTCTTCTTCCGCTCCTCTTCTGCTGGTGGTAGCCCGAAGGTGAATTGGAAGAGATTGAATCTTCTTGAGCTTATTTTACACCGACCACATCAACCGCCATCGCCTGCTGTTTCTCCTTCGCCTCCTCGTGCCCCTCGTTTGAGAGATCTCTTCTCAGTTGCATTTTAATAGAGTTAAAAACTTTTTGAGGATGCAGATGATGATGGAGGGGAGCTAGTGCTGCTTCTACTGGGCGCTCTGCTCCTTTTCATGTGTGTTTTGTTAGTATATGTTATGTGTGATATGTTCTCCATGTCGTCATCGTGTAGAACGACTAGTGTTCGAAAACACTGTGCTGCTGCTGCTGCTAAAAACACACATGGAGAGTAAATATACTCAGTTATGCTGCTGTTGCTGCTTGACCACTCATAGGTTTTTCGGTCTAGAAATAGTGCTACATCAGGGAAGGAAAGGGAAGCGAGCGAGCGCAGGATAAACATGGAAAACACATTCGTTGTGGAGAGATTGACTTTTCTAGCCTTTTGGAGTATAACAATGGAACTATATAGGAAGGAAACTCGGATGTCTCTCGGTATAAGGATAAATATTGATGTTGAGAATTTGTTTTTTTTTTTTTTTGTTGTACCTACTCCCTTTGTAGATGAACGACGTAAAGTTTTGGGCATGCAAATCCATAGCAGTGTCACAGATTAATTCGATTCCTGTGGGGATTAGATGGAACTTCTAGATTTTTTGTTGGATGGGGGAATTGTTGTTAAAGGAAATTACAAGAGAACCACCTTTTGGATGAGTAAATTTGAATACGTACGAGGCCAACAAACTGAAAGCAATACATAATTTGGCTCCTTGTGGGATCAGGCGAGCCTTTAGATTTTAGAAGGTCGACAGCACACAATGACTTTCGACTGAAACACTGTTTTGACAACTTAAAATGTTCTAGAAATTTTCGATCGAACTGCGAAGAAAATAGAAACAAAGAGTCCGTACGTACGAAGCCATTGAAGTTAGATCCTTTGGAGAGATCCTAAAGGTATTTTCTAGAGAACAAGACCAAACTTGAGGACCTTTACAAAATAGAAAAATGACTATCTCTCGTAAGAAAGGAGTAGTGTATGCACGTAGTCTAGATTTTCAATCGACCCACAGATGAGATCAAAGATTCCATTATTGTAATGTAGATGGCGCTGCTTTAAAAAAAAAGTTTTAAACCGATAAAGCCCGATCGATGCTGCTTATAGAAGGGGATGAACAAAAAATGAATTAATGACGTGATTATCAGAACGTCATGCATGTTCGTCATACAGCGGTTCAAAGGTTCATAAAACGTTGAAACTTACCTACTATGTGGACGCTTAAAGCCTTTTAGCATCACGGCAAATCAATAGATTGCACTGGGACAGAACTGGGTAAATGAGAACCTAGATAGCTCTTTCAGCAACTGTATGTATGTATATTTGGCACGGCAGCTCATGGAGAGCGAAGGCCTAGCTTCTCACAACCATTCATGTTGTGCGTGTTATATTCTTAGCACGAATGGAAGGGACCTACAGTTTTCAGCAACTGTTTCCTGATTTTAAGACGATAAATGATGGTATCTAGGATCTTAAACTTTTCAAGAGGATGCCAGCCAAATAAAAAGATCGGGTTCTATCCTGCATCAGCAAGCAAATGCTCTGTCATGCGTTTTTTCTTTCAACAGAAAAAGGTATGGTGGAGCCATTGTAACACAAGAGATATTATTTTCCACAAGTCATATCAGGTGCCATGTACTCAGCAGGCTTTTAAAGAAGACTTCACACAAAAGATCATTCGTCAATTATAACTTGTCACTTGTGGGACCCTTAATAGGCTTATCAGCCTTAACGTAAGGACTGACTTAAAAAGGGGAATTCGTTTTCATCTTCAAAGATCTATGGCATGCGATTTTGTGCCAGCTTTAAATGATCTTTGGCTCTTAACTGTCTGGACACAATTTTGAAACCAGCTTCCATAGATACGCTTTTTGATTCGTCCTACAACGCGTCAATGAATAGATAGTAAATGTCATGGTGAAAAAGTTATGATCATTGATGGGGCTGCTGCATCTTCTGAGGTCAAGTTGTTGAACTCTCCGAGAAGTGTTATACCTATAATCTGATCAAATAAGGCAGCAAAAACAATGATTGGCCAATCTGAGGAAACCAAATGACAAAATCGTGAAACAATCCTTTGAATGAAATCTTCAGGATGCACAGCAAGTTGGAAGGCCAAGAACAACGTGGAGATCAACAATTTTGACAGTTAGAGCGTATCATTGCAAAACGTTGTCATCACAGCTGAAATATCTTGTCGCAGACCGAGAAATATAGAAGAAATGTCCCTATCTCTCACCAGGCGGTAGAAGACCTAAAAAGAAGCACAGTCTTGACTTTTTATGCTCCGAGAGACTCGACTCTGTTGATAATATGTTGGATTGTTTCACCCTAGTTTCCAGATGACTTGGAATGTGGTAGAAGCAGCTGAGCAATGGGCTAATAGAGCATCCCTCTAAATCTGAACTTTCTATGGAGGATATCTTTGACAACACTTTCTGATGGGCATCCAAGGGCTACAAGGACTAGAATAATATGACATATTTTCGAACGACACTTTGAAAATGTTCAATGGTCTGCTTGAACTCAGGAGCTGAGCGGAAATATTCTCCTCCAGAGCTTACATTTGATGTGAACTTGTTTTGAATTCCCCAATTGGAAGGTCAAATTGTGCTGTCGACTTAAAAATAGGTTGACTCCAATTCAAACTCAAACAACTTAAGCCCTTCGACTCTTTTATTTATAGTTCGAGCGAAAAACTTCAATGTTCACTGAAAGTAACCCAGAAGTCCTATTATTTAATGGTCTTTCCCTCCTTATCCCTCCCTTCCAAAACCCTTATTGCCTCCATTGTTCTCACATCTCATACTCAACACGAAAGTGCATTTGGAAAATTGTTCCAAGCACACAAAACACAAAACAAGATGAAATGGAAACACAATCTCCAGAAAATCCGAACTCAAATCTCCTTGCCTCCCGATGCGGTGCTGTTGCAACCATGCAGTGCACATACGAAGTTTGCCAATTGGGATTTGTGGAAATGTCCAAAGGGAGCACACAAAACTAACAGAAACAGCAACAGCGCCGGCCCCTTCCAAAACCCTAAACAAAAAAGCAATGCGAATGGAAAGAGAGTGGAAATATACCTATGCCCTAACCCCATGGAAATGCAAGCGCACATATAGCCATGGAAACCGTAGATAAAAGTTAAGGTCGACTGTGGCAACGTCGGGGGTTACACTATTGTGGAAATTCTCTTGCAAAACACCCTCCCCACAACACCGCACTGAACTGAATCAAAACCACACTGCTTACTTCGAATAGAGAGCGGCTTACAGAAAAAAAAAAAAAACGGATACCCACAACCACCAGAGGAAGCACTGAATTGATCCAACCGAATCAACCGACGACCCTTAGACCAACCATCCTCTCCCCCGTCCGCTCCCTATAGAAACCTAGAAACCAACCAAGCAAGCAACCAACCGGCCTGGCAGTCAGTCAGCCATACATACGGCTCCAGTCCGAAGGCTGTTTGTGGTTAACCAAAATAATAGAGGAAGCTTTTACAATTTTATTCAAGTTGACCAAGAGGGCCGGCAGGGTAGGTTGGTGAGGAAGGTGCCACAGAAACCAGAAGCAGGAGTGTGGGGTTAAGAGTCTGGGTGGCAGTATTTTGTCATCTCTAGCCATTTTATCATCATCTTCTTACACAGCTACCGACGACGACGATGACTACACACCTTGGTAGTGCTATCCAATATTTTTCCATTCCTCCTTCTCCACCAGTCCCTGGTGCGCTCCCACTCTTCCGTCCTACCATCGTTAGCAATGGTGAGATGGTGGTGCCATGTAGCATGTCGTCTCTGGTAGCCTTATGGAAAATTATAAATCTCCCCGAAGTGCATAAAAGAACAAGAAGAACGAGGGGAATGACGGGGAAAACGACAATGACGATGAGGATGAGGATGATGATGATGACTACGACGACGACGACGATGAGAATGAAAGAGAGACACCCACCAACCACCGGTAGGAGAAGCAGGAGGGAAGAGAAGGTATTGTAAAACCGCAGGTTATTCAGTCGAAACGTTTCTCGGTTCAGGGAGGGCGATGGAAGTGTTTAATGGACCCAAAGCCCGTGATGGTACGAGTAGTATGCTTTCGCCGGATGAGTTTTGTGTGTCTACGAGTTGATGGGTGGTGTGCGTGTCTTTTTTTTTTCTCAACTTGGAGAAAATCACAGCTCAGGATGCGGAGGACGAAGTATGCTCATAGATTTGCGGATGATTTGATAGCGTTGGGTGCTGATGCTACCCGATATCTGTTTGTCATGCTGCTGGCTGCTGTTGGTTGTAGAGGTGGTGGTGCTAAGTGACTGACTGAGTGTGGCCAAGAGTTGAAAGTTTTTAATGTTTTTCTGAAGATTTTTTTTTTACGAAACGAGGTTCAAAGGAGGTTCGCACAATGTGGTCAAGTTCTTTGGAAATCTACATGAGAGCGGTTTGGATTTAGCAAATTGGATTGTTTAGGGGACACACATACAAAAGAGGGGAGCAAGTGTGGTTTTGAGTCAAAGTGATGAAAGATTTCCAGGAAGATGAGAGTTGATTTGTTTGACCAACACTCGGAAGGCATAGATTAAGATCTTATCCCCTTTATATCAAGGTTTCGGTGACATTGACTTTGTATGTCTAAGGCTGCATTAGGTTTGATGAAGGCTAAGGGTAGTTAGTACGATATTAGTCGATCTGGGTTTAGTTTACCGTTCCTAAACGTGTGCAATGTTTACTATAAATCTGATACAACTTATTGTAACAAGATGGCGCCTGAGCATATCTAACTCTGTTTGTGCTTTCCTTTCGACTGAATTCGAATAGTTGCATGTGTCATTGACCACCAGTAGGCTTATAACAGAAAGAAAGGATCAAACTTTGACTAGAAATATACCTAATCGAAATCGGTTCACTGGGTTTAAAGTTATCGAAGTACAAACAAACAGACGGTCACGTTTATGTCGGATGTTATATAGGATTCTGAAGAGAAACAGCTGTGACATGACTGTAAACAACCCTCCGGAACACATGTAACATGTGCAGTTTAGATACGTAATAATGAGAACGAATTTCGAACATCTACGTGGTTGAAAGGCCACATTCCATAGCTGAGTCTTCAGAAGTAGAGAACACCACAAAAAGGACCTTTCAAGAACCGACTAGAGATCCAATGACTCGTGTCGCTTCTATAGACTTCACTTCAATTCACTACCTACCACTCTCCTGCGACGACTTTGAAGAATATACACCATGGTTCAGTGGTTAGAACAGTGCACTCCTGAGCTAGCTGGCTTAGGTTCGAGTCCCTGAATAAAACCAAAGCTAGAAGAAAAGGAACACTCTGGACACCTAATATATATCTAGTTTGAAGACTGTGCTACCGTAAGCATAAACTAAAGCAGTTTTGCTCTCGAAGGAGGACTTAAGATAAAAGCCGCGAACTTCTGACTCGTAAATTAACGCATAATCATGATTAGCGTCAAGGCAACGTTTGCGCTTTCTTATGGTTGATGGTCATGTTCCACCAGTACGTCAGTCTCTGGCCGACTAAACGCTCTCTATCTTCAGGCAATCCAAACCTGGAACTGCTTCTTGCATAACTTCAAGGTAGTGCCTCTATTTTTAGTCTCTTCGATGGCCTTGATGAATAAATGCCCTGTGCTCTCTTGTTTACATTAAGAACTTCTTCGACTTCGAGATGGTTCATCCTTTTTGCACTGGGATAAAACCAGTGCCTCCAATCAAATGGATCACACGGAGATCGAGGAAAGGCACTCAAATGTTCCTAGATCCCTGTTACCTCTTTCGGCAGCTCAAAGCCGAAAAACTACAATCTCTCTAAAGTTCTCGAAAAATCTTATAACTGCAACAGCAAGCACAAAAGAAAAGTGGTAACACTGAAAGCAAACCATCAAAAGTGATGCCAACCTCGTATAGACAAATGGATGCCTTCAGACCAATGTTGCTGAAGTAGAGCTACAAGAATAAATTAGTTTTTCAACCACACAAAGCTATGTTCAGATACAAAGCGGTAGTCCTGAACTGTTTAAAGCTTGAAGAGATGACTGAGTAGGTAGCTCATCTGCAAACTGTGAAGTGGACAACAATAGGTTTGGCTGTAAACGGGGATAAGACGATTTACTCGTAAACTAACAACGATATCTACTATTTAAGTCTAAGTGGTCTATCTGAACCTCTTTTCTAAAGAACCATTCCTACTACTAGCTATCAAAGGCTTGACCAAAACATCATGATTGGTCCGAGAAAGTTAAGGAATTTGTCCTTTGCAGAAGGCCTCCATAAAGAAAGGCAAACCCTCCAAACAAACCCTCATCCCATTCCTTCTACATGGCGCAGAGAAGGAGACTTTGTCTAAGTCGGATGACAGTGCGCTTGAAGTCTTGTTACGATAGGCTACATAGAGAAATTGGTCGCATTCAATAAGTGCTTGAGGTGGTCAAGTTATGTAGAGTGCTGCTTCGTACTTAGAATGTCTTCGGATCGTCCTCAGAGAGCCTACGACATGCGAAGGTGAAAGAAGATCTCAACCAAGCAATTGAAAACAACTGAATCTTGCTGGCTAGAGAAAACTGCTTATTAAAGCTTAGGTCTACCCTGAAAGTAGAGTTAAGAGAAGCCTTGACAAACAGTAACAAAATAACAACAGGGCACATTCTTGCGCTGAAAAGATCAAACTTAACGCAGATCACAGGACACAACCTAATGGCGACACACCTTAGAAGAATGCGTCAAAGTACAGACGATTTATGCAGAAGCTACGGCGATGCAGGCGTATGCGAATGCCACAGCCTATGCAGAACCAGAAAGACGGCCCAAGGACTAGGGCGACCTACATATCTAAGAAGCCACCAAAAGCCGGGATGGTTCAGGGAGACCAACTGATCACCATCAAACTGACAGAACTTTGTCATCTCTTTCAGACGAGACATTCCATGCCAGGAGAACACAATGGATCCGCGGATATCCGAGTGAAGGCTGCGTCATACGAGTTGCAGTCAGCCCTTCAACCTACCAATCTAGAGTATAACGTAGTCCTTATGTTGTTAAACAAATGACAATCCAGGAAGGTACCATCGAGCGAGAATGTATCCAAACAGAACATTGCGAAGCTTAAAGAATCAATTCTGAACATAGAATCTAGGGTAGTTCTTAATTTTACGAGCTCTCTGATCCATGATTGACGTATTAGGACTACTTACGACAAAACCTAGTCCTTCGACAACTCCAAAGGACAATAAATCATTTCACCTTCACCTTCATTGTAAATTTAAAAAAAAAAAAGACACCCCTATGCCCCGGCATCTCATGGGCTTTCGAAATTAACATACAACTCCACGACGCACCAGTAGCATAAGGGTGCGATGATGTACTAGACCAGGATAAGGTCATTAATACAAATTTTGTGTAGATGTGTGTACACACAAAAAAGGGAAATAAATACAAAAACCCGGTAAACTGGGGGGAAAGGACGAGAAGATGATGATTTGAGGAATCAACACGACGACGACGACGTTCGGTGGCAAACGGTGGCGGCTTTAATTCTATTAAAACAGTTTTAGGGATGAGAGAACACACAGGCGATTGTGGCGGTGGCATGCCAGTTGGAAGTGGCAGCAAGGGTAGCAGCTGAAATGAGCTTATAATTTTATTACCCAGCGTGTGTGTGCTTGTGCAGGATGTAGAGAAGAACACGCGCGGGAAATTTAACGAAAAAAAAAGGTTTCCCTTCGTATTCAACGGTTTTTTTTTTTTTTTCTTTTTTAACCTCAAATTTCGACAGTCGAATAAATGAAGAGGAGGCAATAGCAATGGCTACGTTGTGTCTGAGAGTGTAGCGCAAGGGTCGAATGTGAAATGAGTTTTTAATTCGCTTTCGCTATTAGGGGGTGAAAATGAAAACATAACCAGATGAGCACACAGCAGGCTGGCGATTGGTAGGGGGGGAAGTGGTGGTTTTCTAATATTCATGGACTTTTGGGTTTTGTTTTGATTTTAAGATTATGATATCCGTAGAAGGGCTGTGTGTACTGCATGTAGAGAAAGAGAGGACACAGGCGGTATTGGGTTTTATGTGGTATATCCTGTTTTCCTGTTGACAGAAGGTCGGTTTTTTATTTAAAGCCTAAGGGCTTCGTGTGTAGAATGTGCGGCTGTAGTAAAAATGAAAATCAGCATAAACATAGGGGAGAAGCAATAAATTGTTTCCGCTTTTGTTATAGAGAAATCCACTAGGGGTAGGTTTGTCGTTTCGAGGGTGAAATAAAAATTGTGGAATATCAAACAGATGGCGATTTGACATGACAGGAATAAAGTTTAATTATAACATCAAGCAGCAAGTGTGAAACGATAAGGTTAGGGGATGAAAGAAGGTGATGATTTGATGAATGCACGGCGCTTGATTTATTTTGTTGTGAATTCTTTTTTGGGAGAGGAGAAGCCAGAAGGTGGTATGAAGATTGAAAGGTTTCGTTTAACAGATTAGAATGGGATACACGTGACTTTATTAAAAAGGGAGACGACAACATAGGTTGTGTTGGATGAGAACTTGTTGAGGACGCGTTGAGTGACTACACAGGATCTACTCAATCGGATTGCTTTAGAGAGAGTGGTGGAAAAATCCAAAATGTTACGATCACCGATCATACTGCAAAAGTCGTTAAGATCAATGAACTTTTGCTTGATTTTGACATTTAGGTCAACTGAGAGACAGATTGTCAATATGTATTTTTAAATTACAACAACGATGAGATCAGTGCCCCGATCGAAACACATTTGAAGACGCTTCATCATCCCCAGAAAATTTGTTTAAATTTCACAGAAACTTCTCAACTTTCCTGTCACTGATCGATCTTTTTCATGAGCCTCGATGATCTTGTCGTCCAATTGAGCCTTTAGTGCTTTTTGACTGACAATCAGTCTCTTTCGATTTGGACTTTCTGACCTTTTTCGCATTTCTCCTGGCCCCTGACGACTTTCCTAATCTTTTCAGGTCATTTCCAACTTTTTACTGAGATCTTGTGTTTTTCTCGAGGTTGCCATATGTATACGCTGAGCCCTGACAACTTTCCTTATACGAATACATCTTTTGTACCTGTTGGCTGAACCCTGACAAAGGAAGATATTTTACACCTTTTTATCCAGTTTTGGACGACTTTCCTGACGTTGACAGACCTTTTGCATCTTTTAGTTGAACCCTGATGACTTTTATTGCATCGGTAGACCTTTTGCATCTCTTTGTCGAGCACCGACACCCTCCCTGACATTGACAAACCTTTTGCGTCTTTTAGCGCTGAGCTCTGAGTTAGAACCTAGCTTCTCGCAACCATTCATGTTGACCTACAGTTTTATTGTCGACTCCGAACGGCGGATTGAGAAGCCGTTTCATGTCAGATTATGCCCTTGGAGGTTTGCTAGAGTCTGTCAAGAGGGGATGACATGAAAAACGTTTGTTTGTTCAGCTGAGACTTGAACCTGTGTCCTCTCGCTAAGCGACCACAACTATTCAACTGTTTAAATGTCCTGCCCCATTAATCTTGTGACAGTAGTGATCGGGGAGTGTTTCTACAAAGATCTCAGCGACCAAGACGGGCTCGATATTTACAAAATAAAAATCCTTGTCTCCGAATCGAACCTTATCGCCGTAGATATAATAGAACTTGGATCCCTAAAGGCTCATGAGTCGAAAGAGCCGATGCAGTTCTCAAAGAAGTTAGCATGACAATCCCATCGGTTGTCATTAGTTTGACATTCTAGGGCGTCCTCAACACGAACTCTTATTAGTCCATACCCTCTCCGAATATATTTGGGAAACCATTTCCGAAATTTTGCAAACCCCTCTACAGTCCGGGGTAGACTTCGACCTCAACGACTAAGCGTCTCCAGCCAGCTCTGTCGTTAGGTAGTTGCGTCCAATTTCACACGCCAAGTTGATTAAGGCATCCCTCTCTCTGGCTGGACTAAAACTCACCATGGCCATTACATTAAATGATAAAAATCGTTGTACCTACTTCCATCCTTAAGGTAACACCGTCCACCCTAAATTTAATCACAAATATGTATCCTTTGTACCGCGTCCACCACACCCATCGTCAACCGATCGAATTTCACTTAATTTCAAGTCTTCCTCGTCGCGCACAATTATAGCCAACCCTCCTGGGTCGTAGCTAATTATTGTGATTGCTCGCGATTGGAAAGGAGTCAATTCACAAACACACACACAAGCACACGTAGTTAGTTACAAAGTGTTGGATTTCTAGCCAATAAGCGACACACACGTGTTAGTCGGTCTGTCTGTCGAGCAAAAGGGAAAAAAAATCGACGACATTAGGACATAAGGATGAGTCCTGGTGTTATCCATAACAATTCGGCCAATCATTATGTACGTCAACTGTCAAAACGTATCCTCCTTTCTCCATGTCCTTTCATATACAGCTCACACTCATACTTTCTCGTGCACCCTCTGTGATTCTATGGACTCCTGTGCCATGATATCCTGCGTTAAATCCCATTATCTGGTGTATTAGGAAAACAGAATGACCTCGAACAAAAGAGAAGTATAAATAGATACGCGTATAGATATGGACACTGTGTGTCCGGGAGGGTGATACTACAAGGGAAAAAGAAAAAAATGAAACGTAGCAACCATTGAATTGAAAAACCCTCTTTCCTTTTCCGCGTCTTCATTAGGGATTATTCTACGTTTGCCTTGCCTTTATGTCCTCCTCATCGTCATCGTCACCATCGTCGTCGTCGTCCTTTTCAGTGTTGTTCACCCACCGCTCTTCGCGTCACACCACTCCTCCGTGTGTATGTCTGCTTTCAACACCATAATCCCTCGAAGATTAAATGGGTGTAACACAATTTGCAATTAATTCGGAGAGCGAGCGAGCGTACAGCGCTATATCTGCACGTTTACCCGTATACAACACGCCACCCTCAAACATTATTAAGGAGCAGGAGTACCACCACCACCAGCTAAACATTGGCAAAGACAAACGCCGCACAACAACAACAAAAAAAAAAAAAGGAACTTGTCAGCCGGAAATTGAAGGCAATACGCGCGGCTGTTATAACAACGCAAAGAGAGGGAGCGGCAATGGCGCCGCTGCCTGGAGGAACTTTTATTAAATCCGAACACAGAGTCCTTCCTTCTTCCCCATATAGACTGGGGTGTGAGAGAAGAACTCAACTCAAGTAGGAAGAAGCCGGCACAAGAACGAGGGTGCGGAAAAAAAAGTGAACCACTGCATAATCAGGGGTAAACATGATTATTATTCGTAATTCAGGGGCTGTGGCACACTTCGTATTACACACAAGCGATGCGAGACATAGGACAAGGACGAGGACGAGAATTGTAGATGTGGATAAAAAAAAATGTGGATGAGGATAACCATTTCGGCCCAAGCCCCGCGGTGATTTGCTCTTATTTATGAAGTACCCTACGTATAACTACTGCTGGAGGCAATGGTGGATGGTTCCTTTTTTTTTTGTTTCTTTGTTGGTCTCTGCTTGCTTCATTTATTTTTCGAGGGTGAATGTTAAATAGTTTCGGTCGTCATCGTGGTGGTAGTAGGTACTACCGTCTGTTTGGCAATTTCACAGGGAAACTTTGATAAACAGGGAAGGGTGGCGTTTACTATGATTCTGACAGATGGTGTGGAAGTGGCCAAGTGGAATTATGATTCGTTTCGGAATTGTGATTTCTATAATTCTCACAACAACAACAAAAAAAAAACGAAAAGAGAAAAAATAATAATTAGTGGTGTAGCTACTGAAAAGGACTTCATCCTTCGTGTTGTTGTTGAGAGGAGGGTGTGTAATGGAGTGAATGGAATGAGATTTATTTTCTTCGAGGAGATGCAATAGGGTGTAGATGTAGATCAAATGAGTCCATGAAATTGGAAGTGTCGGTGAGCTCTTTACGTAACGACTGCAACAAAATATAATTTCCTTTGAAGGAGCGAGGATATTTGACGTAGATTTGCATGATTGCATGATCATACGGTTGCAAAAATGTGCTAAACATAGCAATTCGTTGGCTTATGAGGATCTTCCGAAGCATCTTATCCTTCTAAAACGTAGAGGACGTGTTCGCATGGTTTTAATTCCGAAAGTAGGTCGGTGAAGACATGAGCCAGCAACGGATTTTAGGCCTATCAATCAGAATCCTAGATATCCACTTTCGAACAATTGTAGGAGTGTCACCCCTTTCAATCTTCCGACACGCATATCCCACGCTTATTCAGGCAACATTGGGACTCGTCAACAGATGGACTCTTCAGGAAGGAGTGGTATGGCTTATGGTCATGAATACAAATCTTGATGCAACTAGACCGAGAAAGGGTCGCAGACGACTTGGTAATCTTATTGTCAGGGAAGTTTCTCTCGGCGATAAGCCAACTCATCAGTTGTGGCCCTCGAGAGGCATTTTACCTCCAAAACCAAAGAACAAGGCTCGATTTCAAGGCCGCGTATGGCAGGGTGAATAGAGATGAGCTATTTAGGGCCGTGTCCAGGTTTAAAATTCATTTCATTTCTTCGCATCATGATGGAGAATAATCACCGTCAAGTTCAGAAAAGACAACATTGAGACCTTCTGTCCAACTGACCAACAGTCACGCAGCTTCTTCGATGTGGTTCTGGAGGAAATAGTACTGAGTTCCCAAGTCACCACATCAGACACAAGTCACATTGGCATCATTAGTGAAACAAAGCGTGCAGTTACTAGTGCCTTCGCAAACATCCACTTAGAAGCTGAAAACTACAGGTTACTACGAATGCTCAGAAGAACCAAGAAGACGCTATACAAGACCATCATCATCCCAGTCATGTTGTATGATTTAGAAGCATGGCCCAATGGATCCGTAAAGATTCATCATACAAGATACAGTCACCTCTTCAACTTATCTAGAAGCATGGACTTTGTTAAAGCAGATGAAAGTGCACTTGAAAGGTTGAACCTTCAACGTATGGTCCTGTCTCCGTGTTAGATATACGGATAAAGAAGATTCAACTACGTCTACGTCATGTATAGCGGATGAATACCGATGGTCGGAGCCGAAAAGTCCTCGACTCAACCAATTAGGGACCACGCAGTAGAAAACGAACTTATTTTCGATGACGTGCACTAGTACCTACAACCAATTCGAAGACAGCTGGCTAAGGATCAAGAGGCTTGTTGGTTAAAGCTCCTGGTCCACCCTTAACTGTATCAACATCAAAAGTAGGCAGCCACCACTCCTGCTTCATTCAATTTCAAGAGTCGACAGCTCTTTTCGCGATAATTCTTTCAAACTTCAATTGAATTGCTGTTCCCACTTCCCGGTGACATACCCCTCCCGTATCTGCATATGCTTACCAAAGTCACAACAAGAGTTTTCTTCTCTGTTTCACTCTTTTAGCTAATTAAACACCCTCTCCCATCGAAAGTCTTACCAATTTTCAACGAAACCCCCCCCCCCCCCCTAAAATGAATTACGAACTCTAATTATCCATCAAGCGGAAGAGAGCTTATTTCTCATCACACACACATACACACAAACACACACTGTTCTCTCCCGCCACCATGTTTTCACTTAAATCACTCATTATGCCGTGCTCTCCACACCCGACCGCCCCGCGTGCAAAAATATAATTTCTTTTCTCCCACCGCCAAACGAATTGAAACGAGTGGTGGTGTAGGGTTTTATTAAACCCTAACCCCAAAACTCTGCTAGAGAGAGAGAGAGCAAGATACACCCCAACTTGCCGGCATAATTATTTTAATCAGTTAATTCCACACCGACAACGCCACCGCATTAACCGCTAGCATCACTGCGCCCCGCCGCGCCGTGCCACCATTTCGCGCCACCAACTAACCAAACTTTTGCAAATCAACCTGAACGAACGTTGCCACTGCTGTTGGATCCCTCCAGCCAGGCACGGCAAGTCAAAGTTTTTCCACACACACACACACACACAGACACAGCCCCCCGTTTCAACATCGAAAACAGAAATTTTATGCGCGAAAAACCCGAGGGAAAAATTTAGAACTAGCAAAATGTGATTATTGCGGAGGGGGTGGTGGAAACTAAGACGCCTCTAGTGTAAACATTATCATTCCAATTCCAAACTTACGACGAACCCTCGATAAACATGTCTGCCCCACTTTTACAGAGTACTGGTCGGGGAAAATTGGACCCTCACCACAGAAGGACATGTCAGGTGTGTGTAGGGGTGCTTAGGACTTTTGCCACTTTTTTTGTGCCCCCCTTTTTTTGCCATGCGTTCCCTTCAATTATATGTGTCGAGTGTATAAAGTAATTACTGCCACAAGCCCCCCCTGGGTTGTAGTTTTTGTTGCACACATCCCCTAGGCATGACCCCCGTTTTGAATTAAATAATTACCGTGCAATTAAATACGTAAAACAGGGAAACAACTAACTATACAAGTCGCGTGTGTTTCATTCTGCAAGAGTGTTACTACGCACAAAAAAAAAGGTTCTCGCACTTAGGGTAGTTTGTTGGAGGGTGCTCTAGACGGGTGGTAAACGGTCTCGTTGAAGAAGCGGGACAAGTCCTTTTATTTTTCCTATTTTTTTTCTTATCAATTAGTGCACGTGTAACATCGTTTAGGTGATCAAAAGGGCAGTTAATTGTGTGGGGAGCGGTGGGGAAGGAGGACCCACAAGTGGGTATACAACGGAGGCTCATGATAAATGCCTCACAGGTGGCTTAACTTTGAGTTTATGAATAATAAAAGAATCGAGTGGTGAATATACAAGTGAATAATACGACGAGTATGAGTGTGCTTGTATGTGTATGTGTGTGTGTAAGAAGGGGGTTGAAACAAAGCGGCAATTACGCAGAAAAGCTAATTTCATCAAGTTCAACGTTTGTTTTAGGTTTGGGAGAACATAGGGAGGGTTTATCTATAATTTATTGAAGGCACAAGCAAAGAAATTGATCGAAGAATTTTATGAACTTCCCTTAAGGGTGGTTTTTATACAAACAGACAATCTAAGGCAAAACTTTTTCTCTGAATTTATATAATTTTTTTCCATTATCCCTACTGGCTTTGGAATTTGTAATAAGGTGTCAGAAGTGGTACAACTAACAGGGGGTGATAGAAGTGAGTTATAACTTACAAACAATTAGGAATTGCTTTTGAAAAATGAGGTGTTACAAGTGAATTGGTTTGTAGTAATGTGTCAGAAGTGGGAACGAACTAATACATTCTAGATGGAATAAACTAAATAACATTAAAGAACCGCTGGTATATAGCAGATGTTATGAACATTTACCGTGTTAGAAGTGGGATACACTTTGACAAATACTACGGGTGGTGTTAGAAGTGGGTTATGACTTACAAACGCCTTCGTTATGCTACTGTTCCATGAACTCAGCAGAGAGGTAGACAAAATTAGATTTAATTTGACTAAGGTGTCAGAAGTGGGATCAAATTTTTTGTAAAAATGCCACGCCATGGAAGTCTGCCTAGGTTAGGTTGTAATTTATAGCTTCACTCGGATCTCAAAGGATCCATTGTGTTCCCCAGTGTGGGATACCTGAAATAATAGAACAAGGATTATTTTTGCTGATTGGACTCCCTGAACCAACCCGAGTTCCGAAGGAAGTTTAGAAGGGCTTTCAATAGCTTGTTTGATAATTCGCCCAGATAATTGAAGAAGTAGTCTCCGAGGACTGATTTTTGTTTCCAGCTTAAGCTTGGATAAATCTGAACGTCTACGTCGCCATACCTCTATTGCACTCAAACGCATTCTCTTTAGGTGGACCGCCAGCACCGTGTGATGCCTAGTTCTGATGCGTTGCAATGACAACAAAGGTTAGTATTATTTGGAATCATTGGGGTTATGAAATCTTGAATCTAGAAGCACTAACTGCTCGTAAATAATTATAGTTTTGAACCAAAATCGACGAATGAGGACAAAACTAAGTGTGTAGTTGCGTTCAACAACAAGGAAGACCAAACATCGAAAAATCAAAGGACTTTCGTGTTTCTTTGGACTAAAAATGCAACTGAGTTATGAGGCTCTAACACAAACAACTAAAAAATACTCCACATAGGGCCCGTATCATTCCAATTTTGGCGTTGACGCATATATTCTATCAAAGTGGTTGACGAGATATCAGTCCGATTTGCTTTGATGGGCTTTGAAGGAGAAGATTCAACGACGAACTACACGAGCTGTATACCGACAGAGAGACTGTCGCAGCTTTTCTGCAGCTAGAGATCAGAAGGTATAAATTTTTACTTAAGTGAAGGCTACCGAAATCCCACTTCGAACAGTACACGATGGTCCCATCGAATGACTAAGATCTTAAGAGGCATACCGCATTCGCATACATAAATGAAAGAAGCCCTGAACGAGCTTGGTGTTCTACATTGGTCGCAGTTATGTAGATGCGAATCGATTTGGCCGAGGAGAAGTCACCTGAGGAAGACATCTATGACGTCGAACACTCAAACACAGTGTTTAAATACAAAAGGGCTTTTCAACCACCCTTAAGATTCCAATCCTTAACTAGCCACTTCCGAAACATCCTTTCAATCCTTGTCCACAGTGTATGACAACCCCTTTCTCCTAAAGTTATTCTTACTCATTGGTGTTTAAAGCACTCAAAGTTCGCTGAGTAGCCGGCTCTTTAATGAAATACCACAAGGGAGGAGACCCTCTTATTTTTTTTTTTTTTTACAAAATCAAGATAAAGCGATTCAAATATGCAAATTTCCATTTCATCTCCCCATTTTGTCCTGTTTAAGCAAAAAAAAAAGAAAAAAAGAAGTACTTTGCCAACGGTACATACATTCATACTTCACCCTTGACATAGAGCACAGTCGCCCTCTTGAATAAATGATAAAGGACGAGAACAGTGAGTTACAACAAAACACTCAAACCGCTTTCTATCCACCCATCCAGGCATGACCATCAACAAATTTGTATACTTTCGCACTTTTTTTTGTTGTTGTCGTTACTGTTGTACTTAACCCCTCTGGGTATTGGGTACTGGATACTGGATACTGGGTGTTTCCTTGCATATCCTCGTCGCCATTATTTTATTTACTTCTCACTTGCCAACTAAAGGACACGTCTCCCCCGTTTGCCGATATCAACTATGAAACAAACAGAAGGATACACAAACACACACATAGAGAGAAAAAAAAAAAAGAAATGAAAAAGAAAAACCGTTGTAATTAACTTTAAGTGAAGCGCAACAATAAAGTTGTACTTGGCAGTCATTCTTCGTCCTCGTTGTCGTTGTCGTTCTAGTTGTTGTTGTTGTTGTCGTTGTCCCCCGCAGTGCAGAAAGTTTTTCTGCATTCGAAAGTTAGGTTAAGGACTGCCGGGAGGAATGGGGCTGAGAAACAAGTGTCGAGAAAGACTATTTGAAAAGGACGTTACAGAACGACAATGAAGGGGGACAAGGCTGCGCTACGATGTAGACCCTCTTGTTTCCTTTTTTTTGTGATGAAATGGATAAATTAAAGTTATAACTGTGTTTTGGAGTTATTGATGTGGGCACAGGCAGGAGTTTAATAGAGAGGACGACATGCTTAATGTAGGTCTACTTTGGGGGGAAGTAATACCAGAGGGACATGACGTGGTGCATATTTTTGCGTGTCAAATGCGTTGAATTAAAAATTGTCAGTGGAAGTACATTTACCGGGCTTTGAATGAAGCTTCATCGTAATGTAAACCCATGAGCTGTCAAAAAGCGGGAAATAGGTTAAGACTACCGAATGCATTTGTACCGGTACCCGTTTCTAGGTACAGATATATTGCATCGTAGCTTTGTTGGTATTTGAGGCTTATTAGTGCGAAGTTGTCCTCCAAGAACAGATACACTTAGACCAAAAGAAGGTAAATTTTGACCCCAGTCGACTCCTTAAAGCATTAAGATTTCCCAACGTAGCAGTTTAGATAAGACGGAGTTCCTAATGTTGTTTTGCTGATGTTAACAAGAGCGGGACACGTGTACAATAGATTCTTCCTCTTCCTTGTCTCTAAAGCCCCCGCAGAAATCGTTGCCTAAGATGCAGTGTCCTGTAAGGACGTTAGTCAGTTTCGAGAGTTGGTCTCTTTTTAGTCGAATTAATGCTTTTGATCTCTTAGGATCAAGGGGGTATCGGATTAGCTTAGCATTGTTGCAATAGTCAAGATGTTACCGTTTATGATTTACATTCAACAGATCATCGGTGTAAACCAGGGTTTGACATGGTCGCGCTCCCCACCATCTGTACTTTCAGAGCCTAGTCTAGCTAATTCGTCAGCTGCACAGTTTCCCGGAATGTCACTGTGGCCATAGACCCAACATTGCACCACCCTTAAACTGAATTTCGACAAAAAACCTCGTCTTTGACTGTCTTGAATATTTGTTTGATCGCTTATAATTTGTGAACCACTCAACCGATTTTGATCCGGTTTTCATCTATGCATGACTTCATTCTACAACTCTGTCATAAGCTACTCCACATTCAGTTCATTTTCATCGAAAAAGGTATTCGGTTTGGCAAAACAAAACAAAAAAAACCGCTTCATTTACTCTTTTTGGACGTCAAATTGTCATGAATACCTTCAACCACAAAACAACTGACACATTCTCGTCCTTAATTTCCTCAACCCTCACTGCCCCCTTTAAGTATTCACTTACTTTTCGCGTTCGTTGTTTTGTTTGCATTGCAAGAAATTACCCGCTCCCATAACTGCACACTCGTAATCTAATTCATCTTTCCTTACACTACCCACCACCAGGCCCTTACCCCCCCCCCCCCATCATCCAAAATCGCAACCACAAGCATGTGCATAAAGAGCCCAAGGAAAGTACTCGTACTCGTACTCATTCTCCTTGAAGATTACAACAAACATCCTTCTAAAGGATTTACTCCTTCAACACACACACACACGCTCCTCTCCCCCCCTCCCCCTCTCTTACTGTGTGTATTGGTGTCCTGGTTTATCCTCCGCTCACTGTTGCTATTCATGTTTCCTTTAACTACCTGAACCTGGTACGTAATTAAGTAATTTCTTTTCACCAGTTTCGAAGGACTTCTTTTTTTTTTTTTTCCTCCTCTTCAACCCTCACACCCCCTCTTCACTACCACCATCCGTTAACACCAACGTCGTCGTTTGAGTACAGAGGTAAGCACCAGCAATAAAGACAGAAAAAAACCGAAAGAAAAAGCATCAAGAGGAGTTGAGGGAAAGATAAGTTTACCACTCGAAGGTATGGTGCGTCTATATGTAGACATGGGCGTGGAGCAACTTCAAATGTTGATGGAAAAGCTAACAGCTGCCAACCAGTGGAAAAGGAAGAAGAAAAAAATAAAAAATAAGGAAATTGAGCACAACGATGCAGGTACGGGAGGGTGTGAGTGTAAATGAAGAGATGGGGTGGTGTTTGTACTTTTGAAATCAGTCAAGCAACCACTTTGTCACACAGTGCCCTTCAGTTGGGGCGGGGGTTTTTTTTTTCCTTTTTTTTTGCTGTTTTCCTCTTTCTTTTTCTACTTCTTTCATTATTTTTTCGAGAGCTCTTCTACCTACCCTACTACCGTTGGTTTTTTTTTTATTCTTTGTTCATGCCCGCCTCCATAAAAGGACTCCATCCTCTGTGTGGGTGGGTTTCTTGATTTGAAATTTTAATTCAAATTAAAATTTCACGGAATGGAAGATCCTAATGCAAGAGGGGAGCGGTGATGCCGGCAGGCGGCTCAAAAGGATGTCGGAGCCTAAGAATACAAAAAAAGAAAGAAAAAAAAAACGACGGGAGGTTTCTTTTCTTTTTGTTTTCCTTCACAGGGTGATGATCTAGAAAAGAATTCGCGTAGCGCGTTAAGAGAGTGTCCTTTCATTTAATTATTATTATTTTCTTCTTTTTTTTTCAACCCTCGTCCTTTTTTTAGAGGTGAATTGGGGTAAAAACCTTTAAAAGGGTATAATTGAAAGGAAAGTGATATAAAATTGTTGAAAACAAAAAAAAGGAGTGTCTGTCGGTGTCCTGAGCTGTTTTTCTTCCTTTCTTTAGTAGGTACACAAGACGGTAAAAGAAAGGGTTGAAGAGGACTCGACTGCCTTAGTCGATGACGACCAAAGGAAGTCGTGAAGGGATTTCACCTCGAGTGAAACATGTTCTAGATTGGAGAACTCCTTTAAAACTGGATTGATGCTTTCACAAGGGGTTGAGACTTCAAATCAACAAGAAAAGATGCACCATTTGATTCTGGTTTTGAAGATCGATGTGAACCATTTCGGGTAAAGCAAAGTTTTTGTAATTCGATTTCGTTTACGCAAACCTAACCTATGTTCATTGGGAAAATGTAGGCTTTCCAATCGTGAAATAACTATCCAAATCGACTAAACACTTTTCGAGATAATCTTTCACAAACAAACTATGTCTTAAACCATCATGTTTAGATTAGCAAACTGACATAACATCAAACCTCAGCAAAACAACTAAAAAGTGGTTCGGGGGGGACACTATCTTTCAGCAGACAACGACAATTTTTTCTTACTAACTTTGGGCTGCATTTTTCATCATACTTCCAATTCAGTAGTCTTTTTTTCTAGCCTAGAGTGACGCCACCGAATTCAGCGTCATCGGAAACTGACAGGCCTTCCCTCATATATGGTATATATACCAGTGAGAAGTTTACACACTTTTTCACGCTTTTCCCTTGACTATGACAAAAGGTTAGCTACGATGAGCTAGCTCAGACGCAGCCTTTTGCTAACAATATCTTGCTGGAGTTTAAGGAGACTTTTCACCTACCAAGAATATCCCTTAGACATTTGTTAGTTTGGTTGACATACATTCACAACACCAAGAGACCCGAGATGTCCCTCTCACTATCTTACTTACGTGGCGTTTCAGCTCAGGGTGAACCTAGACTTAAACTTAAAACAATTTCCAGTTAGTCTGGTTCTTTGCTAACTGCCTCCACTTGCGCACTCTAAGTTAGTTAAGGTCCTCTTCTACTTGTTCCCGCTATCTATAGAGATCTTCATATACTTGACCCTGTGAGTTGGATTCGAAGACTCTGTAGGTCTGAGCGTTGGTGTTGTAGCCATGTCAAATATGCCATTTTTTTTTTCTACTAGTAAGAAGCTCGTCGTTAAATTGTCTCCTGCAAAGCCTGCCAACGCAAACGGGACCGAATTTTTAACGAACAAGGCCGATACAGGCCTCAGGCTCAGAAGCTTAGCCGTTTAACGCAACAGGAGATGATTTGGTAGGGAACATTTACCAACTCATTTGTAAGACAAGATCCAAAAAAAGGTTGTCCAATGGTTTCGTCGTTGAACCTTCTTCTCCAAAGCCCGTCAACGCAAACGGGACCGAATATGTAATGAAGAATTTCTCGCGACCAAGGGTATCTTTATCCGCTTCATCGCTTTAAAGTAGGACTGTGATGATTACATAGATTCTCCTTATTTGTTCGGCATAGGAACTTACAGTCCAGTCATTTGATTTCTGATGTGATGTCGTTGTCAGAAGCAAAGAGCAAAGCTAAAAAAAACTGTTCTATCCTGATTCATTGATGTTGGGTGTTCTTGGATCACCGCTTAGCTTATTTTGGCCGCTTCTGTCTTAAAACCCACAACAACTCGCAGAGTTCTAACAATCATGTCACAATTCTGACACAAATTTTTGTGTCTCTGGTGTTGGCTTATGAGTTCCGCTATAAAGCGATTCATTTCTACAGTCTTCGATGACTACAGCCCTTTTCGTTAATGAAATTCCCCTATACAACCCAGTCTTAAAGCAAATTCTTTGTAATGTAGAGTTGCCCTGACTTTTTCACCCCTACTTCGTGCAAAACTGTCTGACAGCTGTTAATAATCACATTTCGGTCAAACCACAATGGATTCATGGAAACGTAAGAGACCTCTACAATTCAGGCACAGATGAGGGGTGTGTTCAATAATAATCAGAATCTGTTATAATTTATTTTTATTTTATTTTTAAAAAACTTACCATAACGTAATGACGTTGCATTTCTGTTTTTTCATTTGCTAACTTCTCGCATTCTAGTTTTAATCTGCAAATAGAAACAAAAAAAAGGATTATTCTCTCTCTATTTCCCCCTTGAACTATGAATTACTGTTTTTTTTGTGTAAACAAAACCAAAACAATTGACAAAAAGTAAACATAATTATTGGAATGACGGTGCGACATAGTTTCGATAGAGCACACCACATTGCTCTCAACTGCCTACCTCTATGGCAATGCTAATTAAATCGGCTTATACACAAGGTGTATGTATTAATTTTTGTGTTTATCATTTTATTTTATGTTCTCTCCACTATCGTTGTAAACCAATAAACCCCACAAACAACACCAGTGAAGCCGTGAACAAGTTCACACCAGCATTTCTGTGCGAAATTAAGTACAACACACGCGGTGCTTCAGTTGAAATTGTTTTTTTATTCTGACTCACGATGATTATTAACATTTTCCGCTTGTGAAAACATATGACAGACCTTTACACACCGATTCACAGGAATGAATAAACGACGGGCGATAAGTTCAGGAATGACAAAACATTAACATACGAGGAATGCGGTCAAAAGAGTAAAAGGTATACAGAAGGACTACAGTGGTTTCCGAAATTTGACAGAAATGAAATGTCAGTTGATGACAGATGTCAAGTGTTTCGTTTCTTTCTTTCTTTTCAAAAATGACATTTGGAAAGATTGGCTTTTAAGGCTAGATTTCGACTAACAAGGTCACAATCAGCGCTTAATTGGACCTTTCAAGTGACATAAATGACATTTTGTCAATCAAGACCGCAATTCGCTGACGAAAAACTATCGAAATGAACACGTTTTTTCCCGGTTTTGAGTTCTTATCTACCACCACATATCTTTGTTCTAAACAGGGTTGCAGTAGACCTGAGATAGGATTTTTTCCTCTAAGACCATAAAACTAAAGAGTGTGGCCACGACTTCCATGATGATAATGTTCAATCTGTCAAGGGAGATCAAACTCATAGAGCGATTCAAATCCAGCTTGTGACAAATCAGCTTCGTAGTCTGGCACAGAAAGGTTGGTTGAGACCAAGTAAGTCTTGGGCACACAATCTTGTTGAATTTTAAATAGCTTTGCCATCTCATTAGGCGCTAGTAGTGCCCTTGAGATTATAAAAGGAGTTCTCTCAGATTATCAGATGCTTTCGGGACGAGGTAGAGATCCCTATAGGCAGTGGGTAGCTGGTCAGTGTTGCAGTGTACCTGAAATCAAAAGCGTCTAGTGTAAGGGTTGATTGGTACTTGTCTTACACTGAGGCATGAGAATACCGTCTAAATATGTCCCAGAGTAACCAAAGTAATGCGAAGTATGCCCGATGACTGGGATATCTACAACGAAAGGCTTTCCTATATCTTGATGTCTTGCAAGAACTATCAAGGCGTATTCCTGTTAAATATCGTATTTGAGAGCCCATACAACGTGCTGCGTGAACGTCTGAAGCCCTTGTGCAGCACACTAATCGGCATGGACCAGTGTGTCTTCCACTTCTTTTTTTTACACAAATCCGGGAAAGGACAAACAAATTTCATGTCGAGACCAACAACCGTTTCACCGATTTCAAAGTCGCAAATGATGGCAGCCGTCGGTCTAAGTTCTACACGGTGAATGGGCGAATCCGGAAACCAAGCAAAACTGATCAACTGTGCCGCATGACACTGAAAAATTCGCAAATTTGGAAACAGCTCTTCTGAACTTTTTCAACGGATTTCAGGAAGATGTGCCAAGGCAGATAGTGCTCAAGGCAGGTCTTAATACGGACGGCTTTGTTTTCAACTAATCTGTCCAGCTATTGGGGTATGCAAACGGCATCGTTCCCAGCGTGCCATCATGGAGGCTTTTTCCTCAATCAAAGAACAGGCGTAACGAGTTGGAGTTGAAGTCAATGAGGACAAAACCAAGTACGTGTTGTCATGGAACAAAAGAAGCATCTTTCCACGGCCGAGGACAATAAATCACTATTGACCTAGGTAATAAGTTTATCTACCAACAGCTCCACAAAGGACACCATAGTGGAGATTCAACGAAGACTTACCTAAGGAAATCTAGGTTCGAGACAACAAGGAAGACCGACGCTCCGCTATTGTGGATGCCACAGAACTTGATCCAGAGAACTGAAAACAGAGTGCCTGGGATCGAAGCGAATAGAAGGTTGCAGGGTAGGAAGCTCGTTAAGTAAGTAAAGTGAGAAGTAACCAAAGTCCTCCACAACCTAAGACACTTTTATGTGTTTCATGTGTCCGAAATGTGATGAATGTGTTAGAAGTGTACTTCAGTTTATTTGGCTTCTTTGGAATGGACCCACTGAAGTCCAGCTATTCCCTCTCACTGAACGCAAACTCAATAAAACTGAACACACCCTACATTGCCGACGTCAACATAAAACAATGATATGCCAACAATCAGTTGATTTTATAATTATTTACAGATATTTTATTTAATAATAATAATTACCCTTTCGTATGCATGCCCACCGCCAGTATTCGGATTCCAATTAAATGATTATCAATTGACCGTCGTCGTCGCGACAGCGAGTAACACGAGAGCGGATACAAACAATTTTCAATATCAAACCGATTATCCGCGTGGCACAAACCACCCACCCACCCTTGGCGAGAAACAATAATTGCCGCTATAACTGCAATTTATTTATTTTTTATTAATTGGCCACTTTTTTCTGTGAACGGGGGGCGACGGTCCCCGTACAAACACGGTGCGTGCCGAACATCATTCTCTCGCCATTAATGGGCGAAAAAAAGGCGCTCGAAAATCCCATAATAAAACTCCATATGCGTAAAATTGCGTCTCATTGTCAGTGGGGGGCGGCGGGTAGGTGGATGATGGTAATCGCAAACAAGCAGGAGTGCCACAATAATAATATTCAATTCAGAGTAAAAACCAACATGGCGAGGAACGAGAGAGAATCATCACGATTTCCGCCGCATTAACTGTGTGCTCCGTTAATGTGAAGCTCCAATGGGTGGTTCAAGTGGAATGCGATACGGCAGGATGCCGCGTGTGAAAGGTAGACACGCACGCACCAGTAAACCACAATTCAACCACTGAAAAGCACAAAAAAAAAACAAAAAAAAACCGAACAAAAAAGGACGAAAAAAGGATCAACAAAATAAATTCGAACACACGCTCTTTGAATTGGACGGTGGGGGGTGTTGGATGCGAGGCCTACGGGGGAACTTTTGAAAGTGAGATTTCATTTGAATTTTGTTGTGTACACTGATGGGTGAGACAGAAGTTTTGGGGGTTTAGAGGCAGTGGAAGAGAGAGTTCTGTAGAAGATAGAGTCCTTGGACTAAAAATGGATGAACCCGATTGGATTTACTCGTCTTTCCAATGCTGTAAGGGGAGTACACTACAGGGATCTGTCTTTGGGCCTTGATTCTTTTCATTTTATGGATGACCGAGTACCGAATATCCTCTCTCTGGTATCCACCACCAATTGCTTCAATGTTGAATGTGGAGTACCACAGGGATCTGTCTTAGGGCCTTGACTCTTCTCATTTTATGTGTGGCGGAGCGCCGAATATCCTCTCTCTGGTATCCACCACTCGTCTTTTCAATGTTCAAGGTGGAGTACCACAGGGAACTGTCTTAGGGCCTAGATTCTTATCATTTTATGTGATTTTATGACTACGGACAGCACCCTCTGGTGTCCCGTCCACCTACCACTATTGCTTGCTCTCAACACCAATTCGTTAATTTAATTTAATTTTTGTTGCCCCGTTACCGTTGCGTTTCACCAGCCATTTACCCTCGATAATGAGTTGTGAATCTCATTAGTCTGCGAGGAATTGTTCCACCGGACGCACACAGCCACAATACTTACCCCCCCCCCCGGTACACTCGGTATGTAAATGATTCCGTTTCGTGGTCTCGTGGTGTTATGGGGTAATGTGCACGAGGTAAAGTTGGTTTGACTGGTTTCGCTTACCGAAAATATTTTTACGTGCTGCACATGTGTGTGGCTTTTAATTGCAACGCATTGTGGCGGATCCTGCCAAAAGGTTTTTCTATGGAGAGAGAGATGGAGAGAGGCGGATACTTGTTGTTTTTGTTGTTATTGTTGCCGGCTCCACAATTTCGTCGGAATAATTACCTCACGATGTGTGTGGGGATCTCTTTTTATGGTCGACGCGACGCGGTTGAATTTGGATTTATTCATCCTTTATTTGTTTTTGTTTTTTTTTTTGTACCGCCTTTCATTGGAAAAATATTTAAAATAATTTCCAACGGAAATAATGGCCGGAGGCGGTGGGTAAGCAGCCTTTTGTGTTGGGTTAATCGAAAGTGGATTATGGGTCGTTTTTTGTGCGAGTAAGTAGAAGAAGAGATAATGAGAATGATAAGCTGGTTACACGCAGAGATTTATGTGCTTAAAATTAAAATTAACAACTCTGTACTGGATGGTGTGTGTGTTGGAAATTGAGTAATCAAAAATGCTAGTTTGTTGTTTTTCTTTTTTTTGGTGCATACACAATGGAGTTGAAGGAAGTGTTTTGAGAAGGTGAGCTCCAAATGAAAAACAAAACAGTTAAGGTAAATACTGCGGATAGTGGTGATAAAATAGTGAATTGTGGGGTACCTCAGGGATCTAGAATAGGTCCCCAACTCTTTATTTCAGAGGAAGAGCTGTGTGTCATTGCTCTCAAAGACTAATCGCAGGGTATGACTATGACTTTGTTGAAACTCGAGTTTCGTATCTTCTTTTTGTCGGAACCAGCTATTCTTGTAGTCGCGGGAGTGACCCCTATCAATCTCCTTGCGGCAGAGAGAAAGTACGTGAATGACAAAAAAGACGGATATTCAAATGGAAGCGGCTACGACGGAGGCAAAAGAGCTCACCAAACAGCAGTTGCAAGAGCGATGGAGCTCAGAAAGCAGAAGGCGATGCACCGCAAGGCTGATCTTGATCGTTGCTGAATAAAAGCGACGGGAACACGGTGAAGTAAACTACTAAATCACCCAGTTTCTAACCAGAAATGGGTATTCCAATGCTAGGCTCAACAAGTTTGGTAAAACAAGTAGTCCAGCTTGCTCGTTCGGCAATTCACGAACGGACGACGTTAGCCACACTTTCCTCGCCTGCAGCAGATTGGAAAATGAAAGAAGTGCACTGGAATCACTGATTGGTATAATCACCCTGGACACACAACCACAAAAATGTTAACGAGTGAGCAGAACTGGAACCAAGTATGCGGCTTCATAGAAAAGGTGCCCAGGAAAGGTCAGCACAGTCTCAAGAGTCTAGTAGCCCTTTCCATAATTAAAACGAAATGTTACGCATAAAGCGAACGGATGAGTGCTAGTAACACTCCAAGCTTATCGACGAATGATTGGGTATCATCGACATGAACATGGATAACGGTTGACCTAAGCTCACTTTCTAGGAAAGCCTATAACATTGGAGAAGGGAAGGGAAATAAGCTCCGTCTTTTGTGGCCTGCACATGGCTGTGATGAATTCCAAACGAAGCCACGGAGAATCGTATGAAGTGGCAACAAGTTGAACCAAACTCTCGATTTGGAACGAAGAGAAGTGGCAGAGGCTGTTAGGCAGGCAAAACAAAATTCCAACTGAAGGCTGATCGATCGCTGGTTTTGTTAAATTATAAAAGGCGATGACTAGGCTTGGTAAGGCACTCATTGGCACCAATCGGATCCGCTTACTCACAGCAAAGTAGCATCGCTTATGCTGTCAAGATGCTTCATATTTCTAATACAAGAAGCTTAGATCTTCAGGCCAAAAATCAAGGCCTTGTTGCCTTTTCTCATTTGGAAATGAAGCTTAGTCTTGTTCCTGAAGGGGCATGCTATCACACCTATGTATGTACGTACATATGTCGTATCCCTTTGAGAAGAGGACTCTTCCAGTCAGAGGTCTGCAAACTTCGTAGAGAAGTCCCCAAAGCCTTGTTTTTTCAAAATTCAATCCGCCCAGCACGGAAAAGATAGCAGAATCTTTAAACAGAGATTCTGATAGCGGTGCACTGTTACAAATCAGCTCCGATAGGACCGATAGCCCTATGACAGATAGTTGCATTAAAATCAGTTAAACGTTTAATATACACCTTGGTCCTCGACAGATCCGATGGAGAAAGCCCAGGTGTTGTACCGATTTATATGGAACTTGTCTTGAGATCTTGACATTTAAAAAAAAAAAACCCAAAACTGTACTTACGTGTGATATTGTGCCTGTAAAAAATTGAATTCTTCCTTTATCCGTTCCAGTGTATCGACAATTGTGAATTTGAGTGGCCCCTGTGGAGGAGGACCCTGAAAAGATACAAAAAAAATATAAAATTAGTTTCACCATACATACAACACACAAGTCCATGATTCATCATGCATTATCCTTAGGAATATAATCACAAAACAAATCCAAATTAATTATGTGTCATCAATATGTGTTCGGGTGGGGGGTATCAGAGATACAACCTCTCACCCAAACCCCTTTGTAAACACACAAAAGCTATAGTTGTGGCAGACACCTGTAATCAGTTCAAAGATTCCTTGGACACAGACACATGCTCAGAGGGCGGGAAGACGACTTCTCGAAGCATAACAACAATCTAAATTGAAAACGATTTGGATCCTAGAGATTCCAACACCTTTGGGGGACCACCTACCTAACATAATGCAATCGAATAGATTCAAGTGATACTGTTACCACACTGCACTAGAGCACCCATAACTAGCTAGAGGGTTGCTACCGATATCCTGATGACTGAGGAGGCAACAGTAGGAGCAGCCGGCAGAGGAAGCCCAATTAATTTCCTACTAATAAACAGATTTTAATTGGATCAACATCCTGTTTACATGCGCCAGGATTATGCACACATTCAAATGTGTGGAGAGTACACACACACACACACAGAGAGAGGCAGAATGAATTAAATTAATTCCAGCATGGGTGGTGGGTGGGATACTTATAATTTCCCTCCGACAACGATGCACGGCACTTTGGCGTATGCTTCTCCAGGGATCCGGATCCAGATCCAGATGCCTCCGTGTGCATGCATCTTGAAAGACGCACGTCTTAAGGAAACTCTCATTCACACGTGTGAATTGCAGTGTATTCCTTGAAATGTACACATACACAGTACACAGTATACTCCTGCCTCTGCATACAGGTCAGTGTATGACGAGGTGGCTGCACAAGAGGGTTGCCTTCCACTCGTCCTTCCAACAACAACGACGACGATGACGATGATGATGGTGATGTTATTCAATTTGTAAACACTCACATTACGCATATGAAATTAATTTCACATGCAAATTGTGAGCGTGTTTCGAAGGATACACCACCCACAGGATCTACCGCCTCCATCAGCGTCATGATTTACAAAGTTAATTATCGTATTTAGTTTGGTTCCAACATGTGAACTTTGGATATTAGTTAAATTCACACATTTTGTCGGAGGAGCAGCAGACAGGAGTCGTCCTGGGATGTGTCTGTGGGATGGCAGACACCTCAGAAGGTGTGTATTGTTTATGTTTGAACCTTCTGCCGTGTCTCTGACGCATGAATTTATATTTCTACCGACGGATTGTTATTCTACAGGGGGGACGGGTTGGCAGCTGTCATTTAAAATTGAGGTATAAGTAGGCAAACTGGCAAAAGTGAGTGATTAAGTGAGCAAATAGATGAGTGAGTTTAAATAAGTGTAAATTAGTGTCGCAAAAGTGAGAGTGAGAGTGGGAGGTGGTAATAGAGGGGAAGTACAAGGCTTTAGGTGACCAAAAAGATGAGTTAAGGACATTAGTAGGAAATAATGGTAATTGACATGTGATTTGATGGCTGAGACATGTAGAACGGATAAACACCAGCGCTCCGGCTTGGAAAATCTGCGAATCTGCCTCGGACGGACGACGTAGTGGAGGAAGATCGCGACTCAAGTGGAATGAGTCCTTAATCAACTTGGCATGTGAAACTGGAGGCAGCTGGCTAACGATCGAGATGGCTAGAGAAGCTCAGGTCCACCCCGGACTGTAGCGCCATCATGGGGAAGATTTGATAACACAAAGACGTCAGCAACTTACATCATTGCGTTGAGTCTAGGCGTGCTTAACAGGAGAGAATCTAGTTTTGGACGTAGATCTGAGATCTAGTCCTGATTCCCAACCCCTTTGGAGAGTTTTTGGTGGGAGGTAATGAGGGAGAAAGAAAGAGAAAGGGAGAGGGAGGGAGGGAGGGAGAGATAGAGATAGAGAGAGAGAGCGATAGAGATAGAGAGCTAGAGAGCTAGAGAGAAAGAGGGAGAGCTAGATAGAGAGAAAGAGGGAGAGCTAGATAGAGAGAGAGAGAAAGTCAAAGATGGAGAGAGCGAGGTAGATAGAGAGGGGGGTGGGGGAGATAGGGAGAGAGAAAGAGAGGAAGGTTCTTCTAAGGTTCTTCTCTTTCTTGGATCCGGATGGCAACGGAATAATTCTCTAGATGGAATCAACGGTGGCGTTCAACAGGTCTGCTTCGGTAAGGAGCGGTTATCCCTAGGAATGCAAGTTACCCCCTCTATGTTGGAGGTTGTGCTGCTGGTGTTATTGCCCGACCGCGCAAAACACAGCTAGTTACGAGGCAACAACAAGCCTCGGATATAGACGGATCTTCTGTTGACCAAAAGCTTGTAAGGATCTATGATGCTGGAATCAAGGTTAACGTAAACAAATCGGGGGTGATGGTTGTTTCCAAGTGAAGAAGTTCAAGTACTTCGGAGTCTTGTTCACAAGTGATGGTTGGACTAATGCAGAGCTATGTTGTAGGATTGGTCGATCTATTGCAAGGAAATTTCAATCAACTCTCACCTATGATCATGATCGCAGATACAAGCTTCCAAAATGAGATTCCTTCGTGAAGTTGCGGAATTAACTCGCATGGACCGAGTGAGAAACACCAGATTACAAGAGAAAGTCAGCTTCTTCTTCGAACGGAACGATCTGTACTCTGGTGGTTTAGTCACGTAGTGCTAGTGCACATGCCCCCAAATAGGCCTCCTAGATGTAATTTTAATGGCATGCCATCAGGTAAGGGACTTCGTGTTTGGAATATTATAAGATGGTTGGTTCAAATCCTACATCTCTTCTGGATCCGTCTGGGAATCGAGAAGGATGGCGACTTCACCTTAGCATGTATGAACGATGTATGTATGAATGATTTATTGAAAGGGAATGTTCGTCAAGGACCACAAACGTAAGCACAACATCATTCTTTGGGAACAATAGCACAGCAACTGCATCAACATATTTGTGGATTCTATCAGTAAAATGTCCTTTAAAACCAAAAGGTTTGCATCATTCCTCTTAACCCACCACTCTACTTAGAAGACACTTTTTACCACCAAAGATCACAATCGACTACATCTTCCTAGGTATTGTGGTCCCCTTTTCTGTGGTAACCCACACCGCAACCATCAATTTCAATCGAAATATCAAAATGTTAAGCGCGCACAACTCTCCTCTACTCTCAACCCATCTCCATTAATCCTTCCAATCATCTTCTCTACCATCAAAGAACACATGATAGGATAGAATCGGAGTGCAGAGAAGGAGAATCCAAACCCAAACCAAAACCATAAAAACCGCAAATTAATTTCCCTTTACTGCCATTGCCGTCGTCAGTCATTTGTAAGATTACCACCCACACACACACATACACACACTCACATTGATGGAGAGCTACCTCCTTTCCTCACTTTTAGCCAGAAGCTATCCACAACCTAGTCGCGTTCATTCAATTTACTTAATCATTTCCACGGAATTGCCAAAGGAAACACCAAAGAACGACGGTACAGATGGAAAAAAAAAGGAATGTCCTATCTGATGGCAGCAATGGTGGCAACGGTTCTCACATCAATTGAATCAATGATATAGGTATCAATGTATCTACCCGTCATCAGTCAGCCTTAACCTCGATTCTCTTACACATGCACAGGTACCAACGAACACACTCACTCCATTGAATACCGCAAAAACCATTCAAGTGTTGCACTCTATATGCTTGGCGAAGGGTGAACAGAGAGGCGAGGAAGATCGAAAAGAAAAAAACTCATACAATCCACCTCCAAGGATTCGAAAAGGAAAAGGGAATGCTGTTCACAGCATAACTTACGTTCTCACGCCAACTCCAACGTTCCGAGTTGCAGGCAAAAAAAAATAATAAAATCTGAAAAATTCCAAAAGGTAATCCTTCATCCAACCGAAACATACACACACACACACGACCACAAAAGGAATTTGTTGGCATGGCCTCTTCGGTTACAAATCGTGTATGTGCTGCTGTGCAGCAATCTCCCGATCTCGATGATGGTTATGAGTTTTGTTCTCTATCGAGGATACTCCATTGCGAGCAGTATTTCGCGCTTGGTTTAGAGCATTATCCTAGCAGCGCTTTATAATCCTCTTCTCCACACAGTTGGGGTCCTGTAAACTTTCCTGTTTCATAAGTTCTTCCCACCCTCCTTTGACTGCCACTTTCACCTTCGCTCTGATGCCTCTGGGCCATGCCTTTCTCCTATCCTCCATAGATTTCCTCGAACTTATGCACTTTAGTGCGCTCCTTTCGATTGTGTGCACTCCACCATCTACCATCAAAATGCATCTACACTCGCCTGCATAGTTCCTCATCCTCGTCGTCGTCGTCCTTTTCTCAATTTTCAATAGCTTCCGTTTTCCTCGCTCCCTTTCCTGTTCATCTTTTACAACACAACACATACCCTGTTTCCATAGCCATCGCCATCCATCTTTACATAGTTGTCGTCTTCGTTCTTCAGCGCTCTCCACTCTGTTGTGGTCCTTTTAATTCCGCTACGCTCCACTTGTTTCCTGCTGTTCCCCACACACACACACACACACATACACTGCTCCTCTGTTTACCTCTCCACTACATTTCACCCGCATTCAATCATTCTTCGCTTCGTTTCCCTTATCACTGCGCTGCACACCGGCATGCCACCAACACGATGGGTCCCATTCAATTTTGGTCTGCGCTCCTCTAGGTCTGGGCTTTCCACTTCATCCACCTTCATCGTCCTCCCTCTCAGAGGAAACGCGCAACGTTTCCATGGCACATTTTTCTCATGTTTCTGTTCGTTTAGTTTTTTTTACTTCAAACACCGGAAGTTGATGGCGTCCTCCCTCCGTGCACTTGTGATACCGATGGAGGTGGTGTCAGAAGTGGAGAGATGGGAAAAAAAATTGCGAAATAACATAACTTTTTCACATTTTTTTTTTTTTTTTTTCTTTGTTTTGCTGTTCTTGTGTGGATGTTGTATCGCGTACCGCTACCCCTGCTCGTTCGTTGCTGGAGGGTATTTCTCACACATTCAGTTCACACAGAGACAGGGACAGAGGGTGGGGAGAAAGAAGAACATACATAATATCATGATAAACTTATTTGAAGCATCATTCAAACCTACCACTCTGGTGGAGGGTAGTAGTAGTAGTAGTAGTAGTAGTAGCAGTAGTGGAAGTGGAAGAAGTGGTGGTAGTGGTTGGTGGTGACGGCGACGATAGCGGTTAAGAGGGGGAGCATCGTAACGTAGGGATGTCAGGGTGTATATTGTGAAAGTTAGTTTAAGTTTTCTTGTCGGTGCACAGGAGAGAGAACCGTCGGGTTTTTCTGTTTTCAAATGCTCAACCACCAAGCGACCCCTCCATCTCCATCCTGTTCCCATATGTTGTTGGATACCCTTAGCAATTCACTTTCTGTGTACTTAGGGCTTTAGGATCTCTCGCTGGATGTGGATGAATGGATGGTTAGAGGAGAGGATTTGCTTCTTTTTTTTGCTGCTTGTAGTATATGTTGTTGCTCCACCACCTCGTTGGAGGTATTTAAGAGATTTGATTTGATGGAATGGGAATATTGGTTTGGGGATCGGTGGCTGGGAATAGGGAATGGAAAGCGTATGTAATGGATTAAGTATTCGTCTTGATTGGTTAGACTGAAGCAGGGTGGGGGAGGATGGAATTATGTTTGCGCGCCCACAAGTCAGGGGATTTGGTATCAAGGTAATAATTGTACCGTTGGGAAGGTGTGTGTGGCGGTGTACGGTTGTTATGTGAGAATATGATTTTTTTTGAAGTGACGACATCTTTAATTTGAAAGTTTTAGCTGTAGTATCGGTCAATAGAACTAGGTGGCGCTGTGGTTGCTTCTTTATGATGGTGTTATCAACTAAATGGCTTTCTAGTAGAAAAACACTACGTCAATGGAAATCGTTCAAGTTGGGCTGGAAAAGAGTCGCCTTAAATCAACAGTCCTGATTATAGAAACCACTATAGATTGTCGTACATTTTGGACCCGCGAAAGAAAACTTGAAGATCGACTATAGCTCAAGGTGGAAGAAGAGTTAATATAGGACACCATCTAGTGAACGTTCAACTCCTTACGAGACTCAGATTGAAGCCTAAATGGAGACATAAGTTTTGAATTTTATAAACACCAAGAAAGGATTTGAAGATTTTTAAAGCCTGCTTATAGAACTACACTCACACACAATGCGCTGAGCTCGATACTTGACAAGTCACTGAGGTCGTCGTTAGAGTATTTGTTTCTTGTTAAGAACAGAGCTGAAGGTCTTTGCAACTTCTACAGAAATCAGTCGAGAAAAGGCTTAAGCAATCAATGATCGAAGACTAAGAGGAGCTGAAAAAAGTGCGTCATTACAACCTAGCTCATTAGAAATCAAAAAAAGACTTGGTTTCTTCCCTGTAAGAGAAATATACGAATGATCCGACATGGAGTCAGGCTTATAAGACGTATGATTGCGATAGCTCTACGTTGGCTTTTGGATTTGTTCAGAAGTGACAACTGTGTCGTCGAGGAACATAGTGACGTCAAACTTTGCGGTCTCATTAACAGACCTTAAGTTTTTTTTTTAAGGGTAGCGACGGGTACTAATCCATCCTTTCTCAAGTGTAGTTCTAAAATGCCCGCAAGAAGCGACTGACTTCGTGACTGTCGTCTAGCTGCTGCAAACTTGATAATCCACTTTCTCTATCAAGGGTGAAGACCTCAGCGACCAAGCAAGAACTCGATATTTACAAAATAAAAAGCTTTGTCTTTGGATCAAAGTGGTTCTGCACAGAAAGGTGTCTGCACGAATACAGCTACCCTTGATATAACAAGGCAATCCATCATGGAAGGTGCAATCCGAATGCTCGTTCCCTACCTGGTATCATAATTGACCTCTGTTCTGCTCATGCTTAAGCGAAGATAGCCCCCTCACCCAATCTAACCTAACGAAATGACAAGCATAACTTGAATTGTGGCGGCAATACGTCTTCTTTTTGTATCAAAGTAAGACCTTAGCAGACCAAAATAGGTTTCAAGTTCTAATGGGTGTCTAAGTGAAGTTCGAAGTTCTACGAAAACAATTTATACTTCATGTGTGGAAAATTAGACAAAAACGGCCTTAGTCAAGCAAATTTTAACCTCAAGCCAGGCAAAGTGGTGCAAATTCAAATGAAATCCTTAAATGGAAGCTCTAGAGTCTAGAGCGCCACCCTAACCTTCGCCAATACCGCAGCAAAGTAAGACAAAGCCTTTAATCTAGCCAAAGTATGTATGTCAAGACGTTGACCTTCGGGGCTAAGTACTGCAATCAAAGCCCGAGTATACGAACTGTAGGTCTCACATATCCCGTTAAAGACTTACAAGTGCGATTCGACCTACACTACAAGTCTATAGAATGAAAAACTCTCTAAGGACATCGAGCATGGTTGAGATAATTGGGAATTAAAGTCTAAAAGAGCTTTTTAAAGCCTGTCATAGCTTCATGATATCAGGTTAGGTTGAGTATCAGTCGATACACCAATGTCTACTTACATACTTGTCAGGCCAGCGAGCCTTGAAGAATCTGAGCCTAAACTAATGCCACTTTTCACCTACGATTGCCTGATCTCTAAACCGGAAGTTCGGTTTAAAGACCCTCTTAGCTGGAGCGTTAATGGGTTCAAATCTAGGCAACTTTGTAAATCAAGAACAAGATAGAGATTTAATCCCAAGATGAAGGCATGACCTGACTTCAAAAAAACAAATTTCCAATAGCTTATCTTATTAAGTCCAGCTTTTCTTCAAAATCTGTTCCGCAAGGATCTATGACAGACAGATACATAGTAATTCCTATTAATCTTATCCAAACTTTTTTCACCTTTTTCTCTCTCACCCCCGAACCGGTCTTTGATAATCCGGTTCGAAGGACCAACATTTCATAAAACATTCGTCCTTGAACCAACAAGATATCTATCGATATTTATTTATTTTTTTTTCTCTCCATCGGAATACAAATTCGCAATACCACCGACCAACCATCACCACCATTTCCAAGTCATTAGATGAAATCATCTTCCAATAAGCACTCTCTCTCTGTCTCTGTCTCTCCCAACCATGACGAAGAAGAAGAAGATAATCAACAAAAGAAAATCCAAAAGTCCAATTCTTTTTCATCCAAGCAGATCTTCTTCAAAATCATTCTCCATTTATGATGGGGTCGGTCGGCTTAAGGCCTAAAAACCTCCCCTAATCTATTTTTTGCTGCCATCTTCCCCCTTGTCTATACCGAAAACGATAACAAAAAGGAAACACAATACAGTCACTGACTTGGCAACAAATACGAAAAAAAAAAAGAGAGGAGGAGAAAGAAAAAAAAAAGAAATCATCATCCCCCTCCCCAATTGCAATAGCTCCACTCGCCGTGCCACTCCATTCGAAAGCAAGTCAAATGAATAAAAGAAGCAGAGGAGTCGATTTCCATTTCCACTTGGCTGCTCTTTTTGGCTCTTATTTCCTTTTGTGTCCTTGATGTTGTAGTAAACCCTCAGTCGGTCGACCCAACCAGGCGGCAGCCAGGGGTCATCATCATCATAATGGTAAATTCGAAAATCTTTTCCAATTGCCAAACCGACACAAGAGAGAGGCAGGCAGGCAGGCAGAGAGAGAGAAAGATCCTTTGAGGGATTCCTTTATGTTTTCCCCCCTCGTTTTGGGATTTTTTTTTTATTTAGCTGCCACTGCCGGTGTCCTTGTTTGCACTCCCGAAATGGAATACAAATTCATGCCCTCATCTCAGTCGAAACGGAACCCTATGTCTCTGAATCTCCAGCCTCTGGAGAATGTCAATTGGAAATGGGAGTTGCTTTCAGGATTTTTTTTTTTTTTTTATTTATTACCCACATGTGTACGCTTGGTAGGCGGTTGTGTTACAAGTGTAGATTGTATCCTGGCAAAGGATATACGACGGAACAAAACGATTTCTTTTTCCTTTTTGTGTGTGTGTTTATCTATTATTGACAGAGCATAACACAGATCTAGGGGTTGATGCTCTCAAGCCTTTTTTTTTCTTTTTTTTTTGCCAATTTTTCTTGTTCTTATCCTTCGTTAGGCCACAACAAAAACACTCGAGATATCTTCTACTTTGCCTGGGTGACATATGAAAAGTGGGTCGGCGAGAGAAAGGACAAAGGAAATACAAGTAAGTTGTTCCTTGACACCCTCCTTTTGCGGAAGAGTGAGTGATTTAAATTACAGCGACATAACCCTTCAAAATTGGTTTTTGGAGTGAGAAAAAAGGACGATTCGGGGTAAGGGTGCTCTCCGTTTTTTTTTTTTTTTGTTGAATGGATTGGTTGTTGCTGGTCATGAATATTTTAAGACAGCAAATGGTGCGACTGTGAGTGTTCGTTTTACGGCTTATTGCCTAAGGATTTTTATTTTATGTACGTACGGTATTTTCCTGGAATATGGGAATAAACAACGGGCGGTCTTGGGAGCACCACGATGCGGATCTCACGATCTGTAATCTCAAGGGGTGTATCTGGTTTGATGGTTTTGGTTGACAAGACTTTACATTTAATTGTTTTCTTAGATGGTAGCCGAGTGTGACAAGAAATTAATCGCGACCATGTTCGCGAAGGCGGTTATAAATGGTGTCAGAAGTGGGGGTGATATTCACAGCAATTGAATAACGGTGTCAGAAGAAAGCAAGCCGAGTGTTTATTGTTGTAAGATTGAATAGTTTTTACGTATTGGATCTCACAACTTTAGATAAGTTACAAATGTGTCGTGCTGTAGGTGTCAGAAGTGGGACGTAATGCACAGGAATTGATCTCAGGTGCCAGAAGTGAGGTATTATATACAGTTCAAGCGTATGTATTGGATTTCAAAGTGTTACAAGTGGAGATTGGTTACAAATGTCTGGGGTATCAATTTAAACTCCAAGACAGTCGGATGTTATAAGATTTAAAAGTGCCAGGTCCTTAAAGCAACATAAATGAAGATTGAGCTTCAAGTGCTGGAACAAAGGTCTTTCTTCTATGTACCTATGTGGAGTGAAATTTGATGTTTTAAGTGTAAGAAGTGGAGAATCTAAAGCTCTGGAGGCATTTGTTCGAGTTGGAGGGTGAGAATAACACTTTTGACCTGAACTCTAAGCATGTTGAACTCTGGTCACGCAATCAGCTTTGGTCTGAAGGTAAAGGTTGAACATGTTAATATCATACGCGTCAAAAGCGCTCATCCAAGAAAAAGCAGGCTACAGTTCAATCTTCCAAAGCAAAAAGACGCTCACCCTTCAAAAGCACATAAGAATGCTCAAGTGTCAGAAGTGGACCGTAGAATTTTTGGAATTGTGTAAGTTTACGTCACAAAAAGCAACGAAAGATTGAGTAAAAAGACCGTCTAATTACTGAATCTTAAGGCAGTCAAGTCTCAAAATGGTGTAAATAGGCTTGAATTTCTAGAAGAGCAAGTCAAGCTGTAAGCTTAACAAGTGCAATACTTAAGAAAAGAGCTCTATGTCTTACTAGTGAAGGCCAAAAATGTGACTGTAGTGTAGTATGTGACAAAGCAGAGGTGTCAGAAGTGCAGTGAACATTGGAAATTATAAGGTGCAAGTGCAATAGAAAGAACTCTCTTCAAGCAATTGCTCTTCTGAGAACAATAAGATCTCTAAAGTAGACCTTTGAGTGTGCATAGTGCGTTACAAAATATAAGTGTCAGAAGTGGCACAAATCTTGGGGTTCTAAATGCGTAGGTCTGCACAAAAAACTGGAAGACTCAGAATACACAAGACTGTCTTTCCTTTTAGAAGAGCTACTAGTTGAGCTTTCTTACAAAAATTGTGCACGAACACTTAAAAGTTTGAATCCTGAGCCATGGGTCATGTCATGAATCTGTAGTCCAATTGGTGTCAGAAGTGGGACGTACGCCAATTTCTAGAACAAAGTCTAGGACAAAGTATTACTGAGTCCCAAAATTCGCTGTTACTAGGGCTTTGTCCATTATCATGCTCCACTTCTTAAACCTACCCCACTTCGTACACCGAGCCATGGATTTCAAGTTGCACGTTCTCACGTACAATTTGCACGGAATTCACAGGCGTACGTTGTGCTCCCAAAACCAGTAGAAAGCTCATCAGCAATCCTTGTCACAACTTTAAGACACTTGCCATTTGGAACTGCTTGTTATTCGCAAACAACCAAAAACTAGATTAGGACATTCCCAAACAATTTCTTACGTTCTCAACCATTCAAATGTATCTCTTTAACGAATTACGTGTCGTCTGTCCTCCCCTAGAAAACATTCTACAACCACTCATCTCTTCCTTTTGTTGTGCGTGTGTCTGTGCCTGCTCTTAGCCTTAATACACCGTTCAAGTGAGAGAAAACGAAAAAAAAAAACGTAAAAGCCCGGACTAAAGTAAAGAAAAACTACGGGAAAAACATTCGAAGAACTTGTTGGTTGATGGCAGAGCAAAGACACCACCATCACAACCAGTACCACCGACAATGCTGCCACCAGCACTTGGAACATCACCAGAAGCACCATGTCGCCTGCTTATCTTATTTGTTGTGTATGCATGGTGATGTACAAAAGCTTGAGCAGAAGAATAACAAGAAGAACGACGTCGTTGTTTATATCCTTCACTCAGAATGTGTCCTCCTAACCCATCCACCATCATCACCACCCAACCCACCACCATTCCAAAACCTAACCTCAAACCACAAATCGCTGCAACAATGAATCTTGAAGAGCAGAAAAGCATTTCATTATGAAGTGTGATAATGAGGACATGACTGAGGGGTGGGGGTGTGGCTTTTCCTCCTTGTAGTGATGGTGATGACTGCTCAAACATAAACCGCCACCATCTCTATCCCTCAAGCCATCGACTTGGTAAGTTGTTCTCTTCATCTTCCACTGGAATGCGAGAAGAGAGGTTCCTTCTGTGTGTGTGCCTCGAGGTTAGACCGTATAATAATGCTTGGAAAAGTTTCTCCTTGGCACAGCGCACCCAATATTCTTTCCAAAGGATGTGATTTCCTTTTTTTTTTTTATGTTTGTCCTCACCGGTGTTTTTGTTGGTGTAATTTGATTTATGTCCTTTTTGTGAGAAAAAACGAGTGTTAAACATGGAACTGAGGTAGGTTTGATGTAGGGTAAGTGATTGTATATGTGGATCCAAAAACATACATCTAATCCTTGTGTGCACAAGTATCATGTTCAAGGTGAACTTAAGGAGAGGAAATATAAACAGCTTGGTAGTGTGTCCAGTCGATTTGACAAGGATTTTAGGACCATTTTCCTCACTTCTGACAACATGTACATAAGGTAAATCATAACAAATATAATTTAGTTCGATTTTGAGAAGAGAGATCTTGATGTTTACGAGGAGAATGACTAAGGAAAACGAAGACTAAAAGCTCCCACTTCTGACACATCAAAACGACACAAAACTCGGTACCTTTTTGAACTGTTTCAGCAGAAAGGACAGGAATGAATAACGTCGAGAATGCAGAGTGTAGAAATAAACTTCACTCTTGATCACTCGACAAAAAATAAATAAAATTTTCCCACTTCTGACACCCGGATTGCTATAGAAGGATACGCCTAGAGCTGTTTTCTTATTCTGCTAAGGCTTGGGCAGTCACAGAGGAAGCATATCGTGTCTACTTCTGCGTCTATACTCGCACAACCCCTGCGAAGGGCGGTAGTTGCTAGTCGCATTCTTTTAAGATAAGCCGCCGCCGGTAGGTTGTGCCCTGCGAGGATACTGATCGCTAGTGTTCATTAGGGTTTGTTGAGCGTAAGTATCTCTTTTGTTACAGTTTCCCGTGTGGTGGCCACATTTTCCTTGACATGACGCAGATGGAATTGTGCTCCATCTCTTATCAGATACGCTCTGAACTTAGACTTACACTTATGTCTTAGACTTATGACTGACAAGCGATGGGATAGTTTCCAGAAGTCTGCTTAAGTACCTCTAGACAGGTCAAAACTGAGTGATCGATCACTGTTTGGTTCAGTTTGGAACCTCTTCTTGTCAGTTCAACGGCCTTTTCATTGCCATCGATGCCTCTCCCCCTTATAGAGTAAGACCTTTTGCATTGAACTTAGGATTTTAAGCTTTGATCGCGGATTGGCTATCAATAAGGATGGTTCTTTTGAGGACTCGGTTATCGCAGCAACTTCCGCTTAGACCACACAGACGTGGATTGGAAAAATTCGTAAACTAGACAATGTCAGGTTCTTTTGAGTAGATTCCGGAGCCTAGCTTTCGGTCCGTCAAAATGGATGTATGATCGGGTTAAATAGGTCTTTTTTAATCCCAATTTTTTTTTGATTGAAACAGTTTTCGAAAATTTAGAACACTCTTTGCTGAGTCCTATTAACCACGAATAGAATCGGGCTCCAACTTTAAGCTTTGACAGAAGTTGACTTGAAACTGGGTAAAGAACCAGTCTTAATCTTGAACAAGACAAGCTATCAGGACACACAACTTCACCCAACAAAACCAAGGCTTTAAGCAATGTTTAACAAGTTTAAAGAGTCAGGAATGAAAGTAGGTAGATAGGTAGCTAAAAGTGGCTGTCTGGTAAGTCCTAACAGAAATACTAGTAGCCCTGATGCGTCTTTTTGATACCACAACTCAAATGTCAGCAAAATTGTATGTCATAGATTTGGAACAATTCTTTTTCTAGACTGTTCCACCTAGAGTTGGCAATCGAGAGAAAATGCTAGAGAATTCTTCTCTTGATGAGTCCAATCGGGGAGCACATTTACTTTGAAAGTGAACCATTAAAGGTTGAGCGCGTTGGTTCCCTAATTACCCGAGAACCCAGAGAGAGAAGAGTGATATTAAACCGAGGCCTCAGAGTTAGGTTAGGTTACGAAGAGTTGGCCTAAGATGTGAACGGAACCTAGTTAGTTAGTTTGAACCAGTCCTCCAGCGGGTCAATTGTGATAAGAGTACAATAGGGCCCAAGAAAAACATCTGTCGGGCAAAACTCTGAACAATAGACGAAGTTTTGTTACCAGCTAGCTCCAAAGACACTAAATCTCAGCTTAAGTCACACTTTGCACTCAAAGTTTTCAAATTTAGTTCACTTCTTCAACTTATCTCTCATGAGACATATCATGATACAAAATTGGACATTCTTCTGCAATCTATTCTGCCATCTGTCCACATCACTGCCCGTACAAAGTACATATTCCAACAAAAATGTATCCTTTGTACGCTTCATGGAATACATTTTGTAAAATTACCTGACTGTCGATGGATTTTCACAAAACAGGATGCCAATCTACAACAGATTCATGATTCCTTTTACCATACATGCATACATTTATTTTTTTTTTTTCTAAAAAAAAAAAAAAAGGATAGGTACCTACAACACATTCAATCCAAACAACAATGCTTTGTTCCAAGGATTGCACACTTCTCTCCTCTCGCTTGCTCTATAAAAAAGAAAAAAAAAAAAGGAAAAACCCCTCTAGAGAGGAGATAAACCCCCTGTGAAGTGCACAAACCGTGCAGATAAAAGGACGAACTATAGACGAACAAAAAAAAATAAAAAAAAAGGAAAAGGAAAAGAAAACCAAAATGCAGTTTCATGTCCGTGCTACAAAATAAAAAAGGACTCACACAAATGGCAGCAAACAAGCAACAAACAAAACAACAACTGGCAGGATGCTGCAGCAGTAGAGTGAAAGAAGCGTAAAAAGGATGAAAAATGAAATCCTTGTTGTGTTGGCGGGAGCGGAAAAGGCTTTAGGAAAACGAAAAGAAAATATATAAAATAAGAGTACACGATAAAAACCAGAAGCGCACCCATCATCTCTCTAAAAGCCCCGGACACAAACAGATCATGCTTCACGTACTTTTATAGAAGGACGGGAATATATGGGTGGACGGCTGTAGGTATGGCACTGAGTGTGGAGGACATTTCATTTCTAGATACAGCTGCAAATAAACGGTTTGAAATTCTCTCACACAACACGGTACAAGAAAACAAAAATATCTACATATTCGACGCGCTTTCCCCACGCCAACAGTGAAAACAGGACTTTTCCTGTCTAGGTGATGCACAGCCCAACCACCAGCAATGGGAGCGTAGGATTAATGGAGGATGAGATGCTGTAGATGGGTGGTTTTGTTGGTCTTAAGAAGGTAAACTGCGATTTGTAGTGTTTTTTTTTGATTTGTTTGCCTTGAGTGGAAGGGGTAGGATGGACATAAACAGTTGAGAACAGCGCATAAATCCATCAATACCAAAGAAGAATAGAGTCCATAGTGGCTAGGAGAAGTGGCACCACCCTGCAAGCAGCAGTACTAGGGATGGTTCGCCTGAAGATCAAGAGGGGAACTTGGTCACCCCTGAAGGTGACCTCTCCTCTAAGAACTAAAGATCCCCCTTTTCAAAGCGATTTTATTGGTCGACCTTTACCTAAACCACGTGAATTCAATTCAAATTGAGCATGTAAGTTCCGATCACTTAACCTAGCTTATAGAAAGTCCTGGCCTCCACGAGGTCTATTCAAAACCAGACTTCTGACAACCTTCGGAGTGAAAAATGCACTCAAACTTTGTAAGTAGTGCCCGCTTTAGAGATCCGCTAAAGCACTGACATTAGAGACACTAAAGGAGATACCGATACACGTTGGTGTTTGCGGGTGGTAGTGATGGGGAGACAAAAAGCTATGAAAACCATTTCACCCTCGTGTTGACAAGTTTCGGAAAGAACCCCGAAAGTAGGCTTAAGTTGGACCACTGTTTGTGGAGAAATCTACAAATCAATGAGAGACAGGAGGCTTTACTTCGATGTTCAAGAGAGTTTATGGGTTTTGTAATGTCGCTACCAATAGGTTATAGTTACCAGGAGAGTCAAAGCTGAGTAAAGGGCATCATCTGTAACATTGTGGCAAGCCAGGTGGGATAACTCAGCAAGAAGCAATTGGTCACACAAAGAGAGTGCGGGAACTGCAACTACTATCTTACGCAGTTCTTGTCCAGCTTCTATTTCCACAAATTTGGACACGATAGCTTGCTCTTCTGTCCTGATGAAGACGAGGGCGCGAAACACATAAGGTTCCACTGCAGGCGCATTGCAGCGGGAAGAATGAACCTATTAAGCTCGCAACATCCAATAAGCAAAGAGATGCGATAGCTATCATGTAATTTCTTTAATCTCTTGAAGGATCTATGTTAAAAAAATCTGTCCAGCTACTGGGATACGATGACGGTGGCTCATGACGTGCCATCATATAGACTTTTACGGCAATCGAAGAAAAGGCGAAACGAGTTGGACTTGAAGTAAACGAATAACATGTTGCCAACGAACAAAGAAGCATCTGTCCACGTCACTGTTGACAGTAGTTAAAGTGGTTAAAGTTGTGAATCCACACCTTAGCGGAAGTTCAACGAAGATTCACCCTAAGGAAACTGCGAGACAAAACTCTTAACTTGGATCACGATATGCATAAACAGATCCTGCCAGTTGTGCTACACATATGGACGATGATAAACAGGAAGATATTGAAAACTTTCCTAAAAGAAATTCTTCGTCTGGCATGCAAGAAGGGCGAATGGAGGGGAAGATACAAAACCGCGCATTCAATGAGCTGTATCAAGATGTGAACATCTGAACAAAAATACTCCTGCCAAAAGGATCGCTGCATCCAAGTTCGAGACCGAACTTCCGCCTCAAGGCGTTATGAATACCCTTATGATACTATTGACTCAGCGTTAGCATTGCTGTAGTAATTTTCAAACTCAGATGGTATTAGGTTTCAGTCTTTGCTCCGAGGCTTGTGTCCAGAATAACCAAGGAGGTATTGTTGTCATCGCTTATAATTCACAGTATTTCTCTCCGGGCCTGATGTCATTATCACTACTTAGTACGATCAACACTTCAAGCCATATGACCACCCTTCTGACATGAGACTTGGTCTGGAGAACTGGAAACAGCATTCTTGTGTTCGAGGAGGATGGTAAACTGCTATGATTAAGGCGGAGATCTTCCATAGGTCGAATGTATCACACAAGTCGTTACTTCCACAACTAAAAAATTAATGACAACTAATGTGAAGCATACAAAAATGTCAAACTAACACTTTTCATCCATCCACCCCTCAGTTGACAAGTAAAATCATCAATTCACCGACGGCTATGTGACAGCCTGTAACTTCCGTCGGCATTTTGACACATCCAAAGCCCGCCCCCTCAGTGTCTTACCTTTTTGACATTCATTTATCCGGTTTTTATTGTTATCCCAGGGTAATCCGAAATATTTTCCAACTCCTTGTGTGTGTAAGTAATTATCCTTTTTTTTGTCTTGTTTCTTGTTTGATTTTGTAATCAATCTTAACGATTGATGATGATCCTTGAACCCACTATATTTTCCTTATCACATTCCGAATGGTTAACACTTTTTTTTTTCTTCAAAAAAACATATTTCATCACTTGAATTAGAAAAAAAAATAATAAACACACTTTTCTTAACAAATTGCTCAATCAAATGTCCTCTTCCTTGGTGTTAATGTCTAGCCACCCCTCTTAGGAGGGAGAAAAGCAAAAAAGCGGAAAAAGAAAACCCACGAAAGCTCTTAAGACCAATTACCATTTAATTAAATTTCCACTTTTCTTGTTCCGTGAGAAAAGAAGAAAAAAAAACACGAGTCCCAAAACGACGAGTAACTTTTTTAGAAAAGGGAAACTTTACTACCTACCCCTACACCCAACCAACCAACATGCCATAAAAAAAAAGGAAAACTTAACCGGAAAGTCCTAACAGTCAGAACAGTTATTCAACTAAAGGGTGGAAAAGAAAAAAATAAACAAAACCAAGGGTTGGTTGGAGGGTTGCACAACCCCAAACACTGCAAATCATCTCTGTACTGAGAAGCGGAGGCCACTTTACCATTTATCCCCTGTATACAGTCTGCCTTCTTATACGGGGTTCCCCCCCCCTCACTTTCACACAACAAACTTCAAGTGTTCTCTACAAATCCTACAATTCCAACGTTCTAAAAAAAAAAAACCACACACCGCCAAAGAGATCCCTGAGTAAGGGGACAAGGGTAAAGGTTTAAGTTTTTTTTGTTGAGTAGCGCTTCTCTATGACATTATCATTGTTGTAGCTAGGTTTTGTTAACAACGACAATTTTTTCCTCATCCTTTCCTCTCCTCAGCAACCACCTCCAAACTTTTATGTGACGAAGGAAAAGTTATTTTTTTTCCTGTCACCCCCCATACCACACGACTAGGATAGGAATCCATTCACCCGCTTAAGTAAAAGAATTTTTCTTCGAGGGGGAGTCCTTCTATTTTTTTTTTTACAATCTCCTTCCTCGATTATCCTTTGGTAACTCCAAAACGGAGAGAAAAATTAAAACAAATGATAAAGTTACAGAAAAAGAAGGAGTAAAGGGCATTTGGGGGTAAGTTTTACAAAATGCCACCCCTAATCCACCCTCAAAAGTGTACACAACAAGTTGTTTTTTTCTTTCTTTATTTTGTCCCCCCTTCCCACCCTCTCTGTTTATATGCATTTTTGTTGTTGTTGCTGTTAAGGTGTTGGGCAACCTTAACCACCCTTCTTTCATCATCATATCTCTCTCGAGCCCCCCTCCACCACCCGTTGCCATTATTTTTGCACCTCAATGGCGCAAAACAACAAACCAACCCAACTCAACCAACGCTCTGCTCTCTCTCAAATGGCTTTACAGTTAAATTTCTACCGTGTTTTCTTACACAAAAAAAAAAAACGGAAAAGAAACTGAAAACAAGCAAATAAAAATGTCCAACAAAGTGGGCGAAGCGAGCAAAGCGTTGAAGAGAAAAAAAAAACCTTCTTTCTATGCCAGGATGGGAAGGAGGATGGAAAAAGAAGGATACCACGGTAATGGATCGCAGCAACTGGGAAAAATGGTTCTTTTTTTACCACTTCTACTGTGTTTTGCTCTCTGGATTTCTTTTTCTTTTGTCAAATGCATGCTTGTGTGTGTGTGTGTGTGCAATGGAAAGGAGCAAGCAGATTTTTTTTTTCTGTTTTGCTATGGTTTGCTGCACTTCATGACACAAAAGGATTCGTACTTAAGATGTGTTTTTCTTTTCATTTTTTTTTTTTTTTTCGTTTGCCTTCTGTTCCTTTTTCTAATCTTCTTTCGCCCTTATGAACACTCTGACTATATGACACACTTTGAAAAGAGGAGGGACATTTCGACTGAGCAAATCGGAGGTTATTTTTTCTACGAAATCAATTATTATTCCCACAAATTCCCGGTAACGGATAACAACGGTTAACACGATTAATTGAAATATAATCACCCATAGGACACGCACTTAATCTATACACACACGCACCCACAGATGGGCTTCGAGGGGGAGACACTAAAAAAAAAACAAAAAACTAAAACCGCGGTTTTGTTATTGTGGGAATAAATATCACTTTTGTTTTATCCTTCGTCCTTGTTCCGGCGGCTTTTTTTATTTTTTATTTTAATTGTCGCGTGTAAAATAGACATCAAAACAAAAAATACAAGGATAATGAGAGGTTATTATAAATTACTCTGATATCACCAACATACACGCACGCACAATTGTGTGGTGTATACTGTAGACCCGAAGGACGAATAATTATTTATTTTCCTTTTCTTTTTTTTTTTTTTTTTAATGTGGTGACGCGCTTCGTGAACCGAACGGTATGACGGACAAAATGTTAGTAAGAGTTTTGCCGCAAGGATTCACTTAACGCCGAGAGAGAGAAAAAGGACTTGTTTAAAGAGAATTTTACTCTTTTTGAAATTCTCTCCATGAATCCTTCAATCCTTCTTAAGAGAATGACAAAACAGAGAGTGAAACAGAGTGAGACTGATAGAAATCGAGTGAAAGGAAATATTTTTTTTTAGAGAAAGCAGGGATGCTCAATGCGCAGGATTGTGCTCTAAAACAATTTTTTTATTTATTTTACTCCTGTTGTGTGTCCTGTCTCCTGTCGTATGCGGTGTTGTGGTGGTATGATATTGGTATGTGGTTTTGTTGGTTTTTTGAGTATACTACGTAGTACAACTACTACTAGTGTATGGCCCCGTCTGTGCGGTTCCGTGTTTTTGGGAATTCAAGGGAAACCGTATTATTCAATTTATTGAAAATGAGAACACCACATTGTAATGTGTAAACAAATTAAATTTATTTTGGTTTGTCAGTTTGATATGCGCCTGGAGCGGCAGTGGCGGCACACGAGCACGTGATTAATGTGTAGTTAAACGGAAACCATTACTAGGATAGGGAGGGAAGATTGTATGTAATATGCTGTGGAGTTGGGTGTGCTTTTTTTTTTTTAATCGGTGGTAACAAGTGGAAATGGTAGGGGGGGTTTTGCAATAATGAGTTAATAATGAGGGGTTTTAGTAATTTAAGAGAGAGATTGGCATCATTTGCACGTGGTGGGTGAAAGACAGGGGTGTTTGACACAATTGGAAACATTCTTTAATAGGAAGAAGCTTGCAAGTCGAGGCTGATGTTTACCAAATGTTATGTGAAAATGGCGACGAAAGACCATGAATCACACCGTAGAAGTTCATAATATAAAAAAAATGCAAGTGCCTAGGTGAGCACTGAGTGGCGTCAACTTGGTGACGCCCAGTGTTACTACTCATCAATTGGACTTATTTTACTGCCAAGTGGTAGACATCGATGTAAACCTGGGCTCGATTTTTTCAACTTATAAGGGCGAGTGTTGACCAGCAGATACTACAAACAGGACCGCGGATGAATTCTCCAGATGGTACCGAGACAGGTGGGCTACTTCAGGCCGGCAAAGATTTCCATATCTAGGTCAGGGTTTTGGAAAAGAAATGGCAACAAATAAGCCCTTAATGGACCAATGGCAGCGCTCACATACCTCAAAGAGGGCTACTGACATCAGTCTAATCGACTTGTCGTCCTAGGGGTTTCTATAGTGAAACTAGCCCATCAGGTTGGGGGTTGTGTCACCCGACAATGGGAAAAAAAGCAAGCTTCGGATATCCAAGCCGGCTGGAGACGCTTGTTAGTTGAGGCCTAAGTCCACCCTGGACTAGGGCAACCAACATGAGTATTTAAAATCGATGACATTCCCAATCACACAGTCAAACCAGGAACTTTCGGGAGTTGCCTCAGAAAAAGTGGAATTGAAGGTTAGAAATCTCCAGGCTTTGGTGGATTTCCACATGCTTGTGGAACTTGATAATTCGCGTTTAAGTCTAACCGGTGGAAAAGACAAAAACTAGTGCTGACACGTCTTTGATCTACAACAGCTTTGCATGCTAGATAAGTGAGCCAGGTGGTCATTCTTTCCTCCAATTTGAATTCAGAAAATTAGGATCCACAAAAGACGCTTCAAATAGATCGTGTCAGAGGCAAGGAAAGCAGTCAATTATTGGCAGAAAGTTAATGAAAGGTCGTCAATTAAGAAAACTTCAAATCCACTAAAGACACAGAAGAGGAAGGACTCACTTTAAGGGATGCAAAAGTGAACTTGTTGTGCAAAACAAGAGGCAGAATGACTGACAATCAAGCTTGTTGATAGAAACCCAAGTGCATATCGGACTGTAACGTCATATAAGTGAATTTTAATTCTTCATATTGTAGTCTTACAGAACCTTGGTATTCTTGTACAAACTGAGTGCCAGTATCAAAGTATAAGAGTTCAGTCTTTGGACAACTGCTTTTATGAAACAAATTATTTGATGACATTCTTCAACTAAATAAGTCAAAGACGGTCCAGAGAAAGAGTTTTGCTGGCGACATGCAGGTAGAGATTTGCCTCTGAAGGACTTAGACTTGGAAAGCTATTCCAATGACAGACAATTGGTGAACACAGGACAGAACCAGAGTTAAATACATACTTACTGACCTCGTCTAACAAGTTCATCTAGAAACTCGTTGCTTTAAACGATATTATTCCGAGCAAACAGAGGTGTCTTAGAGTCAGACTATGGTTATGGTTATAAGTTCGGTAGAGTTGTCTACAACTGGTACTACGGTTTAAAAATTTCATTGAGCCTTCCCTTATAAGTTCTAGATGAGTTTGTTCACTCCAAAGTACATATGTCAGGAAGTCAAAAAACTTCTGTAGGCAAATTCCATCAAGCTGTTCATTTGGGACAACGTCGCCACTAAGCAGTCTTTTCTTGAGTTGAACGAGGGATGAATCGGTAGAAAGTTTTCTTTACTCTTAAGTCACAGGCTTTCAACAGTTCGTCCAAACATTGTTCATGTGGTGATTCCCCGAAATCTGGAATTTAAGACTAAACCCTCACTCGGTATAATCTCCGTTTCGCATTTGAAGACCAACATCTGCCCAACAAATTACATAAAGGATGTGATAGCCGCCTTTTCAAGGTTTTCCTCACTTTTCCTAAAAGTTTCATCAATTCAGTAAGACTCCTTGACTGCCTTTGGAATACGAACAGTGTTCTAGACATCTACGCTAGACTCCTTAATAAAGTCCCAACACCTGTGTCGCCCTTCATCCTAAAACAACAACAAAAATCCCTAGTCAATGTTCTATTTTTCCAATTTTGTTTGGGATTACTTTTAGCCCATCACTTTTCCACTAACTAAGTCCGTCATCTCTTAACAATCGAACAAGATCCAATCCAATTTATTCCAATCACAAGTTTTCTTCAATTCCACCCCGCGTCACAACCGCACACTCACCCAACACCCATCTTAATCAAAATCCCATAAAAATTCCCTTACGCAAAACAATACACCAGGATCAACCAAACAATCAACAACGCACACACATCCAAACGTATGTACACAATGAAAGGGGGAAATAGAGCAGCAAGGACCACAGGGACACAAGTAAAGGGAACAGAAGGAACGAGAAAAAAAATAAAAATAAAGAAAGCAGAAACTGTTAGCAAATACTTAACACCATCACCCTCTTGTGGTCTATCGTTGGAAATAAATCCTCAATTTACGAACACAAGATACAACGGCAGAGTCCTTCCTTTTACTCTTCTTCTTTTTCTTCTTCTTTCACCATCCACAAGTCGATAGGGAAAAATGAAACCATTTCTCGATTCGTTTTACCCTTCGTCCTTACAGATTCAAACCCAACAACCGACTCTTATAAATTACACTAAATCCCACTTTCCATTTAACCAACCCTCATTCCACCTCATCTGAGGAAGGGTCGAAACAATAACGACTCTCTCTTTCTCTTTTCATCTCTGTGCTCTGCTTTGAGCCGTTCCAAATCCTTGGCTATTGATCAAATAAGATTACCAACAATCAATCCATTGTACACATGACTGATCACTTAAAAGAAATCAATGACCATCTCTCCATCCTTTCACAGGGTAAGCAACAACAAAAAGGAAAAACCTCTGAACACACACATGCCGTTGCCGTAGTGTCCTTCACGTGCAGAAGTTTCCTCCTTTTTTTAGCTCTCCCTTCCGTTCCTGTTCTTGTCAGAGAGTATGGTGGTGGCGCATAAACAATCAGGGAAGGGAGAAACTTTTTTCACACACGTCCATCACATCAAGGAGAAGGACGACGGATGTCTCACACACACACACACTTACACACACGGACCCCTTTCTTTTATACTTGTTTGTTTGATTTTATATTCCCGTTTCGTGTAAAATGGTTTTATTTGTTCCATTAGGACATCAAGGATTGTGGTGAATGAAATTGGCTATGTCCCTGCGCCCTTCATATCCCTGAACCCGTAAATTGAGCACTCACTCACAAAACGAAGCGCACCAATCTGATTTTCAACCCTTGCCCTATCGCACACTCATCCTTGCCATCCAGCTCTACCCCTACCCTAGTCCTTCTTATTGCCGAACATTTGTCTATCGAACTCAAGATACCAATTTTGTACCACCATGCCATTACCGAGACGATTGGACATACAAGAGTGAGGGTTGTCACGAGCGACGAACGGGGACGGTGGTGGTAGATTGAAACTGCGCTAGGGATTTATCGCCTTCCTTCATGGGCACGTCCGATCATAAACTTTCATCTCCCCATACTCCCCCCATCTACATCTCTACTAACTTCACTCACTGAATGACTGACTGGCTAAACAGTCAACTTCTCACCCCCACACCGCTGGCATATCCCTAAACCCAAACTCAAACCCCTTTGTGAGCATCTTTTGCAAATTTATTCCGCAAGGGATGAAGTTCTCTCTTCAACATCGTCATTCCGTTACCGTTTGCCCCGAAAAAAAAAAAAAGGAAATTCCATTCCAATGTGCACCCTCCCCTCGTACTGCTCTTCTCGTCCTTGGGGTAATAAAACAGAAAAAGGATACGAAACGAAGGCGAACAAGAAAAACTCTCATTAAGCAGGAGCGTCGAGAAGTAAAGGAAAAAAAAATATTAAATCCTTCGCAGAGGAGAGTGGAGGAAGGAAAAAAAATCATGATCACATCACACTTCAGTTGAGCACAACGAATCGGAAGGACCAGAGGGGTCGCGTCCGGGTAGGACGAGTGAAAGTTTCCACAAGGACTCTCTGCCAATTCAGACAAACCAACCAAACGACGGTACAACCCTTGGGACTCTCTACTACACAACGACGACGACGATGACTACTACGACGATAAAGATGAACTCTTGCGCGGATGGAGGGAGTAAATATAAATAAAAAAAAACACGAAAAAAAAGTGGCATCCCCTAGCGTCATCGTCATCGTTGTCGTCGTCGTCGTCGAAGCAGGATATTATATCGGATGTGGGTGAAGTACGATTTGAGTGTGATGTGATGATGATGATGAAGATGACGATGATAGGATGCCAAAGCATGCAGGCAGGGCAGTCAGGCATCATCATTGCCGATGCCACACCAAAAAAAAAAAAACCTGACACGGATGTCAGTTATGGAGATGGCGACGGCGATAGAGAGATACACACACACAAAAACCAGAAGGACTATCTGAGATGGGTGTAGGTGGAAGGTTGAGGGTGAAGAGGAATAAATTATCGTGGATTCATCTGATTTGGAAATGATTGAATTAGGCACGTTTCCAGTTTAAAAAAAAAAAACGAGAAGAATGAGTGGAACAAGGAAAGGAAACATCTCAAGGGGATGAGGGTGAGAAGCCAGCACAACACGAGGAGGAGTAGGAAAGTAATTAGGTTAAGCTGGGCGCGATTATACATTTTTTTTTTGTAATGAAATTCTGTTTACCTTGCTGTGATGAGGCTCTTGACAGATGCACGAGGTGCCCTTAGACATTTAAAAACGACCACCTTTGAGGGTTCATAAACACAAGCGGAATGGAAGGCCAAATCCTTTCGAGTCCGAAAGGATTCATTTTGGATTAGAGCTTAAATGGAAGAGAGGGTCGTCTAAATAACGTTAAAAATGTGTCATTGGTCGCTCCCTTTGTACACCTCTGGCAGTCTTAACCAAAGCGCTTTAAGTCTATCTCTGCCTTTAACAAAGCGTAAAAGGTCAAGAAGCTCCTCATTCCGAGTGAAAAAGATGCTTAAGATGACTTTTCTAAGCTGAGCTCAAGCCGATTGCAAGATAATCGTGGGTTCATTACTTCCTCATTTCGAAGAATGAAATTGCCTTAGAAGACTTCTATTAGCCTGTCGAAAGCTTGACTTACTTAGATGGGGCTGGAGATCGGAATGGACTTGTAGCATTCCTTTATTTCAAACATCAACCTGAATGAGGAGGTTTTACCACTCATGCTCGCCATTTGAGGGTTAGCTCTACTGTCCTTATGGTGCGCACACTTTTTTGATTCAATTGCCGCGTTTTCTAACATCTAGTCTATTTCCCTCCTAAAACCTAAAAAATTGGGTTTCTGACTTCCGTTTTAGCTAGGACATCAACCATTTTCATATTCCGGACACTCCGACCAGTGCCATCGAGTAACTTCGCATTTCAATAATTTATCCCACTATCGTCCAGGCAATGTGAAGGTCAGAGATGGATTTGATGACCTCCACTTCCCCCTGAAAGACAGCAATGCCGCCCTCTAGTGGATTTGCTCTTTCTCAATCCAATTCCGTGCCGTAAAAACTCGGCTTTTAAAAAAATCTGTCCACCCAATGCTGTTTTGTTCTAATTTGGACCACAAATTCAAAGCTCTAAGGAGCGCTAGCATCTCGCGCCCTCTAGGAGTCTCACGGGGAACTATGTACTTTCCGCCACAGCGGGTAGGAGAATCTTTATCGGCCTTCCTCACAACTCTCTAGTAATAATGATGCAGGCAAATTATCGAAGTTTTGCTTAGAGCTTAATTCCTGACTTGGCCACCAGAGGGTCCATGATCCACGCAAAATACGTGCGTTAGAAGCCAATGCACCATCCAAGGTTCTAATCCTAAGGTCAGTGTTAATTAACCGATCCTATACTACCCCAATGGAAGTCACATTCTTACAGGATCTCCAGCGGCGATTTAGGTTATCCCCTACTCTTCTCTCATTGAGCGCCCCCCTCTCGTGAAGCTACTAATCCCGAATGGAAACCTAGGTACACTGCCATTGATTAATTCTATGAATCCTCACTCGATTTGGAATTCAATATTTCCACACTGTAGACCGGTGCACAGTTTTTGTAAGCATCCTCCTCCATTGTATCCCTTGAGCTGATGTACAGTGCTGCCAAGCAAAGATAACACAAACCATAGATACTGACAGGATGAGAGGTTTACACAAAAAAATGAATAAAAATCAAAAAAAAAAAAACGGGATACACCAGCTCTGTGTTGCAACGGACATATTTCCGCATTTATGATTCTGAAAAACAAATGGATATAGCTGGAGAGCCTAACAGTCGTCGTCCCTATAAAGGGTAAATCGAAAGAGCCTTACACTATGGTGATTTTTTTTTTTTCTTTTTTGAGACCACTCATGCAGGAATGAATGACAGAAAGGCTACAGGTATACCCTACCAACATTTAGCTTCGATGAGTTAGATGCTAGATGCGAGTAGGACTTGGTATCTTTTTATTTTTTGATTTCTAAACCCATCCGTGTGTATAGAGTATTCGCACATCCTTTTGACAACAGAGAGCAGGGATGAAGGGAGGCATGGAATGAATGCATTTTTTGGAGATCTCTGGTTTTTTTTTTTTTTTCGACATCAAGGGTGGTTTGGTTGTATTCTGTTTTGGAAAACCCTCAACTGGGAATGGATTTGTTGTTTTGTGATCCTGTTATGTTTTGGAGAACAAATTTCGTCCTTTTTTTCACATCAAATCGTTGTGGATGAATTAGGATATGTGTAAAGGGAGTGTCAGTGGAAATGCTCTCAAACCAAATGTTTCTACATTGAGGGTTCAAAAATGGACGTAGGGAAAAGAGGCTTTTGCAGGCGGATATCAAAGTCGAAGGACGAGGTTTTGTCGGGAGGAAGTCATTACACCAAGTGACCGTTGGTAAAATTTAGGAAGCAACACTACGATGAGATGATTCTACGTCCCAAGACACATGAAGAACTCAGAAGGATTGGTTTACAAATGAAGCCTTCTCATGCTTCGTGCTTTGTAAAGCTTCTCTGGATCTATCCGTACACATCCAAGGCTAACCTTCAAGAACAAGACAAGCTCTGTCGAACTCTTTTTAACTTTTGAGCCAAATTCTAACCACAATTGTGCATCGCAAATAAATAAGGCATCTCAGTGGTGGCTCAATACAACATTACAGCGCCTGAAATAACAAGCTTATGCTGGGTACAGCAGGTAAAGGGTAGACAGGACTGCATAGAGCTTCCAATCAACAGAAAGTAGACGGAAGCCTGGGCTTAGACAAGTCAAAAGAAAGAAGGAAAAGTAAATCCCAGAAGCGAAGGAATCCAAGCATACATACCCCTAGTTTAAGCAACTCGAAGAAAACGTTGAGTCAAGCCTCGAAAGAATGTCCAGGCATGTTATAAGAAACGTAAACCAGCAGTTTAGTCGTATATGGCCCGAGCTTAGGATTTATCTAGACTTTGATGCTCGGAGATGCTACTTCCCTCCAGCTGCTGCCTAATTGGGCATAAGGTGGAGACAAGTCGAAAAGCTGACAAGGCTCCAGTTGGAATATAAGGTCTGAGTACACGACGAAAAGGCGATCATAAGCCTTAAAACAATTGTGGAAGCATAAATATTGTTCAAGTTTGTTGAAATCCTCTAAAGTTTAGAGTCTAAACCACTGTAGCGTCAGATGACTCTTCAAATCCGTATCAGCTTTCGAGAGTTTTCCAGAGAAGTTTGGTCTAGCTGCCGCCTATAATCTATGTTCGTTCACCTACAAAAAATAGAGTTCACCAGCCTTCTTAAACCCTCTTTACCGCTTAAGCCTAGAGTGACTCTTTCAGTCGGTATGAGGTTTTAAGTGAAATCTTGGTTTTGTAAGCCTTGTCATGTATGGCCTTTCCGGAGACAAGAGTAGCTAGACTGAATAAAGCTCTAACAAGACGCTCTACAGTCACAGACAGGCACCATAGCCTCCGTCTTTCTATGCCCGTCTTCAGTTCGTAAGACTAGATGTCCTGATAGCTATGTTGCATGCTATTAGCGATGGTTAGGAGTAAGTTACCACCTTCGAGACACCTTTCACCTTACGCCCTTTACAAATTCCTCCACATTCATCTCGTTTCCATGCCATTAGTCCTTCTCTGCTTCAATTAAGCGCACGTTGATTTCTTCCAACTTATCGAACCATCAACTATTTCCAACCAAAAACTTTCTTAAGAGGGAAAAAACCCAAATCAAGACCTCACCCCTTCACACCGGCAAACGAAATTCCTTCACATCTCTCCACAACTACCAACTTTCAACCCGTAGTTACATGAAAACGAAACTAAATTATGGTTAAGGGTGTGTGCATGTGTGTGTGTTTGTGTATATGCTTGTGAAATTCTTTTCTACACGAACGAACGATTGTGTGGCTTTTTGCGGAAAAACCACACCAATCGTCGAACAACGAAAAGACCGGACCACAGCACTCTTTCACCGTTCCCTTCACAGACCAATCATCCGGTCTGGTATAGAAAAATTATTTTCTCTTTCTCTCTCGCTTTCTAAGTCCATCATTCTCATCCCCCCACCTCCCCCATAGGACCGACTCAATTTTCACTTTACCGCCTCCCCTATCCTCCATTTACTAATCCTTAACCAATTCACCACCAACAGCAGATGTGCCCTGTTACACTAAAAAAAAAAAAAAAATCCCAGATCCTTATTTCCGTTTTTTTCTTTTTTATTTTCGTCCCTAGCACACAAATTTATATTCATTCCGTTTTTTTTTTTTGTATTCGAAACTTTTCCAGTTGAAAAAAATGAAAACTGAATGGGGGATGGTGGTAGTTGTCAGAGGCAACCCTTGCCAGGATGAAAAAAAAAAAACTAGAAAGACAATTCTGCGAGGAAAAAATCACACAAAAGAGCTCTTGTTCACAGTTTGGAATAAAAAATTGAGAGAGGGTTCATGGGGGTTGGGGGAGGGGATGAAAGACGGAAAAAAAAATCCGCTTCACTCATCCCATTTGTTAAAGTCACCCTCTACCACGGGAATTAGGGAATGGATGCGATGGTATCTTCCACCCCCAACTACCACCACCATCATCATCATCATCGTCATCATCAGAAGCAACAACAAGAATCCTCAACAAACCGGGTATACCGGGACGAGGACAAAAAAAAAAAAAGTGTGAGCGAGGATGTTTACAAACGAAATTGAGGACGGAGGTATGGTAAGGTGGCAAGGGATGGTGGGATGAATGGTTGAATGGATGGTTGGTTGGTTGGTTGGAGTCGGTTTTGGTATGGATAAGTTCTCGGTATCACAGGAACAATAAAAACCAAAGGAATGACACGAGTGGGTGGCGGACAGGCAAAAGGGGGGTTATGGCAGGAAATAACATGAACAAAAAAAAACTGTACAGCGTGCGAATGTTTGTAGATCCTTTTTTTTTTTGCGTCAGAGTGTGATTTGCAAAATGTAGTCCATAGTCCTTTGGTTGAATTTGGATGGATGACTGGTTGGTTGGGTTGCTTTGGGTGGATATGGACGACGACAACGACAACGCGGCAGGCTAGTTCAAGCTGAGTGAACACAAATAAATACACTAAAGGAGAGGAAGAGGAAAAAAATATGAATTCTACTGCAGGAGTTTTTCTTTACAAATTTTTTTTTCTTTTTTTTGGTTTCGTCCTTGTTCGGGCACCAAAAAAAGGACCAATCGTTCTGTGTACACTCGTTTGTTTTGTTTTGCTTTTTTTTTTTATTATTGCTGCCAGTGTTTGTTGCCCTGAGAGATGGGACAAGAGCAGCAGAGTGTGTCCTTTTATAGGAAATATGATGCAAACGGACGTTTGCTATTCAGTGTGTCGGAGAGCGATGATGTGCTAGTGGAATATACTCAGCACAAGTATAACCAATTTAAATGAACGTACAAAAAAAAGACGAAGAAATGTCAGAGATTGCTGTCCAGTGGAAAGAGTCATTCTGGCATCGATACCTATACACCTACTCTTCGATAAACGTTCAAAATGAGAATAAATATAAAATAAGTGCTATGGCACCAACACATCAAACTGTGGACATAAATTGGAATCAATACGTGGGCGGGAAGGTTTTGAAAAAAGGATCCATCTCCATCGCATCCGAATGGGGGGGAGGGGGATGGAAACAAAATATGAATTATTGGATGGATGCCACCTTGTTGCAAAAGGGGAGGTAGAGTGTCTTCCCATCGACTTCGATGACGATGATAAGAATGGCAAACGCCAATGGAGATGGAAGGAGGTTGAAGGATTTTTTTTTTATTTTTGGTTGGTGTGCCTCCTGGTGAGTGATGATGTTTGATTTCACGCTTTGTTGAGCATTGGGAAAGAAATATTATTTGAAATTTGTACCGTGGCAGCGAGGGAGAAGGGGAACGTATCCTTTGTTGAAAATGGATTTTACGTTTAATATTTACAAAATATCTTCAGAGTTGGAGATATATACTTTTTTTTTCTTTCGGGCTATAAACAGGAGGATCACGAGAAGGAGGATATTCTTTTTGTTGAATTGAAAGTCAAATAAAAGTCGACTTTTGATAGCCGTAGTCGTTTGGCGCCCCTACGCCAAGAAACAGGAAACTAATTTGGAACAATGGATTTAGTCACGAACAATGGAGACAAAAGGACGACAGTAGGTATATATAGGTTGCCACTAATGGAAGTCTATTAAGGAGTTTTGTTTGTGGGGCACGGGATATGTTACCAATTTAATCAGAGTAGGGAGTTGTAGGAAGGACGAAAAGAAATCATCTCCTAAGTACTTAAAGGCGGTGGTTTTCTAGTTGGAATCCACTTCGTCCTTCGACAGAATGATCATAGAAATTTTCGAAACTTGACATTCACTGATTTCACCATGAAGAGGATGCTGTTCACAGTCGCCATGTGTTAAGCAAAATGTGGTAAAAAATTCTCCAAACTTGGCCAGTTTAAGAAGGAAGAGGTGTCCGAAGAGGAAACAGAAAAATCCAGTTTAAAGCCTTCTTATATTCAGACAGAATAATGCTAGTTATAATCGCCAGTTGTTGAGCAAAAAGTGATGAAAAATTACCAGACTTAGGCAACAAATATCGCTGATTTCAGAATCCAAAGGTGTCAGAAGTGGGAAAGCAAAAATAAAGAGATGTAGTCAATGTGACTGGGTTTCAACGTTTGAAATTTCAACCGAGGAAGGCAATGTCTTCAAGAAGAAACAACGAAAATTTGCTGCACTTAGGCACAAACTGGTATGAAATGGCTTAAGGTGTCAGAAGTGGAGAAAATCCAATTCACAAGTGGAAGGCCCCTGGACGGAAAAAAACACAAGAGTGCCTTAGAAGGTTAACAGTCAAGTGACAGTAGAACAAGTTCTCTAGATGGAACTCTAGCAGTGCCGTTTGGTACTTTATATGGGCCTGCTTGACTTATTCGAGGATCGAGTCCATAGAAACACTTTAGAACTTCGTCAGCGACCTCTGTCTACAGGGGCACGGTCGCGAAAACACTATTCTCTGATCATCCACGGTTACTTGCCAGAAAAACTGCCTGTCAGTGTACAAAAGAAACACAATCGAGGAGCCTACGTATGAGTCTTGTCTTTCATTCTCAGTATCTTGCCTTCGCGAGGATAAGACTTCGAACTTGCGGTATAAAGGTCGCAAAGAATGAACTCAATCCAAATCGTTTCAAGGAACAAGTACAGTAGACCATTGTCATGTCTAAGGTAAACCAAGCTTGAGACCTGAAAATGGGTTTATGTCTTAGCATATCAGGGCACATCATACCCTGCTCTAATCGTACGTTGTTGATAGGCCCCATCAGTCTGAAACTGAGCATTGGAGCAAAAGGCGTCATTGACGTCGTAGCAAGCTGTAAGTTTTGAAACACCGCCACTGATCTGAGCAGAACGGCTGCTCCGGGGCCGATCAGACCTAACAGCATCTCGTGTTGTCCCATACTCTTCTAGGCGAGCGGCTAAACGTCCTTGTGTTTGCCCAGTTGGTTGCGGACGACCGGGAAATCTGCGCCGAAATTCACGTTGCGCCAACACCACCGACGAATTATTCCGCAAAAAAAATATAAACGCGTTCTTTAGGAGTATAGCGATTCATGTCTTGTTGATGTGTATTTTGTATCTGTTTACTTCACAAATGTCAAAGTAGAGTCTTGTTCTGTTTACTTAACGAATGGCATCTTCCGATAGGGTGATGACTTTTGCGCCACCTTGTACATATATGCTGGAAGTCATTACCAATGCTGACTTGTGAGTAAATCTTGACGTGGAAAATCAGTTCATGTGGCCACACTAGCTATTTGACACATTTTATCTTGCCAGTTGCTTTTTGTTGACCTATAGTCTCTTGAACCTGGGAAACCTATCGCCAAGACTCGAGCGTACATACTAATATTCATCGAAAATTAGCACTTGATATACATTTCTTACCAATTTCGTAAAAGATCTTCGATAACTTACCTGGAAATAGAGAAAAAAACATTTTATTAGACATTTAATTGATTAGACAAACATTATGAGTGTTCAAAGTGTGTCATGTACTTTGAAAGCAGCTTAACTGTCAGAGAAGACGAACTTAATTTTCCCAAGAGTTATAAAGTGAGCAGACCGACTTAGAGGATAGCACCTGTTGACTTATAGAAGGTTTCACAACCAAATCCAGAGTAGGATTGGGATAAACTCTTTCTCTTTCTCAACATGAAATCGAGTAGAAGAAAGTGACCTTCACTCTAGCTAAGAAGGTGAGACCCAGAATGACATTCATGCGGAGTCCTATCGCGGCTGTCCGTTTTGTGATCCCTGACACGCCAATTAGTTCGTTTCAACAGCCTACCGCGTCTGAAGGTTATGTGGTTATGAAATGACCGCACAAAAGGAACGGCGGTGGAGTTTTAAAAGGTGGGTAATGAGTCACATTACGAAGGACTCCTGACTCGTTGAGTTCACAAGTGGTAGTGAACTTCAGATCTTCAAATGATTACTCATCATAACCAATTCATTCAAACTTCCTCCATCATATCTATTCAACCATTATTCACGGTTGAATAGAATTTTCCACAACACAACACACATTTCCACTTGACTTGAAACAGACACCCACACATGTTGGTGGTGCTTTACACTTTCTTGATTATAATCTCACACTTTAGGCGACGGAAAAAAAAAGTCACATTAGATGCGCACTTTTCTTTCCCAAAACAAATTATTCAATCAAAAATTCAACAAAAAAATGGTTAATTTAACGCTCAAAAATAAAAATTTCCAGAACAATAACTCATCCCCCCCGTCCGCCACAATCCATTGACACAGAATAAAAGGAACAACAAACAACGACGCACACAGAAGCGAAACAGAACACACAAAATCCCACTCTCAATTGTTTTCTAAAAGCAAATCATTAATCCCAATCCGCAACACACACATCTCCTCCTTCCTGCTTCGTTGGCCTCGAAAGAGAGCAAAAGCAACACCCACTCCTGATCCTGATCCACCTAACACATAGCAAATAACATTTATTTATTCTCCATTGACTTGTAAGAGGGCAAAAGCAAAAAAAAGGACAAAATAAAAAAAAAATCCCAAGAAAATAATAATCCATTTACCCTCCATGGATATGGAAGGACGACGTAGACAGTGGGAGAGGAAACGCAGAAGGACTAGAAAAAAAAATATAATCAACAACAACAGCTTAAGGATAACGAACGAAGGCCAGGGTGCGTCAAGAGGACGAAGCGAGAAATGTTTTTACATTCTTTTATGATAGTCCCATTAGATACATTTAATCTTTCCTTTTTTTTTTTTTTTTCTTGCCAAAGGATAACCGAGATACAGTGATACAAACACACACACGCACACCCATGCATATCAACTCAATAAGGACGACGACACAAAAGCCAGCCGCCGACACACAAAAAAAGAAAAAACACACTACCAAGCGCATCATCATCAAATCGACATCCTTACCCAAAGGCAGCGAGCGGTGAAGGACTGACAAAGATACGAATAAGTGTCAAATGCTTTACCGTTCTTCATCACCCACCGCCCGCCCAACACACAAGAGAAAAGCAGAATAAAACTTGAATTGGATAACAGACATAACCCGAGGACTTCCTTTCTGGTTTCATCCCACACACATAAATATACAACTTTATCCGTCGCCATCATCCATTCTAGTGTGCGCGCCTTGCCAACCAATCCACACCGCCCCCAGAAGACACTCTGCTCTCAAGGATACAACAGATTACTGTCAAAGGAGTATAGTGTGGGAATCGGAGGACGAGAGATTTTGCACAGAACAGAAATAAAGGACCACAACAGCCACCACCAAAAGAGCATCATCATCTATTCAACGGAGCGTAGAGGTCCATCGACCCACACGAAGTCGACCACCCACTACTAGGAGCAACCAGGAAGGAGGATCGGGATGAATTCCGGTTTTTTTTTTCATCTTTTTTTTTAGCGCGGTATGGTATAACATAACAAAAGGCAAAGATTTTCCACTTCGTCCTTTCGTCCTGCCATCGTACGGCAGCTTGGGTGTATTTTTTTTTTTTCTTGGAAAATAGATTTTCATTTCCCATCATCGCGCAACAATTTTGTGCTCCTCTGTCTCCTGTGTCTCGTCGTTGTGTGTCCTTTGTTGCGACTGCTGCTTTAGTCCTTTTTGATGGTCCTCTGCGGGTGGGGGAATTGTTATACCTTTACTTGGCATTGCAGGGTTCTCTCTATTTTCATGAGATGATGGGTGGTGTAGTGGGAAATTGATTTTAGGGTGGTTTGCCACATTCACGCGATGATTGGCGTTAGAAATGACAGGAACGACAGGATATAAAGAAAAATTCTAGTTGGTGTGACGCGGTCGTAAATATTATTCCCATGAGGAGTCGTCGTCGTTATTGAAGTTCAAGTTGTTCCTTTTTTTTTACTTTCTAAAAAAAAAATTCCGGTTTTATATGCGCATACAGTGGGATCAGGGATGTACGGTGAAAGCGGTTACGACTTGTGTGTATGTGAGGGGGAGGTCGTCCCATGAGTAGATATGGATGGAGCGATCAAGAAATGGGGGGTGAGCTACGAAAATATTCCCAAAAGTGGCGACATATTTGCGGAATTTTACCAGGAAAATGTCTTCTTCGGATTCGAAGACTCACTTTCGAAATTTCCCACACTTCTGGCACAAGATACATTCGTAAACCTTTGGCAGAATGTCTTCTTCAGAAAGAAGCATGTGGACAAAGTTGGGACGTTTTAAATCGCTCGAAACAATCTCCATAAACAAGAAAAAAAAAATCACAAAATGTTTACAAGTAAATTCCTACACTTCTGACACTAGCAAGATTTTTACAACCTTCTTGCGAAAACTTGGCTGAGAATGGCTAAGGCAACGTCTCAGATGTTCAAGTTAATTGCTACACTTCTGACACTTGCAACGTTTTTACAACTTTCTTGAGAAAATTTGGGTGAGTAAGGCTAAATTTTCACGAAAACTTCATGAAAGTCTCTACACTTCTGACACTTCTTTCACTTACACCGAGAGTATTGAGCGTGAGTATCAGCAAACGCCCAAAAGTTTTTACCCAGGAAGCATCTAAAGAGACCACGGTAGTCTTTGCCTTAGTTCGGTATTAAGCCCCATTCTTCACATCGATCTTCAAAGACGTGACTTTCAAGAGGCAATCAGAAGAGAACGTACGTACAATTGAAAAAATTCTTGCAGTGTAAGGAGTGCACCATGGTTGCCTACCTTGACATTGAAAGACTTACTTACTTAAGGCGGCGCTACAGTCTGGGGTAAATCTGGACCTCAACCAACAAGCGTCTTCATCCAGCTGCCTTCAATTTCGCACGATTAGTTGGTTGAGGTCCCCTTCCAATTGCATGCGTCACCTGAGTGACGGTCGTCCTCCTCTGCGCCGTCCCTCGGAGGTGTATTCGAAGATTTTCTGGGTCGGATCATTGGTGTCCATTCGCTCTACATGAACTAATCACCTCAGTCGTTGGACCTTCACCTTTCTGGCTAAGTCGATGTCGTTGTACAACCATCATTGTATCTTCTTCTCCACTCAACGTTTATGCAGATGAGACTGGTTGTCCTAGATGACGGAAAAGGAACTGAATCAGATCTCAAAGCCTTTGAGACATATACAGCGGCGAGGTTAGGTTAGAGTGGCTATTTGCGCCTAGGCACAGATATACAGCTTTTTGTAGAGGCTCACGTCGATCAGACTTCCCTGATTCCTCGGTTAATGAACCTTTCCACTCGAAAACTGCCAAATTATTAAATTTTCAATTTCCTAACGAAAAATGCATTCTTTTTCACCAAAAAAAAAGGACGAAAAAATCAAACTCACTGAGTGGAATTAGCACTCGAATTAGTAATTCCCACGGCAAACATCAGCTTTCCACCCGACCGGACCAGATACAACTTCAAACGTCAAGTTCAATTTATTAATTCATAAATAAAAATACTCTGCCAACCCCAGGTTTTTTCTTTACCAGAACCATCCACCAACCCCTTTTCAGTGCATCATCATCATCACCATCATCCTCGCATCACACTGTTCCTGCCACACACAAGGATCAAAATTTTCATCCCTCTCTTGGGACAGGACTTGCTTGTTCAACAAAATATGTAACAGCAGCCGAAAAAAAAAAAAAAAAAAACATCCTGTGCAGGATGACTACGGTTGATAGTTGCTGCAGGGAAAAGTGATATGACTGAAACAAATAACCGCTACAAGGGTGCTATATACAGTAACCATAGGGATGATGTTGTAGCACGGTGTAGTGCCTCTGCAATAATAAACCAAAACCTGTGTAATTTTTTTATTATTTTTTTTTTGATAACCCAAGGCGATAGGGTATGTTCGTTTTGAAATATGGAATTGGAACGAAGACAGTCTTGATGGAAATTTAGGTAATCTAGACAAGCCTTCGAAGAAACCCCTAGAAGTCAACGGAGTCCTTAAAAAATGTAGTATAATGGAGGATAGGGTTTGAGTGTCTATTGCTTCTATTGGAAAATCTTCCAGTGTTTTTAGCAAACACTAGGACATCACCAATCACTTTGCTGTCTAGGAGCGTTAAGTCTGATATCCGCATAGACCCCAGTACTCCTTGACGTAGTCTTGCAGTGGCTGGACAACGGTAGAAGAAATGTTCCAAGTTCTCATCTTCCTCCTCGCAGTTGTTGCATGTTGCGGTGTCAATTAGTCCAATTCTGTGTAACACGCGCATGCGTTTTTTAATCTGATATTCCACAAGGGCCTCAACCGGATCTTGGAGACTTGTGCCTAAAAGACTGTGACACAAGGTACGAGATGTATGGCGAGCTCGATTTGCAGCAGAAAAATTACGCTCCCGATACTAAAGCTATGCCTTCGTTGTGTCCTGTGTCTCTATTGTTTATCCATGATTTCCTCGAGGGAAAAGTCGCTAAGAAGTTGTCGACAAAGTTGAAGGTCTTATCAGCAACATCGCTTGGTTGATCTATCTGCGGTGTAATTTCACGTACCATTCACAGGGTTCTCAGTTTGATGCCTGATGCTGTAAATATATTCGTAGTGTTCAGAATCCCATCGGCCTTAGCGTCTAAAGACTAACTTTTCCAGACGAGCGATATCTATGGTTGGTGTATTGAATCATAAAAGCAAATTAGCTAAGTTTCAAACCACTCAACTATGGCTTCAATTCGGACTTTGGTGGAGAAAATAGTAAACTGGAAGTGGTCCTCCAAGAAGAGGTACACGTAGACCAAAAGTAGAGATCCATTGTGATACCACTGAGCGTTGGGATGGAGTGCGGTGCAGATCAGTTGTGCTGGCGGAGTTCCTTAGGTGGGCTTGCTTCAATGTTAGCAAGGGCGGGACATGTGCATAGGAAGTGTACAATACATTCTTCCTCATCTCTGCAGCTCCTGCAAAAATCGTTGAATGCAATACTCAACGACTGAGCATGTCTACCTGTGATAAAGTGTCCTGTGAAGACTTCAGTTAGTTTCGAAGACTCGTCTCTTTTTAGCCGAATTAATGCTTTAGGATCAAGGACGAGCCAGATTAGCCTTACATTCTTGCAATAGTCAAGATGTTCTCATCTATGATTTGCTTTCAACAGAGCATCGGTGTAAATCAGGCGTGGTCGTCTATACCTTGAGAGCCTACTCTCTCCCGTGCAATGTCCGAAATGTTGCCCAAAATGTCACTGTGGCCAGGGACCCAACAAAGTTAGTTTCTGTCTTAGAGTAGACTCGTCTGGCAAATCAAAATTCGAGATTGATGAAGCTACCAACTTGGGCCAACAAGTCAGAAAGTCCATTAGGACTGGCGAATGACATGGTCGCCATAAACTAGTTGAAAGAGCTAGTTGAAAACTTTGTCAAAGCCGCCCTTATACGTCATATGATGACGTTTGGGATTCTTCCAGTCCTCTCTAGAGGGGAGGGTGTCAATCTCCAAAAACCCTCCTTCAAAAACTAATGATAGGGTGTCACTCAAGCCATTCCTGTCACACAGCATTCTTTCATCATGTCTCATCGCTGATTTTCTCACTTCCGTTCATCCTCTCTTACCTCTTTCCCTTTAACGGATTTTAGGAATTGATTTTGCAATAAAAAAAAAAAAAAAAAAAACTGTTACAAGGCAAAATAATTTATTTTAAAAGGAAAAGCGACGAAAAATAAAGAAAAAATTGTTTCTCTCGCCTCTGGGTGTGGTAGAAGCAAATAGCACGAAACGAAAATGACCAAAACAAATAGAAGAGAACCTCAAAAAAAAAAAAGATGGACTCTTGGGCAAATACTTTTCTATATAGACTGTGTATATGTAGCCCCGATAAAGGAACGGAAATTATTATACAATTGTGCTTGTGGAAGGAGAGTTTACTTCTTTTTTTCTTTGTTGACAGTTGAAAAGGGTTGTGTAAAGGATGTCTCGTGTATTTTTTATTTTTTTATTTTTTTAACTTCAAACACAGACACACTAACCGAAGAGAGAGAAAAGAAAGGGGGAATCCCCCCTTATAAATATATACATACATGCCACCAACTATGGTTTATATAGCATTGCCGAGTGGTGTACAAGGATTCAATTGAAAATGGGCTACTTATCACATTGTTTATGTGCCTGAGGCGAAAGGACTACTACAAGAGCATACAGCGAAGAAAAATGACGATGTCGTCGACACAATGACAATACAACATTGAGAATCCAGAACGAATTGACAACAACCAAGAACGACGACGAGGACGAGTGAATACACGACTTTTAAGGAGGTTGTATGCCTGTTCCTGTGCCATGAGATTGCTCTTTTGTCAAGAAATGCCCAAGTTGAGTTGAATCTTGTTTTTTTCTATTGAATCCTTGAGTGAACAGATGATGATTTTGGATGGTGTGGTGTATATGGGAATTGTTAGAGCGCGGCACAGGGGCACAGAGCAGAGAGAGAGGATAAGTGGTTAACTGTTCGACTAGGGGGTTGTTCTTCTTCTGTTTGGTTGCCTCTGCTTTTGGGGGAGAAATGACAAGGGAATCACTTTAATTGGGTTTATTCATGATATCCTCTTTGTTGTTCGGGGTTTTTTTTTCTTTTTTTTTGTCTCTAGTTCCTTGAGGAGAGGAACTTCTATTAAGATTTCATTTACCGGCATTTTTTAAGAGGATTTTCTAGAGATAATGATAAATTAGAGGTAAAGAGCCTTTGAAAGGGAGAGATGTCTGAAGGATGACTTCAGTGTCGTTGACATATATGACGAATAGATGGTGTAATTTGTTGTCGTCGATAGGGTAGAGGAGAAATTAATCTGTTAACGAAATGATAACGCCATCTATGCGGTTGTCTGCTGAACAATTTGGTTGATGTCTTGGATAATTTCTTATGAACGTGGGTGTGTTTCAAGATCGGATGAGAAAATGCCTCCTCAAAACAGAACAGAATCCAGATTGGTTGTGAGCTTGGCAGTGGCCATAGACCTCACGTAAACATGTTGCTACTCATGTCTTTAGATTGATTTTTGCAGGCTTTAAGCTTCGAACAGAAAGCCTAGACTGAGTAAAAGTCAACGACAAGACTTAAACTATCGTATCGTCGCTGGTCTTACCATTTTCTAACTTAACCTCAGAAAGGAACACCTGAAGCTACATATATTTTAAGATAAACCTGGGCCTCAACCAACAAGTTTCACCAGTTTACCCAATCCCTTAGCTAACCGCCTCCAGTTGCACACTCCAAGTTGGTTGAGGTCACGTTTTACTAGTGTGCGCCGCCTAAGACGAAGTCTTCCTCTTATATGTTGTGTCACCGGGTAAGGACACTGAGGGCCATCTTCAATGTCCCATAGGCAGTTTAGTTTGACTATGTTGTTAAGTTCGTCATTGAATCTTCTCCACCACAAGCTGTGATCAAATCCACCGAGGAGACTACGCTGTCGAAGTTTACTCGGTGAAGGAAGGAGCTACAGAGTTCGACAGACGATATCTTAAAAGAACCGAGCATGTTTATTCTATCAAAACGTAGTGATAACCGTGACTCAAGACGTTCCAAAGCTTGTACACTATCCACAGTAGGCACAGCTTGCTATAGGCTGCCTTCTTTTTGGTGTTTTAGCCACTTGATTAGGTCCTGTCTGGTGAAAACAACTGCAAGATACAACAACTCATCCTTTCAAGTTCAAACTCTAAGCTCTCATGTTTCTTTGGTGTCAGAAGTGGAACACATTTTTCAAGAGAAAAAGTATTCTGTTTTCATCCTAATGACATACAATTTCGAGCAAAAGTCTTAAGTCATAGAAATAAGTGTTTTCCCACTCCTGACACTGTCTCGATTATGTTTGTTTGTACCCACTTCTGACACCTTCTACGCAAATATTTTACGAGACCAAATCACCTTTTAAAAAAAAACCGACATTTCACGACCCTAAAACTACAAACCTTGCAAAGAAATAAAAACTATCCAAACTCTTCTCTCTGGATACACCAGCACCCCTTCTAAATCAAAACAATCGTCCTTAATGTGTCTGGCTACTGGTCTCGTTCAACCCCCCGCCCCACCATCACACCACATCACTTTATCACTTACTTCTCTAAAAGCAGCCACACCACTCGTCGACAACATGATGAAATGAATTATCCTTCCAAGATTTCCTGAGAATTACACTTTTCCCTCTTGGTTTCTTCTCCCCAAAAAACACCCACAACCGCACAACAACCCTGAAATTATATACCCTCCCATCCTGTCATTGTCAGTATCCTTCCTTCCTCCACTGGAAAAAAAAAAAAAAACATTTTAATTGTATCTCGAACCTAAAACCTAAACATTGTCAACATGACCTCAATTTGGCGAAAGAAGCTAGGGGATGGGGAGACCAAGACTCATCCCAATCATCCCACTTATCCCCCCCCCCCTCAAACCCGCCACCGCGCCATTATTCACCGAAAGTATCTCTAAATGTTTTTCTCCTTTTGGTTCAGAGATACATAGACTGTAACAAGGCCAAGCGGTAGTGGTAGGGTAAATTAAAATTAAGAGGAAGAAGCGTTAAATAAAATATTCGTGTACAACACTAAGTGGCCAACACGCTATGCCGCACGAAAAGGAAACTCTTCGCCAAAATGACTTCCTCTTCCCAGGAGGAGGAGGTGGAGGAGGTCTGGTCTGTTAAGAGAAATTCAAATTTCTCTTTTCTCATGTTAAGAGATTCGCTTTTGGCACATGCTCACAAGTAACTACACCCTGTGTATCACCCCCAGCAGCAACACCACCGCAATGTTGTACATATTTCAAAATATTATTCCACCAGCGCTCTGACATCTAAATTATTGGAGCGATTAAGTGGTTTGATATCAGAAAGGATAAAGCTTTTCTTTTCTTTTTTTCTGGTTTTCAACCACACACTCTAAATCCAACTGGGCACCCACTTCCATTTGGATACACTGCTGCTCATGTGAAGCTATATAACCTGATGTCACCCTTTCTTCCTTTACCTCGAACACATCCTCTAGGCGAAAGGAAAATAGACTGGAACACAGATTTTCAACGTCAACGAGCGATAAGGATACGGAATACACAAGATACACAACCAAGTAGTGTTTGGGCGGAAGGGTTCGTTGTTGGTACGTAATTTTCTATACGATGTCTTTCTGTCTGTCTGTTTAGGTCCTTTTTCTCTCGTAAGGATATACATATGTATATGTTGTTTGTTACTAGATTCTATATGAGTGGGAGGTTTTAGATTTTCTGTAGATACTGTGTGGCGGCAACGGATTAAGACTTGAAGGAGTGTGTTTTGCCGGTTTCGAAATTGCGGTGAAAACTGTGAATTGGAAAGTGTTATTAGGGGAAGGATAATAGTGGGTGGGTGATAAAATTTTGTACCAGGGTCGTCGGGGGATTTCCGAAAAGTCGAAAAAACTAAATTTCATCATAATTGCACATGTAGCGGGGACACAAAACCTTTGTGGAATGTAAGTGTGGAATCTACGATCATCAACAGATTATATCTTTGAATGGCGGTTGGTTTCAGATAAAGTGATTTGAATGGAACATAATGGAAGACCTTAATCAGGGATGAGGTCTCAAGTCTTTGACTATCCAAAGCCCGTCGAATTCATGTGAGAAGATCAGAGATGAAGGTTGCTGAGACGAGAGAAATGAAATTGGTATCAAAAGTGAGACCAAATTTAGAAAAAGGTTTTCAATGTGTAGAAGGGATGTGAAGTTGTAAGAACTGACATGAGAGACATGATTTCAAACACAAAAAAAGGTTCCAACGACAGAATGGGCGGCTTTAGTATTCAAAGCTTTAATCTGATTTTAAGAAGACTCCTAGCGAATAGTGGTTTCCCCTTTGGAAAAAGAATGCCTTGGTCGACCTCGGATTGTTTATCTGTCTAAACTATGTCTCGATGGATGCAACGACTTTAAAAACTGTATGGACACCAATGCTTTTTCACTAAAAGTCTTTTAAGTAAGATATCCCATTAGGTGGAGCAAGTGGATAGCTGAGTAGGGCTGGCCGATGAGTTGCTTAAAGTAAAGCACTGTTTGTGTCTAGGCTTAAATCAGCCACTTTCAGATCTCAAACTTCAACACCAACATCTTGTATCAAAATGGGATTAAGTGTCACGAACTGGACAACAGTTTTGTGCCGAGAAGTTCGAGGTGAATTGATGAAGGAAGTTTGTGGAACGTACAATCTCTAATCAGTTTCAAGCTCAATGTGTCAGAATAAGGAACGTTAAAGCCGCTTTCGACACGCTGGAAAGAACCTTGAAATTCATTGGGTCCAACGTAGCCTCTAGAACAATCGTAGACTGTTGCCACTCGTAAATCAACACCGTTCTTGAAAGAAAGTGGGAATCGCTTGGTCAGGACCATTGTAAAAGAGTTAAAACTCGGGCCATGTGATAACATTTTGACCGCTTAAGCTCGCAAAAAGAGGTATTCTGTCTCAAACTTCTTTTAAAACAAATGTTCCCTTGAGGTAGATTCGAAAGTCCTTCTAAAATGCTCTGGTATTTCGGGTTCCTTTAAAACAAGACCGACCCAGAGTAGATCGTCTTGGACAATTTTTAAGTGCTTGTCCCATTGGAGTTTCTAGAACACAAATTGATAGTACCTCAATCGAGTTGGATTCTGAACTGTCAGTGGACCTTCTTCGGTTCATCTGCATGCTTCCGTGTTTTTTTTTAAGGTCCACATCGGTTTTTGACATCGAAGTGGTAATGGGTGGTCAAACCGATAAACTTAGGATCCACAACAAGCTCCTTTTGAGCTCAAAATGATTTGAGAACAGTCGTGTGTATGGTCTCGGACTATATGTCAAATCCTACCCTCGTTCCAATCGGCCTACCTCGATAAATCACTAAACCGATCCGCTCCTGTTCGATATCATTATAATCTCTATCCGCTTTCCACTGTCAAGCACACAACACACAATAATTTGGTTGCCGTTGTCGTTGCTGCTGTGTTAGGTAAACCCCCGCCACCGCGCTCTTTCATCTTTGAAACCTAAAATTCCATAAACTTCTGATTGCCTTATTTTTTTTGCTTTTTTTTGTTGTTGTGTCTAACGTGTTTTATTGGGGACAACGATACCCAGTATAACTTGGCTATGAATCCTGAATCCTGCCAGAGGAAGAGGAGGAGGAGAGGCAGAAGTATAGAAAACTGGTTGTGGAATATCCTTATTCCCTAGAATTTTGTCATCGTTGCCGTCATTTATCCTACCCGTCTCGCTCCACAAAGATACCACTCTCTACTGCCGCCGATCCTTTTGGCATGTCCTTTAATATTTGCACAGCCATAGTGTTTGGTTTATTTGGTACTCAATTCTGCCACACTGGCAGCAAATGCTCCTCTTCGATTATCCTCCTCTTGTTTTGGATGCGGGCGGGTGGGCCCAGTTGGTTTTGGTATGGGTTAACTCAACTCTCAAACGATGTTTAATGCCACCACGATGAGAATGATAAGGATGACGACGAGGGCGAGGGCGACGGCGAGAGGAAGAGGACAAGGACGACGACGACTAGAGATGACTGAGACTGAGACTGAGACTCTAGGACTAACAGTGTGTGCACTCAATGATAGGTAGGTAGGTAGGTAGGCAAAAGTAAAAGATAGATACATGTACAGGGATATAAAATTTAACATCCTTAACCATCATAGCACCTTTTGATCCTTGTACACACTCTTTTACTGGGGGGGGAACAGAGGAGAGGAGGAGACGACGTGGTATTTTTGTTTCCAGAAGAGGTTTCCCCCTCTTCTTTTCCTTTTTATTGTGTGTTGTGTGTGCTCCCCCTCCTGCCTGCCTGCCTGATGATGATGACAATGATAGTCGGAGAAAAAAAAAAGGACGACGAACGATGATGCTGTTGGCACACAGTGGTGCGTGGTAGATGCAGAAGAATCAGATGAGACAAGGGGCGGCAATGTAGATTGTATATAGATGTTTTGTTGGGGTTCCTCACTCTGGTTGTGTTTCAAGGGTTTATTTGGTTGTTCCCATGGGAACCAACCAACCAAACCATGGCGATTCCTTGGAGAGGGAAGCCTTTGACTGGGTTCTGATGTTTTGAGGATTTTATAAGGATTTTATTATCGGATTATGGTGTGCAGATGATTTTTTGGTCGAGATGCGGTAGTATGAGGCGAGAAAAGGCCAAACACACAACAACAACAAGAAAAAGGATACACACGAGCTGGTAACATACGTGGGTTGTTTCAATAAATACCACAAAGGATATACACACTCATACATGGCACCATACATCGCTCTCTCCACACACAATCTGCGAACATCCTCTGGGGTTGGGTATGATTGAGAAAAAGGACCTTTTTTTGGGGGGAGAGAAATAAAGTGCTTAAGTGATTGCTACTGTTTGGTTTTTCTTAAAGTTAATTTCAGGACGAAGGTGTGTGTCCTGTTGTTCATGGAAATACAACTTGCATGTCGTACTATACCTGAGTTTGGATATAGATCCTTTTGTCTGTGGATGGGATTAAACGTGCAAATTGTGTCCCTCTTGTTCGTCGTTTTGTGTGTGCACACATGCGGGTGAAGGATACACATTCCTGACAGGATTTTCCTTCTTCTTTTTTTTGTCAGTTTTTCTTTCTTACTTTTGTTGCCTGGATAGGTGACTGTGTGTGTGTGTGTGGATGATGATGGATAAAACAAGCAGAAGAACATGGTTCAAGTCCTTTTTTTTTTTGCCATCGCCACCGTGTCGACCTTCCCCATTCCGGTTTTCCTCTTCCATTTAGGATTGGGATTTTTTTTTTCTTGCCAACAAAAGGACACACAAAGGATCTCATCACATAGAGGTGGGTATGCATGTGGAAAGGACACAAAAAAAAAATATCGAACACAGGCAGATTGTAGAGTTAAAGTAAATTGATATGGCAAAAGTGGATGAGTTTAAGGATATTCCCTCTTGTGTTCGTCCTCTCTTTTATGAGACAAGTCCCGGGGGGAGGTGGCTAAAGGAAGTATGGGAGATTATACACCAATTTATTGACACACACAGATGCCCAGAATAGAGGAATGAGAACCACTCAATGTGGAACGAAATGCTTAGGCAAGCAGAGAAGCATACAAAAAAAAAATGGAAACCAAATTCGAGGGTGATCGGAATCAGGAAGGAGGAAGGTCCTGCCAATGCGATGAAGAGGTTTTGGCCTCTTGTACTTAAAATGAAAACATATGATATTGCATGTTAAAGACGATTGGGAATTAATTCAATATAAGAGTCCTGTCCTGGAGCAGGGTGGCACAAACAAGGACAGGCAGTCATTTCCAGGTGAATGCTGTTGTGGTTAGGAACAGCACATGGTAGTTTTCTACCTAGGGTTGTTGTCATGCCTTTTTTTGCTTCTCCATTCAGTTGGATGTTTCGAAAGGCGATGATGAATGATTATGGTGATGCTGGTGGTGGTAGAGATGATGGTTAAGGGAGGGAGTCTCATTCGTTTTTATGGGTTTTATCAGGGCCATGAGTAATTATTTCGGGCTCTCTCTCTCTCTCTCTCTCTATGTGTGTGTGTAGATGGTAGAAATGTGTAAATTTGTAAGGATTTCCATTTATAGTTCCGTATTCCATGTGTTGTTCGAGTTTTGTGCTGTGGAATGTATTGCATTTGGTAACAAAAGAAGGATTGTTGTGGAATCTATTAGGAAAAAGAGTGTGTTAATTGAAAAAGAAAAAAATTTCGTGGTTGGAATTTCATAACAAATTATAGCTTCTGTTGACAGGTTCTGTTTGTTTGTTAGCGTATCACGATCGATTGGGTAAGTTGTTTAGTTTGGAACTTGCCCGTGTAGCATGGTAAATTGTTTAAGTGCTATTTGGAAACAACGTGAGACATTGATAGCAAGTGTTTAGTTATGGTTGTGATTGGAGAAGATTGGACTACATGCGAGCTGTCTTACGGAGTGCAATGCCTCAGAGAACACTTTAGAAGGTATAGCGAATGGTATTCTGTGTGAATGAGATGTGGTGAAAGAACAAGACCCCACTCCTTGGTGGTGTAGGGAACTGGAAGTCCTAAAAAAAAAAGTGAGCAACGCATGGGATAACTACAAAACAAAAAAAGAAGGGTTGGGGTCGTGGTCCACGTCCGATGGAAAGAGGATGAGGATAGTTTGTCGAAAGATCTCTGATGGACTCCAAATCAACTTCGATATCGACTGAACTGAGTTCCTCGAAGTTCCCGCAAGTGGCGCTAGTGATGTGCCCTCACAATATGGCGGACAATGACTTGTAAACAAATTTGTCTCGACCTGACGATTTCGAGTACGGGCTTGAAACTCTCGTACTCTCTCTAAAGATGACTTTTTGTGTACATCTTCACTGTTTTCCATTGACATTTTGACATTGCAGTGAAGTCACCCCACCATCTCTCCCTGCATACTGTCTGCCTCATCTAAAGTAAACTGTTATCTGTGCTCTATCCATAGCTGCTATTAGCTAACTAACATTTGCGTTACACAAAGATCCCGAACCGGTCCCCATACATTCGAAGTTAGAAGACGTCAAAAGAGCGTTCTCAGGGGCAATCTGCGTGGATAAAGTCTCCAAAGTTGGACTCATTGGACTCATCTTTGGTCGAATGAAGGTACTTACGTAGAAGCTACAAGTCAGAGCTCCACTCGGCTTATGGGAAACTAGGAGCAAGAGTGGATAGAACCGAGGATGAGAGTATGATTACGCTGGAAAGGTTCCAAAGTGCAATACCATTGCTCCTTGGTCAGGCAGCTCTAGAGCTGAATTGTTTTCTTTTCGTATGTACTCTCTGGCATAGACTAATCGATTGTAAGACATATTCACTCTTACGTGCATTATGGGCTTGCAGACCCTCAGTTGAATCAATTTATGCGAGTCTTTCGACTTCTTGGAGAACGTTTTTGGGCTCCGGCCTTTTCCTTCTAGAACACTCTTTGAATGAACGCAATTTTGCCTCAAATTGAAGGGCCCCAACAGAATCCTTTTCACAACTACTGCCTACCCACAGTCAAAAACAATCACAAGACACTCTAAAAGCTTAAAGGTTGGGGTACCTATCACCCTCCGATCTTCTTCTTCAAACAACCAACTAGATATCCACCATCTAAGACTCTATCTTTAACCTGATCCTTACCAACATTCTACGGGACGACTTTAAATTGTCGATGGCTATCATAGTTTTCATAAAGCACAGTCAGACTGAAAGGATCTGCGCCCTCTGGTCTGCCCTCGTTACAAGATAGCCCGGCATTAGCCATATCCAGACAATTTTAGAAGGTATTGAGGTAGTTCCCACAACTCATTTGCTCAAACACATGAATGAACAACAATGCAAATCTTATCTACTTACGAATAACAAAGATTGGTCCTCAAGGAAGCATGAACTTACCTGAAAAGAAAAAGGAAAAAAAAAAAAACTATTAAAACATGTACAAGACTTTCATTTAGATAGTCCCTAGATAGGTCCCTAGGTTCCTCTATTGCCTAATCAATTCCTTTTGTCTAATAAAAAGAAAAGTTCACTGTTCTTAAGACAAGGATAAGTCCCGCACCTTCATTTCGTCAAAGAAAAATATATAATCCTCCACCTCTCTATAACCCTTTTTTTTCTTGTCAATTTCCTCTCCCCCCTTTACTGTGGTTAGCAATTCCCGAAATCATTTACACGCTTTGTTCACCTGTCTTGTTTGCCAACAAGAGGGAGGCGCCATAGAAATGACAACAATTTTCCCTAACTTAAGGGTTCCCTTTCACCGTTTTTTTTTTTATTTTTCCTTTTTCCTTCGACTTTTTTTTTTTTTTTTGTTTATCCTCGGAGAAGGAGACGGAAAAAGGGTTTAAATTTGTCATAAAAGTTCACGAGCTTTTTGGTAGAATGATAGAACGTTTTTCATACTCTCGATATATAAAACCCAAGCACGCAGTTAAGGGGTTGAAGTTTGGTTGAGAATTGGTTGATGATGATACGACCCAACACCTCCCACGACATGGATAAAGAATGGAAAGGAATGAAAGAAACACAAAAAAAAAAGAAGGAAAAAAGGAAAAACGTCTTGTTTATGAATATTTCCTTTTTGCCGCCATGTTTTGAAGAGAGAGTTGTCTTCCCGCCCAACCCAACTCGACTTCAGGATATTTTTGTAAAATGAAGGGTTTCATTGTTGGTAGACAAGTGATTTTGTATATTTTTAACTTGCGGTTCCGGAACCATATTTAGCACAAGAAAATTAATACCAAGTAAAGTAGTCACTAAATTTGATGAAAAATAACAGTCAACTCTGCCTAGATACTGACATTTGTACCTAAACGGTATTAAGACTCGAGAGTGTTGTCCATTAATCATATTAAGATCTTTGGTCCTGAACGACTTGGCCTTTCCGGCGCGAGTGAAGCGAGGTACTACCATATTTCCAATCATTTTCCTGCAAATGACCTAAAAGATCTTTGGTCCCGAGCGACTTGGCCTTTCCGGCGCGAGTGAAGCGAGCGACTTCCATATTTCCAATCATTTTCCTGCAAACAACCTAAAATATCATTGATCCCGAGCGACTTGGCCTTTTCTGACGCGAGTGAAGCGAGCGGCTACCATATTTCCAATCATTTTCCTGCAAATGACCTAAAAGATCTTTGGTCCCGAGCGTGTTGTCCAAAAATCATGAGCAAAGCCAGCGACTACATACAATATTTCAAACAAACATTTTTCCTTCCAACGAATGCGTACCTAGTAGGTACTACCTACCACGCGTCATAACTATGGCCTTGACAGCACATTTCTGACAGCTGTATGTCACACGTCCATACCCCTCTACTTTCCAAATGACAACTACCATTTTAATGAGATTAACTTGTCAAATATTTCAAAATTACCGGTTACAATGTACATACATATCTACTTAATCGCCAAAGTACCAACTCCTCCTCACCCTCTTTCTCTCTCCCTCCTTGATTACTTCAATTTCAACCCCGAAAAAGTAATGGAAAACAGAAAAAAAAAAACAAAACAAACACCGACACCAGATCAATTAAATAAACTTTCGGTCGACCCATTGTGCTCAAACGTTTTGTTTCCTAATCAACAACATTAGCCGGCTATCTGTCTGTCTATCTAGGCTTTTATAACCATTCGAACAAACATGCCACACACGCATTATAAAAACCCAAAACACACAAACACAGAGGAATATACCTAACAGACAACAAGAGGGCACAAAGGCACACAAGGCATTAATTTATTTACACAATAAAATTCCGTGTGTCCAACGCCAGAAGCATGACCAGAATATCCATCCTCCAATCCAAAAAAAAAAAATTACAACGGAATCAACCCTCAACCCAATCAACCCTAGGCCGCAGTAAAAACAATTTTATTAGCTCCACACGGCGTATTACCGTTAAATCACCAATTACTCCAAATATAACCCCGATTCTGTAGAACTGAACTGAACCGCGCCGCCACAGAGAAAGAACAGGTCATGGGGTGTCGTGAATAATTGACGACTTGAAACGAGTTCACGCCATCAGACATTAAACTCAATCCCTTACAGTGAACATTCTACCCTTTATTACTCGCCCCCCTCATGCCTCACTCTCGCACTCATCGCCATCGCCCTGACTCAAGTCAATGTGGCAGTTAGTCGTCAGTCAGTCAACGGTTTCTATTGTCACCCCGCCCGCCAAAAAAAAACTTCCGACGGCATTATTATTTCCGACTTTAACAATTTTCTTCGACAGGCTCGTGGGGTGGAGGCCGCAAAGAAAGGAAAATCATTACGACAGCACCCTTCTCCGCAACCACTATACCATCGCCACCACCGACGTATTAGAACGTTCCCGCAGGGTCATAAATACCCAGTGTGTCTTCCGGAGCACAACCATCACTTTTACCGAAAAACCTTCCCTTCCTCTGACGTCCTCCATCAGCCTTCGATGGCTTGGCAGGGAACGTCACTCTCACCCCCGTGTTTCCGATTGCACGGACGAACGACAGTCGATTAATTTTGCAAGAGTTTCCTTTAATTTTTCCTTTTAGTGCCTCCGCCACCCGTACCGCACACTTCAGTTCACTTCGGTTCACCCCCTCCGGCGTCAGGGTTCCTTTTGCACACGCGAAAACAATGTTGTGCGGTGGGGTGGTCGTCACCGTCGTCGTCGTCGTCGTACTTTGGAATGGGGGGTCTCTCTGTATGTGGGAGAATTTCCAACGAATTATCCCTCCTCACGCCCGGCTCTTCCCCTCCCTTGACCTCGTTTATTAAGCCAAGGGAGATGGTGGTGTATGCTTTACACAAACGACTGCCGCCGACAAACAGTCAGCCGTCGTCGCTTCTTTCGGTGTATGTTTGACTGTGTGTATGCGGTGGTGGTTGTCGCCCTCGATCCCTTGGTGTGGAAAAAACTTCCCTATCGTGCGCAACATTTTAAGTGATGCCTCTGGTTTTGTATTTTCTCTTTATGTACGCGCCCCGTTGTTGTTAATTTGCTGCTCCTGCCGATGTTGCCTTTGCCAGCGGCACCACCATCATCATTCGCTACCAACCATCACCGCCGCACCCTCATCTAGAATGGAATATCCAACCAGCAGTACATAGTAAAGTACCATCATCGTCGTCGTCGCCGTCATCCTCGTTGCCACACCACCCACCATCGCCAGAGTCGTCGGTCGCTACCAAAGTAGACATCAACCATTGGGAAGTTCCCTTCTTTCTACTACACAGTGGCGTCGATCGAAAAATATTCGGCAAAAGTTAACAAAAAAAATATTTTGCACGTTAGAAAAGTTTGCATGTAAAATGAAACGTTTTGGAGATTAAAATTCTGTTGGACATGGGAAGCTGTTGAATCATAAACAGAGCCACCATATAACTATGGATCTGCTTTCGAATCGGAAAATCTGGGAAGTGCAACCCAAGATGATATATGCAACCATGTTCTGATAGACAACGGCGAATAAGATATTCACAATCAAAAAGTTAAAATGCGTTCAACGCCTTATCGAAACCTGCATAGCAGGATGCCTTCGAACAACTTCAACTGCTGCCCTAAATCTTCGCACGAATGGGTGGTAATTTAAGCATTCTCTTGAATCGCTTGTCATCAAATCGAAGCTAGTCGTAGAAAGAACTCACAAGATGATCTCTGATCTAGCTAGGAACAACATTAATGTCCTTTGATGGATTCCTTTCTATAGTCGATCACTCATTGGACTCAAATTCTTATGTGGGGCAAACAATAAGCAAATCACTATTGATAAGACATGCAACAGGGCTTTGTCTACAAAAGTTCGGAGAAGCCTGGCTTTACACGCAAGGAAAAGTATTATCAAAGCAGTTTTTCCTATGTCAGCGGTTCCCAATCTTCTTAAGTAGCACAACATTTTTCAGAAAAAACTGACACGCTGAAAATGACAGAAGCGATTGAATTCCTCCGCGAATTCCTCTTTAATGAGTCTGTCTCTCTCTTTACGGACGGCTCTAAAACAGCCGAAAGATTCGGTGCCGTGTCTTTTTAGTCTTCCTTATCACTATAGTGTCTTTCAAACCCCACATAACGACAAAACTAAGTCATTTATCAAAAAAAAAAACACAAAATTCTGTGACAAACAAAACACATTCCACTTATCATCCACAACGACCGCACTGTGTCTTTTTTCGTGGAGGGGTTGAGAAAATGCGTCCCTAATACGTCCAGTTCACTTACATTATTTTTCATTTTCATTTGTTTAGACATTTTTCGCGTTTATATATGCTGCGGTGCGGTGCGGTGATGAGTTATATGTGTGGCATCAGTACGGCATGGTGCGGCGCGACAAGCAGTTTTTCCTTTTTGTTTTACTACCACTGGCTAGGCTAGAGGGGTTCGATGATAGAATGCACTAAATAAGCAAATGTCTTTGCGTGTGTTGGTTGGAAAGAAAAAAAAATGAGGAAAACATAAACCTACAACCAACCACCACCACCCCTATGAATATAAACACAAATAATAGCAGTCACGCAAGACATTTCACCGCTAAATGAGTGCGTAATTAACAGAGTGAACAACACACAAAACGTGAAATCATCACACGACCGTAATACTACGGGCTGAGCACGAAGCCTGGAACACACAGCACAGCCAGGTGGATGATAAGTGTGGTTGATGGGGAGGGGACGGGACATTGGTTAGAGGGTGACTTCCAGTTCCAATTCCAATTTCAACCCCCTATTGGGTAGACGTATTTCTATGACTGTCGACTTTGTGTTCAACTGAAACACGATTTTATTTTTATTCCTCCGGGGGGGGTGGCAGTCAATTGGGGGATGAAAATGAATCCGCACGCCACCCTATCTTTCTGCTGCTGTTAGCGGTTGAATATAAAATTAGTTTCTGTGTTGCCATCCACCCCCCTGGTATTGGCGCCAATTCAAATGGGAATGGGGGTAATAAAAGCAAACCACGCTGCACTGCTCGTCGCTCACCCTCTCTCTCTCCCTCTGTATGTGTGTATTGGTATTTCGTTTTGGGAATACGATTGCGGTGGATGATGGTTGTTCGGTGTGAATTACTTGTATTGGGTGAGGTTAGTTGCGGTATAGTTGCTTGTAGTTGGGTAGTGTGCGCTCTTTTGTTTGTTATCCCTCTCCCCCCGGACACGGTGTCCTCCACTGTATCTGACGATGACTGCTTTAGAGTGTGCTATAGCTGGTTGCTGTGGCGGCAGCAGCGGTGGCGGTACCCATGGGTAGTGGCTTGAGGATAATGGTAGCGGTGGGGAATAGCATGACAACCATTTCGGAAGATTTTCAACTCACTGAAGGATTGTAGAGGCGGACATTTTTGATTAATTAGTTGTGTGGTTGTAAATGTGCTGTTGTGTTCGGCTAGCGGTGTTGAATGATGGTGTGTGTGTGTGAGTGTATGGAGGTTTTCAACAGTCAGTCAGAGGCGGATATGAGTTTCTTCGAGCATAGCTGATGGTATAAATCATTCAAGGTCGACGCCGACAGTTCTCTCTCTTTGATTAATTAAGTGTGAGACCCAGCCACGGATAATGCGACACAGTGTGTTGGGTTAAACGAAATTACTCCCCAGCAAGTATATGTAGGTCCCGAAACACTTACTATAGCGTTGTAGTAAGTGTTCTGGGGAGTGGAAGGTAATAGTATTTTGCTGTAAAGGGAATGTCAAAGTGGCATGTAGCTTTGTGAGGGGTGGCACTTCCGAAAAAAATGGCACATTAGGTGGTTAACCCTGATGTCAGATGTGGGTGATAACATCTTAATTATGGGTTTCCTGTCAACTCTAAATTCGTCTTCCTTTCCCTTTTAAATTTACCACAGTTGACAGAAGATCTGTCAACGTTACATACTGCTGCCATCTATGCAGTTTCGGTTTAGCAAAGACACAAGATTGGTTTAAGTATTTGATGTTGGTTTCCAGACTCCTAACTTTTGCTAAAGACTCGTAGGCTATGCTTGGCTTTTCGACTCAACGAGGGGTTTGTGGTTGTCCCTGGCTTGGAAAAAGGTTGAAGCTGATCCTTACTTAGGACATGGGATTTAATGGCTTGATGTTTCTCCTACATCTGGCAAGCTCTGTTTATTTGTACTATGTCTGGCGGCCTTGCAATTGCAATGCGAAAAACGGTTTAAAGTCACCTTTGTCGTTATAAAAGTCTACTTAAGGGAATTTTTTCTAGAACTTTCTGGCCTTCATCTCTAAATTCAACTAAAAATAGGCTGTGTGACCTACAAAACTAAAGAAATCAACACAAGATACCTGGTCAAACACCAATTAAGGCCTCGCCGACCTAGAAGAGGATTAACTCCCTTTACAGTAATCAGCTTCTGAAAGAAACACAGAGTAGGACTTATGGCGAAGTTAGGTGTAGAAACTTATCCAGGTTCAAACGATCAGATGACGATGTTAGAAACAGAGTTCTACACTATCCTAATCTGCAAGCCTCACAACAGTTGGGACATCTGATAGTTAAACCCCGCAATTTTTGAATTTAAGCATAGTCCGTGAATGCGCCTGACAGCTCACCTACACCAAAGTCAACCATGAGCGGGGGAAACTCCCTCTATGATCTATTGCGTGCGTCAAGGATCAAACAGTGACCGCGACAATTCATCAGCGTAATGTTGCCAATGAGCAGATGTCCGCCATAACTTCGAGTTACAAATGTTTGGAGGAAACACCTCTTGGAAGTCACGTGTCCTATACTTTTTTTTTTAATTAGATTTGTGTGTAGATGTGTAGATGTGAAGACTCCATAGGGCAGGCAAAACCAAGTCTTGTCATTAGTCAGTACAAGTGTTTTGATCAAAGTCTCATGTTTAACCACCATTTTTCCGGCAAACGTCCGTCGTCGTTACTAACAAATAGGTATATCTTAGCTGACAGTTGTCACCATTGGTCTTTCTTAATTCTTAACGAATTCATCAAAGTTTTCCGTCTTTTCACAACTTCTCTAACATTTTTGTCGCTGTCAAAAAGAAATGCGTTGACAGCTGTCATTTTTCATATTTTTTTTGATTCAAAAGTGTTCATCACGACATGCTTCGAAAGGCTGACTCTATCTAGAATTAATCCACTCGCCTTTAACCCCTAATTGACAAAAAAAATTACCATCACATGATGAAGCTGTCAAAAATTTGACATAAATCCTTAATAACTGACACATAGGTCAAGTAATAAACAATTCCAGTCGCTACTAGTTTTTCCAAGTGAAGTTCCAAAGAAAATTCCCTAGAAGTCTCTCCTTCCTCATCCCTCATGTCATGTTTTCCGGTTGTCACAGAAGTGAAAAACATAGCATGGCAAACGGGACACAACGGGATAACTTAAGGAAAAAAAAAAACAGAAAGCAAACTCAGAAAAACCAAAATGAAGAAATAAAAAGTTGAGCAACACAGCAAAACGATGTCGGTCGCACGTACCATCGTCATCGTTCCTCTCACATTCCATAAGTCCTTTCCTTTCCTTTCTAGTGCAAAGAATAATAATAAAAAAAAAAAATGAAAAATAAAACCCAAAAACACTACTCAAACGAGAAAACTCTCCGTGTGCCAACGACACAAGGACGAGGATAACAGAAGAGCAGGCAGAAAGTAAGCAGCAGCGCGACACTCCTGTCACATTGACAATGTGTTTGCCAAATAAAATATAACAGCAGGGTCCCGGATGAAAGAGAGGGAGAAGAATAACAAAAAAAAATGTAATATAAAATACCGAAACAACTTTCGGTGTATCCAGTATCCACGTTGTGCCTGCTCCTCCTTCCACCACCCATCATTCTTTATCGGTCGTTTCCTTTTTTTTTTGTGTGTGTTTTGTATTTTTTTTTTGCTTCCATATGAGAACCATGATGTCTAGGGGATTACATCCATCGGTCCCCCCCCTTTGCGTTTCATCCGCTTTTGGGTTCCTTCATCATGTATCTCTCTGAATTGGGAATATGTCCCGTCATTCACCGCGCGTACGTTTTGTTGTTACCCATACTCCTCCTCCTCCTCCATCTACTACTTCAAACGAGATTTGCATAGAATTTTATTTATGACATGCGATGCACAGTGTGCACATGGATTTGACAAAAAAAAAAAAAAAAACCGAAAACAACGACGAAGAGAAGAGGAAGTAGCAGGTTGGCCAGGAGGTGGCATATCAAGAGGAGTAAGGTGAGTAAGAGGCCAAAGAGTGTGTTGAAAAAAAAAATTGGAAAGCCCTGAGGGAGGCCGGTGGAAAGAAAAACACACCGCACATAACAGATTTTTCTTCTTTTTTTGTTTTTGTTTTCATATATTCTTCGTTTATTGTTGTTTTTGTTATTCTGAGAGGATGGAAGGAGAGGGAGATAGAAAGAGAGAGAGAGAGAGGGATTATGACGACGACGGCTACGAACGAACAGGGTACGTGGGAGGAATATAAAACGAATTTACTCCGTGAGTTGATTTTTTTTTTTATGATTTGGGTCGGGGCAGCATTGGGTTCCTCCGGTTTCGGTGTTTTATTTCGCGATGGTGTTGCTGACACACGAATGCATACATATGTACATACAACATACACCACATATGCCAATTTATTGTTTTTTTTTTTTTAACAATTTTTCCCGGTTCTCCTTGTTTTGTTTTTCTTCATTTTGTGGACAGAAAAAGGAAGTACACCCATGTCAAGGTTTTTTTTTCTGTTTATGGTTCGGTGTTGGAGTATAGAGAGGGATACGAAACGAAGGACTTAAATTGGGTTGGGCTTTTGAAAATACAGGCCGCGGGAAGTAGTGAAAGCAAATCGGGTCTTTGGTTGATTGCTTACTTTTTGGTGGAAGCTAGAAAGAGAGACAAGGGGACTGAGTTGATTGAATGAAATATGGATATCGAGGTGGGTCATGGATTGGACGTAGATACATATGATGGTAACCAAAATATAAATCAGAGATGAGCTGAAATAATTACAATTCACGAGGGATTTCTATTTAAGAAGATTTAATTGGGGATGTGTTAGAAGTGCATGAGGATGTTAGAAGTGCATGAGGATGTTAGAAGTGCATGAGGATGTTAGAAGTGGGTACCTGGATGCTATTCTGACAATTCGGTGATGATTTTGATAGGAAATTTCGTTGTGAATGAATGAATTATTCCATGTACAATAGAAAGGTCCTCAGAAATGTGGGCAGGTGTCAGAAGTGCGTTTTGTAAATTTTAGGATGATATCAGTGGGAAATTGCCTTGAAGTCAAAGTTAAACCTGAAGTCATTACAATTCAGAAGACATTTTGACTTGCAGACGTCTCAAGAGTGTTGTCAGAAGTGTAAGACGGTGTCAGAAGTGGGTAAATTCCTTGAAATTTTATAAAGATTTTGAAAGAAATTTGTACAGGAAACGAAGTGAAGCTAAAAATGGTCACATTTCAAGGGATGTTTTCATTTTTTTTGGGAAAATCATGTGGTCGTGTCAGAAGTGGGAAGATTATCTGGACTCAGAGTCTGGATACATCATTTTGATGGCGGAAATATGCCATAAATGTCTCAATCTGAAACCAATGGTAAAAACACCATCAAGGACTCGCTGCAGGGGAACAAGCCATCAGAGCGATAGACTGCGACTCAGGTAAAGCACGCCAAGTGAAAGGGGAACTCAACCAACTTAACGTGCGAAAGCGGAGGCGGTTAGCTAAGGACCGGGCGAACTGAAGAGGCTTGTTGATTAAGACTCAGATTCACCTCGAACTATAGTACATTAGGACAATAAGCAGAAAACAATTTAAATAGTTGGTTAGGAGCTATAGAACTGTTTGAAAGAAAAGTAGAACAGGAATTATCTGCGAGGTGAACATTTCAGGTAAAGCGGATTGAAAGAGTGTCTTGAAGACCACACATCAATCGGTAACACAGTTCTGGTGAATGAATTTCAGGTGAGAAACGTTTTTCAGATGAGAGCCATCTCCAAGGGGGTACCGATGTCGGAAATGAGAGCCTGTCGTTAAGAAAAGTCTTATGTAGACTTTCTTGGTCCATCTCCGAGTCAATCCAATCTAACAACCCCTTCACAACACACTTCAACTAATAACCCAAGAGAGTCACACCCAAGAAAGCCTTTCTTCTCCCATCACTATTATGTCTCTCCTCCCCGCCAAGTCAACCTTAAACCACAAACCAATCATAAATCCCCCGTCATACCTATATCCGTAGTCAAAACACAAATTATTATACCTGGCCACAGCTATCAATAGCACCGGCACCACCAAGAGAATTCAAAGAGAGAAATAAAAATTTATTTATTCACGAGCACAGTTAACCGACACCAGAAAAACGAAAAACCCTTCTCAATGTCCCCATTAAAAATTCAAAATACTTTCCACCTAAACATTATCCGCCTCTCTGCCTATACAATTCATTCCCTATAGTACTTCTCTCATCCTGTTCCTGATTCCTGAAGCTCACCTCATCCTATACAAAAAAAAAAAAACCTCATTCATCATCATAACTATCCACAGAAATTATTTACTTTCCCACAGAATACTTAACACGAGACCACTTTTTGGTTCGTAGAACGATGTCCTTATTATGAATTAACGGTATTTTAAGAGAAAAACTTCAAAAAAATTACTTTAAAAAGCTCTCTCTCTCTCTCTCTCTCAATTGAAATTGAAATCAATTAATGCGCATGGGTGGTTTGAGTTAAGTTTGAGCTTTAATTCTCTGTTCTCTGATATTTACTCTTAAGAGAAAATTTTGTGAGAGAAAAAGCTTTTAAGTATAGAGAGAGGAAGAGAGAGAAAGGCATAGATGAAGCGTGCAACTGAGTGAGCAAAATGGAGTGCACAAAATTAAAGAGCCTTTTGAGAGATATTTAAGAAGAGAAAATCAGCGAAGTGGAACCAACATTTAGAGAGAAACGTGTGTAAAGTAAGGGTGATGAGGTCCTAGTATGGCACCCGGCCACCTATTGACACAACAAAAACCCGAAAAACCACCATGAAGAGCTTTTTTTTTATATCCAATTTCCGGTGATGACAATAAAAAAAAAGGACGAGAACTCCTATAGGGAAAGCTTGGGGGTTTTGACTGACAACAAGAATCCGTTTTTTTTTTTTTTTTACGGAGAGTGAAGCTAGCTCTCGCTATAATCACTGTCGCGTTATTATTATCATTATTACTGGTTGCTTCATGACTACGGGGGGAGGGGGAGGCCAACAACGATGATGATGATGTGAAGAATCAAAGAGAGAGAAAGAGAGGGATGAGAGATGGACAAAGGATGAGAAACGATGATGATTACGGTGACAGGCACAAGGGTTGATTTTAATTTGTAATACAACAAGCAACGTGGAGCGGCTTCTATAAAATAATTTCTCACTCGGTAAAAGGGGGGGGGGGGTCTTCGTTTCGGTCTTAATTGAACTTTTTCTGGTTTTTCTCTTTTTTATCGTTCAGTCTCTCTGTCATTTTGGTCTGAGAGTAATGAAAGGGAGTGAAGAGGAGGTAGAAAGGTAGAAAGGTTTTATGTTCTTGTGGTTTGAACCTTGGCTTGGTGGACCTCCCCCCTTAAAACAGCTTACCCTTATCATTACCCATACCTTATGGGGGTTTTTTTTTTTATTACTTTGGGGGGTTTCCTTTTTTCTCTTTTCATCTCTCTCTCCCTTTCCCTCTCTCACTCTCTTTACTTCAGAAACCACTTTGGTCGCAGTGTTTTCTTTTTTTGTTTTGGACAGCTTATAGGAGAGTAGTCTGCAGGGATGTGATGGAGAATGGGGTGACTGGGTGATACATATCAATAGAAGAGTAGGGGGGATGGTGAGAAATATTTCGTATTCGGGAAATGTCTTACGATAACTTATTCGAGAGGAAATTATACTTGCACCATACCCAACCGACGACACCAGGCAGCAGCATCATCGGTCGTTGTAACAACGAGGGCAGGCCTGCCAAGTCAGGCGTATAGCATAAAAACGTGCTTTCAACGAATTTATGCGGAGGAAAGTCGAAGGGGGGAGGGAGGGTTATTTTTTCTTTGCTCGGTCTCTTCTGTACGCAAGGAGGGCTGGCTGGTGGCTGGAGCTCTGGCGGATAATAAAAAAAATGGGTTTTTACCCTCTTCACACTTTCACACTCGAAAAAGTTTGTCGTCGTCGAGGAGTCGCTGTTCCTGATGGTATCGTCCTTGTCGTGGTCGTTGTTGTTGTGTTGTTGAGATGGGATCTGGTTGAATTCGTTCGTTCATTTGAGAGTAAATGGGCACAACATGTTTTTTTTTTCTTTTTTTTTTGCTCTTTCTCTTGTGGTTCTTTGGGAATGAAGGAGGAAGTAGAAAGAGAACATGTGTGCGATGGTAGATTTTGTACTGTATTCTGTGAGTGAAGTGGATGTGTGTAAGATTACGACTACAAGTACCTACACTGGTGAAAAGGGGAGGTCGACAGCGGGTGGAGGAACAATTTAAATTCATTTATTAATGACAGGTGTGAGCGAGAAGTGGTTGAGTGGTTGCTTTAAGTGGATTAAGGGCTGGTGTTCGATTTTATTTGAATTGACATCAAGTGCAAGAGACGAGGGCAGTGAGGTAGTCGGTTCAAGTGTCGATGGGAGGTTTTTTTTTCCGATTTTTTTGAATTGGACGCCTGAGTATTGTGAGTCTTTTGATGTCGATAAAACGCTGATGATGGGTGAAGAGGGAGTTGAATTAGTTGGTGTTTATAATGCAACGACTGTGGAGGGGTTCTCCATGGAAACAGAACTGAAAACCAATGAATTTCCACTTAATCCGGTTTATAACGACGTCGTAAGCACAATGGACTAGGAAGTTGTGGGACATTTGCTAAGGTTTCTTTGGGTTCCATTGTTGTCGATGGCAATGCTCATTACCCAAAGATGCCAATGACAAGTGACTGTGAGGGGTCTCTGAGAAATAAACCTGAAATTGACATAGTGGAACAGATTAATAGGCTCTATGCTTCGTTTCTATTGTTTGACTAAGCCAGAAGAGTAAAGGTCCAATGACTGAGGTGGATGGGTTATGTAGAGCAGATGGACACCATTGATACATCTCTTCGAATCCCGAGGGATGCCGCAGAAGAGGAAAATGGTGCTTGTTGGTTGAGGCTTAGGTTCACCCTTGTTTCCATGTCGAAATATTCATTGTCAATAAGTGTGATCTACTGGCAGACACCTTTTGAAAGCACTCAGCAACTCCTACGGCCTGGGACTAAGTCGAAACTAAAACATCTTCTCCCTCTGTAAGTCTACGCGGCTCCATTTTCGGCAAACATCCACATTTAACACTTCAAATTTGTTATCTGCTCAGCGTGAACTGACATCCATTTCTGACACCTTACACCCTTGACAGATCCTAGGGAAGCTAGGCTTAGTCTTACGGAGTCCATCGAGCATCCACCAATCCCTGATTCCATAGGCCAACGTGGAACCGTTATCATCCGACATCCACTTCTGATACATCACGCTCGTAACAGATTCTGGGAAAGCCCAGCTGATTCCATAGAAGGACATCAAGCTTCCACCAATACCTAGTTCTCATAGTCAATCTGGAACCATGTTCCATTGGCATCCACTTCTGACACGTCACACCCGTCAAAGGGTCCGTGGAAGTTCAACTGAGGCCATACAAGTACGTCGAGCGTTCACCAATCCTAGCTTCTGTTAGTCAACGTGAAATCATTTCCATCAGGCATCCACTTCGGACACTTCACGCCTGTTATCCTCTCATGGAAGTCCGGCTGAATCCCTAGAAATACTGTAGACGTATCAACTAGGCAAGCTCGTGTGGATCTTTTGAAGTACTATGAGCTGAAACCAATTTTCAACCACTTCTGACACCGACAAGAGGAAGCTGTGGTGTGGCAGACTTGTAGAACGTATTCTTGTGCTTTAAACACTAAACAGGGAAGATTTGTGGACCAAGTTAACTTTGTGATGGGGGAAAAACCAGGTTTAGGGGGTTTAACCTACAGGAGAACCTTAGGCGTTTTGGTTTTTGTTGAAAGTCTCAAGAATGTACAATGCTCCCGAGGCTATAGAAAGCGACTGACCATCTTTTAGTTTTCAAGTGCTTGCCACTCATTTCACTCAAGATGCCCCGAAAGTGGATATATACACACAAAAAGTTGTTAAAATCATCGCCAGACCTTAAAACAAACTCCAATGCCAGTTCACCTTGATTTAAACGACTTAATCTGATACCGACACTCTAATTGAAACCCTGGTTCTCCTTAAATCCAAATACCTGGGTTCCGTCATACCCAAACTTCCACAAAATTCCAAACACCAATCAGAAATCTCTTCAAAGAAAAAAAAAAAAAAAACAAAAAGAACCCAACGAACCATTGAAGTACACATCTGCAGACCAACAACCTGATAGACACACACACACACACACAGAGCCACCCAGGCAAGGAAAATAAAATCCTTATTCCTTCTCCCGCACACAACTAAAGTGAAAAGACTCCACGTGGAGAATGGAAATATGCCACAATTTCGCATGACACAAAAGGATCTTTCGCTTTCAACAACGACACCATGGAGGAGCTCCCTCTTTACAGATGTGAAAGCGCACACAAAAAGCCGCCGGGAAGTTGTCGCTGGATTAATACGAAATCGGAAATGAAATGGTTATAGAAGATGCTCTCCTTCGAGGAAGGACCACAACACAACTGCTTTGACGTCAAAAAGTTACCAAAAATCTTTCTACCCCTCCCCCCACGGCCCTTTTTCCAAACGTTCATCTCCAATTAATCCTTCTCTTCGTCCTTCTTCGTTTCTCCTTCTAATCCATGTCTTCTCTCTGACTATCGCAAGTTGATTGCTTTTTTTTTTTTTTTTCGTTCCAATTTGGATACTTCGTTTGGCAACTTAAACACAGAAAGGATCATCTCTCCATCCCTTCCGACCTTTTGTCCTAATCATCTACCTACCAGTCCAGGTCCATTGAAACCATACACACACACACGTATACAGTTCAACTTCAACTTCAACAGCAGCATCGTCATTTTAATCGGAATCAATGGCGATGAAACGCCATTGAGGGTTGATATCCTCTATTACCGTTGTGAACGTGAACACATTCAGAGGGGGGTGAGACTTAAAGAAAGAAAAAAATGTATTCACTCCCCCGCACTACAGTTTGCCTCTTTCCAAGTTTCAAGGGTACACCAAGATACTTTGCTTTCGCATCCGTTGAGTGTTCGCCTCCTGACGGGATGTGGGATCCTGAAGTTCGGTTGCGCTGTCAGAATTTCTGATTTGAAAATGAGCACATACACACACCGACACACATATAGTCATCGCACAATATAAAGGGAGAAGAGGAGGAAACAACGTCGAGAGCATGAAAAGTGGAACTGTCTCTCTGGCGATAAATGTGGGAAAACAGCTTCGGTTGTTGGGCTATGGCACGCCATCCGTTGGGTTTTAGGAGTGGGAACACAGTTTTCAAGGACTAAATTAACAGAATTAAACGAGTGGGTGAGTGATTTAATGAATGTTTCAGTGGGGTGTTAGGACTTGGGCGGGGGGGTGGGTTACGAATTGAAGGCGCGTACACACACACACAACAGGAAGAAGTGAACTAAGGGTGGGAGGGGCGGGTTTCGTGAGAGACTCTTGTAATTGATGTGGAATGCTACTGCTAGTCCTCCTTCGAGTTTATTGAATTCGGTTTCCGTTTCCACACGCTCACGGCAAATGGGATTTTCACACAATTAAGGAACGCGAAGCTAATTCCCGCTGTGACCATGGAGGGAATTACCAATGGCGTGGGGGGACCAGTGGTTGCGTGTTGACGATTTAAATACAAAATTGGAAGATATCTAGGACTTTTGACAGCTCTTAGGTTTCGGACAATAAGACAAGAAGGCTGCTAAGCAAGTATGTAATTACATATGTACCTTGTCCGGCCTAGAAAAGGATTAATTGTAAACTGAGTCCCACAAGGTTGTAAACTGTCGCCTATCTTTTCTAGTGTACAGTTCGTAGTTCGTACCTAGATGGCGCATGCAAGTAGAAGGGAACCATTACCAATTTAACGTACGAAACCGAAGGCAGCTCGAACTGGATGGAGACGCTTGTCGTTGGTTGAGGCCCAAGTCGACCTCGGACTGTAGGGCCAACTTAAGTAAGTGCAGTTCGTACTTTGAAGTGCTTTGTCGATCGAAAGCAGTGCAACCTAAAGAAGTCTTACTTGACAACACGGCACCAAGACAAGGTTATTGCGTCGTTTAGATTGGTAAAGGTCAGGCGGGGTAGGTCCAAAGGGCCGTTCAAAAATCAAAAATTTGTTCGAGACAAGTTCGTCTTCTTACGATCCACAACATTGTGCTGGATATTCCATAAGAAATATGGAAGTCAAACTATGTCAGGATCAGACAAGAAATTTGACTTTTAAAGTGAGATTCCTGTTGTTGATTTGGTCGCATAAACTAAGCCAGGCTTTGTAAAATTGGGCTTCGTCCAAGCATTTTATGAGTAGTTTTAGTAAAATACAACCGAAAAGTTGAGGAGCGATGATTTTTATTACAAAGGAAGCCACTGTGAGCTTGAATTCTGAAGCTATAAAGCTAGTCTTCTATAATTTTCACAACGAAGACATAGATTTTCTAAGCGTTGAGAGCTTTATTTTGTCAGATTTTGTAAGAATTGAATACAGATAGACTCTGCACAAGCTGCAAGTTGTTTTTATTTCCCTCTAAGCTTGGATTGTTCAGCAAACACTGACGCATACTTCGTTTACAAGCGTGAGTTGATAAGCTAAGCCAGCCTTTGTGAAAGTTTAAAAGATAAGTGCTTAGTCCTTTTTAAGAAGGTGCTTAGTGGACTAAAATTGGTTATTTTATTGAGCTAAGATCCAAACGAGATTGAGATTGCTTGATTCTGGCTTGAGTTGTCGATTAATTCTTACACCACCAAGCTTCTTGTAGCCTTGTGGACTGACATATTTTATAGCTGGAGAAGAAAGCTACATAGGCTGACTAAGTGAGATAGATTAAGCCAAACTTAGTGGGATCTGATAACCGAAAACCTCGACACTAGTCTCGTGTTTAAAAAAGAAACAACTGACAGCTGGATTCCAGTGGATTGTTACTAGGTTGGTCTGAACCACTTCGAAGAAAGTCAAATGTCTCCTATTTTCATGACTGTGACGAAGGGTTGTTGCCAGCACCCGAGTTACCTGTAACATTGGTTCAAGGGTTCTCACAGCGCCTTGTCTCTTGAAACAGTAGAACAAGGATGACAGCCTTGACAGTAGTGGAGGGGTATTGTCTTGACGTAGGTAGGTACTGGTTCGAGATAAAGGTTTCACTCGCTCTCGTCTGCAAACAGTAGGGCCGTCAATAGTCTCTATCGATAAAAATTCTAGATCTGACAAAAGAAAGACATCTCGAGTTTACTTTGTCGTTGGTTCCCTGTCTGCCAAAAGCTTCTTAAGAAAGTTCTTTAAAATTGCACATTATTTGGGTGCCGGGACTTAGGGATATTCCACAGGTAGCTGCATGGCCGACAAACCTGCCAGACAGGGTACATCTCATTGGATTCAACTTATAGGTTGCTATACTCAAAAGAAACACAATCGACATTAGAGCTCATGCTTCCAGCTGCTTCATCATCAAACAGATCTAGCCTAAGCTGGATAAAAACGATCTAACTGCCTTATCAGACAGAAAAGGCTGCTCCTTAGTACCTTAGTGGGACACTACCATTGGTAGGCACGCCAATAGGCTGGGCATCCTCTGTAATGATTTATGTAGAAGCTGTATGGACCAGAAGGAGGAGGAACAAAGGATTCTTCAACTTCTCTGTCCAGCCCTCTCAGCTCGAAGAAGAACCTGTTTCTTCCCATGTCTCAATGAACTGGCTGACACCAGGTAAAAGCAGCTTCCAGCGCTTCATAGCAAGCTCTCGCAGGTTCTGTGGGTAGTTTTTCTGGAAGAAATTGCAGTTCAATGTGGCATCACAAAGGACCCTCTTTGGTCTAAGGATGGTCAGCAGCCTAAGATCTGAGTAACAGACTTCGATGACATTTTGACGAAATTCCCATGTCTACATGGACACTTAAAGTTTTTTTTTTAGAATACTGCCCCACACCGGTAGCCACACCTTCAGGCTAGGGCTATAAATCAGTCTTAGTGTTTAAAGCAATCCAATTTAAGAAATCAGCGCCATCTATCCATACACAAGTACAATTCAACGTTCGATCCTAGCCCAATGACAGTTGAATTCATTGATTTAGACGCCATCTAGTAAGTAAACCTAGTGAGTAAACCTGGTGGAATGACCTTAACCATAACTCCTAGGATCGAACAGATTTTTACAAGGGTCACGGAATCAATCAGTCTTCAATCATCGTTGACTCCCAATTTCACGTGAAAAAAAAACAAATAACACCCGTCATCACGTCTCAATTTGAAATTCCCTAAAGCAAAGTCTTTCCTCAAACCTGAACCCCCACGCCCTATCCAAACCCAATCTTCTACAATCTTCAACTTCATCCAGATCCAAACCCTATTAGGAAAACCACACCAAAATGTGTTTTGTGGTCTGTGTCCCAAAACTTCCTCTCAACTCTTCGAATGTTATGTGCGTGTCTGTGTGTTTGGTTTCAAAGGAAACAACACACAACACACAACACACCCAGGACTTGAGGGTAAACTACGATTTAGAACCAAAAACACAAATTTCTTCTGACCATAGACCGAGTCTCTGTCTGGTCGGTCTTTTGTACGTTCCTTTGAGAAACCACAACTCCACCGCACCGTTAGCCATCACTTAAATTAACATTAGCAATGATTTTTACCCTAGATAATATTTGGCCAAAGAGCGAAAGAGGGAGACTCCTTATAATTGACAGATTGTCAGGGTCCTACTCCTGTAACACACCCTGCAAACTCTCATTGGCAATTAAAATTTTGCGGGCCACTTAAGAGGACAATAGACAGACATAGACATTCTCCACTCTTTTGCTTGGGATTTCATAAAAACAAAAAAATAAGTCGGTCGGTCAACAGTCCTTAACACCGTTGCTCTCCTTAATCCCGTAATTAGAGTCAAAGAATGTGTATATAGAGATTCCTCGCCAACCGAAAAACTAAAACAAAACCAAGTTCCAACTATCTAACGCTCCCTCCAGAGAAACACAAAAAGCCAAGGATGGTGTAATGAAAAAGATTCCGACTTGCAAGTCCCTATCGTCCTGACTGCCATTTAAAGTAGCGCAAACAAATCCAAGCAATCAGCACATTTACGCCAACAAACCTTAGCACCACCGTCGTCGTTGCTGTTGGGTTCTTACACCCAACGCCGCACATGGTGAGGAGCCATTTGTAAAGCAATTTCCGCCTTAACCACCCATCCAATCGGGGGGAGGGTGGAAACAAAAACGGAAACTCATAGTGAACTTCTAACAAAGTCACTCCTCGCTTGACTAGGAATCCTTTTTTTTCCCTCAGTTCATGGTGTGCGGAGGGAGAGGATAGGTTCGTAAACCGCACAAATATTCATACAAGTCTGAGGGTGGTTTCTGCCACACACACTCAACGAGAAACCCGTCCTAGACAATCTAGACTTCTCTGGGAAATTTTGCAAAACCAGTGGAGTATTGGTGGATGGAATTTCGTCCACGCCACAAAAACCCCAAGAGTAAAAGTTCCTTTGTCAAACTCATCCAAAACCATATTTACCCAGCTATACGGCAGTCTTACGTCCCTCCGACCGACAATAAACCACCATCACCATCACCACCACCACCCTCAGTTTTAATGCCTTTAGTCACTCGGGTTGGTTTGGTAGTTCCTCTTCTACGTCGTCGTCGTCGTCGTAGTCATAGTCCTTGGCGGGTTAGTTGTGGCTTTCCTCTAGAATTCGAAACGATGCAGAGAGTATGGAAGGGTTGAATGTGGCTTCCTTTCGTTCCTTGGTTGGGTGACTATTGCCATGTCAAGCCACAGAGCCAAGCAAAAGAACCACTTTACCACTCCGTCGTACTACCCGAACAACATTGGCATCGCCGTCGCCGCCGCCACCACCACCGCGCCACTGTTGCCGTCGACCAATTCGATCCACTTTCAACCGCAGGGTCTCCACCAGCAGCTATATGGAACCGTGAGGTCGTCGGTGCGGGACGTGAGCTCCTTGTTCCTTCTCGCAGTAGGAAGCGTATTCGACTGGAATTAAGCTCCTTTACACACACAGAAATTGTGAGATTTTCGGTGATTTAGTAGAGGGAGTGGGGGTGGGGTCTGACTTACACCAGTGCTTCCACAGGAAGGACGGAGAAGTTAATTGAAATGAAAACGTTGAAGACACCGAGTGCGGTGTAGTGTGGCCTGGTCGGATCTGGATTGGATCTGATGAGAGGTGGGTAAATGAGTTCTTGACTCGCAAACGGGGTGTCGAAGAATAACGACTCCCTTGGGGTGGTTGGACGGTGGAGGGGAAACAAGAAAGACTGCGGTGCGAAACTTTTTATACACGCACATTGTATGTGGCGTGTGTACACCGGATCTATCTAACCCAACTAGAGAGACTACAGAATCCCTCGAGGCGGTATAAGGGGCGACGATGGTTTAAATTGCATTATGAACCACCACTGGGGGGGTGAGGTTTAGTGGTGGTAATTCATGTGAGCATATGATAAGGGTTGGTGCTAGCGATTATGTATGATGAACAACAGGCAGAAGGGCGGGCATATGTTGTTTATGCTGTGACTGTGAGACGGAGATTGATTGATATCGTGTAGTCGTCGGTAGTAAGGATGGGGTCGTACATTAGAGATTGTTGTATTTCAGCTGGATGCAGGTGGGATTGAGGACTAACTGTCGAATTGGATGGACGGTGGGTCCTGCTGTTGAAACGAAATGGGGGAAGTGATGACTTTAAACGAAAAGATGGATCGAATTAATGCCTCGAATGACATCTTGAAGTTGAAATAAAAGCTTTAGGACTCTAGGGGCATAAAATAATAGTGCTCCTAAAAGTATGCAATGAAATGGAGAAACTGTTTTAAATTTTAATACGAATAGATGGCGCCCATCATAGTTTTTGAAAAAAAAAAATGACTGCAAGCTGTTATGCAGTTTGAGGAATAAAAGCGAGACATGTGTAGGGATGGTTTCGCTAAATTTCACGAGAAGATAAGCTTGAAGACTAATCGAATCATTGAGAAGAGAGGCTCAGAAGGAAAAGTAAGATGACTTAGATGACTTAGCTGGGCATTGAAAATATATTAGTTGTAAGCGTTTTGGAAGCTAGATGCAGTAGGACTCTTTATAGGTTCAAGAGGAACCAGTTTGAATAAGAAACTTGTAACCTCGAGTTCGGAAAATCGTTCCTAATACAACTTTTCATGACAAACTAGCTTCCAAGACGTGCCATGAACGCTGTGCCATCAGGTAAGAGGCTTCCTGATGGGCCTAGGAAGAGATGGTTAGATCGAATCCTAGATCTCTTGTTGAAATGGATTCAGTGGCGGAGGATGGGAAACAACGGCGAGTTCACTTGAGCATCCTACCGTATTTTTTGCCACCTCTGGTATTCCATAAGGCAGCCATCTAGGTCACCTTCGATTCATTTTAACTATTAACGATCTCGAAAGCATCAATCATTTAACACTCGTCTGTCCCTCTTTTCGCCGACGATACGAAATTTTTCGAAACCATTTCCTCATTCCAAGACTCCATCTCCCTTCAACCCATCACCTTTCCACATAAACACTACCAAACTCCTCCCCGATTCTACTACACCCCCGTTTAATCACTTCGAGAACTTGGCATTTTCTGTGATAGGGAGCTCAATTTCCGTTTACATATGGATGGGATACTCCTTAAGACCAACTCTGTATTAGGTTTTGTAGAGTGGTGATCCAGAAAATTCACCAATCCATTCGTGACCCTTGATGGCCCCCTCCTAGAGTACGCTAGTCAAGTGTAGTATCATATCATCGTGTGCATATCTCGAGAATCGAAAGCATCCAACGATTCCTCTTCGAGGTCTGCCCGCTTCAACCTCATTAATATAAACAGCCTTGAGGAACGCAGAGATGCTGCCGACACTTTCTTCATTCGACTCCTTTCAGGTCACGTTGAATGTGCGTCACTTCACAGCTCTATTTTTCCCAAATACTATCCCTAGTTATCTATAAATCCCTCGTCTCTTCTATCCACCAACCCATCACACCGCCTATCCGATCTTCCGTATGCTTACTCAAACCCTACCATTTCGACTTCAACCGCACCACTCCTTCCCTTAGGTTAGGTTAGGTTAGGTTAGCGGGCTGATGAGAATGGTTGAATCCTCATCACACTTAGGTCCATGTGGACCCATTGTGATACCCATGGTTTTGTTCCCTACCGTGGTGTTACAGTCTGTTTTCCAGCCATCCGGACGTTCTGACGAATTTGAGTATTTTCGACGGTGATCCATCTGACAACTCATCGATATGGTCGAAGAAAAATTTTCCCAGGATTCTGCTTCTGAGTTGACAGAGGCTTGGGCAGTGACAGAGGAAATGGGCCGTGTCCTCGTGGGCCTCTTCATCACCGCACCCTCTGCAGATGTCATCATCGCTCAGACGCAGTTTTTTCATGTGGTATTTCAGCATGTTATGGCCAGTTAGCATTCCTACCAGCATTGACAGAGACTTTCTGTCATTTTGCAGGAGTCTGCTTGTTTTCATTTTGTTGTACTCTGGCCATAGCCTTCTTGATATTTCCTTCCCTTAAATCCGATCTCCTTCTCGAATTCAACTAATCCGAGTTTTATATTTAAGTTTAAGTCTAATTTGAAGTTTAAGATACTTTAGCTTGTATTAAGCCGAATAAACAGAGGCTTTCGTCGCCCTTTTAAAATGTCTAACCAAAATCATATAACACTATACTTCAACAATTTTTTATACAATCCTACCTTGAAGGCGTTATATTCCATAAATCTCTTCATAATTGTCCTTTACTTTACAGTTGAAGGTACGTCTTTAAGAATTTGGTAACTTACCTAAAAAAAAAAACGAAAGAAAACATTTATTTAGTACGAATTGTAAAAAATTCTCTAAAGTCTAAACTTTATATAAAAGTTTATGTTAAAAAACAATCGTTTCGTTAAAAAATATGTTTAATACTCTTTTCGATATTATTTTCAACGCAATGGTCTTCAATTTATCGAAATTGGTTATGAACTCGATAAGTTATAGCAGATTTTACAGACATGCAGACCAGTTCAAGCCCTTTTGGTTGCCTTTTCCTTCTACATCGACTGTCTGAACATTAAACAACTAAAAATAAACTCCTTCCTTGAACTTATCGAAAAAGAAGAGCTGTCAGTGTTCCCATCCATCAGCAAACTGTTTTTTTTTTTTTTTAATCAATGTTCAATCAATCGGTCTTTCGAAAGTATGACCAACAATTTGTACTAATCCATCCCCATCTACTGTGTGACACCTCCCCACCCATACCCATTTGGCTTCTTTTCATTTTAAATAGATCACCGTAATATTTTTTTTTTTTTTTTCGTCACATGCTTCGTTCAAAGCAGACGTCACCAGGGAGAGAGGACAGCTCAAACATTTTGACGCCGAAGACCCACAAATAGAAACAAAAAAAACAGACATTTCCACCCCGCATAAAATAAATTGTTTATTATTAACAAATAAGCCGGGTGGTGGTGGTGGTGGACGGTAGAGGTGAAGTAAATTATTTGAAATGCTAGCTGTTGACACAGCAGGCAGCAGTATGTGTATGTATGTATATATGTATTTGCTGACAATAGAGAGGGGTACGCGCTGCTGTCAGTGGGTTAGGAATGAGGGCCGCCACAACAACGAATGTTGTCAAATATTTGCTCAGAAATATAGGTGGGATAAAAGGTGAATAAGAGAAGTTTTATTGGGACCATAAAGCCGTTCGGCTTTTGTGGAGGCGAATAGAAAAAATTGTGAAATTGTTTAAGCAAACAGAAGAGTACTATAACCATCACGAACGCCATCAGACACTATAATTATTGACAGCGGAACACATTTTGTTGTTCTGTCACATGAGAATGATTGTAATTTTTTTTTTTTACTGCGCGGAAAGATTCATGTGTCTTTTCGTCTGATAAGAGGATGATTACATAGGGAGATGATATTTTTCAAGTATTTGTCCTTTAGACAAGAAAGTTTGACAAAGATTCTCTGAATGTATGTATGTATGTTCGCTTATAACTTGATAAATAGTGAACCGATTTCAACAAGAGTTTAAGGATTTATTAGATTGATTCCTTGCATCTGCTATAGACTATTAACCATCACACTAAGTTCCCTCAAAACTCAGTCAGTCATCAGCCGAATAGGGGGAATGGCATGTAATGCTCGTGTCGTAACTATTCCGACAAGTTGAAGTGTGAGAACTGGTGACAGCCCTTGCCTAACATGGTCGGGTTAGCCCCTTCTAAGTAAAGCTGTCGTGAGGCTAGTAACCGCACCCAGACTAAAGACAATGGACGACGAGCTTTAGAACTGGCAACATCCAAGAGCTTGGTCGTTTCGAGCACCAGTTTTGTGCGTAAAGATATCCACAACTAGACCACACGTTGATAGACTGCTCGAACCTAATGACGGTACAAACGTACCTAAATGCCAACATCGACTCGGATCACTTGGTGAGGAGCTCCGAGCGCGGATTGCTTTACAGAGATACATATATCACATCCACGGGGTCAGGCTCGAATCAACAACAGCTCTACGCAATCAAGAAACCAGAAGTATCTTTGGTCTTGCGTTAGGACTCGACTTCGAAAAGCTCGATGGCTGGGTACAAAAGATAAATCGACACGTCTTAAGAATATTGTTGACTCCATCATACGCAGAAGTCGTACAGATCAGAGCGACTGGTTTGATGATGAATGGAAACTAGCACCTATTCGTAAGAATACCAAACAATGCAGCATCACCACAGAACGCGGACACGCGACTGACGACTGAATTCTTCCAAATAAACTGACACGATTCTGTAAGTTGACCATGACCAACGTAACCAGCCAAGTAAAAATGACTCCTATTTAACCTAGCGTTGGGAAAAGCAATCCAAGTATCTGTTATAAACATAATCATCACCAAGTCTAACCAGATGCAGACAACATTGTTGGAAGAACCCAATAGGCTGTTCAAAGCCTACTACAGTCTGTCAAGGCTTTTCAAATCGATCAGAACTTAGACATAACATCCAAGCTACTGCTGTATAAGACAATGGTCTTGCAAGTACTCTTGTATGGATCCGAGACGTCTTAGCCGCGTTCGAGAGAAAAGCCTTAAGGGGAATAGTTAGCCCAATAAATGAGAAAGGACGAATCCGGGGATTCTACAACCATGAGATCTACGAGGCACGGGCATAGAGGATCCTGCCTAGAAAGTTCTTTGTGGCAGGATTAACGAGACATGACAACGGGCTGGACTATGGCTGGAATGGAACGATGACATTGGGCAGGACGCCCAGAGCTCTAGGATATCAAACTAGATGACATCGGCTCAGATTCGAGATGAGTGAAGAGATTTGCTGAGGGAGGACCGTGCGAGACCGGATCCATCTACTGAAAGAATTGACTCAGGCATTTGGACATGCCTGGAATGTGTGCGACAGAATCTGGTTCAATTCAAGGCACATCATGGCATCACAAGTGGTTTGACTGCATGTGTCCAAGCTGTGTTCCACTTATCGGTAAGCGTTCACCACCCAGACGTAGTTCTGCGTGAATACATACATACAGTGGTGGACAAAAAAATAAATACAGTTAACTTTTCCACATATTTTTGTAATTTTGGTGTCTTTACCCTTTACTGAATATTCCGCCTTTTTGTGGAAAGTAGGTTGGGAGTGAATAGAAAACGTACATGTAGGAAACAAGAAGGATCATTTACCGTTATCCAAAAAAATTCGTCAAATGTCATTTTGTGTCATTTGTTGTTTGGACAAAAAAATAAATACACATACTGAATGTGAAGTGTTTTTGGTGAAAACTAAGTTTAAAGCTTATTATAAAGCAAAAAGGTGTATATTGCTGCTAAAGGATAGTTAAATTTAAGTGTTACTGATTATCTATACTTGTTTTTATACAAAGAAATGGGACGTTAGATACATTTTTCGAATTAGAAGAGAGAGTTATAATAAGAAATATGAAAAGTCAGGGGTATTCTTACCGGGATATAGCAAGAATTATTGGTTGTTTTCTGGGAATGTTGCAAAATGCATTTAAAGCCAAACCATCGCAGGAAAACAGAGTACGCCATCGAAAAACAACCAACAAAATGGGCCGTTCAAGCGTAGTAGAAGCAAAAAAAAACTGTTTATTTCTTCTAAACAAATTTTAAAAGAAATAAACCTCAGGATTAGTGCAAGGACTATCAGGAGACGACTAGTTGAGGCCAAGCTCCCATCTAGATCACCCAGAAGGGTTCCACTGCTCATCAAATAAAAACATTAGGCAGAGAAAAATTTTCGCTTCTGGGCATAAAACTTGGTCCGGCGAGCAGGGCATCCAAAAGTGCCAAAATACCTATACTTTGGAGCGAAGAGTGCAAGTTCAACTTGTTTAGATCAGATGGCAAGCACAATGTGTGACGTCCCCCCAACAAAAAATGCAATCGAAAGTACACTAAAAAGACCGTCAAACATGGTGATGGTAATATTATGGTATGGGCATGTTTCTCTTGGTATGGCGTTGGCCCAATACACCTTATAGATGGAATTATGACGAAGGAAACATATAGAGACATTCTCGAGACCATAATGTTGCCACATGCCGAGGATAAAATGCCGTTGGTGTGGACGTTTCAACAAGATAATGATCCAAAGCACACCGCCAAAATGACAAAGGAATGGTTGGAGTTGCTCTTCTGAAGAAGCCTGCGCAATCGCCGGACCTAAGTCCGATAGAAAACCTTTGGAAGCAAGTCAAAGGCAAAGTTGGGACCACAAGCCCTAAAAACAAAAAAAGATTGTGTCAGTCAGTGCGAATGGCGTGGGCATCAATCTCTTTGGAGGCATGCCAGAAACTTGTTGATTCCATGCCTAAAAGAATCGCCCAAATCAATAAAAAATAAAAGCTAAACAACTAAGTACTAACGTCCTTAACAAAATATTTTTTGTTTTGTTTTATTATTTTTTACTTATTACTTACAGTAGTAAATTAAATGAAGGAACGTTGAGGTGTATTTATTTTTTTGTCCACATTAAAATACGACTTTATTCAAATTTTAAACAATATTTCCAAAAATAGTACACCGATGTTTTATTTTCATATATGGAACTGTGTATTATATATGTAGGGGTATTTCGTTGAGAAAAGTTTTTTTACAAACATGTTTTTTATAGGTAAAATAGAGCAATTTATTGAATGACTACAAGTGTATTTATTTCCTTGTCCACCACTGTATATGCAGCATACCAGAGGAGATTCGAACCTTGTCTAGTGAAGACTAGATCCTGATCACAAAGATGTGGATGGAAGAAGTCTGAAGGCTTGCAATTGTGTGTCAAAAAAAAAATACTAAGTCTTCAAAGAAAACATCGATGATGGACGAGCATTCCTAGCTACTTTTCTAAGCAGTTCGTGGGTGACTGTGCATGTTTCCACACGTGATAGCAAGAGCTTATGTCAGTGATTTCCCAAGAATTTTCCGTGAAACAAACAGATTTTCGACGTCAAAATTTCCCCATGACAGATCACATTTATCAATCTCGCTGATGATCTAACATTTCTTTCCAAAAATGGTTGACTTTTGACTTTATTTCCGCGAACTTTAGGTCATTGCCTGGTCTGCCCCCTCCTCAAATTTCCCCCGCTATTTGTGCTGAGATAACATACAATCAACGTTCATAGCCCCTAAGCTTATCACAAAGTGCATTCTACACTTGTCGATCTACGAACATACATATGTACGATGTTCTCTTCCCCCCCACCTCCAAACCGATCGAACAAGGTGTTTAACATGTCTTGCAAGATTAAAGCGCTCTGATCGATTGCTTCGATCGTTTATAACTCGTTCGTGCTAATTAATAAGAACGCGCACAATAAAATAAACAAAATTCCGAACACGAAATTTGGCTTGTCTACCCCACTTGATCGGCTTTACTGTGCGCCATCAATGACAAATAAAAAAAAATTCTCACAATCTTTTCCAAAAACCGCACACGGAATACTTAATCTTTTTCACAGTGAAAGACAGCTTTTTAGATTTTTTCAGTAATTCCCCGTCTACGTCAACAGAGCGCCTATCTCGCTTGGCAGAGTATTAAGGTTTTGACAAATGACAGCTAAGTGACCGGAAGGGGGATTGTTGTAAATTGAAATCAACGATCTAGCTGTGTGCAGATGGTGGAACCACCAACCAGATCGACTATGTGCTAATTGTTGTCATGAACATTTCGTAGGTTTAACTGCCCAAACGTGAACGTGCAGTTATTGGGTTGTCTAGCACAAGTTAGCAGTCTCTTGAAAAAAAAAAACTAACCAGCGATCATTCGAAATGACAAGCTCGATGCAGTTAAGCGTGCCCTTGCATCTGCTATCATCTTACCGGGTGTATCATTACCCTCACGAATCTCAGAATTGAGACTTCGACTGGCGCCCTGATAAGTCAGTTGCTCACTGCCCCTGGTATGGCATTGTTTATCGGGTGTCCTATGGAAAGAGTCTTCGAAGTCACATTATCGACCGAATGAACAGCAAAAAGAGTCTTAAAATGTCAGATCCCACCACAAAAAGACAAGAAAAGACTGAATTCATTGACAGCGATCACTTAACCCCGATTTGTCAAACTTCAGCACAAGGGATGTGTAAATGCTGATCTATCTATTGTACCACCATCCCTATCATTATTATGTTGACGTCAAAATACGGACGAAAAATATCTCAACTGTCAACAGAATACAACTTAACCTCAAATATTTACCAGATCTTGTCTGCCACACTTGTTAATGTTTAAACGATTGGCTACGAATTTTCATAAAATATTCATATTTAACGAACAAACAACGATCTTAACGATTATTTACTCATAAGTCAGTGACTAAGTGTCACTTTGGAAATAAATTCACAACGAAACCTGGAGTATCCAAGTGAGATTATTTATTTCTTTCGAAACACATTTGATTAGCTGTGCTGCTAAAATAAATATTGAAATTGTTGAGTTTAAAATCAACGAATGAGTGAGGGAATTTATTTTTGACACTTAACATCCAATATGGTGGATGAATTGTTCATCGGATGAGTGACAGACGAAAAATTGTCATGAATTGTCAATTGTCATTTAAATCTTGGTTCTAACGACAGTAGGTTTTTGCAGGCGATACAAAATTATCCTTCCCGCAGTTTAGAGTGCCAACTTTGGTTAAAGGTCTTAACACATTGTGTATTTTTGAATGCAGTTTTTAATTTACTCGAAATGAGAGAAGAGGGGTAAGCTAAAAGTGGGTTTGTCAGCGCTAAAGAGCACCTATATGGGTGAGTTACCATCTGAACCGTCGAATTTGTGATGTTGAAACCTCTTAGTATTCCTGCAACTGAATGAGTGCGAAATTGGACTTGTCTCATGAAGAATTTGACGCTCTCAAATGCAGGCGACGAAAGAGCATAATGTGGGAGCGTTGAGCTCGCTCCAAAGTGCGCAAAAAGCAGATTGGCCTCGTCTAAAGAGCTGATACTTGGAATGTGATGACGAGCCAGAATTCTTTATGTTTTTCACGAATGAGCATCCGTCTTTTGCTACCTTTGGGTAGTTGTGCCTCATTTGTTGGTCATAGAGGACTTTGACACGTCGAATGTACAGTCATTTTGGTTCTCCCCAGATAAGTTGACCTTATAAGACCGAAAATTTACCTCTTTCTTCCTGACAGCTTCTTTGCAGCTCAGGTCAAACCACACTTTTTCCTTTGATTTGGCGCTTTTCATTTCGTAAGGAATAAAGGAGCTCATAGCCAGGAGGATGATGTCAGTAATCATACCAGCGACAGCATCCACGTCGCTATCGAGGAAGCATAGCGACTAGGTAAAACTCCTAAAGAAGCTGTTTAGACCGTCCCAATTGGCTTTCTTGTATCGCTTGGTTTCTCTTTTGGAAGTTCATTCGTTGCGAGAAGCTAGGTCTTGGCTCCCTATGAGCTGTCGCGTCAAATATTTGTTTTTTTTTTTTGTTTAGTTCGTTCTTTAAATGTGTGGTCGGAGTACAAGAAGTTAGCTGATAAAACGTTGTGATCTAACTCAGACGTCATTAAAAACAAGTCCAGTGTGCTGGCGGTATGACTTGCAATGTCAGATATAAGTGTAGGCCCCTTTTACAAGCAGATTTCAACAAACCTTCCTTCGGGTGTTGTCTGCCCGAAGTTGCTAAACCAATTAGAATCGTATAAAGTGGCCATTCTAAGGTGGAAATTGGCACGCTACGTCACTACAAACATAAATGGTGAGACTGCGATGGGGAAGATAGGTGGGTAGAGGTTGCTGTTCGACATGAACCCAAGTAGCACTAGAATGTGCCTTTTTGTTACTACGACTCGTGTGACCTGGTTGATGATGTGCGTTGTTGAGGGTGTGAGACAGTCGCTGCCTAGATCCCACCTGTGGATTAGATCTCGTATTCCTTTACCCGAGATGTCGTTAAGATCGTCGAAGAATGATTGGTTAAGTGCACGCACTCAGGTTCTTGCTGGTGCGATGGGGAAAGAATAAAGGCCTGTGGTAGAAACCAGCTGCAATTTGCTTCCTACGAGATCCTTCTATGATGTCCCTTTCTTCGAAGGAACGTTTCATCATTCGTAGGACATATTGTGGTGCACTTAAGGTTGTATACAATAAAAATGTGTCTCTTACGTTGCCAGGATAACGATTTTTTCAAAGTGTTGCTACGTGTACTTTTCCACCAGTAGGTCACTCCTTCACAGAGTGTTCTAGCATCAATAACTAAAGTGACACCATCGATCTAATGAATATTTATTGAAAATCCATCATGTATTCCTCCCCCCCTTCCGAAGCCACACACACTCATCATCATCATTATCATAATCGCTAAATTAACATTTCAAAGGAAAAAATTAAAAAAAAAAAAAACATTAATTAATGGGTTTTAAGATTCAAACAAATTGAATTGATCTCCCTCTGTGCGGCGGCCGTTCCCTAAACCAGTCTCGTTCGTCATAGCGCCAACAGTCAGGCACCATCACCAAAACAACGATCATCTCCATAAGCGTGTATATAAATTGTGTTCTTATTTGCCCCCCTTACCGTTGTCGTCGCGACCATAACACGCTTCAAAGTTCAATTGTACGCTAATACATTTCGATTCTTATCGCCCGTCATAATAATTCCTGTATAGCCCCAGTGTTTTTATTTGATTTAAACGATCGTTTAACGCTTGGAAATATTTATTTTTATTCCATGATCGAGGGGCGGAGGGGGGGGGGGGACCATGACATAAACTACCCAAGACCCGCGAGTATTTACACACAAGAATCCCAACAATGGGGCATGCGAGCGCAAATAACGAAAAAAGAAATAAATTAAGCAAACGAAAATGAATTAGTTAACGAAAATTGGAACAAGTTTTTTGAAATTTTTCTCGTTTTTTTAATTTTTAATGGGAAACCATTAATTTTATTTATGGTCACGACGCAAGCACATTGTGATGAGATGACAGTAACAACGGGTATCTTAATTAAGACGAATTGTGTTGTCAGCTTAAGGGATTTTTCCGAAAGTTATCGAACCGGTTTGAAAGTTCTGTCAGAGTTGCAGTAGGCAAGGCAGCCATTTTGCAATAGATTTGAGAATGGCTGCGTTTTTATGCAGGGATGTGCAACCGTTGGTGAGGTTTTCTTATCTTATTTTTGTTTATGTGTAACTGCTCGGTATATCCTAGTTTTGGTTCGTCGACCTCAAGTCCAGTTTGTCTTGAATGGTCGTAATGGTGAATATCAATTCACGTTCCACAGAAAGGACAATTCGATACAAAGCAAAACTTTTGCTGCTTTCTTAGACATAGAGGGCGGTTTCAATAACTCTCACACTTACTCAACGTGGCGCCACAGTCCACAGTGGACTTGGGCTTCAACCAACAAGAAGCGTCTCCAGCGTCTTAAGCTAGCTGTCACCAGTGTCGCACGGTAATTTTCCCACTAAATCGGTTCAAGAACTTTTCATCAGAGGGATTACATAATTAGACTTTGGATAACGTCGGTCTGTTTGCAGCACGCTGAACACTGAACCATTGTTGATCCAGTCTTTTTCCATTTTAAGCCTTCGTTCATGTTACCTGAAAAAAATTGGAGGAATCACCGAATTTTGTGATTCAATGTGAACGGAGCTTGATTTGTAACCGCTTTTCTGACGATAGTGACATTTTTTTCAGTTCCATTTACCCCCTCCTGATCTTGTATTTTGACATTTCGTAACGATCTTCGATCGTTTTGACCATGTCAAAAAGAATAAAAGACGCATGAATGCTTTGACGGTTTGTCTTCTGCTTATTACAAGTGAAACACAAGTTGTCACGAAAATGTCAATACTTGTTGAAATGTCAAATTATTTTTGTAAAAAAAGACTAAATCCAAAGATTACATCATAAGACCTCTTCATCGTAACTTATGTCACACCAACAAGATGTCTGGCCATATTGTGTGTCAAAGATCCCATTCAAATAAAAAAAAAGTCACGCGCTCTCTCTCTCCTTTGTCGCTCCTATTTCATTCCAAAAGTCAAATATGTACTCAAACAAGAAAAACAAACAAACAACACCTCAAATTATGATGAACTTCCGTTTTTCTGCCCCTCTTCCAGCCAGAATATGGAGAGAACAACAAATTAGTTAGGTACACTCTGTCCAAAATAAATTTTCAAATTTTCTTACAAACTTATCATCACTTTATCAATTTATTACCACACATTTAGATCCTTGGAACCAAAGTAAACAAAAAGTATCGCCGCAACATTTTATGAGAATTTAAAAAAAAAAAAAAAAACGCTCGCGCCTTCTTCCACACAAAAGAAAAAAAGAAAAAATCCAACTGCAGTCTCCCATCCCCGTAAAAAGAAATTCTTTAGCCATAAACTATCTCTTTTTTCGAACACATCCCGAAGAGGAAGCATCATTTTCAACATCATTACCAAAAAAAAACCCGCACCACCATGGCATCAACATCCTCGTCCCGCATTCGAAAAACATCAAAACATCGTGATCGGGGAGGTCGTTCATACGTTTTTTATTTTAGTCGGTGTGATGCTTCCTTCTGCTACTACTGCCAATCGATAGTTGTGTATATTTTTATTCTCCTCTTCCTTTCTGTTTATTTATACTTGCGTCGTCTTATGGTATCATACGTGGAAAACGGACCGAAACCAAAAAAAATAAATAAATGCGACGTAACGAAAAATCAACTCAAAGTGAAAAAAAAAATTGTTCACGAAGAAAAATAATCGAAAATTGGAACTTGTATATGCACCCATAAACATAGAAATTGTATTTACAAACAGTCGATGTGAAAAGTTGTACATCACTTTGATATGAAAAATGGAAATTTGGCAGCACTGTGACAATTTAACGTCAAAATGTGCAGTTTTTTGTGAGAAATTGAACATTTTGACGACATGCAATGGATCTTGATTGCCCTTAAAGCAACCTAGGAACAGTCAAACTGGGGTGATTATCAATCTTTTACAAAATGGTGACGAGAGAGATTGTACAAACAACAGGGTTAGGTATATCTCTTTTAAGTCTCCCCAGTTTAGCCCAGGTTAGGGGATGCATAATGCAGATTTCGTTTTGGCAAACTAGCTTTTCATTCTCAGAATGGTGTTGAAGAAGTCCTGGGAGTATGACAAACCTCTTTACGGCTGTTTTTTGATCCCTCGAGGTAAGATTAAATTAGACGAGTGCCTTGCCTTATGAATCTAGTCCCTGCTCACCTTGACCTGCCCCCTTGATTGTATGACAAGTCAAAGGGGGCCACAAGTCTGTGCGGCAACGAGGTATTCATTGGGTCAACCCCCCCCCCCCGTCGTATAAGTCTATGTCAACACATACTTTGATTCGACGTAACGGAAAGAACAGATTCTGTTGGTCGTGCCCTGCATTCTTTTCTCACATAGCGACCTAAAACTTTCCAGCACCACTGTTTTGTGAAAGCACATAATAAATTATTTCGCCACACAAAAACCACAAAATGGAGAGCAACCTCTTTGAGAATTTATTCACCAAAAGTCCGTTTACACGCACACACAAGACGACCGTAACGCGACCAACAAGGCAAACACTACGATGACGACCATGATGCTCCGGATGATGATGCACAGAGGATGCCTATATGAGACGACATCGACGAGGACTGCACAGCACACAAACTTGTGAATGCTGCTGTACAGTGTCAGAGAGCAAAGTATGTAAATGAAATGTTTGCTTTGTGTTTGTTTTGTTTCACTTAGTGTGTGCAAGTGCTGCAAGGCTTGAGAGGCCTTCACAACAAAAGGAGGCAACGGCACCAAGATCAGGGCATGTGTTGTGGCGCGCCAGCCAGCCTCCCGGTTAACATTTGTGTTGTGAGCGCACACAAGCGATGTCACCTAATTGCATAGCCGCCGTTCGGTTCGGCTCGACCGTGTGTTTATGTTAACATGCGCCTGCGAACGTAAATTGGCGCAAATTGAAGTTTATTGCAACGTCAAACTTCTTTCTAGTTTTGTTTCCCTCGCCCTCACAGATGCTGTGCTGCGCTGCAATCGACTTCACTCCAATGTAGCGGATCACTGATTGATTTATTGCAATAGACTGATAGACGATCGTTCAGTTTGAAGTTTAGTCGTTGCTCGGTTGTTGTCGTGGTTTGACATTTTGCGGAATTCACCTCTATTCCCCTCACTTGTGTGGTTAAATTATGCAAAGTGGTGGCTGCATTAGGTTCCGCCGCAACAGTTTATCACTAAACAGACAGAACAGTTGTTTTGTAACTTGTTTTTTTTTTTTCGTTGCTCCATGGATAACACTTCGCGTCATCAGTGTGCGACTTCTTTGACAGGAAATGTCAAAAGGGGTACACAGGCGGAGCTATAGCTGTCATTAATCATAGAAATTTTGTGTGAATCCATTGTTAAGATTTAATGTGTTGGGTAGTTGAGGGTGGGACGCGGAATTAATGGATTTTTGTCTTAACCTTCATCGTGCAACAATTCAAAATGGCAGCGAGAATGGTGCTGGTGATTAGTTGATGTTAATCTCGTGGAAGGTTTGTTTCTTTTCCAAGAAAAAGATAAAAGAATGCGCAAAGTCTGGAAATAATCGTCTCGGTCTCGGGAGACATTTGCTAATACAATGTCAACTGTCAGGTTTTAAATGTCAAATTTACATTCTCGTTTTGATGAGCGAGTTTTTTTTTTATGGAAATTCATACGGCAAGGGGTCAGATAGAGGTTAGCAACTTTAAAGTCGGTAATATGTTAGCAAAATCGATAGAAGCATCCTAAATTAGCATCAAAGGCTGTTGTCATGAACATAGGTACATATGTGCTGACGTATTGGTTGAGCACGTAGAAAGTCCAATTCTTCTTCTAAGTTCCTCTGGCTCATAGTAGAGCGACAATTCCCCTCCATCGATTGTTAGAGTTTGTTGCTGCTATCTTCCGACGAATTGTCGCAACAAGCGGGTGATGATCGGAGCACTAAGCTTGACGCGCACATCGACTAGGAAATAGTTCCGTAGTCTCAGTATCTGTGTTAGGTTATCTAGAGAGACACAGGAGATGTTGGAAGAATAAACGACCGACAAGGAGGTGGAGTTCTAGGTAGCAAAAAGCAGTCAAATTTGTAAATCGTGACAGGAAGTCATTAAATGTTCTCATCGGTGAAATCAGGGGTCATTCTTCAATCGATCCTGCCTCTCAATCTACGTACAGAAACAGATATTAAGTTCGAATTCGTTGATTGACATTTCACAAATGTCAAACTTCAAAAAATTTCTATCACAAATGCACTTTTGCCTAATCCCAATGGTCCGCCCACATTCGATTGAATACTTTTTTCAGACACTTTGTGTGTAAACACCCCTTTTATGCATATATGTATGTATATGCCTCCTGTCACAAAATAAGATAAGAGATATCTCCATTCGGCCCCCCCAACCATTCATCCGCAATCTGCTGAAGCTTGAATAAGTTTTACTTTTTTTTTTGTTTTTTTTGCAGCTCTTTCTCGTTTTGTTTACACACTTCTTCTTGTTGTTAAGTAAACATTCGTACAAATAATTTTGCACCACACAAAAAGCTTAAAATTTCAACAAATATTTACTTTTGACGTTTCACGACGTTTGACGAGCAAACAAAAAAAAATAAATTCCTTCATCATGAATGAGTTTTCAAAATTATCACTTTGCCTTGTGCTTACAACAAAAAAAAAAAAAATTCAACAACAACGCCACAAAAAATTCGTTGGCATGACTTTTGTCATTTTAACTATGAATTGTCAAACATAGCTGTGTCTGCATCGTAATATGGAATATTCCAATGTAATTTGTTAGATCACGTGTGACAGTTTAAGGAATTGAATGACAAGCAAATGACAGAATTTTTCAAATTCTTGTCAGACATGTGTTGTAGGTTTGCAATGGTTGCTATACATTGGTGTCAGAATGACATTTAAAATTGGTGATCTGGTCATCGAACTTTTGTCAAAATATGGGACGGCCATCAGTGGCTCTTGTCCAAATTAAGTTGACATGCGTCAATACATTCCGCATGGAGGGTATGACACCCATAAAATCCGTGCTCTCCGTCACGTCGACGTTCATAACTGACAGCTCAAACTTTTCTCAATTTCGTGTGGATCAACAACATATTTATTGGGTTACTCTCCCCGCGGTGTACGTCGTCGTCAACCTATAGTCTGACGTAACGGAGACAACAGATTCTATGGGTCGGGTCCTCGAGTCGGTTTCCGAAGGCCGCGGACAACAATGGATGTAATCCAAGTGGACGTTGACAAAAGCTACAGAGGATAGAAAATGCAAGGGTGGTGCAACACAGTATTCTGCTGTCATCACGTTGGACATCAATGCATTCAACTCCGCGAACTGGAAGCACATCTTTAAAGTGAAGGTTTGCATTAGGCAAAGGATCCTAGCATATGACGCAGACGACATGCCGAAGGAGTATTCTGTCAAAGGAGGGGTACCACAGGGCTCGGTGTTAGGTCCACTTGTGTGAAATGTCATGTATGCTGGAATACCCGATCCAACTATACAAGAGGATATAAAGATCGAAGAATTTGCAATATCGCAATATCGTCCACAAATTCTTTGATCGTGTCCACTGTTGAACATCGGGACGATGGTGACCGTTGCTTGTGTCGTTTTCTCTTACGATAGGATTAGTTCTCATCTTCTCAGATGTTTACTCGTGACGTCTTTTGGTCTAAACAGCACCCCATGACACCAGCCAATGCACAAGATCAAACTTTATCGTGTTGCTACAACGGCTTAAAACTTACGTGCTCTCACGACCGCTAGTCATAACATTGTGAAAGCTCATGCACGCTCATTTTGATCGTTAACTTCGGAAAAAAGTCGAAAAAAAAGTTATCAAAGAGAAACCCATCCATCTACTAAGGCGTGTCTTCTCCAAGTAAATCGCAATAATTGTCGCAAACACAGAGGATGTGTCCGAACCGACTCAATCTCAATCCATCACACAAATCTTAGCTCTGAATTGAGTCATAATTACAAAATGTAACCTCTACCCCTCGGAAGATCAATTGCCCAAGGCGGTTGACTAACCTCAAAATCGCAAAAAATTTGTTTTTGTAACGATAATTCATTTTTTTTTTGTGTGTGTTGTTGTTGATGGCATTGTTCCTTCCATCGTGGGGCAGGTATCGGTGTTTTTTTTTTTGTTTAAATTCCTCCATTACACCTCTGATTTGAGTTACCGTCATATTTCGCTGCCTCTTGCTTCATCATTACCCAACAACAACACATCGTCGTCGTGTGTTTTGCTTTCACACAATTTACTCACATTTTTTTGTGCCTCGTCCTCCTCCTGCTGCTCATCCCCTTTCGATATTTCTTTAACGTCCCGGCCTTTTTGTATATGATTCTCAGTGTGAATTGTGTGTGAATAAGATTAATTGCACACCTTCCTGGATCAAGTGTGACGCAGAGGAAGAGAGAGAGAGAGAGTGCAGGCACAGGTTTTGAGTTATTTCACAACGGAAGGGGGGAGGAGAAGTGCCCAAAGATAGTCTCCACTTGAAGACATTATTCAAAAAAGATACACACAAACATGAATACAAGATAAAAAGATACAAAACCGCAGCAGTTATGAAAAATGAGCCCCAGGGAGAGAGGAGAGGTCGACTCTCCATCTCCAGTGTTCCTCCACATGGAACATCTGCAGTTCAATTCGAGTCGACACTGCACCTTTTTTTTCGTGTGGAATTTGTTTCTTTTCCTTTTTGTTGTGATAATTATCATCTCGGGCAGTGGTGCTCATTTATTATTCCCCCCACGGTCGCATTTTTATTTGTCAGGAGAAGGAAATCCGCACATGAACCTACCACCTCCTGCTCCTCCTCCTCCTTTTGATGTGTCATAAGTTTTTCCTGGCGCGGGTAATTTACGTCAGTTAATGAGTGAATGAGCTTCAAAGGTGCTCCTTCCTCATCGTAGGTATGCACACACCTCCTAGATGGTTACAGAGTCGTAAGTGAGGATAGGGGCGCCCTCTGTCTCTCTCTAGAATAATTAATAGCTTTTATCCTCGGGGGCAAACAGTGTTGTGCAGGGTACATGCTTGCTAATGTGTGAATTTTCTTCCATCAAACACACACACATATTGACAGAACGATTGTGCGCTGTCAGAATGACAGATAAAGACAAAAGAAATTAAAAAAACATGAATGAAAGTGTCGCTCTAGATAGGAATCATCGAAAGAATTGTCGCGCCTCGGATAAGAGGGAGCTTAGATGTTGAAGATAGCTGCTTAGTGGAACGATTTATTGGGGGGGCGATTATGTGTCACGGGAAGGGAGATTAAGACAAGCCGTTACTTAAATTAAGCAAATATGTAGACATGTGTGGAAGTTCTTAAGGAATGTCCTCTTTTTTTCGAAGAAAACGTGCGGGCGAGAGATTAGCAGGCGCACAATGAAGAGCTACTTGGTTTTGAATGTTTGTGGAACGAGTTTTATGATCCACAGCATTTGAGGACCATCCACTTTGATTTATGTTAACTTTCGCTGACTAGAGGGACGGACAAACTTTAAGAGTCTCGTGATCGAATAAACACCTAAAGACGAACCGAAATGTAGACTCTCCTCCAGCTTTGAATCCCAGCCACTAAGTTCACGAAGAAGAGGGAGATTGCACCTCGGACGCTAGAAACCTTGGTCCTGTAAACTGGAAACAGCGAGCTCGGCACCATGAACGATGGAAAGCTGCATTAGTTCAAGCTCAGACCCTCCAGTGGTTGTTTGCCTAAGAAGAAGAGACTCTTGGACTGTGTGTAGTCTACTTCCCTACTTAAAGTTCCGCTTGAACCTCCCTTCGCTTGGTCATAAGCTATCGTTCTCCAGTTGCGCACTCCAAGTTGGTTGAGATCGCATTCTAATTGTGCGCACTGCCTAGGGCAAGGTCTTCTCCTATTGCGTTTTGTCTCCGTATTAGATTACACGACTCTGTGGACTTAAGCGTTTGACTTCGTCGACATCGCTGTAAAGCTCGTATAGTTCTTCGTTGAATTTTATCCTCTAAAGATTTTTTGGCTCGAAAAGATAGAGTACATGCTGCATCGTCATAAAGTCATACTTACCTAGGTGTCGGTACATTTCGGGATGAACTTGGGCCTCAACCAACAAGCGTCTCCACTTTGATTTAACCCGATCCTTAGGTAACCGCCTCTAGTTACAGACTCCAAGTTGGTTGAGGTCTCCTTCTACTTGTGCACGCCACCTTAGAAGAGGTCTTCCTCTACTGCGTTGTCCCTCCAAATTAAAGTCTTCTTAGTTTTTTGGGATATGGCCTATCTTCTCAGCCCAAAGAAACACCGATTTCTCATAAGATAACACTGCCAGTTGAGATCGCGGACCCAAGACAGACGAAGGCCTCTATTACCTCGAAATGATAGCTGTCGACTGTCCGTTCTGTCCGATTTGTCGATGTCACTTTTTGTTGACACCAAGGACTTGGTTTTTATGGCAAAGACCGATGGGTCCCAATGGACTACCAGCAGACATTTTGTAGGAACCATACCAACAGCCCCTGCAAAGGAAGTTGAGAACTTATCTAAGTGCCGCTTGAAGAGTTTTTCCAATTTGACAGCTGAATCTCGAGCCTTGACAGTCGCCTAGCCGTCAATGTATTGTATGCTATGCCGACAAAATTGTATGATCTTAGCCTGGAAAACTCGTTGCGGTGGTTTGTTGTAGATGAACACCTGTTCAAACACCCATATCGGAACCTGCAATATAGAAGGTCAGATTGTCTTTATCTGACCGATCAGGGGTTTTCCATCAAAAGCTACTCAAAGCCTTCCATTGAAATAGAGTCGTGCGTCTCTTTGAACGGTTTCAACTGTTCAAAGACTGTATGAACGTCATGCTCCGTCGAACTCCGAAGAAGATTCAGCGAACATTCGTATTTGACACACAATGCGTCAGAAGTGCAACCAAAAATTGCCAAACAGACACATTTGACTGCTAAGACCTCGGTCGGCAGGTTAACAGGTGTCGATACATGGTCTGTGATGAGCAACAACGTTCTTTTGTCATGTGAAAAATTCCTATCAACTTCTTTGTTTCATCTGACATTCTGATCTACAAGGCCGTCTGTCTAATTGATCTCAACACAATGAGGTGGTCCTTCTTCTTAATCTCAACCGAAGGTCGTAGCTAATGAGGGTCTCTTCCAGTTTACCTACCTAGAGCATGAATAGGAAACCATAGAAGGATCGTTAAGTAATTAACTAAAACCATTTTTATGGATAATCACTGCAGGTAGCAAGTTTGTTGAAATGCGGGTCTACAGTGCTTCCAAGGACAAGACCATTAAGTCCTTTATAGAAAACTACAAATGACTTCCTGTTAAGCGCTTCTTTGTGTCATTTTTTGACGTTAAGATGTCTAAGATGTCTCATAAGTCGAACGTCAAATGGTGGCATCCATTGTTTTGAGAGGAACTAAACTGGACGGGAGACGATCGACCCTCAGCGATTGTAAAGATACTGGTAGAAACCCTTCGCTTGAATCAGCCTTGTCCTACGATACCGTTGTAGTTACGGTGGCCAAACACATCCACTAGAGAAAGACCGCTACGGATGAAACAATCGCCAGAAACAAAAATTAGTCTGAATCCTTCGACCAACAAGCCTGTCGAGTAAGCCCAGTTTTTAGCTAACCACCTCCAGTTTTAGGGTTCTCGCAACACTTCGCGTAGCCCTAGAGAAGTACCCGCACAGTACCAAAGTCCCTCCAATCAAATCAAAGCTTGTATAACTGATGTTGACATCTTCAATCATAAGGTTATTGAGAACAGCTGTCATTCTGCACATCAAAGCTGAATACAGCTGTCGGACTAGTGTCAGCTAAAACAAACCAAACTTAAGGTGCTGTATTCAGTGACAAATATGTCCCTTAAGTCTGCACACCCAAAAAAAAAAAAAATGACATCTCTGGTAAGATTGTCAAAAATCAAAACAATTTTGACGCCCTATTGACATTTCATTTCTAACATTACTCAGGCTAGAGCACAAACACTCGGGAAGTAGATTGCAATACAAAAACTTATCAAACTGTCAAACAAAGATGCACACAATCTATTGACATTTCTTTACGCATTGCATCACTCGCCAACTGACAAACAGCAATAACATTCAAAGCTACGTAACGTATGTACGTCCAGTCAAAAAGGTCAGAAACACTTCAAGTGGAGAGAGATTACAATTCGATTTGAACACACAAGCGTCGATTAGAGAGTGATCCGAGAGCATTTTTGCGACACAAAAAAAAACCGTCAAAACTACACTCAGAGGCACGATAATATGTGCACACGACCATAAAACAAAAAATAAAAAACATTACTAATGTGATAAAAGAAAAAAAACCGAAGAGGGAAGAGAGAGCAAAACAAAAATAAAAAAAAAGAAGAAAAAAACCGAAAAAGGGGGAAAAAAACAAACGGTAGTGGCTTTTTAATTGGTTTGACAAGGTGTTACAACTTGTCTCTGGTTCGCTGTCGCGACTTTTCCACTCGACAAACAACGTGCGGCAGTCAGCAGTCGGCACTCAGTCAGTCGAACATACACACTTGCATACACACAAACTGACAAACACGCTACAAGCAACACGTTTAGCGCGACAGAACAAGCGAAACACAGCGGCGACTCATGATTGCACACACCACAGAGCACGGCACAGCAGAGACGGCAATTAACGACATCTCACAGAGCATACAGCGGCGGCGGCGAGACGGGTCTTAAGAGACCCTCTCTAGATGCGCGGCACATGAATGTTGCTGCTGCTGGCTGCTGCTATCTCCTCCACCACCGTCGTTGTGGTCGTTGTTGCTGCACAAGAACCTCCTCTCAACCGTGATTATGGGCGCCGCCACAGCCACCGCCGCGGCCATCAACAACAACAATGACTACAGCGTGCGGTTTCTAGCTCAACCGTGTGTGTGTGTGCGCCAGTGTATGGGAGCTATGGAGCTCAAGACTCGACTTGGAGTTGGAGTTGGAATTGGAATTGGAATTAGAATTGGAATTTCCTTCTCCCTTCGAGCCCCGTGACTTGTTATTATCTCGTGACTCTTGATTGTAGACCGATGCTGATGCTGTCGGCGTCACCATCTCACCCAACCACCACCACACTGGGTACGGTATTTGAACATAAAAAACTTTTTTTTTTCCTAGCCCGCCACCGATACCTTAGGCACCTACACGCTTCGCAGAGTTTTGTATTTTTTACGAGTTCAATTCCAGTCAGTTTCCCCCCCTCCGTCAGTCGCTGTCAACCCCCTCGCTCGCTCTGTCGCCCCTGTCATGGGCATTAATCTAGCAAAGTAATCATGATTGCTGTGTGCCCCTATATCATCATTATTGGGTCTCCGGCTAAGTTTGGGTTGGTTTCTGCCGTAAGTGGTGCGCTGGTGCCGCACACTGTTGGTCTCGTTTCACGGGTCTGGCTCTGGTGGACTGGAACTGAGAACTGGAACTCTACGACTGAAGGGGGTAATCGTTTATTAAATTACGCTCAGTCGCCTCCATCATCATCGTCATCGTCGCCGGTCGTAGTTCTCGTAGTCGTTCGGCTTTGAGAACAACAAATTGAAGGCTCGTGCAGAGTGCGGAGGAGGGTGATAAGTTTTAGAATTTTTTTTCTTTGTTTCCCCCTTGTCTGTTCCTTTCCTTTTGCTGCTGGGTTAAGTTAGGAGGATGTCGGAGTCGGATGTGGTTTTTGCAATTTTTTTTTTCTTTTCTTTTTCCATTCTGTTTCCTTGCGATTATTTTGAACGCGTATATACCCACAGAACCGGTGCCGGTTGCCGATGCCAAGCCAGTCAAGTTCTAAGAATTTAAGACGCAAGAGAGAGCTTGTGTGGCGTTTAATTGATGGGTTTGCATTCGAAATGAGATTGGGTCGCTGCTTCTTATTACTACCGGGGACCAGGAGAGAATGAATTTTCGACCAACCACCACTACATCAACCACTATAAGTTGATTATGGTCTTGGCTTTGTCGTTTCTTGCTTTTCTTTTGTGTATGTCCGCGATTCTTGATCCCGTTTTGTGATGCGAAATGATTTAGCAACGAAAATAGTTGAGATGGGATTAGGAATGTTGTAGACCGATGACATAAGGTTGACATTTGGTAGAAAAGCCAGAAGATTACAACACAACATTTCTTGAGCGACGCAACGAAACGCCATTGAAACGCAAAATGTAGTCGTCAAGGGTGTTACTGAGACATGAAGCGCCATCAATATCAAGACATTTTCGTTGACTTTAAAGCCGTTTAGACGCGTGAATTTTCACTTGAGTCCAAAATGGTGACAGTTGCAAAAAGACGCAACCATTTCAAATTGGAATGACAGCGAAAAGCTCCCGTTCTGTTTTTCAAAGTCAAACTTGCTTACCTATAACGACTGTAAAGAAACTGACTAAGGGCTGTGATTAGAACTGTCAGCGATGAAAAAGTAGACGTTACAGCTGAGTGGTCATTGTAATCAATCTCGTCACGTCTGTCAGTGGTGTAAGTCCAATTCCACTTCATTCCAAACTGTTTCCCGGCCCACAACTTCCGTTAATCAATCCATTTGACGTTTACCAGTGTGACACATGTCAACAAACTTTTACGTCCTTCCCCTCATTACAAAGTTAAAACTCATAACCATCATCACACTCATCAAGTTCACACTTTATCGATTGACCTCTTTTTCTTAAAGACGCGCCTTTATTATACACAACAAGGCACAGTCAACCACCATCATTGATGCATCCTTCCTAAATGACTCATCTTATGCTTTATGACAAAATGGCACACCACTAGAAGATACCAAACAGCTTTTAGCATAAATTGAATGAGTTTGACTGGGAATTTCTTTATACATGCCCAGAGACCTATACTCAGTGGAGACTTGAGTGCAAAGAGCGTCCATAAATCACCAATTTATGTATTTAAGGCGTCTGTAGAGCAAAAAGATAAAGAATGCAAGCCAGAGAAACACAAAGGAGGAATGCGTGTAAATAAACTATGACAAGGGTACATTTTTAACTGTCACCGAGTGCTTCGAATTGGTGGAACGAAGAAGAGGAATAGGCATAAGAAAGTAGACTCTACAATGCAGAGCATACCTAAGCCAGGCGTGTGACGTTTCTATGCTTCGGTTAAACAATTTGAATTGACGCTTAACGCTCTTCGTAGTGATTATCACAGGACACAACTTACTGACGGGCCACCTAAGAAGAATGCGTTCAAGTAGGTATTAACGATTTACGCGGAGACTGCAGTGATACAGACGCACAGCTCCCTATGCGAATGATCTAGCCTATGCAGAACGAGGAAGACGACCCCTTGGCAATCTGTCTAAGAAGCCAGCAAAATTCGGGATGTTTCAAGGAGGGCGACCGATCACCAACAAACTAACACAGATCTTCCTTCGCTTTCAGACTGGCACTACACGCTGGGGGAACACAATGGATCCGTGGAGGTCCGAGTGCTTGTATTCTCGATTACTCCTTAGACGCAGTCATCAGGGGAAGAAGAATAATTTTTTGAGCCACTGAATGCAGAATCCCGAAGTTGAAGCTCAAGAAAGCCATCACCAGGAACAAAAAGCAAAAGTAGGAAGATCTTCGGCGGACCGCCAAAGACGATTTTTGGCGTCGAGAGATGAGAGCACACCAAATGACCTGTCCAATCCGAAGCACAAAAAATATTGACATTGAAGTTCGACTTTCTACAGGGATTGGAGGCAGCTAACTAGACACACTTGTCATTTTGTTGTTGACATCGATGCGAACTGACGTTTGATGTCATTAACAAAACTTAAGGTCATGTCACATTAATTTATTGATTTAGTCTCATGCTTTATAAATACCTTAGCGGATACTTTAATAATTGTTTGCTTACACAACGCTTATTGAATTGCAAATCGTTTTGATTGTTATTGACTCGATGACTTACCTGAAAAGAGAAAAGGGACAACATTTAGTAAAGCAATAATTTTTGAAACAAAGAAAAACAATTTGTAAATGAAAATCAACGCAATCACATCTTGACAGCGAAACAACAGCCAGCTCAGCTTTCACAGAATTGTTCAGAAGCCCCCGAAACCGAATTAGTTAACGCCCGCAAGCTATGCAATCTTACGAAGTGTAAGTATACATACTTGTCATAACCCTCAAGCGGAATTACTTACTAAGTAGCCCTTGACAGTCGACAGCCAACAGTGGACACCCACCCAATCACAAGGGTACACTTGACATTTTCACGATTAATATTTCAAATGAATCATTTTGTGATTTCCTATCGCTGGCACGATCGTTTGTGATTACTAAAGCAATCAAGATTAGAATACCTACCAATACCCATTTGAAATGTCACCGTTAACAGTTAAAGGCAATCTTAAATTTACGACATTTAACCATAAAATGGCCTTAAAATTCTTTTCAAAATTCCTTTACACACACAACAACAACAACAAAAAACGAAGATGTCGGGCAATTAAATAGAATATTGCTTAAGGCAAAGTGGTAAACCACATAAAAAAAAGCATCTACGAGGTTAATTAACTAGATACATAGGTATATGTATTTCAAACGCATAAAAATCAAATAAACAATAAGTAAAGACATAAAAAAAAAGAGTGTAAGCATGGGCTAAGCACTGTCAATTAGTTTCATGTACTTCTAAATGTCAAAACTCCACCCTTTGACAGCTGATTCATCATAGTTCACAATAATTTTGTTGGTCACGGTGATTTGCAAAAAAAAAAAATAACGTTTTACGTTCGTCGTAAAGCTATTAAATGAATTCACATGTCTAAACAGACTTTACATAACACTTTCCTCTAGTTGGAGCCACCCTTTGGATTACGAGCACCAGGAACCTTGCACGATGAAATCACTTTTTTTCTAAAAGAAGACTCCGTGGTTAGCCATATCGACGTAAGCCCCTTCCAGCTCCACACTATGTGTACAACCATTTAGGCCAACAAAGGTCGTTATCTTGTAAATAGCGAGCTTGGCTAGGACGATGAAGTCGTCAGAAGTCTTGATGGAGCAAGAAAAGTGAACAAAATGTGAATTATCCTCCTTCTCCTCCTCCGCTTCTAGAGAAATTCTTGTTAAAGGGGACATGTATTTTAATAGGACACGCCTTTCTATAAAGCAGTCCCCCATGAGGGCACCCATTGTAAAGTTTAAGCGTTTCCTATTGTCTTTCCGTTCTCTTCAGATCCAGGGGTTAGGCCAAATCTACTTCGACAACTGTTGATCCTATTCCAACTGCTCTTTGGCATTCTTCTCGCTTCAGTACCAAGACGAAACTTGATCGTTTCCAAAGAAGCCGACGGTTCCTCCCACTTTTAGAGAGATTCCGATCCACAACTTGTTTTGCCAGCGCGTCTGCTTGGCAGTGGATTGGAACGTCCCTGTATCCTGAATCTGACAGGGATCTGATTTCGATTTATCACAATGGACCTACGTTTGGTGTAAGTGTACGGAGGACCACTTCTAACAGGAATCTGATGTAGGGACCTGCGGCATTGCTTCACTTTGTTGGTGATTATTGATGGTCAAGCCCCAGCTGCTCGGACTATCGTGGTTTCTGCCTGAACTAGGTATACTAACAGCCGTCTGGTATTCATTGTATCAGACGCACTGGAGAAGACTCTTGTCCCCATCTGTGTAAATCTATATCGTAGATTCAGATTAAGGACCCCCCACAGCTGCCCAAACGGTTCTGCTAGGTATTTTAGTCTTGTATTTGACATTAAAGTCAATGAGGGGATTGATATACGTATGGTCAGTCCCTGGAGTGGGCCGTAACAGCGTTTGCTAACTGTGGAGATTTCCTAAGCCTTGGGCTTAAAACTGTAGATATAAACAGGAAGCAAATGGAGCTATAAAAGTTGGCATGATAATCTTTGAACTCTTCCCAGAAGATCAGTGTTACTCTCTTATCCAATGCTGTCCACCAGGCCCCTCTCTATTGCTGTATAGATCCAGTGTACTATTTCAGGCTGAAGATCCTATTTGGGATCCAAAGCTCGAAGCAACACAAGCCTTCTTGCCACGATCCAGTATATTTAGCCTCCAGCTCAGTTTTTAACCTTTTGCGAACTGAAGTTCCATGCCATTTTGCCTAGGAAAGGCGACAAGTATATGATACTTTTTACCTTCCTGTGAACAAAACCACTTCAATCTTTGCAGCGTTAACTGAATGACCGGACCTTGTCTGTTCAGGGACTGCGAAGTGGCCCTTTAGACTGACTTTCTTATTTGAAAGTGGAACACGGGTCGAATAGAGGTATTCAATCTCGCATCACGGCCACCTGCGATGCAATAACGAGGCTTAAGTATAGATTTAACAAGATTAGGTCGCACACATTGTACTCAATGCCCCTTAAGTAGGGAGAAGTGGTTGAATCTGGTAAGGTCCTACCAGAAGCAAAATTAGCGTGGTATCGACGAAGGTTTAGGTGGTGCTCTAGAGTTTCAATGTCCCTTATATCGTCAAATACTGCTTCTTGTTGCCACAAACGACTCAGAACAGAAATCTCGTCATTCGATGTTGTTTTTACGTCAAAAAACTCAACCTTTCCGTCTTTTTTATCGGTCACGCTGCGCCAGTATCTTGACTGGTCTTCTTGATTTCCGAAAAGCCTTCCCTTTCTCTCCAACTTCAGCTCATCGATCGCCTTCAAGCTCTGTAACATGCAACACACGTTAAATAACGTGGCTTTCTACCTTTAAACTGAGGAACTCAACGCTTTAACAATCCGACAAACGCAATCAGCCAGTGACAAGTCAAAATCTCGTTAATTTTCGCAACGTTGTCAGCTTACTCAGCTTCAATCCATGATAAGGATTCATCAGAAGCTTCCAAGGGTTTAGAACCAATGCATCGGGGGTCAACACCATCCAAAAGACCTTAGCAGCGAAATTCACAACCTTAACCAACACATGACAACCTTGCAAACATGGATGTGTCGGGACTCTCCACCAGACCTACTGTCTTCTCCTCCTGCTAGCCGCGAGTGCATTCATTCAAAAAAAAACAAAAAAAAAAACCTATCGACACTTTACCCAGTAGCTGGCTAAATATCTCCCTCCCCTCCCCTCCCCTCCCCCGGTCTTTGTCTTGCATGCCACGGTTTATAGGTAATCGTAGCCATAGTAATGCAAACAAAACTTAAGACAAACAAGGATTTTTCTAACCTCCATCTCTCCCTCCCATCCCACCGAATGGTGTCCCCCCCTTAACCAAACACAAAAAAAAAAAACAAGAAATGTAGCTCAAGCGAGGAATAGATTGTGTGTGTGTTTGTACTTGCAGAACATACACACTGTCAAAACAAACAAAACCCCGGACTGTGCAAATATAAACGCGTTCGTCTTGCTGTAAACATTCAAAAAAGAACGACTCTAAGCCTCTCTGTGTCTCGTTCTTGTAGGAGTTATCTTTAGTAAACAACTTAACCCATATAACTGAGGTATAACCCCTCATCTTCTCTAAAAAAAAAATAAAAAAATCACACAACAAATATTAAATCCTCTGTCAATATTGTTACGACAAACAAGCAACACCAACCCTCTCTTTTTATCTCTCTTTAACCCCATCAATGCGCATAGAGTATTAAACTGTCACCCCACACTTTGACAGTTTGCAATAATGACAACAAATCAACAATCGATAGATGGCGGCACCACTATGGACATGATTGTGCATCTCTCTCCCAAAAAAAAAGAGAGACACGTGAACTACTCAATTAACCTATCTATCTGCCAAACCACCAAACTATCGCTAGTACAAAACTAAATTGCTTCCCTTTTCCCATAATTATTCTCACCACCACCACATAGTGGGGTCTAGAGGGGAACGCCAGGCCACCAAGAAAACACAGTCCCAAACTCTGGGGGAGTAATTTTCAAAATCCATCATAATTTTCTACATAAAAGATTATTACACGAGGAAAAGATACGAAACGAAGCGAAAAAAAATTGAAAAAAAAAAAAAAACTGTTCAACGAGAGACGACCGAAAAAACACAAAAAACACATTGTGTGTGTTCGTCCGTCATATTACCAGATAAATAGATAGATAGATACAAAGTTAGATATACACAAACCCATGCTTATTCATTATTACCGGTTGCAAATACAACATATACACATAGTCGCCGCTGCCACAGTCGTACCACAACACCATAGCTCTCTTCCATGGTGTGTCTTCTATGGTTCCTCCTTCTCCTCCTTCTTCTTCACCCTCTTTGTTTCGTCTTGTCTACCCTTCGACACTTAAGTAGTTATAAACGAAAAAAAAAACAAAATACTGAAACCAAACGAAGCGAAGCAAAAAAAAAAGAAAACTCACTAGGGTCTAAAACCCCAACGCGCAAGCAAACATATATTCCCTCCCGCTCAACCATCCGCATCCATAACCATATAGATACACACAAACACGACACAGAGCCTAGAGTATCTATAGCATACGACTGTGTGTGTATGCCAAAGCCAAAAACCATCCAACTATTCACAGCCAACATCCATCTAAACCGCCTGAGAACACCCCTCTCTCTTGTTGGGATCCCTTTTGCACACACACACCACTCTTCCTCTCTCTTTCACTCACTCTCTCCCGGCTGTCATTGTCACTGTTTGACGTTTTTGGTTTCAAACAACACGACCAAACGACTAAACGAACAACTGTCAGTCGTTCGTTGTCGTCGTTCATATTTTTTTTGTATTTTCTCCCGGTGTCCCGCTTCGTCCCGTTCGTCGTTCAGTCGAATTAGAACTGTTTATTGACCACAGTCACACTCCACGTGGAGTGTATGCCACAGCCCTGGTATGTTAGCCATTATAGCCAAACAGAATTTCATTAAAAATGAACAAGCAAAGGCGAAGAATGAAATGGTGAGAGGAAGAGAGAGATAGAATGAGAGAAAGAGGGGTGAGAAGTAGGTAGACGACGACCGAATACAACGACTACGGCTACGACGACGACGACGACGACGGAACAGCAGGAAAGGTTAGGCACGGCACGGCACGGGCTAGCGGGGGTACGGAAAGGCGGGAATGAAATACACTCACTTCACTCTACTACTGCCGCCGCGAACACTGCTTGTGCTGCTGCTGCTGCTTTGCTTCGGTTTCGCTTCATACTCGTCGTCGCAGTCGTTGTTCTCGTTGTCGTTGTCGTTTACGTCTCTTGCGGTGTTTGGTCGGGAGAGGAGAAATGATGTTTGAGAGTTCATGGCAGAGGAACGAAAGAAGACTTAACGACGGGCGACGGGCAAAGGGGGAGGGAAGAATGGGAAAATTGTGTGTGTTGCCGTTGTTATACACAGCAGCCAGCAGTGCGGTGGTAATGTAGATGACGACGATGACAGTGCTGATGGTTGGAACTCGGTTCGGTTGTGTGTGCGCCTTTCCTGACAGCAGCGGCGCGGCGGCGGGATAATGTAGTCTTATCTCACTCAATTTAATGAATTTCAAATGTTTTTTTTTTTTATTTCACTTTACGTTTAAAAAGCAATATTTTCAGATATCTCTTGGTATCTCTTTCATTCGCGCAATCCTTCTTTGAAGACGTACACACAGCAGGATTTGAGACTGAAGGACTTGCACACAAAACGCTACCAAAAAGCAGAATGCCTGCTGTTACTGTCATGCCTCTTGCAAGGAGAAAGGAAATTTGATTTTTCCTTCTTTTTGTTTGTTTTTTGTGTTCACTCTCTTGGGTGCCTTGATTCAAATTTAGTTTACAACAAAGGAAAAGGGCAACGCATATCGTAACGTACCTACTGCAGCTGTTTATATTGAAAAGTGTGAACACCAGATATGTGTAGAAGTCGTTAAAAAAAACGGGGGGAAATGGGATGAAATTGCACATTGACATTGACACACTCCTTCGCACAGGGGTTTCTCTCATTTGCACATTTGATTTTCTATTTGTGAAAGTCACATGGACAATTGGATGAGAACTGTCACCTTTGAGTGCAGTTGATGAGAGATGTGAATTTCAGTGACTTATTCGTGCCAAAATGTCAGAAATGACAGGTGTTCAGTTGGAATAAATCATTCTTGTGAATATTTGGTCCATTTACACGATTTTTATGGCAGAGAAAAGTTGATAAATGTCAAAATGAGTGAACGAATGAATTTTTGTAGGTTGTAGGGGTGGCTATACTCGGATTATTTCAGTGGATCCTGGAACAAAGGAATTCTTAATTGTGATTGACTTTCCTAAACTATTCCGAGTTTTGAAGGAATTTTTGGACGGTTTTCGGTGCTTTTGTTGACAATTCGTTCAGATCATTGAAGAAGCGTCTTTATAGGTACGTCTGCTAAGGCTTGGGCATACGCATACACGGTGGTGTGTGTTCATCGGTTGGTGTGAACCTAGGTGACTTCTGTTGGATGCGATGGTGGTTTCCATTTAGTTTGGAACTATCCAGAGAATCTTCATTCAAAGCGGCGCTGCAAAGAAGGACGAGCTGCTTGCAATCTTTACGAGCAAAAAAGGCGGGAAGAGCATCAGCTTCCCAAACAAACAAAAAAAGAGGTAGAAAGCACGTGAACCACACAATTGCAGATATTGAGCGACTGTTCTCGATGAACAATGTACCTACGAAAGTTTTACCAAAAGATAGGTTAGGTACGGAAACCTGTAGAGATGAAGAAGTAGAACTTCATAGTAGACCTCATAGTAGACTCACAATCGGTGCTGAGAATATGGAAAAATCACTTGTGCAGACAGTACCTACAACGGTGACGAAAACCAACATATCGCTCAGGCAGATGATAGCCAAAACTTCCATCCATCTGACCAAAGTGAAGTGCGTATGGTGACATCTAAAGTGAAATCCAAATAAGACTGCTGGATCGGACGGCTAAGCGGCTAAAGCAACTAGAGATGACTGCATACAGGGCATACTCCAACACATCTCCAAGATTTGGTCAGACAAATGTGTACCTGGTAAATGAAATAAATAGGAGAAAACCCAGGATTGCCAAATCGAAATCTACCACCTGTTCATCGATTTCAAGACCCGCAGAAGACAGCATCTTTAGAGACGAGGTATATAGAGCAATTTTTAGTTCTGGAATCCCTGCAAAGTTATGCAGGATAACGATGAAGAATGTTGGCTGGAGACCTGATGTTAAAAAAGGATTTAGACATGGCAGTGAGCTGTCATGCGATTTCTTTAACATTGTTTGTGAAGGAATTGAGCAGAGCTATACCGCCAACACCAAAGGCACAGTCTTTTAAAAGTCCGTCCAATTAGTCGCATACGCCGCCGGTATTGACACTAACAGTGGCGCTATCCTGAGTATTGAGATGGAAACAGTGAAGATGGATACAACTGTCAATGTGGGCAAGACCAAGTAGGTGTATGCTGTCACCTAGAAAGAACACCCAACGTCAAAACTGACGTCTGGAACAGAACATCACCGTTGTTGAGGAAGTAAGGGCCTTTTTCTACCTAGACTCCGCTAATAATTCAGACAACGACACCAGGGCTGAGATCAAACGAAGAACAACTCTTGCCAGTCGTTGCTTCTGTGGGCTAAGAAAGACCTCTCTCTCGAACAACTTAAGTGACTTTATACATACATGACCACCCTAATCATCCCAGTCTTTCTCTACAGCGCAGGAGGTATAGACTTTATCAAAAATAGACGAAGTTGCTCTTGGCTGTACTGTACGACTTGTGTAACAGCATTGACTTAGCCAGAAGAATGAAGTTCCAACCACTGAAGTGGCTGGTTCATCTAGAGCGGATGGATACCAATGCTCCGTCCCAGAAAATCTTTAAATGCATCCCCGAGGGATGACACAGTAATAGAAGACCGCGATTTAGGTGGAAGTGGACCTCAACCAGCTTAGCGTGCGAAACTGGAGACAACTAGCTAAAGATCAAGACGCTGTTGCTTGAGACCCAAGGCCAGCCCGCACTATAGCGCCACCTTAAATTAGTTATTGAGTTCATTTACTTCAGAGTCAACATCAAATTCACAGATGACACGCTTGTCGTGGAGATTCATCCCAGAAAACCACTGCTACTTTGGTTTGAAGTTTTTGGATTCAAAATTCCCATCTCGGTGGACAAAATGGATGATTTACAGAGCTCTGAGAGCTGGACGACAATTAAGAACTCTTTCGAGAGACAGAATTCTTCGTCGCGGATACCTATTAGGTCCCGTGAGTAAGAAGAATGCACGAAGGCGGAGAATGAACCAACAAGACAGTGGTACACTTAGACCAAAAGTAGGTTCATTGTGCCATAAAGCCATTGGAGTCTTCAAACCCCAACTCCTTGGTTCGAAGCGACAAGAAAGATGAGTTTCTGTTACAAAAATCAAGTGATCGTGGGTGTCAAAAGGCTTGATCTCGTGTAGGTACTGAAAGCAGCGCGACCGAAATCAAAGACGACGGAAGGCTGCAATATCTCAAAAAGAGACACTTTACGAAACGGAAACTCGTAGACTTGAGAGAATTTGTCCACAAACATTTAAAATCAACCCGAATCGGTAGGTGACTCAAATTGACCGGCAAAAATATGATATCCCTCCCCAACCAAGCATAGTTCCAAACATTATTCCTCTAATGTCGCCTCATTTTACGCACCAATAACCGAAACAAGACCGAAATAGTTAACAATGGCAACAACCAAAACCTACCCTTCACCTACCTACTTAGCATCAAATGTGCTTAGTCACAGCACGAGGCGCACACAATTGAAAGGCCAACCAAACGCCAAATTGAGTAGTTACAGCTCGCCAATCTCTCCCTCAACAGCCACATGGTTTTGACTTATCTTTCACGCAATCCATCCGCCTTCTCCTCGAACTCCAAAGCTCAGAATCAGAGCACACCAAAACTCTACAATGCGCAACAAATTGTAACTCCGCTTTGCTTTGAATTTCTTGTATCTTTTTTTCGTTTTCTAATTACGATGACACGACATTTCACTCGACCGATTGAATTACATTTCCCGCCCCCCCACTGCCCCCTGACGTCGTCATCGTCGGCGTCCCCCTTCCAAATCAAAAAAAAAAAAACCTACTAAGCATGTGTAATATAATATTTCCGCTCCACGATTCGTTTTAATTGACAAGAGAGTCTAGCACACGGTCCTCGATCCTCTGGAATATACACCTCAGAATTCGAAAAAAAAAGATTAGATACTTTCAACTAACAACAACAACATCAACACGATATAGGTAGGTTAGGTACCCTCTTCAACCTACACACAGTCAAGAGAGCCAGGCAGCAGTCATGAGATGAAGAAAAGGAACCGGTCTATGGGATTTTTCTACGAAATCCAAGATTATTCTCTTTCGTTTGGAAGCGATATAGAAGGGAATTTGTATCTACAAGATGCAAAAGGAATGAATTTTGAAAAGAGAAACGTAAAAATGAAGGAATTTTTTCAAAAAAGGATACGACGACGGTGCAAGCAGGCAACCAAGCATCTAAATTCTAAACTTTTCAAGCAGCAAAATTAAAAAAAAAAAGGAACGAGGAGGAGTGGGAACTGAGAACCCAAGTTCCGAGAGAGGATACAACAAAAAAAAAAGGGCGAACAAAAGAAAGAGAAAAAAAATCAAATCTACCGCTGTCATCTGCTGTTTGTCGTTCTCGTTCTTTCGTTTCAGTGGAACACACATTTTATGGGCAAGACTCGAAAAAAAAAAAAAATCCGCAAAAAAAAAGGAAAAAAGTCAAAGGAAATGAAAGGAAAGGCAACCCATACCCACAGTCCCGAACACCGAGCACAGTGTGGAGAGAGAGATAAACAAATCGACCATTCAATCTCGATGGTGTAATTTATTCTCAAGCTGTTATTTGTTGTTGCTTTGCTTCCCTTTCGTCCCGTTTTTTTTTTCTGTTTTAATCTCGCAAAAAAACAAAAGAAATCTCAAGTTCGCTGTGATGCTAAAAATAAGAGCAAAACATACAAACACAAGACGAAGGAGGGAGGCAAAGAGAGCAAAGCAAAGATGAAGTGAAAGAAAATTGTATAACAAAGTCTGGTGAGTCGCACCGAATGTCGTCGGGACGATCTGACATTTTGGGTCGATGCCGCCCGTTCTTATTGCGAGATAGAGTGTGTCGAAATGGATTTACAGTTACGAAAAAAAATTAAAAGAAAGCAGCCAAAGTCAAAACACGGGTCGAGAAGTTCATATTGAATTTGCAACGAGCAGAGGAGATACACTTGAGAAGTTTTTTTTTTGAAAATCTTCTGAGGAAAACGCTTGATGGACCACACCTTTGACAGATCTCTGGTTTCTAAAGGCATGAGTCATTCTACGAAAAAAGGATGCAACCAACCACAGGAACCAGCAATAATTCGAAGAGAATTCCATGAAGTCTGCTCGGACACGAAGAGAGTTATTGAGCGTTGGCATCAGATGACACATTTTTGTGGACCAATTCTTGGTTTGGCACCATTTTGTGGGTCTAGTTGGTACACATCACTAAATGGAATAGTGACAAACGTTCAAATTGAACGATTTCATGGCAAAGACAAACGTCATTTGGGGCACAAATCAAAGGTTTTTTCTTGGGAACAACATGGCAACGACAAACGTCATTTGGAGCACAAGTCAAAGGTTTTCTTGGGATCGACATGACAAGGTCAAACGTCATTTGGGGACAAATCAGAAGTTTTCGCAATAGGTACCGCAGAAGTGGCAAAAAAAAAACGACCCCGAATTCAGATCACATCAGGGCCATCTCTGGACAAGCCGGGAAGAAGTGAAAGAAGTAAAAAAACAAGCGACAGTGAAGCTTATAGATAGTCGGAGCTTAAAGCTAAGTTTTGTCACAGTCTAAGACAGTGTCCTCCTGAACTTGGATGGGGTGTAATACAGAAGATGAAGCCTTTAGCTGAATGTGAGAGCTCTAGAGAATCAATAGAAGCTACAAGTCACAGAATTCATATCGGATCCGCATTTCAAATGCTAGACAGACCATCTGTAGTAACTTATTCAGACCTAGTCAGAAGACTAGGGTAGCTTGGACATATAGAGCAGATGCCAATGAATCCAACCCGGACGGGCGCAACTGAGTAGTTAACGATTAAGCTGGATTGAGACGTTGCTTGTTGGTTGAGTTGATTAGGTTCATCCTGGACTGTAGCTTCATAAAGGTCCGTCTTACCTGCTTTTCATCGACTTAAAGGCGTTTGACAGCCTTAACTGGGATTTCATGATTTACGCCTTTGACAAGAGGTATCTTACCTCTAAAGACTGTTAAAGTTAACTACAACGAAGATGCTATAAGCCACGTCCTACAGAGAGAAGCCTGCAACGGCGACATTTTAACGCCTTTAGGCGATTTTAAATGACTGTGACTTAGAAAGATCTGACGTGTCTCCTTCTGGTGTCAGACGAGAACTGTTCGGCGAATAACGCAGCATTGTTCAGTACTCCTCTAATTTCCCTAACGCCCGTGCTCTAGTCCAATAGTTTAAGGGTAGCCATATCCCCTTTAGCGCGCGCTAATTATAAAAAAAAAAAAAAAAAAAAAAGTGCCTCACAGTTCCTTGAAATATGATTAGGGACTTTCACCATTCCATCTGCTGAATCTACAGGATCTTCACATGAAACACAAACGTGACGTCAAATGGCATCTGAGGAGAAACTTCACCTAAATTTCGTCTAAACGTCAAATGTCAACTAAACATCAAATGCCTTCTAAGAAGAAATGTCGTCTAAAACGTCATCTGAACTGAGGGGAAACGTCATCTAAACGTCAAATGTCAACTAAACATCAAAAGCCACCATCTAAAAAGAAATGTCGTCTGAACTTCAACTTTACGCCAAACGCCATCTAAAAGGAAACGTCATCGCTAAACTATAATTCGAATGCATACCGGTACGAAGCTCAATTGTCAAATGAAGTGAAAACCTGTCGAGCTAGGTTGGAGTTGAATGAACACTTTGATGTGTCCAAGATGTTCTATTGCATTCCTCTCATTGATTCACAATCTTTCAACGTACGCTGAACTCACCCAATTCTCATTAAATATTGTGTAGTGTACCTTTGTCATTTCATCTGGGTTGCATTCATTATGTTTGTTCTTGGCAACAATTTGTTTTATTTGGTAACGTTGACACTTCTCTTATTAATCAAACAACCCAAATCCCCTACCTAATTACAATTCATCCGAGTAAATAGAGCAACAAAACACTGCCACACTTGCACAACTTTACATGTAATTGGTTTCTCGAGCCAAAATGATGTGCATATCTCTCCCTCTCATTCGTTGTATCTTCCTATTCGCCTCATTTACAAAAAAACCTCCAAAGTGTAACCACTTAATCGCTGAAAACAGACGAAAAGAACTCTCACAATCTATATCCGAGAGGAAGAGGCGAGCAAATAGCGAAAAAATCCCACATAATTGGGTACTTTTTCGAAATTCATCGTGTGGAAAAAGTTCAACGTCTTGTCAGACGTCCGCCGCCACACACTGGTTCACTCAGAAGCTCTCAATGGTTTTTTGTCTTCCTCGCCTCCTCCGCTGACACCTCATACCATCGCCATCATAATCATGCGCAAAAATTTAAATCGCAAACGTATTTATGCTGCCACCAGTGCTCATCGTTGTCGTCTTCGTCCTCATCATCATCATCAATTCGGCGGTAGTGCACGGTAGAGTGCTTTGCTTGCTAATGTTGATTAAATCGTTGTCGTCGTCGTCGTCGTCGTGGTTTCGGATTTATTTTGTAAATAATTCTTCAACCCACACCTGTCTCTGTCGCATACCCTCTATCCTCTGTCTCCCACTCATTTGTCATCTAATCAGCATTGCTTCACTGTCTTACCTCGTGGTCGTGTCCAAGAATCCAAACGAGAGAATGCTTGTTGTTAAACGGATTTAATTGTCACCACCAATCGAGTGCCATCAATCAAAAGAGGAAAATGTTTACATATTTCGTTGCACAATTTATGAGTAATTAAATTCGTGTCATGTGCTGGTGTTCTGTGTGTGACCGTTAAACGCACTGAATAACACCCAAAACGTTTGTGTGTCTCCGTCGAACATATGTAAGTATATGGTGGTCCCGGTCGGGTAATAACACGACACAAAAACTAAAAAAAAAACGTACAGGAGCTACTTCTGTTTCCTTGCACTGGTTTGGGGTGTTCGCTACAATTTTATGGACCGGAATGGCCGGATCGTTAAAGTAAACTTACCCGTCGCCGACCATGTTCTAGAATTTGGAATGTGACAACAAACAAGCACTTTCGGAGAGAGAGTGGGTGCTCTTTGGTGGAGGAGAGCGAGAATGTCGTTTTGTTTTTGGTCATTTCGGGTTTGAATCACATGGACGGAGTAAATCGGTCATAAACGGACAACGGACAATGGACGTGTGGGTATTTTTTTTTTTAGTATTCCCCACTTGTGTTCCAACAAAAACAATCAAATGACGCGGATCGCTTGTAAATCAGTTTATTAACATAATTTCGAAAGTTAAATGTAATCGCTACCAAGGTAGTATCGAGTTTGAGTGCAAATGTCAACCCTAAAAGTGACATTAAGGTAGAAAGCAGCAATCTGTTAACAGAAAACAAAAATACATGACATATGTCAAACATTTGACAAGTTACATTTTACCTAATGACATTTTTGTGGTTGTTGTCGAGTTAAAACATTTCCGGTACTGTTATAAGTGTAGAAACGTCATAAAAATACAGCTTTTGTTGGTGTTGAAATGTCACAAGTGTCAAATTTCATGAATAACTCAGAGAATGACAGAATATTTGTACAAATTTTGTACTAGAAGTGTCACAAGTCATTTCCTTTGACAGGCCGTCACTTTTGGAACACATCTCTAGGTGTAAAGGCTGAATTATATCATTGCGTTGGTGCTAGCGTATCCGTTCCTATCAGAATCCACCAGAACCATCAGTTGATTCTGAAAATGGCTCTCAACTGTCACAACGAAGGCAAAAGTTCAAACCAATCGAGCTTTATCTATAAAATTTACGTTAGATACGTGACCATACGTTACTCTCATCAGTTACAAGCATAATGTCGTTATCGCGACGCGGTACTAAACTCCGTTGGTTGAATATTAAATGTCACACAACCTTAACACTGTGATTCATCCTTAACTAAAGTATTTACGTCACTTTGACAGACGTAACGTAAGAACATAAACAAATAGTAAATGAAAGGCTCATTAAGGAGCTTGAAGTTAAGAGTTTAAAACAATTCCCAGTCAGCAGAGTGTGAAAGCGATGGTTATTGTTTTGTATTTAAACATACGTATGTATGTATAGAGGTGTGGTTAATTACAGTTAACCTTGTTTTAAAAACATTGTTCCGGTCAATGAGAAGGCTATAAGTTTTGATTTTTATTAAGTGATTCCGTGAAGCAATTACCGTGACGAATTAATGGTTGCTTCACAACAAGACTAAGGAAGTTGCCGCTTCCTTTGTTAGACAAAAACTGAAAAAAGCGGCGCCCCGAGATGTGAAAGCCAAGTTTTGATGCAATAGGCAGAGGGAACAGTGACGACAGTCGTGTCGGTTGCTAGTACCTCGGCGAAGACTGTAGTTCAGAAAAACTGAGCGGAGCATGACAACCACTTGTGTGACTTTGTCGGAAATATGTGGCACCCGGGACTGAATTTCATCGTAGATCGACTCCGTTTGATGCCTAAGGCCTAGTACACATGCATGGCAAACAACAAGAGGCTAGTCCACTTCTACGCCTAGAGCATAGTCTATGTTTACACCTGGGGTCTAGACAACGTATGCGTTTAGAGACGAAAGTACGTCTAGATCCTAGTCCACGTCTAAAAACGATTCAAAATCTAGAGCCAAGTACATATCTGGAACACAGTTTACGTCTAGAACCTAATCTAGATATTAGTCCATAATTAAAGCCAAGTCCACCTTTGAAACTTTATCCGTGTCTAGAGCCGAATCAACGTCTAGAATCTGGTCTACATCTTGGGTCAGATCTATGCCTAGAGCCAGTTTATGTCTACAGCCATATTCACCCTACGTGTTTGGCTAGAGCCTGCTCTACACGCCTTCTTACTACTTAAGGTGCGCCACAGCCTGAGAGGACCTGGGCCTCAACCAACAAGCGTCTCCAGCCAGCTCGACACACCTTCGTTCACGACTAAAATCCACTTCATCCACACCTATGTGCCGTCTAAAAGAACTAGCTAGTTGATCAGCGTTTTTGATGCCTTTAATACCTGTGTCCTAGATATGTAGAGCCTAGTGTATGCCTTCGCCTTGAGCCTTCTTAACGTCTACCCCAAAGCCCACTCTACTTCCGCCTTTGCCCAGAACCTGCTCAGCCTAGGTTGTAAAATTGTACTTCGCTCATAGCACAGCTCTACTAGCTTGCAGTGACAAATGCGTATAGAGATGACAACTAACGAAATGAAGGACAGCTTGAGCATCACCGAGCAGAAGTCACAAAAGTCTGAGTCTGGTTTGGGCCCCAAATTTTCCAACTGTTTCCCCGTTCCACAATTTTTGGTGGTTTCGCTTGTCTACCGACGTCAAGCTTAATGCTGATCAAGACAACTTTGTTGCACGTCCATTGGAACTTCTAGCTCGATGTTAAAGCACGGAATTGTGATCCTTATTTCTTCAGAACTCAGCTACCGTCTTTAACCACTAGATGGCATTGAATCGTCCTTCTGATACAATGTGACACAAGCGCTAGAGGTATCATGAATACTCTCAACTATAGTGCCTACGGTCTTATCGGTTCCGAATACCTATCGATGTGGTGTGTTGTTTGTGCATTAAGACCGAATTTGCTGTCACTGGATGACATGCCTCGAAGGCACAAGATGTGATGTGTATGTGAAGTGTCACACCACTTAGTACTTCAGAGACCACTTAACCACAAGAATGTGGTGAGAACTTTGAAATGAATAACTATAAACCACAAGAACGTGACGGAGATTGTTATAATTTGTCATAAAAGATGCGAATCGCTCAATGAACTACTGCTCCGACACCACTGGCGGG